>CAMGYJ010000010.1:22194189-22913180 GCA_946122785.1 Linum tenue | reverse complement strand
TTGCCGGTGGTCGGCGGCACGGGGGTTTTCAGGATGGCCACCGGTTACGCTCTTCTCACCACTTCTTTCTTTGACCCCACCGCCGGGATCGCGGTTGTTGAGTACAACGTCTACATCTGGCATTACTAGCTAGCGCCTACTAGAGTAGCTACTAGCTATTGCTATAATATGAAGCTCTAGTTGTGTCTGTGTAAGCATGAGAGTTTGGGGGAAATTTTAATTAGGCTTATAATTATGACAAAACTGTATCTCTGTTTAGCAAGGAAATTAGCATAAAGCAATATTTGAAATGCGGAAATAATGAAAACCAGCATGCCGCCGCATCATATTACGTTATTAGCCGCCGAGAATTAACAATAATATCCCACGTCGTGCTTCGGCCGGAAACAGAAGCTCGCCCATCTCTTGCCTCTACTCGCAAATAGACGCCAGCTCCTCCGCCAACGCCACGGACATAACCATCCATCATCATCCCACTGAGGAATTAGATTAGTTGCTAATCTCTAACAAACATTTATTTTCTAGCGAGAAAACTTGTGCTTAATTAAGATTAATGCACCTTGACTTTTTTGCTACGATTTTGAAGACACGGCTCACACTTTTTCAAATAAATTTCGAACCAAAGTGTTTAATTGATGGATTTTGAGAAAAACTAAATTAAATTACTCATACTCCTGTGGTGGTTCAACGAGAGCTTCAAAGTACAACTATTACTACATTTCTTTAGAAAATATAAAAACTTGACGTAAGTGTCAGTTTCATGGTTTTGAAAACCTTTGTCTGTCGACCCCTCCAATTATTTATAGGCATGGAGTGGTAACCGCTTTAGAGAAATGGGTGCTTGATAACGTCCACAAGATCCAATACTTGATAAAATAAGTAATGTCAGTCCCCAGCAACAACGCCAAACCTTAATAGGCCTAAAGCGTAACGCCTCACTTCCTAACAAGTAATATAGTGGAAGTACACTAATTGTTATCTTCAGGAATTGGTACAACGTCAAATTCTACGAATTTTAGATAAGAAAATTATGTATGAAAGTGATTTGAGTGATGAAACAATATCTGAATGCAAAACAAATTAAACAAAATGCTAAAGCAAACGTCGGTTGAAATCAACGAGGAAAGCTATTGGAGTTCACTTTTCTGATCCATTTAATTCATGATATCTCTACTATCCGGATATCACTTGCTAGCCATCATTGTCGGGAATTACTATGTACTAACAAATTAAATCAAATCCTAGTTTCGTAGTTCAATGGATTAACTATTTAGCCTAAAGACCGATATCCCAATCAAGACCTCATAACGCCTTAATTAGTCCACAGTCGCTTCGATAAGTTACTATGTGACATGAAATAGGTTCAATTATTAGGGTTTCATTGGTGCTAGTAACATGATTAACTAAGAATCATTATATTGGTGGTCAATCAACAGAAAACATTAAACAATTTCACGTAATAGAGATTAAAAGAAAAAAATATGAATCAATACATCAAGTCAAAAATAACTACATGCATGTTATGTTGTTTCTCCAGGTAATTGAAGTTTAGTTGATGATGAAAATAGAACACATTCATAATCATCGTAAAACTAATAAAAGAAAAAAACGAAACATCAACAAAACAAAACCACAGGTTGTGGTTCGTTTCAAACTGTTGCGCTGGAGCTTGTCCGCTCGCCCCCAAGTTTGCGCTCCAATCGCTGCTCGAGCACCTCCTTGTTCCGCGCGGGTCCGGATCCTGTTAGTATCATTTCCATCAGTAACCCCTTCCTTTGTCCGCACGTGTCAGTAATTTTTTTATTTAAATTAAATACGAGGGAGGCAGTAGGGTAAATTGCACCCACCCCCATTTAGTGCTGACATACGCGGACTCCACTCCCTACCCCATATCATATGGTATAAAATGCTAAAATAAAATTACAAATCCAACTACCACCACATGATATGACTTGGTAAAACACGCTACAAATATTATAAATCTAACTACTATACAATGCCACCATAGTAGAACATGGTAAATCGAATGACCACAAATTAATTATAATTACCATACAATACCACATGGTAGGAGAATGACCATACATAGTAGAACGAATGACCACAAATTAATTATAATTACCATACAATACCACATGGCATAGCTAGTGTGATAATATCAATATATATTTCGTTACCACACTATACCATATGGTATTGTGTGGTAATATCAATATATATAGCTAAAAGAAGAAAAAGAAAACAGAAAGAGTGAGAGAAAAAACTTGTCTTCTGTCTCGTCTCATTTCCTCCACAATCAAGAACACCAAATGCCAAAAAAAAGCTGAAAGATTGAAATTGAGGCCAACGATTTGATAAAGAGAAGAAACGCAATGAAAAAGGGATGGGTGCAATTTTTCTTCTTCGATTGTGGAGAAAAAATGAAGAAAAAGAGAAGGGAGCAGATCTAGATCTGAAAAAGGAGATTGGGAGAGAGAAAGGAAGAGAAGGAAGAGAGAAAGAAATGAGAGTTGAAGAGAAAATATTGTTTCTTTCTCCTCTATTGAAAAGTCAGTCAATTAAATGAGAGATAAATTAAAAAAAATAAAAATACAAAAACGGATAAAAATGCCCTTTCCACCTCCGCTTCCAGCTCAACCACACGATGACTCCATCCCCTAGATCTATTGTCTCTATTTATTACTGATACGTCCATAACCAAGTAGTTACTCTCATTTCTCCTCTCCGATCCCAATTAATCCCGTCCAATTTAATTCCTCCTCCCAATTCTCCTTTCCTTATTTAATTCTGAACCCCTTAAATCATATGATCGTCACCCACTCTTCCGTGTCCCAAAAGGAGAGGAGAAATTCACACACCAAATAGAGAAATTCCTCTTCGTGTTGGCTCCTCTCGAGGTCAATAAAAGAGCCCAATTTCCTCTTTCTCTGAGTGGGTTTAAGCCCAAAATATGAGGCTCTCGTCTTGTCTTTCTGTTGAATGTTTAAGTTTGTCTATGCATCTTCCGTGTTTGCCTGTGTTTCCAACTTTTTGCTTATGCTTGATGTAAAACAAAAAAAAAAAACTTTCTGCTTATGCATCTAGTTTCTTGCTTTTGCACCTAATCTATATCAAAATAGAAACAGAAGGTGGCAATTTTCTAATAAACATTCCAGGATCAGTTAGGCTCTTAGACAAACATTATATGCCTCAAATACATTATGAAATACTCACATTAATCACACAGAATCAAAATGTTTTCGAAAATTATCACTGGACAAGACTCATAAAAATTACTCTGATTCTTGTTCATGTTGTTAAACCAATTATATAGACATCTATCAAATCAAGAGAAGAGAGAATCATGACGTTTAATGAGAGAATCATAATTTCAATAAAAGAAAATAGGCATTTAATGTGAGAAGATAAAGTTAGGTACACATGTGATTTTTTCCAGAAATAGCACTATTTAAATAAAAAATTCAAAAATAACACCTAGTCGCGAAACATTCCAAAAATAGCACCCTTTTTCGAAAACCGCCACCCTACCATGCGGTTTACACGAAAATCGCTAGGTGGGGGCGCGATTTTCAATGAAAACCGCATGGTTACGGGGCAGTTTTGAAAACCGCACGGGGTGGGGGAGGCTTTGGTCCAAAACCGCTGCCCAACCCTGCTGTTTGGTCCACAATTTTTTTTCCGAACAATCCTAACCTAGGTGGAAACTTCAAACGAACTTATCTCTGTGTTCGGGTATCCGATTTTCAATGAAAACCGCATGGTTACGGGCCAGTTTTGAAAACCGCACGGGGTGGGGGAGGCTTTGGTCCAAAACCGCTGCCCAACCCTGCTGTTTGGTCCACAATTTTTTTTTCGAACAATCCTAACCTAGGTGGAAACTTCAAACGAACTTATCTCTGTGTTCGGGTATCCGATCGTCGCAATTTTTTTTATTTTGCATAACTTTTCGAGATCTTGCAAGCGACGTTCTAAAAAAAATCGTTTGCTGACCCGTACGAGCTTTTTTCCGATTTCATCAAACTTTGGACGGTCATAACTTTGTGCTCCAAAATCCGAATGTCATGAATTTTTTTTTCATTTCGCATAACTTTTTTAGGACTACAACTTTTATCATAGACATAATTTCAGAATGTACGTGGATTTGTAAAAAGGGAAGGTAAAGTTATTCCCAAAATCCTGTATATCCAATAATAATTCCTGTTTTAAAAATTTCTTCCTAGGAAAATTTGTAGTCCTTCAAAAGTTATGCGAAATGAAAACAAATATTCATGACGTTCAAATTTTAGAGCACAAAGTTATGACTGCTCAAAGTTATTGAGGATTTTTAGTGTTCAATGACTAAAATTTAGCCAATATGTAATTGTTTCTAAAGAAGAGTTGTAGTTTGGTGGTGTAGATGTTGTGCTAAATTTAGTTAACTATTTATATTTTCATGATTCGAACCACCACCTCCACAACATGTTGCTTTTTTTTAATCTTTACTAAATAAAAAGATTTAATATGGGATGATGGTGACCTCTTGCATACAGAGAAACAACTGAACTAGTTATGCCAAGACCACATATGGTAATAATTTTTTTTTTATTACAAACCGCCCCGTGGCCGTGGGTCAGCAAAACCGCCCCTTACCCGTGCGGTTTTCATCGAAAACCGCGCCCCATCTTGCGGTTTTCGAGAAATGGTACTATTTTTGGAATTTTTTGGGATTGGTTGCTATTTTTGTAATTTTTCTTAAATAGTGCTATTTCTGGAAAAAGTCTGTATACATGTTGAGGTTCAACCACACCCTCCTCCATGGATTGGTGGAGTGATCTGATGGTCACTGCTTCATCCATATTTGTCGTCGTTGCTGGCAGAGCACCAATCCCACCATTTTTTTTTGGCAACAACATCTACCCGTCCAAATTTGAAGCTAGTCACTTGTTCCTCTGGTCGGTCTCTATTCTGTGCTAATAATTATACGGGTGCACGAGTCTTAAACTAATTACCTCTTCAAGATGACATTGCTAGTAGAGTGGCTGACCAAAGTTGTATTCCACAGGTCAGGATATCCTAGCCTAATTCTCACTCGGTTCTATCTAGTCGATCAAGTTTTGGTTGGTAAAAACTAACGACGAAAGCATGAATAAGAAAGCGGGTACACTAGGCATCACCCTCACCCTAGTTACTAGATATGTCATGCAAAATGATAGAATTGTCAGTTTGTGATGAATGAATTGCGGGAATCACTAATATGGGAGCTAGCTCGATGGTCATGCAACTAACTCCCCTCCTAATAAGATCCACTAACCCAATCTCACCTCAAGCAGATTCACAAATTAGGGATACCTCTATTTCCTTTTAATGGGTTGCACCCATTTTCACTATATGTCGATATGTCGACGGACACAATCGTCTCGCATTAGCATCACCTAGGTGGGCATCCTAGTTTGTAGGGGATGGTCACCTCATCTGTCAACTAGATCCCTAAATCAATCATATACTCAAATCATGTCAAGACCGCTCAATCCACATACACCTTCAATCAAACCCTAACTAGGATATAAAAGATAGACCCTAACTCAAATTAGGGATACACTCTATTTCCTTTTAATGGGTTGCACCCATTTGTAATATAGGTCGATATGTCGATGAACACACTCGTATTGCCTTAGCATCACCTAGGTGGGCATCCTAGTTTGTAGGGGATGGTCACCTCATCCGTCAACTAGATCCCTAAATCAATCATATACTCAAATCATGCCAAGACCGCTCAATCCACATACACCTTCAATCAAACCCTAATTTAGAAAATCAAGCACAATAATCATAGATAGATGCACAAAAACACTAGGTAAACACATTTCATTCATTAACTTTAGCAAAATTCCTTCTACATAACATAGCCTAAAACTAGGGCTTAGGGGACAAAGTTCCTAGTACCTTGAGTGACTACCTCATAAAGGGGGATGAAAAGATGATGTGTGTCGCGCATAGAGTTTTACATTTATAAACTCAATCGTCGACAATAATAGCTATCCCAATCGAGGACAAGTGCACCATAGATCAGGAAGTAGTATAGTGGAGACCGAGGTCGTATTCCAAGGGTCATGGTATCCTAGGCTACATAGCCTATATTCTTATCTAGTTGACCGGTTACTTTGTAGGTGGACAGTTGCAGATTACTGAACTAGTGAACGATAGAACAGAAGAGGTATTTGGGGTACCTCCCTTGCCCTAACCCATGGAGATAACATGCAGAGAACGGATGGACGATCTATGGTGATCGAGGTGCGGACATCGCTAATCTATGGATCGACTTAATTATCATGCAACCGATCCCACTCCTGCACCGATCCACTATCCCAATATCACATCATATACCTTCAGGTTGTAGGGATACAACCTATCTCCTCCAAATGGGTTCTACCCACCCGCATACTAGGTCGTCGAGTCGATGGTACCGCACTCCACACCCTAGCTTTACCTAGGTGGATGTAGAATAGGTAGGGATACAGTCGCCTCGTCCACCATACTAGACTCATAGATCATTCATCTATATCTAACAAGCCAAGGCACTCAAATCCACTCTAATTCATGCACTCCTAAGTTGTAGGCTACTACAAAAAAAATTGGAGAGAAAAGCCTTAGCATAATTAATTATAGATGAAGCATAAAAACTCTAGGAAAACTCAATTCATCCATAAATCACTAGAAAGAGAATGAATAATCACATATCACCTAAGTTGCAACTAAGGCAAATGGGATAGAGAAAATCCAAGATTACTTTATGTAAAGAAAAACAATCATTAAATATACATAGGTAATTAAGCAGCATGCAGCCTTTGACTAGAGGCCAGAACCGTTCACATCCCCTACCTCATTCTCTCCTGGGAGACCAAGAAGACTACAAGGAGGACTACAAGGTCGTCATGGGGGGACGTGCAAGATTCCCCCGAAGAGCGGACTATGGGGTACTACTTGACCCCTAGAGCCGAGGATCTAAGTCTAACATTCAACATAAGCATGCCTTTCATTGAGGCATTGTCGAAGATGTCTAAGTACGCGAAGTTCATGAAAGTTCTCCTCACCAACAAGGGAAAGCTTGGAGAGCTGTATGTGTGGATTACTGTAATGTGATTGCTGATTTTGAGACCGCACTCGCCATCGCGAGTGTGGGTACTAATGATTGCCTTGAGCGTTGTCTTTTGCTAGGGAAATAGGCATCACAGGAGCTGCAGTTGGAGGAGCAGCTGGCAGAGCTAGAGGGAGCCGCGATCGAGGGGCAAGGGACCAATATAGCTGGAGCTTAAGCTCTCCCCTCTCACTTGGAGTATGCATTTATCCGAGAGGAGAATAAGCTCCCGATGATTTTCAGCTTGAACTGACCCCGAGAAAAAGAGCAGTCTGGTGGCTCTGCTGCAGAAGTATGCCCGGTCCATGGCGTAGAAGATCACTAATTTTAGAGGCATTAGCCCATCCTTCTGCTCCCACAAAATTCTGATGGAGGATGTGGTCAAGCCTGTCAGGCAGCTGCAGCGGAGGTTGACTCTATTATGGGTTCCCTAGTTCAGGTGATGTCTTGCTTACTCTATTATGGGTTCCCTTTTTTAGCTAATGAACTAGCAGCACTAGGTAGTGGATTTGGTTGAACTTGTTTCGTTGGTTTGTCATTGTGTAAACGTTAGGTGAATTGAATTGGGTGGCCAAGATTGTTCAAGAATTGAATTGAAGAGTATACCATAAAGATTGAACGATGGAGCTCTGATATACTCCCTCTAATTGTAGGGATTTTCTTACAACTATTCACTTCTTGATTTGATTGCTAGAGAGAAATATAACGAATTTCCGACATGTATGATCTCTTGGTCATTTATTGGCTCACAATTCTGCTTAATAACTTAGTTAAATTGATGATGACTTAATGAGCTTCTCCTTTTGTACTTTGTGATAATGGATGTAGGTATTTCATGTATATAGGTATTTGAATCAATCCATCGTTAAAAAACTACTAGTGGATGATTTCAATACTCTCTTGGTTTTTAATTGAGTGGTTGAAAAGTAGAGCAATTTTTTTTTTTTGCCCCATTAACTCTCATTTACTCATTGTACACTTCATGATTAAGTTTAACTAGAAAGGAAGCCCGCGCTTCGCGGCGGGATAATCAGTCTCCATGACTATAGATGAGTCAAAACACATATACCGGTGTCTAAAATTTGGCAACACCGATACTAGGTCGAATTACAAAAGGGGGTAAAATTCATCCCCGATCCAACAATTGTTAACATAGGTTCAATTCGCTTTGACCGGGTTGAATTAGATTGAAAAGGCGGGTAAAATGCGTTCTCTACCCAATTCAATGATTACAAAGGTAGATGAAATTCATTCACACCCCCAAAAGTGTCTAGGGTACAACATGTTCTCGACGTCAACATTGGATTCAAGTCGATAAAGCGGATCGAGTTTTTAACAAAATCCACACCCTACCCAATTCGTTAATTACAAAAGCGGGTAAAATTTGTTCCGGCCTACAATTCGGCAATACCGATACAGGGTCGGAAAAAGCGGGTAAAATGCTTTCTTGACCCAATTCCATGATTACAAAAAGGGATCAAATACATTCACTGCCCCAAAGTGTCAAGGGTAAAACTCGCCCTCGACCCAAAATTCGTCAACACTGGATTGAACTCGATAAAACAGGGCGAGTTTTTAAAAAAATCCACACCCGATCCAATTTGTCAATTACAAAAGCGGGTAAAATTTGTTCCCGACCTAAAATTCGACAACACTGATACCGGGTCGGATTCTCTTGAACACACATGAATCTGGGTTCAATTGTTATAAGAGGAAATATTTTAAACATTTTATTATTGACCAAGTTCGGTTATTACAAAAATAGATAAAATTCGTTCCGGACCTAAAATTCGACAACACCGATACTGGATCGAATTAGCTTGAACACACATGAATTTGAGTTCAATTTTAATAAGAGGAAATATTTAAAACATTTGATATATGACCCAATTCTATGATAACAAAAGTGGATAAAATTCTTTCATGCCCCCAAAAGTGTCAAGGATAAAGCCATTCCTCGACCCAAAATTCTTCAACATTGGATTCAACTCGATAAAGTGGGAGAAGTTTTTAACAAAATTCACACCATACCCAATTCGTTAATTACAAAAGCGGGTAAAATTCATTTCTGGCCTACAATTCGGCAACACCGATACAGGGTCAGAAAAAGCGGGTGTAATGCATTCTCAACCCAATTCTGTGATTACAAAAGGGGATAAAATACATTCACGACCCCAAAAGTTTCAACGGTAAAACTCATCCTCGACGCAAAATTCATCAACACTGGATTCAAATCGATAAAGTAGGGCAAGTTTTTAACAAAATCCACACACGACCCAATTTCGTCACTTACAAAAGCGGGTAAAAAATTTTCCGACCAAAAATTTGGCAACACCGATACCGAGTCGGATTATCTTGAACATTAATGAATTTGGGTTTTATTTTTATATGAAGAAATATTTTAAATATTTGATTAATGACCCGATACAGTTATCATAGAAACGGTTAAAATTCACTTCCTACCTAAAATTTGACAACGCGGATACCGAGTCGAATTAGCTTGAACACACATGTATTTGGGTTCAATTGTCCTAAGAGAAAAAATAAAATATTTGATTAATGACCCAATTCTTTAATTACAAAACGGGTAAAATTCGTTCCCGATCTAAAATTCGACAACACCAATATCGGATCTAATTAGCCTAAACACACATGAATTTGGGTTCAATTGTCATAAGAGGAAATATTAAAAAAATCTTATTTGATGTGACTATGAAATAGTAATAGAAATCAACAAACTTGTGCTCAATTGTCATGAGCTAATTAATTAGAACCTCAATGGCATTTAAACTCTTCCAAATTTTGACTAATTACAAAAGGATCACTTGTGTGATGTGACTCTAAGTAATAGTGTCATCCTTACTTGTTCTTTTAATAACACATTAGGACTGAAGCCCGCGCTTCGCAGCGGGACTATTGATTTGTTGTTGTAAAATGAACTTTTTTTAAGTGAATTATAAATTGAAACTAAATACTAAAATAATATGTTCCTTAGTACTCGGTAGTCGAAATTAAGGTAGAATGAATAAAAAAACTTAAGAATAGAATGTTGAGTCATAGTTCGATTATTGTAGACCAAGAAATAAAAAATCACCCCTCATGTATTTTGTTGTTGGAGTTTTGCCTCTCGTTTGTTCTTCCTTTTGGTTAATAGTATCATCCTTACTTGTTCTTTTAATAACACATTAGGACTGAAGCCCGCGCTTCGCAGCGGGACTATTGATTTGTTGTTGTAAAATGAACTTTTTTTAAGTGAATTATAAATTGAAACTAAATACTAAAATAATATGTTCCTTAGTACTCGGTAGTCGAAATTAAGGTAGAATGAATAAAAAAACTTAAGAATAGAATGTTGAGTCATAGTTCGATTATTGTAGACCAAGAAATAAAAAATCACCCCTCATGTATTTTGTTGTTGGAGTTTTGCCTCTCGTTTGTTCTTCCTTTTGGTTCAGTAGTCATCGAGTGTGATGAGTGGTGGAAAGAGATGAGGGAATTATATGAATAAAAATAAATCTAAACTAACTAAAATGAGTCCACATATTTACCTTAATAACACAAATACTCCTCCTATCTTTGGTTAATTACAAAAGAGCATTTTTTTGATGCGATTCTACGAAAAAGTGTTTTGGAACTCTCTCTAATCAGTTTGATAAAGCAGAGTAAGTTTCTAACAAAATCCACACGTGGCCCAATCTGTTGATCACAAAAGTGGGTGCAACTCGTCCACGAACCAAAAAAATTTAACACTGGATTCAACTCGATTAAGCGGAGCAAATTTGTAACTAAATCCACACTCGACCCAATTCATTAATTACCAAAGCGGTTTAAATTTATTCCCGGCCAAAAATACGAGAACAACGGTATCAGGTCGAAGTAGCATGAACAAACATGAATATGGGTTCAATTCAATTGTCATAAGACCTAGGTTCAATTAGTGTTCACTCCCAAAGCGACCCAAATTTTTTGAAAAATGGATTCAACTTCCTTTGTCCGGTTTGATGAAGCGAGGTGAGCCTTTAACAAAATCCACATGCAACCAAATTCGTTGATTACAAAAGCGGTAAAACTCATCCCGATCCAAAATTCGTCAACACTGGATTCAACTCGATAAAGCTGGCCGAGTTTGATAAAAATCCTCCCCTAACCAAATTCGTTAACTTGTTAAGTACAAAAGTGGGTAAAATTTGTTCTCGATCCAAAACTCGACAACACCGGTACTAGGTCAAATTAGCTTGAAGACACATGAATTTGGGTTTAAATGTCATAAGAGGCGGGTTAAATTTGGGTTCAATCCCAAAGCGACCCAAAATTTGTGAGCACACATGAATTAGCATGAACTCACATGAATTTCTCTGACCAGTTTGATACAGCGGGCGAGTTCCTAACAAAATCCACACGAGACCCAATTCGTCGATCACAAAAGCGGGTAAAATGCGTTTTAGACCCAATTCGATGATTACAAAGGTGGATAAAATTCATTCACGTCCCTAAATTGGAAAGGGTAAAAATTGTCCTCGACCCAAAATGCGTCAACACTGAGTTTAATTAAAAAAAGTGGGGTTTTGGGTTCAACTGTCAAAAGAGACGGGTTCAATTCCAAAGCGGTCCAAAATTTGTGGACACACATGAATTAAATTGAACACACATGACTTTCTCTGACCGGTTTGATAAAGCGGGGGTAGTTTCTAACAAAATCCACACGCGACCGAATCCGTCGATCACAAAAGTAGGTAAAATGTGTTCTCGCCCCCAAAAGTGACAAGGTTAAAACTCGTCATCGACCCAAAATGCGTCATCACTGTATTTAACTCGATGAAGTGGGGTGTATTTTTAAAAAAATGCACACCCGACCCTATTCGTAAATTAAAAGCGGGTAAAATTTGTTCTCGACCCAAAACTCGGTACCACAGGTACCGGGTCAATTTAGTTTGAACAAACATGAATTTGGGTTTCACTTTCATAAGAGGCGGGTTCAATTTGGGTTCAATCCCAAAGCGACCCAAAATTTGTGAACACACATGAATTTCTCGGACATGTTTAATAAAGCGAGCGAGTTTCCAACAAAATTCACACGCGATCCAATCCGTTGATCACAAAAGCGGATAAAGTGCGTTCTCGACCCAATTCGATGATTAAAAAAGTGGATAAAATTCATTCATGCTCCCAAAAGTGTCAAGGGTAAAATCATCCTCGACCCAAAATGCGTCAACACTAGATTTAACTCGATAAAGTGGGATTTTAGGTTCAACTGTCTTAAGAGGCGGGTTCAATTTTGCTTCAATCCCAAAGCGACCCAAAATTTGTGAACAAACATTAATTGACTTGAACATACATGAATTTCTCTGACCGATTTGATAAAGCGGGTCGAGTTTCTAAGATAATCCACACGCGACGCAATTTGTCGATCACAAAAGAGGGTAAAATGCGTTCTCTCCCCCTAAATGAGAGAACACTGGATTTAACTTGATAATGCGGGGTGTGTTCTTAACAAAATGCACACTAGACCCTATTCGTTAATTATAAAAGCGGGTAAAATTTATTCTTGACCCAAAATTCGGATACATCAACACCGGCTCGAATTAGTTTGAACACACTTTAGTTTGGGTTCAATTGTCATAAGAAGAAATATTTACAAGATGGGGTAAAATTTGTTCCCGACCCAAAATTCGATAACACCAAAATCAAGAAACAATTAAAACATTTGATTAATTAAAGAAAAATAAACGAAAAAATAATCCTAGGTAATGTGACTCTACCAAATAGTAACACAAAACTTGTTTTTTAAAAAGTTAAAGGTCGCGACTGAAAGATCTAACCCCCTAAAGTCTCCAAAATCATTTGCATGCCCGACAACCAAAAAAACCGATAAAAAATTATTTGCAAGGCGGAGACAAAAAAAAGTAGTCAAACGACCGTAACCGTGATCGATAAGCGAAGGAAAGACAAAAAAAACTTGTTCGACCCAAAATTCGTTAATACCGAGTTCAACTCACTCTATTGATTTAAGCGTGTAAAATTCACTTACCCGGCTTCAACCCATTGATTTAAGAGTGTAGAACTTGTTGTCGATCCAAAATTTGTAAAAACCGAGTTCAACTCGCTTTAACCATGTCGAATTAGGTCGAATACCATTGATTTTAGTTCAATTAGGATTCAATTGTCATAAAATTAATTGATTAAAACTTTAATCGCATAAAGTCCTCCAATCTTTGGTCAATTACAAAATGATCACCCTTGTGATCTGACTCTAAGTAATACTGAGTTCAACTCACTTTAACCATGTCGAATTAGGTCGAATACCATTGATTTTAGTTCAATTAGGATTCAATTATCATAAAATTAATTGATTAAAACTTTAATCGCATAAAGTCCTCCAATCTTTGGTCAATTACAAAATGATCACCCTTGTGATGTGACTCTAAGTAATAGTAACCTTCTACTTGTTCTTTTAATATAATAATAATAATAATTATTATTATTATTATTATTATTATTATTATTATTATTATTATTATTATTATTATTATTATTATTGTGGTTGTCAAACTCAAGGAGAGTGAGGAATCAGGACTTAGGAACTACAAAATGATAGATGGACTCTAATGGTTTGGTTCTTGCTCCATTTATGAGTGACATACCTGCTTCTAGTCAATAAAAGGAATCAAAGTGGAAGCATAAAGTTTCATTGAAGCATTATAATCTTTTATCCTTGTTTGAATTCTAATAATTGCAATAGGGCATCAATTATTAATGATTGGAGCTGCGTTGCCTTCTACAAATATCATTTTTCTTCATATTGTAGGTGAATATGGCGATACTGTCTTTTAATGTGAAAAGCATATTACCCTTCTCCTAATACCATAAAATGCTATAGTAAAGATTAAGTGTGAGTGTTGGCACATTGCTGCTGCCATACGTCTTTAGCTTGGTTTAGACAGTGTTGATGGAGTTTGAGTGTTGCAAGCTTTTATTTAGATGTTTGTATGAGTTCAGCTTTTATTTTGTGAATTTTGTGCTTCTACTCTATTTTTTCTTGGGGGAGGACAAGTGTTCTAGTGCTTTGTTTATGGGTTTATGTATGTTTGATTCCTTCAACAGCTGAGTTTGCTAGAGGGAGCATTAACTGTTGGTTCATTTGAATCATGTTTCTATATTTCTAGGGTGAAAAAGACTTCAAGTGTTGGAATGCTTTGAGTAAAGGAAAATTGGCAATGAAATTATGACACCAGGATCGAGGAAAGGCAGACCTAGCTAACTGTTGTAAGTTGTAACAGAACAGAAAATGTTCTCTTATATTTTGAACTAGTTTCATTTGGTCGGAGTTTCATGCTAGAAGAAACGATTTTTTAATATTATGTCAATTATGTTTATTAGTGAATGGAATTTGAACCAATTGTATTAACGGATTGTTGCAAAATATAATGGGAATTTTAGTTACTCTTGGTATTATAATATCGATGAGATTTAATTAAATTTAGTGCATATGTTGGTTGCAAAATATAATAACGGACGTTGTGAGAAATTATCGTGAATAGTGGCTTGTAATTAGTTAAAATAAAATACTATGACTAGTGGTTAGTATTTAGTCACTGGATAACACCCACTACAAGTAGTAATTACTGTTACTAGTGATTGACATCAAGTTACGGTAAATATACCGTATCAAGGTGTACATCTCGTCTCTAAATATGTTCTTTTTTTATTTTTTCTAAAAATTTGAATTTTTCATGGGCATTCCCGTGATTAATAGGGACAAATAATCATGGGAATCTACACCATGACTAGTTATAATTAGTCACGGTACATATTTACCGTGATATTTACAATTAGACATAGTGGTATTGATCGCCCATAACTAACACATGAAAAATAGGCAAGGGTACCTATCGTTCTACGGTAGTATAGCAGGAAGCAAGGTCGTATCCACAGAGACTTCGTGTACTAGTACTCAGCTTTTACCTATTATCTCGTCAATCGTTTTTAGTTGATTTTCGTTTAGAAATAAAAACACACGCAATAATAAAAATACAATAAGGTAGTTTTCAAAGTAAAATCAAGTGGAGAAGGCGTTGTCCCGGAAGTGAATCCCCCTAATATGCATTTTACAGACAAGTTGAATTTAACATAGACGAGTGTTAATATCTTAGATCGTGAAAATTCCCAATTTAGTGTTAACCCGTTCGCACATGAATTAACACCCTTTCGACTTAAGAATCAAGTGAAACTGTGGCTTACCAAAATCTTAAACCAAAGCAATAACCAGATTTATGAATTTTCGTATTAGGTTTTTAAGCTAATCCAGAGGAACTACGTGACCCCATCGTCGGTGGCTCCGATCAATTCCTTCTTTTCACGAGGGATCTAACATGCAAGATTACCTCGCGGTGACATTTACATGTATCAGAAAAAATATGCAATAGACACGTACTATTAATACTTGCACATGATAAGTCGAGAAAAGATCGTAAGAACGAGAACAACACGTCTATATCAAAGATACCACTCAATCAATGTAAAACATATTAGGGTTCATCAAATCCGGAACAACTAGAAGATTAGCCGGACATGATGAGATTTAGAAAGATGAAAGTTGAGAACATTACCATGATGACGACGACGACAAAGACGGAGGGGTTGAGAATACGGTATGTATATTGAGTTAATAGACTACACCTAGCAAACATCTGACGGGGGAATAATCGTTGGGCGAAGATGGTGGAAACCGACCAATGTACCACCACAAATGATTATCAAAACCCCACAGAACAGAAGTTTACTTCGGTAATCTCAATAACGCAATATACCACGGTATTCCCAAATACGAACACGAACATGAGAACCACGATGGATGAAATACGAGATATGATTAACGAAATGAAAAGAAGTAACAAGAGTTTGGAATGAAAATGGAGAGAGTTTTGGATAACTTTAAATACAAGAAAGGGAGAACAAAATATAGTAGTGTGTGTATATTGTCTAGTGTCCCTCGCAACATCACCTATCCCTCTATTTATAGTGCAATTTTGGTATCTTTCGCTACTTGCTCTCATAATTCACCAGCAGCTTGCTTGTCATAATTCACCAGCCTGCTTGTCATTTAATTCACCAGCCTGCTGATCCATGCTCCCAGCTGCTAGCTTGGACTACGTGGCCAATAGAGGACCTTGCTTTCAAAGGCCAGCTGCTTGCTTCATAAATTTACATATCAATTGACCAACTTGCTTTAGCTCCGAGCTTGCATTTAAATCAAGCAAGTTGGTCCATTTAAATCAAGCAAGTTGGTCCATTACCATTTCCAAGTCCGTGGAATGCGAAGATGACCAGCAGCTAGCTTCACCCGCCAGCTTGCCTCCAATACATTGACCATCTAGCTTGCTCTTAATGGCCAGCTGCTTGTTTTCATTCATGGACGAGGCAATTAGCAGCTGCTTGCTTTCATTCCTGGACGAGCAATTAGCTGCTTGCTTGCTTTCAAATAATGGAGCTGCTTGCTTCTTTGTTTGGACCTGCTTGCTTCGGCTACTTGCTTCTCACGAGAATCCCAAAATGAACCAGCTTTTCCTTATGTTTAGCAGTAGGCAGTTTCACTCTGCAGTTTGCGGTTTGACTCTTCATTGTTAATTAGCTCTCTTTCCGTGATTCATCACCATAATACACGATGGGTTTCGTATATTGATAACAAAAGGGGACGCGACCGGATTGGTACGGCTCTTTGCCCTCGCCTGGGACGTTGCGGGCTCGAGTTCCACCGACGCCAGATTTCGAACCCTAACCATCTTTTTGTTGAATTGACTCATTATTCCGTTCTTATTGGATGGAATACCCTGAAACACGACTCAAACACAAAACCAAGCATAAAATCGGGAAATCGAATCAACTTGGTACAATTTATGTTATTTTAGGATGTAAAAGTGTAGGCGAATATATGTATAATTTAGGTGTTATCAAATTCCCCCACACTTAATCCTTTGCTTGCCCTCAAGCAAAGCACGAAAAATGTAAGTTCAATCAAAACCAATTTCACAAGAACTCTAACCGTGAGTTTGGAATATGTGAATTTCATATGATTTCTAAAGATGGTGCAATAGGTAGCGAGTTATGGATGCGTTCAACCACCACAAACAACATTCGATCGTAATACTCCTGTGACATTGGCAACTCTTACTCAGATTTATAAGAACATTCTTCTATCTTTATTAGTCATTCGACACAATCAATTGTTCAAGCATAAGGTTCACAAAACATAGCATGAGAGATCGAGCCAATAGATCTTACTTGGGATTTTAGAACTTGGAAAGTCTCTCTCCCTCGACCAGTGGGGTCAGGGTAAATGCATGTAGCATGTAATTATCACTCTTTCCCTACCATCTCTCTGCCATGAACTTATTGTTCGAGTCTCCAAAGTTGTGTCACCACTGACTTGTCAGGTAGGTCTTTGATCGGGTGTCAAATGGGGTTAGGGGTACGGACATGTGGAAGTACTTTTGATCTGGTGGTAAGTTCAAGGTTCCAAAATTTCTTTGTTTTCCGAAAACCATGATTTTTCTTCTTATCTTTGTAAGATGAAAATATAGAAAAGGAAGAAGATTTTGAGGATTAATAGGAGTTTAAAATGTAGCCAATGTGGCTTTTGAAGAATGAATCCTATTTATCATAAGTGCATGAAAGATGGTGGCCAACTCATCACTTTTTTTTTTCTTTGTTAATTTTTTTCGAGTGGCCAACAATTCCATTTTTGAAAAATGCACTTACAGAAATTGTTTCTCCCTATCTCAACTTTTGTATTTAATAAATGAAGCAGAAAGTCATTCGTTTAAACCATTCACACGGAACCTTGAAAAAGGGTTCAAAATGAATTGAGGCTTGAAGAACAGGGATTGGTTTAAAACAGGTAGTCATTTTGGTTGTAGGGGTAGAACCTATTGCCTCCGTCATCCTTGTCAGTGGTGTCACGACTCAAACATGTATAAATCAAGCATATCATCATGCACAGAGAGGGATCTAACACACAAGAAAGAAACGATCATGCTCAAGTCTCACGTGGTTTACTATATGCTCAGTTTCCCATGCTATGTTTCCCAAACATTATGCAACAACAATCAAAGATGATAAATTTCTTTTTCAAGATTTCAGATAGTTCTTTCCATCAAAGAATGGGTAGCACGAGAAACATTTGTTTTAATCCCTCAGTCGTCATTACAGGTTGACAAGCATCCAAATTGCACTATTCTTGTACCAATTTTAGACAAAGATGAGACTCAAAACAAAACACTCTTTTTAGTATTTATTTGAAATTTTGAAATTTTATGATTTTTCAAACTTTTTTTTTGGATGATGAGATTATTGAAAACAATCGCAATGATTCTTTGTCAAAACACATGAAAACGAACGAATATACCCCCCCACACTTGAATTGGACATTGTCCACAATGGACGAAAATATAGGGAGTAAGGATTCGAACTGTTACCATTTTCCTTGTCATGGGATATAGTGGCATGATGTTCGGTGATTGTGGTTCCACTTGGCGAGTTCTTTGGTCGATGTTTCGTGATGGTTTTTATTCTTGAAATTGAAAAACTCAAAGAAATGTAAAATAAAAGAAAGGGAAGGAAAATGCAAACCAGCATTGGGTTGCCTCCCAATAGCACTTCTTTAACGTCGTATTAGCTGGACTGTAGTGTACTTCGTCAAGTTTCTGAAGATGAAGTGCCTCGGCATTTGGGTCGAAATTTCCACCGAGGTATGGTTTCAGACGATGTCCGTTGACTTTGAAAATTCCCCTCTCGGGATGCGAAATTTCAGCAATGCCGTAGGGAAATACTTGTGTGATCACATAAGGACCAGTCCATCTGGACTTGAGCTTCCCAGGAAACAAACGAAGACGAGAGTTGTATAGCAAGACTTGATCTCCAACGTGGAAGTTTTTGTCTTGCTTTATCTTGGAATCATGGAGTCGTTTCGTTCGTTCCTTGTATAACTTGGCGTTTTCATAGGCTTGTAGGCGCATTTCGTCAAGCTCATTGATTTGGGCCTGACGATGGTCCTTGGTAGCATCTCCGTCGAGGTTGAGGTATTTGAGCGCCCAGTAAGTTTTGTGTTCCAACTCGATGGGGAGGTGACAGGCTATTCCATACACCAAACGATATGGTGAGGTGCCGATTGGTGTTTTGTATGCCGTACGGTAAGCCCATAGTGCAGTGTCGAGCTTTGTTGCCCAGTCCTTTCTTGATTGACTGACTGTTTTCTCCAATATCCTTTTGAGCTCACGGTTGGTGACCTCCACCTGACCACTAGTTTGAGGATGGTACGCGGTGGAGACCCGGTGCGTTACACCAAATCGTTGGAGAACTTTGTCGAATTGACGCTTGGAAATGGGTTCCTTGGTCGCTGATGATTGCTCGCGGTGATCCAAACCTGGAAAACAGTTTCTGCAAAAACTTTCCAACACTTCGAGAGTCATTAGTTGGCAAGGCTTGTGTCTCGGCCCACTTGGATACATAATCCACTGCCACGAGTATGTATTTGTTCCCGAATGAGCTCGGGAAAGGTCCCATGAAGTCAATTCCCCAAATATCAAATATTTCACAAACAATGGACATTGTTTGTGGCATTTCATCACGTTGGGAAATATTACCTGACCGTTGACACGCATCACAGGTGCGTACATATGCATCACAATCTTTGAAGATTGTTGGCCAATAAAATCCACATTCCAATACCTTTCGCGCTGTGCGGTTGGCTCCGTGGTGTCCTCCGGTCGGACCTTGGTGGCAATGAGAAATTATGCTCCATGCTTCGGGTTGCGGGATGCATCGGCGGATGATACAATCTGCACAGACTTTAAACATATATGGATCTTCCCAAAATTAAGATTTAAGGTCAGAAAAGAATTTCTTCTTTTGTTGGTACGAGAGCCCAGTTGGCAGAGTCTTTCCCACCAAGTAATTGGCAAAATCCGCATACCACGGGGTGTCAAGTTCAACTCTTCCTACAGTGTAGAGTCGTTCATCCGGAAATGTTTCATTGATTTCATCCGAAACATCATCTTTTGGATTTTCCAGTCGGGAAAGGTGATCTGCTGTCAAATTTTTTGCTCCTTTTTTATCTCGAATTTCGATGTCGAATTCTTGGAGAAGAAGAATCCATCGAATCAGACGAGGTTTAGCATCTGTCTTGTTCATTAAATACTTCAAAGCAGAGTGATCAGTAAAAACAACGCATCGCGATAAAACTAGGTATGATCGGAACTTATCAAATGCAAACACCACAGCTAGTAATTCCTTTTCAGTTGTTGTGTAATTTTCTTGAGCATCATTTAAGGTTTTACTTGCATAGGAAATTGGTTTGAAATGTTTGTCATACCTTTGGCCGAGGACAGCTCCTACGGCGTAGTCAGATGCATCACACATGAGTTCGAACGGGAGGCTCCAGTCGGGACCCACCATAATTGGGGCGTGGGTCAGTTTGTGCTTTAGTGCCGCAAATGCGTCGTTGCATTCCGCCGTAAAGTCAAATTGAGCATCCTTCTCGAGAAGCTTTGTCAATGGTCGAGCAATTTTGGAGAAGTCTTTGATGAAGTGTCGATAGAAGCCTGCATGCCCAAGAAAACTCCTTATTGCTTTCACATTGACTGGTGGTGGAAGGTTGGAGATGACGTCAATTTTGGCTCGATCAACCTCGATGCCTTGTGATGAAATTTTGTGTCCAAGGACAATGCCCTCGGTCACCATAAAGTGGCATTTATCCCAATTGAGAGCAAGATTCGTCTCTTCGCATCTGATTAGAACTTTTTCGAGGTTGTGGAGGCATTTGTCGAAGGAATCTCCAAATACTGAGAAGTCATCCATGAAGACTTCCATGATATCTCCCACCAACTCGTCAAAGATGGCAATCATACACCGTTGAAAGGTTTCTGGTGCATTGCACAATCCGAAAGGAATGCGCCGATACGAAAAAGTGCCGTACGGATAAGTGAATGTGGTTTTCTCTTGATCTTCTGGTGAGATGGGAATATGAAAGTAGCCAGACATCCCATCGAGGAAGCAATAGTAATTGTGGCCTGCCAATCGCTCGAGCATTTGATCAATGCATGGGAGTGGGAAGTGATCTTTTCTGGTGGCATCATTCAGGCGACGATAGTTGATGCAGACTCTCCAACCGGTGACTGTTCTGGTGGGGATGAGCTCATTCTTTTCATTGGTGATGACGGTCATCCCGCCTTTTTTCGGGACTACCTGGACAGGGCTCACCCATGAACTGTCGGAGATGGGGTAAATTACTCCAGCATCGAGTAACTTGATCACCTCAGCTTTCACTACTTCCTTCATGTTCGGATTGAGTCGACGTTGGGGCTGGACCACCGGCTTATAGTCATCCTCCATCAGAATTTTGTGCGTGCAATATGAGGGATTGATTCCTCGAATGTCGGAGATCTTCCAAGCCAAGGGTCGTTCATGACTTTTCAGTAGTTTGATCAATCTCCCCTTCTGCTCCTCTGTTAGGGCCGCGTTGATGATGACGGGGAGCTTGGAGTTCTCTCGAAGGAAAGCATACTCGAGGTGGTTTGGTAATTGCTTCAGTTCGAGAGTTGGTGGTTCTTCGATGGAGGACTTGATTTTCTCCGATTTAAGGAGTTCTACCACCTTCTCCTCATGCTCCAATTCTTCGGATTCCTCCAATAGTGCAGCTTGTTCAATTTGTTGGACAGATCCCGTTGTTTCCTGTCCTTGAGTAAGGCAAAGCTGCAAAGCATCTGAATGAAGAATCTCAGAAACAAAGTTAGCAGTCTCAGCATCAATTATATCCGAACAAAAATTGGCATCATCATTTTCACGAGCATATTTCATGCTTTCGGGAATTTTGAATGTCATTTGTTCTTCCCCCACTCTCAAAATCAATTTTCCATCATTAACATCAATTAGAGCCTTTGCAGTTGCAAGAAACGGTCTACCAAGAATTAATGACACATCGACATCCTCATCAATATCTAGGATCACAAAACCGACTGGGAATATGAATGAGCCAATTTTAACAATTAAATCTTCTATGATTCCCCTAGGATGCACTATGGAACGATCAGCCAACTGGATGCTCATTCGTGTAGGATTAGGTTCACCTAGCCCTAAACGTTTAAACATTTTATATGGCATAACATTTATACTTGCTCCAAGGTCAGCTAAAGATTTATCAATATAGACAGAACCAATTAAGCAAGGTATAGTAAAACTCCCTGGGTCTTTTCGTTTCTCCGGAAGCTTGTTTTGGAGGATGGCCGAACATTCCTCATTCAGCATCACTGTTGACAGATCCTCCAATTTTCGCTTGCTGGTGAGGATTTCTTTCAGGAAGTGAGCATACTTTGGCATTTGAAACATGGCCTCCACAAATGGGATGTTAACATGAATTTGCTTCAGGAGGTCCAGGAATTTGCCGAAGTGTGCGTCAAGGCGATCCTTGTGGATTCGTGATGGGAATGGAATTTTTGCCTTGTATTCTGGCACCACGAGCTTTTGGGGCTGAGTGGTGTCCGTATCTTTTTCTGGATTTGTATCTTTGTCGGTTTGAGGGGAGTTGCTCGGTTGTACCTTAATAAAACACGATGAAAAAACCAACAGTGGGAATAGTTCAACAAAAGAAGTAGGTGGTCAGCCCGACGTGGAGCGGAAGAGAAAGATGGTGTTGATGGGCGTTTTATTTTTCTTAGGGTTTGGGGAGAGAAATTGTTTGTTTCTTAAGGTTTGGGGAGAGAGATGTATAAAATCTTATTTTAAAGATAGTAATAAGATGTGGGTATTAGTTTTGTTCCAAAACTATGCCAAAACAATCATGACTGTCCGTTTAAAAATTGTGAAAGTGGAGGGTGGATATATAAGTTGTCACGGTGATAACCATTTAAAGAGTGGGTACCATAACCCATTCCCTCAGTGGTAGTGTTTTGTAGTTTTGAGTTTTATCTTTCTCCCAAACATATTGGTACTACTTTTTTGTGTTTGGTACAGTTTCTCAGATACTCGCACCGTGTTTGTGTGCTTCACTACTAGTTTGCATAAAGTAGTATTTTTTTATAAAAAAATTTAGTGGTATTGCTTTTCCTATAATGGTACTGATTTTCTTGTAGGGGTACCATTTTTATTAGGTGGTCGGTGAAAGATAGAGAAGCGGGCACAAAAACACAAGTGAGAGAGAGTGAGACTTGAGAGAGATAAATGTAATCCCCAAAGTTGCAATTAATAAGAAATTGTAATTCCCAAAAATGTAATACAAAAAATAATTAATAAATATTTTTTTGTCATACATAAAAGGCATTACTATTTTTCGCTATAAAATTCATTATTCGTCGCCCTAACCAAACTAAATTTATTTTAATAACCTTATGTCATTTATTTATTTGTATTTCATCATCCTTAACAGGTAAATTGTGGAGTTGAGGTTTTCATCCACGTACTTCCCAAGTCCAAAGCTCTCAAAGATCATTCTTCTTACCATTTGATCAAGAACTGAAAGCTATTTTGTCTTTTGTGTAGGACACGATGCTCTTGCTGCAAAACCATAATGGCAATTAATATATTTATTATAAGTAGAAATTGTAACAGTAAATATATGGATAATCTCTATTTTTTATCCAAATCTTTTTTAGATTATTTTATATTATCCAATCCTATTGACTCACTCCTACTGTCACTCTAGAAAATGGCCAAGTGTAACCACTTCCTAAAGCGTAGTATAGCGGGTTTGGGTTTTATTGTTAACCCGGGTCCTAGATGTGATAACTACTCGGTGAATTCTCGTTATCTAGCAGTGAACTTTTAGTGCAGATTCAAGCAAACAAAAACACAAAGCAAGTAAACAGTTGTTGTCAAGTCAAGAGAGGTCACCCGGATATGGTTCCCCCTAGACTGCAGTTAAGTCGGATTGCAATTTACCAAGTTCAGTTTTCATGAAAGTTATACTGGGGAAGGTTCTTGATTAGTCCGAAGTCTCGACTAAAGGTCTTCAGACCCTCTCAATCTGAGTCTCTAGCGGGCGACTAACCTCCACCGGAGTAAACAGATTGAGGCCCTAGCGAACCAAACCTCCACTACCGGAATTTGATCAGGATTCAAGTCATTCAATCATTCAAACCTCAATCGAATATAATCAATTCACAAACTCTGTACTTGGGTTCATACAATCAGACCTAGCATACAAATCTAGGGTTCCCCATACCCAGATGAATGGGGAAACTACTCCATAGAGAAAGAAGCACAAGCAGATTCAGACGCGGAATCATACTGTGAAGACGGATTTCTGCTCCTGGACGTTTAATCGGCACTTCTCCAAGCTCAAGCCGGG
This sequence comes from Linum tenue, assembly GCA_946122785.1. Taxonomy (NCBI): domain Eukaryota; kingdom Viridiplantae; phylum Streptophyta; class Magnoliopsida; order Malpighiales; family Linaceae; genus Linum; species Linum tenue. Next base: position 22,888,731 of record CAMGYJ010000010.1, on the reverse strand, counting down.
CTCCAATGGTGATAAAATCAAGCTATGGCACTTGGGAACTCTGGTTCGTCGCTTTCTCTCTCTAGGGATCGCTTTCTCTCTCAAAAACTCGGAACCCTTCAATGTTGGCCTTCTTCTTCCTTTTATCAGCTGCCAGATCGCGATACCCGGTCGAAATACCCGGTCGGGTATTTAAGATTTCGACCGGGTATAATCAAAACGCGCCGTTTCGTTCAAGGGGAAAATCCCCGGTCTGACTTCATAATCCCCGACCGGGGATTTAAGCCATTTTCCCGGGCCCCCTTCTGTTTCTCACGGACGCCCGAAGTGAAAATTACCCGACCAAGGCCAGAAAATACCCGGTCGGGTATTCCTGCCTTTGGCCGGGTATTTTGGTCCATCAGCCTCCTCCGTCCCAACTTCGCTCCTTTCGACCCAGAACTCGTTTCTCCGCCTCGATTCCAATGCCGGGTCCTGAAATATGACATAAACACACAACCTAGCGTGAAATCGGCTTAAAACACGAGATTCCACATCATTAACGGCTTCAGAATAGGGGTGAAAATGTGTGTAATTATCGGTCTATCACCTATCGAAATACTAAGAATTAAGCCAAATGTTAACTTCCGGTTAGCAATTTTGTTAGTAATATTGAATTTGGATTCCTATTTAACGCCCTAATTTTTTAAAATTATCGCACTAAATTAACCAAATAGATGATATTACCCCAATTCCTAAAATAGGAGCGGGTGTCTCGAGCCTCGTGCGGGGGAAATACATGTAAGGGGGCTGGAGGTAGTAGGTGGAAATTGGGAACGGATTCCCGTCTCCCCTTACACACTTTCACCCTATTCGCACGGGAGACGTTATTTTAAAGCACATTTTCGAGCACCTGTTATTTTCAAAACATGATACAAGAGTCCATGACAGGCAGAGAGTCCAAAACGCCACACAATTCAAGGGTCCTAAGATCACTAATTCACTCAATCAACCAACACAATATGCAGAAGAAATGAGACTTCTTAAATGCATCAACATCCTCCATAGTGCTACACTACCTCCCTAGGTTGCAAATCACTACAGAGACTGTCAATTCAAAGCATACTGAGCAGGCAATTGCAAGGAACACGTACTTGAGCCCTCAAATTTAAAAATTTGGACAGTGGACTAGGCTCCAAGCACACAAAAAGAGCTAATGAAGTCAAAAGATAAACATCCCCCCACACTTAAGATCGACATTGCCCTCAATGGAGAAGAGGGAAGGAAAAGGGAACGATGTTACCGGTATACACAGACTGCAGAAGACTGGAGATGGACCAGTCGGCAGGAAACGGACTGGAGAGAGGACCAGTCGGGAACACAGGCAGAGCTAAAAGAAACTAAAGAGCTCAACACAATACGTTAGGTCCAATGGTCAGCCCAATATTACATCATCCAAAACAAAAGAAAACAAACCAAAGCCAAAGCTATTGGCAATCCGACCCAAAACAAAAGAAATAAATGAACACCGCGATGGGGTTGCCTCCCCATAAGCGCTTCTTTACCGTCTTGTAGCTGAACGCCCATGGTGGATACTCAGGGAGGTACAGAGACAGGTGCCTCCAAGAGCGGATCCACGTCGCTCTTGAGGTAGAGCTTCAGGTTGTGGCCATGCACCCGACGGGTGCAACCACCGGCATTGGTCAGCACGACCTGGCCATCCGCCAGGATGCAAGCGAGTGAGTACTCGGATGGCCAGGGTGATCGTGATGCAGGAGGTGGGACCAGCTCGTAGTGGTCTCCACCCTTCTTCCGTGCAGGCTTAGCAACCTGCTGCTTCGGCCGCCACTCCTCCTTGAGTTTTTTGTTCGGAGGCGAGGCTGGATGGAGTGGCGGCGAAGGAATGATAGGAGGGTCCTGCAAAATGAGAGGTGCAAAAGGATGCACGACAGGCTCGTGTACCTGATCAGAAATGGCACGCACAGGTGTGACAGCAATCATAGCACAGTGATCGAAGTCAATCACAGAAAAAGTAGCCTGTTCATTCCCAGCACGCAGGATCAGTTTACCATCATGCACATCAATAAGTGCCTTGGCGGTGGCAAGAAATGGTCTCCCTAAAATCAAAGGCACATCCACATCATCATTTATATCCATAATAACAAAATCAACAGGATATGTGAATGCGACCACTTTAACAAGCAAATCCTCTATGAGACCCCTAGGATGCACAACGGAACGGTCAGCTAGGTGAATACTCATCCTAGTAGGGCTAAGTTCACCTAGGTCTAGCTTTTTGAACAATTTGTATGGCATGACATTAATGCTAGCGCCTAGGTCCGCCAAGGACTTTCCTATATGCATGCTGCCAATAGTAAGAGGGATAGTAAAACTCCCTGGATCCTTGCGCTTCTCGGGCAGCATGTTCTGCAGGACAGCAGAACACTCCTCGCTCAGCAGCACTGTCGATAGATCCCCAAGTTTCTTCTTGTTGGTGCAGAGATCTTTCATGAACTTTGCGTACTTGGGCATCTTCGACAGTGCCTCCACAAATGGTACGCTGATGTTGAGTTGCTTCAACATTGCCATGAACTTGGCAAACTCAGTCTCCAGCTTGTCTTTGTGTAGGCGAGTGGGGAAGGGAAGCTGGGGTACATGCTCCATAATCACTAGTTGTGGCTTGGGAGCAGGGGTTTCCTTCTCCACCCGCACTTCTGCATCATCGGCTGGAAGTTCTGAAGCAGGTAGTGGTTCCTCCTGCCTGGTCTGGGTAGGATCAGCCGATGTGGGCCTGCCACTCTTGGTGAAGATGGCATCCAGCTGCTCGTGCGGTTCCCGTGGATTGGGGATGGTGGTGGCAGGTAGAGTCCCCGGGGCCCGAGCAGTAAGCTGGCGCGCTAGGACACCAACTTGGTGCTGTAAATCTTGCAGAATAGCACCCTGGTTCCTCTGTCCTGCCTCCAAAGAGGCTATGCTCTGGTCCACCCTTGTGAAATTCGCCTGGCTGGTGGTCATGAATGTCGCCAAAATATTCTTCAGATCAGCCATCTGATTATCTGGAGCTGGGGCTGCTGCTGGCTCGGCATACTGTCGCTGGGCTGCTGGAATGGCTGCCCTTGCCTAGGCTGGTAGAGCTGCTGCTGTGGTGGTGGCCCCTTCCTAACCTGGAAGGGCTGCCTCTGCTGAAAACCACCCGCTGGTGCTGGGAAACCAGGTGGTTTGGTGGTGTTGCTGCTCCAGGCGAACTTGGGATGCTGGCGCCATCCCTCATTGTAGGTACTGCTATATGGGTCCAGGCGCCGAGCATTTGCGATGAAGTCCACCTGCTCTTGGGGAGTAGAGGACTCCCTCATGGCCTGACAGTCCTCCACCAGGTGGTTCGGGCTCTCACACCACTGACACTGAGCTACTGGAGGTGGAGCTACACCTCGGCCCGGAAGGAGACTGTTGGGCTGCTTCAATGTCTGCACCAACTCAGCCACCTGCTGCTCTAACCCGGATCTGGCCTCCATAGCATGCACACCACGGTCACGGGAATGTCTGCCTCTGCTGCTCTGCCCCCAGGAATGATCGCGGGCAGCCAAGGTACTGATCATCTGGTTCAGCTCAGGTGGAGTCTTAGTGAGAATATCCCCTCCTGGGCATAGAGACTCGATCACCCTCTGGCTGTCTGGGGTGAGGGCACTGTAGAAGTTCCCCACTGTGAAAGCATCACTGAAGCCATGATGGGGACACTGCCAGAAATATCCCATGTACCACTCCCATGCATCACGAAGGGACTCATCTGGCTCTTGGCGGAAGTGAGTGATCTCCCGCTGAATCTCTGTGGTCTTCGATGCCGGATAGTACCTGTGCACGAACTTGTCAGCCAGATCGTCCCAAGAGGTGATAGACAATGGGGGCTGGGTCTCCAACCACCTCTTAGCATTCCCCGCCAGAGAATGGGGGAAGAGGTGAAGGCGGATTGCGTCATCCGGGACACCGTTCAGCTTAAACGCGTTCGTCAGCTGCAGAAAACGGGAAAGATGTACCCGAGCTTCCTCATCCTTCAAGCCATGGAACTGGATAGAGGATGTAATGAGTTGAATCCAGCATGGCTTGATCTCGAAGTTGTTTGCAGGAATGGGCGGATAGAGGATGACCGGGCGGAGGTCAGCAATCCGTGGAGTATAGTAGTACTCCAAGGTGGGACCCGGTGTTGGTGGATGATGATGGGCCCCAGCTCCCAGGGGATTGGGGTCGTTCCCCAGGATCTGGTTCACCGGAGGTGGGTTCTGATCGCCTTCCATCTCGTACTCGTCCTCGGATTCGCTGCTCAATTGGCCGTCTCTGCGCTCCACCGTAGCTAGTCTAGCTCGCTGTTGTCTCCGAAGTTGGTTGCAGGTGCGTTCAATCTCTGGATCCAACGACAGTAAACCTCTCGACTGGCTACGGGTCATGCACTATCTGCACATAATCAAGCAATGCAAACCCGTGAAGGCACAAGTGGGAAGGAACAAACACTCAACGCGAAAATGAAAATGCTAAAGTAACAGAAATCACTTTTCTTCAACAACCTAGCCGTCCCCGGCAACGGCGCCAAAGACTTGACTCACTCCTACTGTCACTCTAGAAAATGGCCAAGTGTAACCACTTCCTAAAGCGTAGTATAGCGGGTTTGGGTTTTATTGTCAACCCGGGTTCTAGATGTGATGACTACTCGGTGAATTCTCGTTATCTAGCAGTGAACTTTTAGTGCAGATTCAAGCAAACAAAAACACAAAGCAAGTAAACAGTTGTTGTCAAGTCAAGAGAGGTCACCCCGATATGGTTCCCCCTAGACTGCAGTTAAGTCGGATTGCAATTTACCAAGTTCAGTTTTCATGAAAGTTATACTGCGGAAGGTTCTTGATTAGTCCGAAGTCTCGACTAAAGGTCTTCAGACCCTCTCAATCTGAGTCTCTAGCGGGCGACTAACCTCCACCGGAGTAAACAGATTGAGGCCCTAGCGAACCAAACCTCCACTACCGAATTGAATTCGGTACAGAATAGCGAATTGGCTCCTCGACTAAAGTCACCAATTCGCCACCTTCGATTAAGGATACTCTATCAACCTAGGCAGATATTCTCATTCTAGGTCAAAGCAGAAACAACAGGAATTTGATCAGGATTCAAGTCATTCAATCATTCAAACCTCAATCGAATATAATCAATTCACAAACTCTGTACTTGGGTTCATACAATCAGACCTAGCATACAAATCTAGGGTTCCCCATACCCAGATGAATGGGGAAACTACTCCATAGAGAAAGAAGCACAAGCAGATTCAGACGCGGAAATCATACTGTGAAGACGGATTTCTGCTCCTGGACGTTTAATCGACACTTCTCCAAGCTCAAGCCGGGCTCCAATGGTGATGAAGATCAAGCTATGGCACTTGGGAACTCTGGTTCGTCGCTTTCTCTCTCTAGGGATCGCTTTCTCTCTCAAAAACTCGGAACCCTTCAATGTTGGCCTTCTTCTTCCTTTTATCAGCTGCCAGATAGCGATACCGGTTGAAATACCCGGTCGGGTATTTAGGATTTCGACCGGGTATAATCAAAACGCGCCGTTTCGTTCAAGGGGAAAATCCCCGGTCTGACTTCATAATCCCCGACCGGGGATTTAAGCCATTTGCCCGGGCCCCCTTCTGTTTCTCACGGACGCCCGAAGTGAAAATTACCCGACCAAGGCCAGAAAATACCCGGTCGGGTATTCCTGCCTTTGGCCGGGTATTTTGGTCCATCAGCCTCCTCCGTCCCAACTTCGCTCCTTTCGACCCAGAACTCGTTTCTCTGCCTCGATTCCAACGTCGGGTCCTGAAATATGACATAAACACACAACCTAGCGTGAAATCGGCTTAAAACACGAGATTCCACATCACGAACGGCTTCAGAATAGGGGTGAAAATGTGTGTAATTATCGGTCTATCACCTATCGAAATACTAAGAATTAAGCCAAATGTTAACTTCCAGTTAGCAATTTTGTTAGTAATATTGAATTTGGATTCCTATTTAACGCCCTAATTTTTTAAAATTATCGCACTAAATTAACCAAAGAGATGATATTACCCCAATTCCTAAAATAGTCGCCCCCAATCCATCGCCCTAATCCCTAGTTTTACTCTGCTCGTCGCGGCGGAAGGAATATCCAGCTCATGAAGACACCGACGGATCCTTCACCCACGATGATTTCCATCGCCCTTAATATGCTCGTCGAGTAAACATGGCCTAGCAGAATCTGAGCCGGCGGGGCGAGATTCTTTTCTCTCATCTGCACCCTCAATCGATGCAATGGAAGGTATCACGGCGGCGGCGGATGGACGGAACAGTAAAGCATCTGCGCGAAGAATCTTCAGGGCGAGCGGCGCAGCGGGGGCCTTGGCGGCGTCAACAGGGTGGAAGAAGCGGAGCAGCCTCCGTGAGGAATCTCCTCCGGGGCAAACGACGATGATCGTTTCGGTTGGGCGACGACGACGATGATTCGGCGATTATTTCCAAGACAACGACAATGATTTCTATGGTGTGGGTGACGAATAGGATTTTAGTGAGAGTTCAGTCGGCGACGAGCAGAACAGGATTCTTTTCCTTCCGTCAGCCGAGACAATGATTTCTGTTAGTGTTGTGGTATATGATCCATGATTGAATCTCTCCCAACAACTCGAGTTATTGGGATCAACTGGTTCTTGACATGGTATCAGAGCCTTCTGTGACCGAGAGGTCTTGTGTTCGATTCCCGGTGACCCCCATTTGTTAAGCACATGGTATTCTTGTCTTCAGACCTGTGCAAACTTCAAGCTCTTGTGAGTGGCTTTCGTTTGAGGGGGCGTGTTAGTGTTGTGGTATATGATCCACGATTGAACCTCTCCCAATAACTCGAGTTATTGGGATCAACTGGTTCTTGACAATTTCTACGGTGACGACTGATATTTAGGGATTAGGGCGATAGCTTTTGGAATTTGGTTAGAATTGGGAATCTTTTGATGGCAAAATATCACTCTGTCTTAATTAGGGCGACCAATTTAAAAAATTTAGGCGTTAATTAGTACCTCTCATATTGAATTGGCAACATAATACTGACTTGAAAGATAGACATGAAGGTAAACATTCCAAAATTTTAGTACTTTAACTAGGAAAAGAGTTACAAAATTGTTAACTATGACGTAAAAATGGCTGATATTTTGATGCATTACGAAAGATTTGGCTAATGAATAGCACTTTAATAGGTTTAAATAATATAAAAGAATCTTAAAAACGTTTGGATAAAAAATAGACATTACCCTAAATATATACCTGAAAAGCTGTTTTGTATCCTTCTTCCTCCTGCTCGGCGCCAACAGAAGGAGCAATATGGCCTTCTTCTTCGTTCTTCTTCCGCCTGCTTGGGCGGAACTTCGACAACGACAACAGAACATCGGAGGTGGGGCAACCTTCTTCTTCGTTCTTATTCCTCTTCCTGTTTAGGATCAACTCTCCCCGTAGAAAAAGAGCATATCAGCGAAAGTCGGGTTGAGGTGGTCGGGCATCGCCGGAGATAAGAATCCGGAAACGGCAGCAGCGGTCAGAGAATGGAGGAGCTCAGCTCACCGACCACTGGGCACGAGGTAAGAGATTTTTGTTTAGGATTTATGTTGAATTTGGGATTAGGAGTAAGAATGTCAATTTATATACCGTTTGGTATAAATGAATTTCATAATTTTTGAGGAATTCATTTTGAAATGACATATTTTTGTGTTTAGTATTAAAAAGAATTCATTTTCAATTCTAAATTTTGAATTCTATGGAATTGGAACTAGTTATAGCAATTTCGAGGAATTGAGATGGAATTTCCAAATGAATTCCACAAGTATTTACTAATTATAATATAACGACATAATTACCTTCTTCTTTTATAAACTAAATTACTTATACACATGACATACCAAATACAAGAATTCATTTGACAATGAATTCTACACGACATTTCATTTTATTTCTAGAGATTTGAATATAACATACCAAAGATAGGATTTCATTTTACAATAAATTCTACACGGTGATTCATTTTACAATGAAATGAATTCTCGATTCATTTGATATCAAACAGTCTGTTAGTGCATTTTACAACGATAAAATTTAAGTTGTAGAGCGATAAATAACGATTCCGTAACTAAATTGTTCTCCATCTCCGTCTACATTGCAAACCTCCTATATGATTTGTACCATATCCTGTCAAATCACCTCTTTTAATTTTATACATTTACTGAGTCGAACCTAACCAACCAACTTTTTATTATTAAGGATTCTACCCATGTTGGAAGACTAACGAACTTATATCTTAAAATAATCAAAGTACACTTAAAATATGGATAGTTGGATATGCTTATTCATTAAAATATGGATAGTATAAGCCATATAACTGCAACTTGTGTTTAGTTGAAGCCAATCAGGATGAAGATGGTGGAAGGATAACGAAGCTATATTTAACTAGAATCAACCAACTGTACGCTATATGAGTGAAAGTGCTTTCAAGTTGATCCCAATCTAGAACATTTTGATTTAGTACGTGAAATCAACAATTTGATTATTTGAGGTACAATTTTATTGGCTTAACTTTTAGTATTGATTGTTGATTCAAATAAGAGACTCGACCAGTTGTTTTAGGTCGAATTTCGCGTGATCAATGCACTCTAACTTCAAGAAAACACAAAATGATGTTACTCGATTCACACCTCTTCAAACACTGTTCGAATGAGGGTGTTCGATGCATACACCAAAGGATTTGGTTACTGTTACCTCTACTCCTATGAAGATTCATTGAAAGCCCCGCAACTACTGATTCCAACTAACAGATAAGCCTCGTTGGAGGGCCACTGGTGCTATTGCTACCGTTACTGCTCTAAAGAGAAAATGATAAATTTTGACGAGACTCTTTGTGATTTGATTTGTCTGTCTCTCTATCAAAAGCTTGTTGCCAGTTTTGTTGTGCCTCACCCTCTAACTGCCTTCTCTCTCTTCCCGAAAATCAGCTCCACGTAGCATCCAATAACTTCTCTCTAAGCTTCCTTTGCAAGTCAGTTGTTGCTTCTGGTAACCACCTTCGGCACGTCATCATGTCATTGGAAAATCAACCCTACGTACCATGGATGAACAATTAGGCTCGTCCAACTTTGCAACATAACCATCATTTTCTGGGGCTTTATCCTTCTTTTCCGCACTCTTACCACTGTCAGACACTGTGACATTCAAACCAGGGGCAATAGAGTTATTCACACAAACATTGGCCTTCATGTTATAAATTCTCTTCTGTTGAGCATTCTTGCGAAGGAACCTTCTATATTGTGTCCTTGTCATCTCATCCACTGCAATGGGCTGTTGATGACGAACATCATACGTGTGCCATCCACTTGATGGCATATTAGGCATCTTGAAGGTTCTTCTAACAGGTGGTGCACTCTTGAAAGGTGGGGCATTTTGAGCAACCCATTGCCTACGTTGCCCTCTTTCCCATGCAGGTGCACGTACTCCTTCCACCCGACGTTCATATGGTGGATACCTTGGCCTGAATGGTCTCTGTGGACCAAGTCTTTGATGGACAGATTGGTTGGTCCATCTCCACCAAGACTCGGCTTTCCTTTACACTGTGCACACAACTTTTCCTCATCATCCGGATCAATACGTGACCCATCTTACATGCCAGTTGATGATGAGCCACCTTGCACAATGACACTAGAGTTGCCACTTGGCTACGGTGTTGTATACAACACCAGCTTGAAGCGTGGAACTAGCAAGTCAATCTTTAAAAAGTCAGGGTTGAGCATGTTAAAGCCTATGACATTTGGTAATGGATCAGTATCCACCGTCATGGCAACCTTCTTGGGTTATGGGAACTTGATGCGTCCCTTGTCAATCGCATCATGCAGAACATTACAAAAAACCAAACAACTATTAGTGGCATGTGACATACTATTATGCCACTTGAAATAACGTTTTCTTTTTAACTTTTCAGGGGGTGAGATACTATGCCCCCAGACAGCTTAATCTGACCATCCTTGTACAACAGGTCAAAAATTAAATCTAACTTGCCAACATCAAAACAAAACTTTCTAGGTTGGACTGGAGCACAGTTAGGTTTTCCAACTTGTTGTTCATTATCAATTTTGGCTAAAGAAGCACAAACATACGACTTTCCTTGCACAATTTCAGCCAAACTTATCTCTACACCATCCACCTTATGAGCAATATGGTTTATTGTATAATCAAAGTTACGGTGGTATAGTCCCCTAGATGCACTACTTCTATTCTCTTCTTCATGTAGAAATGTCTAATACCTAACTGCACATGAATCAACTGGAATACATCAGAGAACTCCCTATCTTGAAATTTTTTACGAAGTTCAAAGTTTAAACCACCTTGTGCTAGCTTGCCAAATTCTCTTTCTGTCAAGTTCGCAAAACAATGATTACGCGCATTTTTAAAATTTGTTAAGAAGTGTTCCACTGTCTCCCCTGGTTGTTGGCGCATACGTGCCAAGTTAGCCATGGTCACTTCTGATTCGGAATGATAAAATTGTGCATGGAACATTTATTTCATTTGTTGCCAAGTTTGCACGGAATTAGATGACAGATTGACGTACCATGCAAAAGCAGGTCATGTAAACGAGTTGCCAAACAAACGTAACTTGACCAAATCACCTACATCAACTAATTGGACATTGAATCGTCCAACAAGCTCCGTTATGGATTGGTCACCAGTTTCAGTAAAGGTTACAAACTCTGGTACCCTAAACCCTCTTGGGAACGGATACATCCTATCCACCCACTCCAGATACGACTTTCAATAGACAGGTGACATTGTTGGTCTCATACCAAAACCAAATTGTTCAGCCAACAACTGTGCCATCTGATTACAGAGTGTATTCACATCGTGCCCACTTTATCTTTATTAGTCATTCGGCACAATCAATTGTTCAAGCATAAGGTTCACAAAACATAGCATGAGAGATCGAGCAAATAGATCTTATTTGGGATTTTAGAATTTGGAAAGTCTCTCTCACTCGACCAGTGGGGTCAGGGTAAATGCATGTAGCATGTAATTATCACTCTTTCCCTACCATCTCTCTGCCTGAGCTTGTTATTCGAGTCTCCAAAGTTGTGTCACCACTAACTTGTCAGGTAGGTCTTTTATCGGGTGTCAAATGTGGTTAGGGGTACAGACATGTGGAAGTACTTTTAATCAAGTGGTAAGTTCAAGGTTCCAATTTTTTTTCGCACCGAAAACCATGACTTTTCTACTTATCTTTGTAAGATGAAAATATAGACAAGGGAGAAGATTTTGAGGATTAATAGGAGTTTAAAATTTAGCCAACGTGGCTTTTCAAGAATGACTCCTATTTATCATAAGTGCATGAAAGATGGTGGCCAACTGATCACTTTTTTTCTTCTTCATCTTTTCTTTGTTAATTTTTTTTCCCGAGTGGCCAACAATTCCATTTTTGAAAAATGCACTTGCAGAAATCGTTTCTCCCTATCTCAACTTTTGTTTTTAATAAATGAAACAGAAAGTCATTTGTTTAAACCATTAACACGGAACCTTGAAAAAGGGTTCAAAATGAATTGAGGCTTGAAGAATAGCGATTGGTTTAAAACATGTTGTCACCGAACAAAAAGGCTCGTCTCAACAGGGTTTGACTAAGGGATATGATGTTCAGGGTAGTCATTTTGGTTGTAGGGGTAAAGCCTATTGCCTCCGTCATCCTTATCAGTGGTGTCACGACTCAAACATGTATAAATCAAGCATATCATCATGCACAAAGAGGGATCTAACACACAAGAAAGAAACAATCTTGCTCAAGTCTCACGTGGTTTACTATATGCTCGGTTTCTCATGCTATGCTTCCCAAACATTATGCAACAACAATCAAAGATGATAAATTTCTTTTTCAAGATTTCAGATAGTTCTTGCCATCAAAGAATGAGTAGCACGAGAAACATTTTTTTTAATCCTTCAGTCGTCATTATAGGTTTACATGCATCGTACTATTCTTGTACCAATTTTAGACAAAGATGAGACTCAACACAAAACACTCTTTTTAGTATTTATTTGAAAATTTTAAATTTTATGATTTTTTCAAACTTTTTATTATGGATGATGAGATTATTGAAAATACAAATCACAATGATTCTTTGTCAAAACACATGAAAACAAACAAATATACCCCCTACTTGAATTGGACATTGTCCTCAATGGACGAAAATATAGGGAGTAAGGATTCGAACTGTTACCATTTTCCTTGTCATGGGATGTAGTGGCATGATGTACAGTGATTGTGGTTCCACTTGACGAGTTCTTTGGTCGATGTTTCGTGACGGGTTTTATTCTTGAAATTGAAAAACTCAAAGAAATATAAAATAAAAGAAAGGGAAGGATAATGCAAACCGAGAATTGGGTTTCCTCCCAATAAGCGCTTCTTTAACGTCGCGCTAGCTGGACGTCATTTTATTGTGCTAGGGGCTCAAAATTGGATATGGGACCAGCTCATAATTTTCTCCAGAGTTATTGTGAGTGAGCTCCCTTTTCCTTAGTTTCGGCCGCCATTCGTCTTTCATCTTTACTTTCGGCAGCATGAGTCGCATGGTTGGTGATGCAGGCGTGTTTTCCTTAACCTGCAACATAGATGACTCCACGAATTTCTTGCACATGTAGTGAGATATAGCATTAACACTCGCGAGATTGCGAGTATCATTCACATAATCTTTGGATTTGTGGGAAAAATGCTCATGAGGGAACACCACAAAATCGTTAGTAGATTTGTTGGTTGAATTAAGCATGGATTTATCAAAAGGTATTTTTGAAGTATAATTCTCATCAGTGGATGGGTTGGTTCAAACATGTTAATGGTGAATTCTTGATCTTCCATTCACAAAATTATTTTATTTTCAGGAACATCTATCAAAGTTCTAGAGGTTGATAGAAATGGACGACCAAGAATAACAGATAATTCACTTTCTTCTTCCATATCCAAAATCACAAAATCAATAGGGAAGAGGAAAGGTCCCACTATGACCAACACATCTTCGACAATTCCTTTAGGAATAACCACAGATTTATCCGTTAGTTGTAAGCGCATGCAAGTTGGTTGAGGTTTTCCTAACCCTAAATTTTTAAAGAGCTTATAGGACATGACATTAATACTTGTTCCTAAGTCGGCCAAAGCATTAGAGTTATAAAGTTACCAAATTGACATGGAATGGTGAAGCTGCCAGGATCCTTCCTTTTTTGTGGTAGGCTGTTTTGGACGATGGCAGCTAGGGGTGGAAATCGCTACTGTATCTGTATCCCAATACCAAATACCGAAATCTCGAATACCGAATTACACCCTAAAGTCAATCTCAATCTCAATCCCTAAATAATTTCGGTATCCCAATCCCAATTCCTAAATATTTCGGTATCCTAATCGGTACTTCGGTATCCTAATCGGTATTATCGAATAAAAAATTAATTACCTTTGTAATTAATAATTAAATATATAAATTAGATTTTATTGTTTAATTTTGGGGGAAAAGACTAAGCAAAGAGTCTTGAATTAGGATATTATTCAGGAGAATGGAGGAGAGGAGACATCTCAAGTTCTTGTCATTGGTAATCATTAATTTGACAAATTCGAGGTTGTGAGACGACTATTATTAGTGATGGAATGATCTATGTATAATTAAATGACACTCTTGGTGCTTGAAGATCGTGTAGTAGTGAATGAGAGTCTTCAAGATTTACCCCCAGTAAGTTTTCTAGGTGATTCATATGCAACTACATTCGAGCCAATCAACAATAGAGACTCCTCTATGCTGTCCAGACTGCATCCCCACGACCTGCACTATCCCCTCAACTTCTCTACCTGGGCTAACTGAGAAACCTCTCTTCGCCTCCATACCTGCTTCATTGGCTTACCCCCACAGTCGCAAGAGCCAAACAGAACACACTTAGAGCAAATCTCAGGAGAGTGACAGTAATTGACCCCCACCCGAATTGGGGAACCCTCATCCGGATGCAACATTACAGGATCCGGAGACACTCATCCGAAAGCAATTCCACCAAGACCCTAGCATATACCATTCGAGCACCTCATCTAGTAGTGTGATCAACCCCCAAAGGAGTGCCGACCCAGCTTGCAATGCGACTAAGCCCCGAAGAATTGATGTATTCCAGCGGGATATTTGTGAGACGCATCCAGATCGGAAGCGCTCTGCGACCCAAATCCTCTGCACTGATTCCAGGGACCCAGGGTCGAAGATAAAGCATATTCTCATAATAGAACCACGACCCATTGTTCAGAATCCAGTCACACGTAGCTTGAGAGGCAGTTGGATCAAAATCAGCTGATCAGTCAACAGCGAAACCCTAACAATGCCATCCCGCCCCCAAATACGATTTGCCCATCTACGCAAAACCATCAGAGAAGGAGGAAATTGGAGAAATTGACCCACCAGACAGTGCTTCCAGCGTGCCGCTCCCGCCTCCTTCAACTCTTTCGGCATGCGAAGCCTTCCATTTACCACTTCAGGCTTCACATAGCAAAGACGATTCTCTTTTGGAATTCCAAACAGCTGCACCCATGGTCTAGAGGGCTGACCCTCATCACCGATGAGCTCGACGCACCACTCATCAAAGCAGATAGGGAAAGACGCGCCGACGTAGATGCTGGTGCAATCCAATAGGATCGGCGACGCTCGAAACCTAAAGGATCGAACAGAGCGAAAATAATTTTTCTCACTAGGCTTCTTTCTTTTATTTATAGAATTTATTCATTATTTTATATAGGTAGTAGTAATTAATGAAGATGGATATTTTGATCTAAATTTTTTAATTTGGAAATTTTTTGGTTTCTAATTATAACATTATCAATGTAGAAAACACAATAGTTGATGAAGAAATCATATGCAAAACTACCCCATGTAACTCAGATAAATTACCAAAAATATATTTTTCTATCCAAGTTTAGCATGATTTTCTTTTAATTTCGTTTTATCTCCTACTTTTTTTTAACAAAAGTTAATCATATTGATTGATAGAAAGATAAGTAATTACACCCTGAAACCAATACAGGAACAAAAAGCAAATATACGATACGAGGTCAGAAGTAAAGAATTGGTGTTCCGAACCACAAAATGAGCTATCCTATTTCTTAGTTAACTAACCTGTAGTAAATTATTTTACGGTTAGTTCTTTCTTTCTTGCTCAAGTTTTCGTTCTTTAAAATTATATATGTAGTACAAATTCAAAGAGGTTATGGAGTCCTTTTTTTTTTATCTTGATGGAGAGGGTAAAAATGAGATAATTTAAAGTAGGGGTGGAAATTGGGGTGGATGTGGTTACCCACCCCACATTTTGCGGGTACCCACACCCACAAATTTACAATTATGCTACCCATAACCCGCACCGCAGTGGTTAGTGGGTAACCACTACCCGCTGTGGGTTTGTGCGGGTTGGGTGTGGTTATCCGTGAAAATCCATCTTTGCAAGCATAGAGTTCTAGTCGCCACTAACGTATTTGTTGTTCGTAACTAAACTATAGTGCTATACACTTGTGTTGTTTCGTGGAGATACAATTTTGTACATCGATCTTACTCAACTTGAAGATTTTTTCTTTTTGAGTTTGGTATTCAACTTTTGTGTCAGAGATCTGTGATTTCATATTCCCCGACTAGGGGTGAAATATGACAATTAAATATGATCTTGTATTTTTTTCACACAAAAGCAAAAACATACTGATAAAAGTTACAAAAGGTGTTCACTTTTAATGAATTGATTATTCTCCACTCTATCGATTATAGTGTTTTATAAACTAAAAAATTCTTACATAAAACTGATTAGGTGTGTCTTTTTTATTTGGTGGCTACTTTAATTTTTATCCTCACAATTTTCACATACTATTATATTATAAAGTTAATTTAATAAATAAATATATTTAGTGTGGTTATTGTGGATTTTGTGGGTTAACCGCGGTGGGTAGTGGATAACCACTAACCACAAAAATCATTATTTTACTACCCACACCCAACCCACTACTCACAATAAGCGCGTATTGGTGCGGTTTGCGGATTATCCACAACCCGCAACCCAAAATTCCACCCCTAATTTAAAGGGTACAAAGGGCGTAGCCGCGTAGGAACGGATACGGAGGTGTGCCGCAGACGCGAGAAGGGGCTAGGTCCGAAGTCCCCTATGGGGCAATGCCGGTCAGATGTGCTAATGGGGGCTCTGTAAGATTTGACACTCCTTGTCTATTTGTTAGTCAAATTTGATTCTAAAAAAAAATTCATTTTAGCGTTTTGACCTTGCCATTAAAGCTTTTTTTTTTTAATTTTCGTCACCTTGACTCTAGCATTAGAGATAATTTTACAAATCCCAAGTTGCTCTATCTCTTATTTAAGTTATTTATTTATTTTCTTCTTCCCTTGGAATGCATACAATACAAGAAAGATACAACAAACTATTCAAAGCCATAAAAAAAGAAAAACAGAAAACATGTAGAGAGAGTCTACAATCTTAGCCCAATTAAATACACATTTCTATTCCAATTGCTATACCACCTTATTTGCTCCCGATAAGTTTGTGGACTTTCCACTTGTTTCCTTTGTTACTATAAATAGCCTTGAGTTTCTATATGTTGATGTTGTGCATTCCAACTTCTTTGCTCCAAAGTCCAATTAGGTGTTCTCCCACTAACAGCCACAATAACAATGAGTCCAAATAACTTGGTGTTGTCATTAATTTTATTAGTTTCCCTTTTCTTGGAAGGATAAGTAGCAGCTAGCAAGCTGCAAGTCTCACCACATTTCTTTCTCTTCCAAAAATATAGTTCATTGATCATCGTAATGGGTTTTAATCTTTATAGTCTGTCTCTGGTGAACCAAACTAGTTCTATCGTCCTTCATCATAATCTTCTTTCAAAATCAACTCGTCACATAAATCGGGAGGTAGTCAGTACTCATACATCGGCTCATATTTCAGGGGTTCAAACACGACGCTCTGCCAATTACAAGCCAACAATATGGAGTTACGAATTTCTCCAGTCCTTCAAGGTCAACAACATAAGTGAAGTAAGTGCAATAGTTCTTCTCAACTTTTATTTTTAATTTCGATTGAATTTCGCATTGGGGATATGCATTGACAACACTTGTAGAGTTTTGTGGGAGAATAGAATTAAAACATAATTTTGCATTATTCAATTTTGTTTAGGAGACTAAGTCGACCGGTTTTTACCAACTATATAATGGTGGGTTTTTTTTTATGAAGTGTGTGTGATGAATGGTGCGCAAAAGTGAAGAGACAGAGAGTGAAATAAAAGAAAACGTGGGAGAGAGAGAGAGAGAGAGAGAGAGAGAGAGAGAGGTGCAGGCTAGTTATAAAATTAAAAGAGGATTCTTAACTTTACACAATTTTAATTTAATCCACCAAGTTTTATAAATATTATCAGAGCATATCTGATTCTTAGGTTACAATTTCCTCTTTTTTTTTTTAGTAAGAGCTACTAATTCATGGGAATTTTCAGGGTCAAGTGCACAAAGGAATGGTCGTGATGCTGGAGAGAGAGATCAAAATGATTGTGAATAGTGATATAAAGGAGGAGAATTCATTATCTATGCTAGAGTTGATTGATGATATCCAGAGATTATGCTTGACCCACCGATTTGAGACTGATATACAAAAAGCTCTTGACAAGTTTGCATGTTTCGAAAAATGTTATCCCGTGAAAAATATGTCCCTCCACACGGTCGCTCTTCACTTCAGGCTTCTTAGGCAAAATGCTTATGTCATCTCACAAGGTATTATAATTTTGGATTTTTTTTTTATCTTAGTTATATAAGAAAAGTATGATAATGGTATAATGCTTAACCAATGTAAGGTTTTTTTTAAAAAAAAATATCTATAACATTTTTTGTTGAAATTAAAACAAATTGGTTTGGGTTGGGATGTGTTATCCAGATGTGTTCAGGAAATTTATGAGTGATAGAGGTGAAATCATCATAAAAGAATGTTGCACCGGGCATGAGGATTTGAAAGATATATTAAGTTTGTATGAAGCATCACATCTTGCCTATGAAGGTGAAGACATTTTGGATAAGGCTAAGAAACATACAACTGAATACCTCGACAACGTCTTGTTGGAAATGGACTCTAGTGATAATTATGAGGACATGAAAGAACTTATTCGACACTCTCTAGATATTCCATTGCATAGGAGAATGTTGATGCTAGAAGCAAGATGGTACATTGAATTATGCAAGAAGAAGGAAGGAACAAACTTGACATTGCTTGAACTAGCCAAGTTAGAGTTCAACATGGCTCAATCAGTACTCCAACAAGACCTGAAGAACACATCATGGTAATGGAATTTTCCATTTTTCTAAGTCAAATAGGTGTGTTGATTCAGTGATGAGCTCACGATAATTTGATTGTCATACTTGCTATCATTGAGATCTCTCTTCATAAGTTATTTTCATCGTTCCTCATAATTGATCAAATGTGGATTTTTCAAAGTTATCAGAGATAGTTACATGCCAAATTATATGAAAATATGTTGATAGTGTTGCAATGGTAGTCGTTTTGACGATTAATTAACATTTGCTTAAAAAATTTAATTTGAAGGTGGTGGAACAATCTGGGGTTAGCAAAAGAGTTGAGTTTCAGCAGAGACAGATTGGTGGAATGCTTTTTCTGGTCAGTTTCACTGATGTTCGAGCCTCAATTCAGCTCATATCGTCGAGGGTTAACAAAAGTTTCCTCATTCATCACAACAATTGATGATATTTATGACATTTATGGGACAATGAACGAGTTAGAGTTATTTACCGATGCAGTGGAGAGGTAATATTTATTTCCTCGAGAAAAATATATAACATCTACTCTGAAATACGCATTATGTCCATTGAAGTTGAATCTACAACAAATAATCGTGAATATTTATTTCGTATTCATAAAAATATGAGATTTATTTTACTAACATGTAGAGAAGTTTTAGAAATATTCAAATAATTATTTGGGTATGTTTCAGGTGGGACATTAATTCTATTCAGAGCTTACCGAACTACATGAAGATATGCTTCTTAGCTTTGTACAACACCATTAACGAAATGGCATATGAATTTCTAAGAAAACATGGATACAACATCATCCCCAATTTGGCCAAATTGGTATGATTAATTGGACCAGATCCCATACCTTGTTCGCTTATTATAACTCGCTAATAAGTGATGTGATTTTTTGTTGTTTTAGTGGGCCGATATGTTGAAGGCATTCTTGAAAGAAGCAAGATGGAGCCATAATGAGTATGCCCCGCCAACATTCTCTGAATACTTAGACAATGCATGGAGATCTGTCTCAGGAGCAGTCATTCTTGTCCATACTTGCTATCTTTTAGATGGTGATGAACATTTGAATGACTTCGATTCCACGAAGAAGACACTATTGCAATTAATGAGCAATGATAGAATTCTTCAATGGCCATCAATCATTTTTCGCCTTTGCAACGATCTGGCAACCTCTTCGGTAAGATCATCGTACTAATTACTAATACATTATTTTGTGGGAAAATACAACTTAGCTTGAAAATCTAGACAATGTTATTGGAAAGACTTGAACAATTTGGAGAGATAGAATTTGATTAAACTCGAGTCCGTCTTTAACAATTTCTAAGATCCAAATGATGTGAATAATTTGACTCTCATCCCCTGTAGTTTAGAAATCAAACTCTCACCCACTTTCGTGCAACTAAAGTAATATTGGTAAGTGAGGTGTATGATGTGTATCTATTCATTCTACTTGTAGACAAATCATTAAGAGAGCTTTAGATTTCATTATTAAGTATCATCATAATCATGAGAGATCTTATGGTTCTATATATGTATATCAACCCAATCAACACCTTATGACTATGGGTGTAGTACCCGACTTAGAGATTTATCCCACAAGGACTAGAGCCAAACATACAAAAAAGTGATCAAGATTTGTGTAATATATTAGACAAAATATAACAAAGATGGTAGATACTTACATAGAAAACTTTAATTTTTTAGTATCAATATAAAAAGTTTCAAATCTAAGGACTTGAATAAAATATTGATTCATTGAAGGACTTAATCGTTACTTGAATGAAATAAAAGTAAAACGCTAGAAGAGGGATCTAAAATTCTAGTTCAAAGACCACCAGAATAAAATTCATCTACAATTCTAGACTACAAACATAATTATAACAGAAGCATAATACCCTAAAAGCTAATAACTAGCTATGCTTCTATCGCTCAACCTCTTGGTTACCATCATCCCTAGAAGTAATTCTACCGTAAAGAACATGCAAATATGTAAGCTTTAAACCCTTGTCTTATTTTTTATTCTTCACTTATAACAGTTCTCAATGGTATGATTAGTTTTTTTTGAGTCTCTACTTAATTTTCTCATCTCCTTGGAATGCATAAGCTAGCTATGTATTCTTAGCAATGTTGGAACATTCAAACTTTAATTTTTACTCTTGTTATAAGAGATTGTCATATGTAGCTGTGATGTTGGTCCAAGTTTCACTACAACATTCGAGTCCTTTTATGCTCACAATAATATTCATTCAATTCTTCTAGAAACCTAATTTGGTACTCTATGCGCTATGCAGTCTTGAAGGTTTCAAGATTTGAACAAGGGTTGGATTTGTGGAAATTTGGATTGTTTGTATGTGGTTATTTTTCAAAAGCTCATTGCGGTCTTTATGGTGATCATCAGGAGGAAATAGCTCGAGGTGAAACAACAAACTCCATCTCCTGCTACATGAATGACAATGGAGTTAGCGAGGAGCAAGCTAGGCAACACATAGAATGTTTGATCGATGAAGCGTGGAAGAAGATGAACCAAGAGTTGTTTTTAATTGCGAAGGATATAGTTGGTTCAAATGCGTTCGTCAAATCTTTTCTACGATCAGCTATCAATTTAGCAAGGATGGCTCATTGCATTTATCAAAGCGGAGATAGCCATGGCACTCCAAATCTTGAATCGAAGAAGCAAGTCCTAGCCCTCATAGTTGAGCCCATCATAGGTTAAGTACACGAGTATGATTTCTCGTCGATCTCTTATGATATGTAGTTAATGTTATGTCTGAGTGATCTTGACTATTGAGATTGTATTGCTCCAATCTTTCATAATTGTATTGCTGTTATTCCTAATTCTAGTTTATAAGTATAGTTTACATCCCGTATTAAATAATCACTCGGTCTTGGGGCCGCACTTTGTTGCTTCAATGATTCACTCATGATTAGGAAAAACTTCTTAATAGCACTTTGTATTAATGAATGGGTCATTTGGTTGTTGGATTGTGGTGATGAATTTGTGTTACGAGAATCAAGCCATCGTAACTATTGGGCCTCGATTTGAGCTTGGTTATTTTATTGTTTACTATTTAGTATTTTATTTATTAATTGTCCTTTTTAGTAGTTTCCTTGTTTAAGTAGGATTTGGGTATTGTTAGTTATTTCCTTATAGGAGTAGAAGTCATGTTCTAGATAGGAGAAGGTAGAGGCTTCTATACCTATAAATATGTACTAGTTCATTGGTTTAATGTCATGTTAAAGATTGGAATTCATAAGTAGTTGTAGTTATCTTCGTTCCTCTTAATATTCTTTTCGTTTTAACTCTTTTTCTTACGAATATCTTTCAACATCGACGATGCACGTTACGTGAAGGTTTTCAACGAAGAAATACACGCTAACAATTGTTACATGAAGGTTCTCAACGGAGAAATACACGTGAAAATTGGTATCAGAGCCTGATTGCTCGAACGACTATCGTGATCCTGGAAGATGGCGCCAAAGAAACCTACTCAAGCATCGCCGACCAGCTAGCAATCAACAAGGAGCTCCTCCAGGGCCTCCTCCACGCAAAGCAAGACGCCACCGGGCGGATTAACGCGATCAGTCAACGTCCGCAATGAGTCGAGGAGGGCAGCAACTTCATTGCACGGAGTCAGGCATCCATGGTCCAGCAACTTCAGGATGGAATGGCACAGCAGCGGGCAGCCTTGTTGGAGATGATGACGCAGTTCATCACGAGCTCCGACGAGTCCGTTTCCCAGGCAACGTTCGACAGTGGGCGTCTCCACCAGTGAGGAGCTAACCGTAGCCGCTTCATCATCACCCGCTCTTGACGATGAGCTAGCCGTAGCTCACATTCGACCATCGATCACACCACCACCCATTGTCATAGTGACCTCGACTGCCGTAGCCGAGAAGTTCGTGATTCCTGCCGCAAACGAGGAGCTAACCGCAGATTCCTTGTCATCACGCATCGCGTCACCAATTTCACCAGCCGTTGCTGTCGAGCTCACCCCAGCTTCTCCCCCATCTACAATATGATATCAATTTTCAATATTTTTTGAGAATTTTTTTCATACCTTTCGTTACCAACTCCATACCATATGATATCTCTCCGATTTTTAGTCGTTTTCGAAAATTATTGCACAGAAGGAACGATATAATCATGATCTATTGGATTTCAAATCTTTTTGGGTGAATTTTTTTTCATACCTCTCGTTATAGGTGTCAATCGGGCGGGTTCGGGCTGGTTTCAATCGGGTTGCGGGTTCATCGGGTTTCAGGTTCATCGGGTTGCGGGTTTATCAGATTCGGGTTCATCGGGTTCGGGTTCAAACGGGTTGCGGGTTAGTCGGGTTGCGGGTTCATCGGGTTTGGGTTCAATCGGGTTGTGGGCAACTCTGGTTCGGGTTCAACGGGTTTTGGGTCGGGCGGATCGGGTTACGGGTTGTTCCGGTCAGCGCATCGAGTAACTTACTCCTAACTCATTACCAACTTACACATTTTATTACACTAATTTAAAATATTTTTCTCAATTTTTAACCAATTTCATTCTACCTCGCATATATACTTAATTAAAAAAATACTAGTCAAAATGTTGAATCAATTTTCATGACTTGCAAACTTGTTATGTAATTAATCGTAATTGGTAAATTACACTAGCTAATAGAAATGGTGATATCAGCATTTGCAACCAAAAGACACCATTAAATGTTTATTTGGTATTTTAGTATTATTTCAGTAGTAATTGTATTAAAGTATATCGTCTAATATAACCATGCAAATCTGGTATTTGGCGTGTGGTAAGCAGATAGGGCTAAACAAACCGAGCTGAGCTTTTACTTTGCTCCGGCTTCAAGCTCGACAAACAAAGCCTCAACTTCAACTAAGCTCAAGCTTGATACGAGCTACAAAATGTTAGCTCGAGCTCGACTCGATTAAAAAAATGTCTATTTGAACTCAATTTGAGCTCAACTATACGAGCCAAGTATTAAACTCGGCCCATATTCAGACACAAATTAAACTCCAGTTCAGCTTGAACTAACTAAAAGTCTGGGCTTTCTTTTCAGCCCAACCTAACAAGGCCTTAGCACTATAAGCACTACACCTTGATATGTCTATATGTCATGCCAGTCACTTTATTTTATAGGCATGGAAAAGCCACAATTTTCCATTCTCTCCGATGTGGTAATAAAGATCATAATGATGCTGTTATAAAATTTGGAGATGTAGCAGGAAAAAACGAATGACAATAATATAGCTGAACCTTACTAATACCTCGGATTGGGGATAATGGTTCCTATCGTACCATCCTCTGTTGTGATCACAACCTTACTAATAATTCACCTTCCCTCCATTTAAAATTGACAGCAGAGAATGAGTTGGTGTGTGGTGAGTAGCACACTTTACAGTTGCAGCAGCAAGGATAGTACTGTTTCCATTCTCGTTGGCCATTGGAGCATTCCCGTTAGGGAGCTTGGTGACTGCATTCATGACCATTGTGTTTGCAATTACCCTATGAAACTGGATGTACTACTAAGGATATGAATGAAATAATTGGTCGGAACAGAGTGATTGGCCGAAACTGATAACATGAGTGGTGTCGCAAGAGGCAGAATAGAGTAATTGGCCAGAACTGAACATGGAGGATAGAGAACTCGAGATTGACTACTGCGGAATTGTGTTCTTCGCTTGTGCTGCGGAATTGGAGTCATGCAGACACACATGTCAAAACAAATGAGAATGCGAAAGGTGGATGGACGGGCAATGTGGAAGTCACGATGATTATATATACTATAATGGGTGGTAATTATTATTAGGGTTATTAGTAATTGTAAGTTGTGATAGCAGACGAATGTTAAATTTAGTTCCTCTTTTCTCCTTTCATATATTAGAAACAAACACTTTTCCCTCTTCTTTCTCTTCCATAAAATTAAAAGAACCAAATTTCTCTCCTCTTTCTCTTTTATAAAATTGAAAAACCAAATTTCTCTCTTTCTTCCTTCCTTACACAAAAAGTTGAAAACCCAAAATTTCTCTCCTTATTCATCTTTCATAATCAAAAGAACCAAACTTTCCCACTTCTTTCTCTTCCCACATATCAAAACCATCAAAACTCCCCCTTGTTTCTTTTCTCAAAAATTCAAATAACCAAATTTCCCTCTTCTTTTAAAAGCATCAAATTACCAAATACATTACTTTACTTTATTTATATGTAATTGATAATTTTATTGAATAGTTAAATTAACCAAAATTTTAATTTATATATTATATTAATATTGTCCATGATCTCAATTATGAATTCTTCATTATTAATATTGACATTGTGATTTTATATTTGATATTTACTTTTTTAATTTTGTTAAAGAACTTAGTGTTTAAGTGACATTCATGTTTCAATTTTTGTAATTTTCTTAAAATACATAATATCACGTGAGTTTCATATTTTTTAAATCCCTTATACGAAATGAAAAATAAATTTTACATAAGTTTAGAATGAAAATTTTATTTTGAAAAACTATGTATTGTATAATATAATAATTATTCAAGTGGATTAGGTGAAGTTCGGGTTGAGTCGGTCGGTTACGGGTTAGTCGGGTTCGGATTGATCGGTTCGGGTTAATCGGGTTCGGGTTAATCGGGTTGCGGGTCAGTCGGGTTGCGGGTTAGTTGGGTGGCGGGTCAATCGGGTTGCAGGTCGGGCGGGTTGCGGGTTGTTGACTTTTAGTCAATTCGGGTTGCGGTCGGGTTGCGGGTCGGGTTAATCGAGCGGGTTAATCGGGTCGGGTTCTGTTTTGACACCTATACCTCTCGTTACCAACTCCATACCATACTATACCACCCTGGTGTGGGGTGGTATTTTTCGTACCATATGGTATGATGTTATTTAATACCAGTCAATACCATATGGTATAGACTAGTAATAACTGACAAATTTTTTTGTTCCAAAAAATATCAAAGTGGATATCATTTTGACGAACACAATTAATCTGATCTAACTGTGTAAAAAATATTAATTCCGAGTTAAAACGAGTAAGAAATCGTCCGTTAAAGATTAAGGGAAGGAAAATTAAAGGTTTTTCGAGGAGAGAGAAGGAGACGCTGATGTGGCAGATTCTTATTGGGTTATGCATGGGGTTATAACACCACAAGGTTACTCATCGGATCTACTCCCATCCCCGAAGATGCTAGAAGCCACACCGCCACAGTTCGCCCTTCTGTCTTCTGCCATTGTTATGGCCATGAAGGAAGTTAACCAGCCCACATCATCCGCCAAACCACCCGCCACCGAGGAACTCACGAACCCCTTGACCGATGAGGGCAAATCCAATTCCACAATCGCCAATGACGAGGAAGCCCTACCACGAGTTGTAGAGAAATAGGATTGCAGAACGATCTCCCGGCTCACTTAACAACCAGCGAAAACAAAGAACCTCACTAACAATGCTGGCCATGGTTCGCCAGGGGATAGGTGCGGAACCGAGAATGATATAGAATCCTGTAGTAGAACGACGAGTGGTCTGACATCCACCCCAATCTGCATCACAATAAGGCACTAGATCGAGCAATCCCTGTGAAGGAAAGAACAGTCCCTGACCCCGGGAAGACTTCAAGTAACGAAGAATGCGCATCGCAGCATCAAGATGCGCCTGAGTAGGTGTATTGAAAAACTGACAGAGTATGTTCACGCCATAGGTGATATCTGGTCACGTAACTGTGAGGTACTGCAGGCGACGACGAGCCGAGGATAAGAAGAACCATCAACTAACTCCTCGGAGATAGAGGGATGAGTGAGCTGATGATTCTACTCCACAGGAAAAAGGCTAGGACGAGCACCCTGAATCTCGGCTTCCTCCAGAATGTCAAGTGTTTACTTCCTCTGACTGAGTACGACGCCACCCGGAGCATGTGCACCTCAAGACCCAAGAAATACCACAGGGAACCGAGGTCCTCGTTGCTGAATCGCTTGTCGAGAAAACCCTTAACGCGAGTAATGAAGACCATGTTTACCAGCTAAAAGGACATTGTCAACATAGATTAATGCAACAACAAAAGATTCCCCACGACGATAAATAAACCGAGAATGATTTGCTGGAGAAGTACGGAAACCAAGTTCACAGAGAGCAGTGGTGAACTTGTGGTACCGATTGCGAGAAGCTTGCTTGAGACCATAGATAGTCTTCTACAGACGACAAACACGGGTATCTCCAAGTTCCTCAAATCCAGGGGGAACGCGTATACAAACCTCTTCATCTAAATCACCATGGAGGAACGCGTTGTTGACGTCTAATTGCTGAAGATGCCAACCACGTTGGACAGCTACAGTTAAAAGACAACGAACAGTGACAAGTTTGGAAACTGGGGCAAACGTATCGTTGTAATCCACCCCTTCAACCTGAGTATACCCCTTAGCCACTAGACGGGATTTAAACCTCTCAATCGTACCATTTGGGAGGTATTTAATCTTGAAAACCCAACGACAATCAATTACACTACGACCTAGAGGGAGAGGAACCAGTGTCCAAGTGTGAGTAGACTCAAGTGCTATTACCTCCTTGCGCATGGCAGCCCGCCAACGGCGGTCACAAAGAGCTTCCTGCCAAGTTCGAGGCTCTTTATTGCTGGTGACATCGGCTAGAAAGGCTCGAAACTCCGGGGTTGCTCTACTGTACGAGACATAATGGGACAAAGGGTATTTGACGTTCGATGCCAGCTGCTCATACTCTTCATCGGTGACATAGACATTAAGATATTTGGGACGATTACGTTGACGAAGTTCACGACCAAGAGGTGGAGAAGCTGGGGAATTATTAGCTTCCTCTGCCAAGGAAGAACTTGGTGATGAGGAATTATTAGCTTCCTCTGTCAAGGAAGGACTTGGTGATGATGAATTATTAGCTTCCTTTGCCGAGGAAGGATCTGGTGGTGACGCCGGAGAAGTAGGTTCCGGCAAGGAATACGACAGCTCATGTGCGTTGTCCTCGGAACTTGGAGAGGAGGACGATGTCGTCATAGGATCGGAGGCAAAAGTAGTCTCCCCAAATTGTCAAACGGAGCAACATCTACAACCTCGTTATCATCATCAATGGGCAGTCGGACATAGAGGTACTTTCCAAAGCGTCAGCGGGAAGCCAATGATACTCACGAGGGTTGGGACTATGAAATGGGAAATGTTTTTCATGGAAGATAGCATCACGACTGACAAAGATTTTCTGCATGGACAGGTCATAGAGAACATAACCCTTCTTTGTTGTTGCATACCCAAGAAACACACTTGCTCGCCCCCGTTCCGCGAACTTGTGGAGACCGCCACAATTATCTTTCGCGTAAACCAGACAGCCAAATACCCTTAGATGTGCATAGGAAGCTGGTTTATCAAATAAGATCTCAAATGGGGTCTATCGTGTTGCAGTAGAAGGCAAACGATTGATCAAATAGACCGCAGTAAGAATGCACTCGCCCCAAAAATGAAGCGGCAACCCTGCCTGAAAACGCATAGCACGAGCCGTATCTAGTATATAACGATGTTTGCGCTCGACCACACCATTTTGTTGAGGTGTGTCGGCGCAACTCGTTTACAGAACTATGCCAAATCGCTCATAGAAATTTTGTAGACTAGACGTGTTGAATTCCTTCCCATTATCCGCTTGTATGCGTCTCACCTTCTTGCGAAATTGTGTATGAACAAGCTCACAGAACATCATCAAATATCAAGCAACATCAGACTTAAAACTCAATAGATAAACCCATACACCGCGACTAAAATCATCCACAATAGTCAAGAAGTAATGAGCACCACTGAGCGATGGAGCTTTATATCCTCCCCAAATATCAATATGGAGTAACTCAAAACAAGCTGATGTCTTTATCGAACTAGTGGGAAAAGGAATCTGACTCTGTTTAGCACGAAAATATGAGTGAAAAGAGTTCTTGTTTTTACTAAAAGATACCGAAATAGATGAACTAAGATGTGAAAGCTTTGCTGGAGATGGGTGACCCAGGCGAGCATGCCAAACTTCCTCCGAGAACGTCTCCTTCACATCAGCAGCAAACACGAAACAATCCTGACTCCCAAGCAGCTTCAAATAGTAGAGACCATCACGGAGAATCCCCCTCCCAATCACGCACTTGGAGTGTAAGTCCTGGAGCAGACACATATCACGAAGAAATATCAAGGCGATATTGTTATCTCGAGTGAGTCGACTAACTGATAGAAGATTGCAATGGAACTCCTGAACATGCAGGACTCGGTCTAAATGCAAACTCGTATAAAGCTTTACTGATCCAACCTTTGCAACTGGCACACTGTCACCATTCGGAATCTTAACTAACTGACTATCGGAGTTCATAATCTCATTACTTAGAAACGAACCATCACTGGTGATATGCTCGTTACATCCTGAGTCGATTAGCCATTCAGAAGAGTTAAAAAATATTACCTGCTATGTTTGCGGAGAGATCGTCCATATTTGCGGATTGATTTAAGATCTGCTGAAGCTATTCCAGTTGATGAACAATGAAGCCGGCTACTAAGGCCACCTCGGCTTCAGCTTGTGCAGCTCGTGGCTGCCGATCCTTTGACTGTACTTTCATAGGAGGTGGACGACATTTCTTATCAGCTTGAGGAGCCTTGTCGTCTTGACTTGATTCTCCACGACTAGGCCAACCAATGATGTCACAGCAATTGGCTTTAAAGTGACCAACTTTTCCACACTGCTTGCAAATTGGGCGGCCCTCACTGTTGCGTGGACCGTTACGATCGTTGCTATCACCTCATGAAGCAAACGCGACCGCTTCAGCTATCGGAAGACCCTTTTGAGCGAGGAGGCGCTGCTGTTCATCGTTGGATACGATGTTGAAGGCTTCGGCCAACGTGGGAGCAGGCTTCATTGATAGAACTTGATTGCGAACAATGCTGAAACTTTCATCTAGACCCATAAGGAAGTAAAAAAGCCTTGCCAACTCTTCCTTTGCACGTATGCGTTTCTCAAGATCACACTGACATAATGCACAGGTACATGCTTCTGTAGGTGAGATTGGCCGAGCTTCTTCCCACAGATTTCGTAGATGGGTATAGAATGAGGACACATACAACTTTTCTTGCCATAAGACTGAGATTAGACGATGTAATTCATAGCCACGGGTAAGGCTGCCTTGCCCAAAATGTTCTTTTAGGTCAACCCAAATTTCTCGAGCCGACTTCCCATACCGAACACTGCTTCTGATTTCTTTGTTTATGGACATACACAGCCATCCTTTGACGTGAGCATCGCAACACATCCATGCCGCACTTTGTTAGAATTCCTTTGCGGGCTTGGGGATAGTACCGTCGACAAACCTGAACTTATTTTTGACGATTAGGGCATCGGTGACATTGATTACCCACTCACTATAGTTTTTTGTGTGTAAGAAGTTCTCCAACCTGTAATTGACTGTTACCGTCTGAGGGATGAAGGTAGAAGACCGACGAGGAATCCAGATTGACGCTGGGTATTTCCTTGCTGTGACTGGTAGCGACGAGTCCAAGGCTTTGATATCACCTTCGGGACCCATGACGGACGACGATGATTACATGACCTTTTACTCTAATACCATGAGAAATAGGATCGCGGAAAGTAAATTGACACTTTGTTTAACGTGGTTCGTCTCACAGGAGGTGAGACCAACGTCCACAGTGAAGGGGATTTTCTTATTACGTTACCTGGCCAATCGTCCATACATCATTATATATACCCTTCCACAACTCGGCTAGGGTTTCATAAGTGACGAGATGCTCTTTCCTAGTCTCAACGTGACAAGGAGACTTCATGCCCATGCAATGTATATGATGGGCCAACGAAGGTGGATCATGTTAAGGAGTATTCCTTTTGACTGGTTCCAGAACCACTATGTTGCCGCTGCTGTATTGTAGCTAACTTAGTTAGCTTAGTTTTAGTATTATGTTTCTAGCACTCTCCTAAATAGTTGCTGGAATCCGTTGTTCACAATCTGAATAAATATGTAGCTACTAAATAATACAAAGATGTGATTTCCTTTACTCTTCATGGTATCAGAGTTTTTGCTTAACAACCCATCGATCCAACAATCCTAAAAGCTTCCATTTTTTTTCCGCCGGCGGGATGAGTCCCCATTCCCCGGGCTTACCAGTCTTCACCCATAATCCCCTTCTCTCCCAATTCCCTTTTTCTTCATCTTGAAAACCCAATCCCACACCCAGAGAAGCCGCCGGCCACCCACTCCTGTACTCTTCTCTGCAAAAACTAATGGACGATGGTTCCTCCTCTTTCTATCCCGATCGCCTTCTCTGAATCTATCGATTCCTGCTACCCAGTTTCATTCTTCTTCCCGGCAAAATTAGAGTCATGTGCAACTATTCCTCTTCTTCAATCCTCTGCCTCTTTTCTCCTTGTCTCCACCTCACCTGGTGATTCTGATTCTCTTCTTTTAATATCGCTTCAGCTGCCATTGAAACTTACTGGCGACTCCAACCATCCCGCTTGCCGGTCACAATTCTACACACTCCTGTTTGGCTCCGTCTGGGACTAGGGGTGCTGCCTCTATCAGCTGTTCTTCCAGCCCCTGGTGTGTCTTCCAATTCAATCCAGCTAGTCATCTTCTTCCTCCCATTCTCTAACTTCATCTCTCCCTCTCCTCCACTTCAGCCAAGCTTTTCCTTACCTTTCTCTCGCTGCAAGACAGCTCCTGCTATGGAATAATAATATTGTTACGACACTTGTGGAGGCGTTTCCACCTATCTCCTCCCTACTTCTCTCCTATTCTCCTTTGTCTCTTTCTCTTTCTCCCATTCTTCTTCTTAAATCCAACCCCACAACCATGATCCCTCTCCTTTGGTCTTTTTCTATTCCCTCCTCTCTTCTACCATTTATATTCTTCTCACTCTTTTAAACCCCCCACCACTGTCCTCTTCATTATCTACTCCTATTTCCCCTATTCTTCTCTCGCCTTACCTCTCCCTACTCCTCCTATCCTCTGATGTGTCAACTTGGGGGCTACATCTTGGGTCATTAATCCTGTGTTTCACATGCGGTTTACGAATTTGGAAATTGTGTTGCATTTTGTTTGGGACGGAGTCAACAAGCATCAGTCACAAGTGCACTACCTTCATGTGACGAATCAACTGACAGATGTTCCTACTCAACCACTGACTCGCTGGCCTTTTCTCCAGTTCTGTTCCAAGTTTCACCTCTCCGAGGTTTCACTTGTGGGGGGTGTTGGAGTATTCCTTTTGACTGGTTCCAGAACCACTATGTTGTCGTTGCTGTATTGTAGCTAACTTAGTTAGCTTAGTTTTAGTATTCTGTTTCTAGCACTCTCCTAAATAGTTGCTGGAATCCGTTGTTCAAAATGTGTATAAATATGTAGCTACTCAATAATACAAAGATGAGATTTCCTTTACTCTTCAGATCACAGCCCAATACGCATGAACACCCGTTTGATGATCACCGCCCCATCACCAAGCGCATCATCGACGCCATCAGCGGCCGACAAGCTGAATCTGCCAATTGATAGAGCCCTAACCGAGGGCCTCATTGTAGCTCCGCCTTGGGTGACCTTCATGCGTATCCAAGAGACGACGAGGACTGTCCCAACCTTGTTGAGTCACCCACAATCACGATATAATTTGGCCGCAGCCGCGACCACGCGAACTGCTCCGCCTCTTTCCCCAGCTAAATTTGATGGAAATTCTGGGTACAAAGGTGAGCGTGAAGTTTTGGCGGACGTAACTAAAATCCATAGGCGCCGAAACCTCCATCTTGCCGCGGGCGCCATCATAGTGGACACGAAGTCGCCTCGAACTTCCCAGCCAACGAGTGTTGAAATTATAAAATAAAGTTTAATTAAAAACTATCAAAGCAAAAATATCAGAATGTCCTACAGAACCAACTTGTGGTAGTTTGCTAGAAAAGTCAAGAAGTGGTTAGGTTTGAAATTAATAAGTTAGTTGCATGATTGTTGGATTAAACAAAGCAAAAAAAATAAAATAAATAAGCACCAGCGACTTAAGTCGGCTGCTTGGATATTTTGCAAATGTGGAGACTATAAATAGCCATGTACTTTGTTGGAAATGGTGTGTAGAGAAGCAAGAGCTAAGAAGCAGAAGCAATAAAGAATAAGTTCTTTTCTCCATCCCTCTGTCAATCTCAACTCTTTTGTCCCAAATAAAAAAAACTCCCTTCCATTTCCAACAAGCTCTCAACGAGCTCCTCCCACCATTGTCATTTGCCCACCAAATAAAGGAAATAAATTACTTTATTTCCAACAAAGTGGTATCAGAGCCCGAGTTATTCTTAAGTATGCTCTGTGGTTGCAGCCTAGTCTGAACTTCCACATCAGAAAAGAATTTCTCGTGTTTTTGTTATCACAATTATCCCATGGCCGAAAAATCTACTTTCCCCATTCAATTCCCCCACATTACCAAAACCAATTACAAAAATTGGTGCATCCATATGAGAGCCTTGTTGGGATCCCAAGATGCTTGGGATATTGTTGAGAAAGTTTATGAGATTCCCACGGAGGATTCTCGGTTATCTCCTGCTGAAAAGGAGGTATTGAGAAAAAATAGAAAGAGTAATCAAAAAGCACTCACTCTCATTCATCAGTGTCTTGATGAATCGATGTTCGACCAAATAGCAGATGCTACCACAGCAAAGGAAGCATGGGAGATTTTGCAAAAGGAAATGCAAGGCGTGGAACCAGTGAAGAAGGTTCGACTTCAGACACTAAGGGGAGATTTTGAAGCCATTAAAATGAAGGAAGGTGAATCTGTTTCAGATTACAGCGCTCGTGTGAAGTCTATCGCCAGCAAACTGAAGCAGTATGGGGAGAAAATTGAAGAGACCAAAGTGGTGGAGAAAATTATACGATCACTACTACCAAAATTTGACTACGTGGTGGTGGCCATGGAAGAAGCTAAGGACGTGTCAAAAATGACGGTGGATGAAGTTATCGGCTCATTGCAAGCACGGGAGGAAAGATTAAATAAAAGAAATGAAGAATCGTCAGAACAAGTGTTAGCTACAAAAGCTACCACTGAGGAGAAAGA
Source organism: Linum tenue (assembly GCA_946122785.1). Classification (NCBI taxonomy): domain Eukaryota; kingdom Viridiplantae; phylum Streptophyta; class Magnoliopsida; order Malpighiales; family Linaceae; genus Linum; species Linum tenue. The sequence goes on along the minus strand of CAMGYJ010000010.1, from coordinate 22,855,363 downwards.
AGGTGCCCGAGGAGGAGGTCAGTACAGAGGTCGAGGCAGAGGAAACTACAGAGGCAGAGGAAGAGGAAGAGCCCGAGGAGCATATCAAAGCAGAGATGGAGGAAATTTCACCACGAACAATTATGAAACGTCCACCAGAGGCAGAGGTCGTGGTCGTGGACGTGCAAGAGGAAGTTGGAGATCGAATGAAGCTCGTGATAAATCCAGCGTCCAATGCTATAATTGCTTGAAATATGGGCATTATGCATCGAAATGTTGGATTCCGACTAAAGAAGTGGAGGAGATAGCAAACAACGTGCAAGAAGAAGAAGTCAAAGGCACATTGATGCTGTCAGATCAAGGAGATGAAAAACCGAGAGATAATATGTGGTATCTGGATAATGCAAAGCAACAACATGTGCGGTAAAAGAAGCATGTTCATGGATATGGATGAATCGGTGAAAGGAAATGTCGTATTTGGAGACTCCTCGAAAGTTCCTATCAAAGGCAGAGGAACAATACTCATCCGGCTCAAAAATGGCTCACAACAATCTATCAGTGATGTGTACTATGTCCCAGACATGACAAGTAACATCCTGAGTTTGGGTCAATTGATGGAGAAGAATTATGAAGTCCACATGGTGAATCGTCAACTGGAGCTGTTAAATGAAAAGAAGCAGTTGTTGGCCAGAGTACCAATGTCGAGAAACAGAATGTTCACGCTGAACATTCAAACTGAAATGGCGAAGTGCTTGAAAGCGTGTGTGAAGGACAATACATGGCTATGGCATCTGAGGTATGGCCATCTAAATTTTGGAGGCTTGAAGTTGCTCGGTCAGAAGAATATGGTGAATGGCCTGCCAGTGATCAATCATCCAGACCAGTTGTGTGAAGGATGCTTAGTTGGGAAGCAATTCAGGGCAAGTTTCCCGAAGGAGTCCCTGTCAAGAGCTAAAGCACCACTTGAGCTCGTCCATGCAGATTTATGTGGTCCGATCACTCCAACATCATTTGGCAAGAACAAATATTTTCTATTGTTCATTGATGACTACAGTAGAAAGACATGGGTTTACTTCTTGAAGCAGAAGTCAGACACATTTGAAGCTTTCAAGAAGTTCAAGATGCTCGTAGAGAATGAAAGTGGCCGCTACATCAAAGCAATGAGATCAGATAGAAGTGGAGAATTTATGCTAAAGAAGTTTAGGAGGTTCTCTGAATATCAAGGAATTCGCAGGTTTCTCACAGTCCCAAGATCCCCACAGCGGAATGGAGTCGTTGAGAGGAAGAACAGAACTGTCCTCAACATGGCGAGAAGCATGATGAAGAGCAAGAACCTGCCGAAAGAGCTATGGGCTGAAGTTGTTGATTGTGCAGTCTACCTGCTGACCAGGTCACCAACAAAGAGTGTTTGGAATCAAACACCCCAAGAAGCATGGAGCGGAAGGAAACCCACAGTCTCTCACCTCCGAGTCTTCGGAAGTGTCGGATATGTGCACGTACCGGATCAGGAAAGAAAAAAGTTGGATGACAAAAGCAAGAAATACATATTCCTGGGATACTCAGAACACTCAAAAGGTTACAAGATGTTTGATCCCTTGGAAGAGAAGCTGATCATCAGCAGAGACGTGGTGGTTGATGAAAAATCAACATGGGACTGGACTGCTGAAGCAAAGAAGAATTACACTTTTTATCCATTCACTATGGATGAAAGTGATGATGAACCAGATACAGCTACACCTGTGACAAGTCCACCCAGTCACAGAGAGCCTGGGTTAAAGACACATTTGGTCACTGAGATTACAAAATCGGGACATGTTTAGTCACTAGAAAAAGTTAATATCAAATTTGGTCACTACAATTACTAAAATAGGTCATATTGAGTCACTCTCCGTTAGTCTCCGTCCAACTCCGTTAGTGGAGTCCATTAAGTGCTGACGTGGCTAACGGATGCGCCTAGTCAGCATCGTTTTGACCAAAAATCATCATACCCGACCCGCCACGTCAGTTTCACCCGCCATGTCATACACCAACCCAACCATTAACCCAACCCGACCCAAAACCAAACTCTAAACTTTTGTCGTTCGTTCTCCACCTGCAAATCTTTCATCGTTCCCACAAAAACCCCCAAAAACACCAAGAAACCCCAAGAATCCAAATCAACTCGCCGCCACAATGTACCGAGTCGCGAAAGCGTCGGAGTACCTGGCGATCACCGGCGTCGGGATCAAGGACATCAAGCTCGCCAAGAAGTCATGGATCTTCCCCGGCCAATCCTGCACCAAGTTCGACATCTCCCCGGTCAACTACACCTTCGAGGTCCAGGCCATGTCCGCCAAGAAGCTCCCCTTCATCCTCCCCGCCGTCTTCACGATCGGCCCGCGCTACGACGACGACGACGCCCTGCTCAAGTACGCGAAGCTGATCTGCCCCCACGACGGGCTCACGAAGCAGAACGCGGCCAAGATCGACGCCGAGACTAAGATTATTGCGATTCAGAGGGAGGGGGAAGGTAAGAAGGAGGAGATCAATGTGAAGGCCAAGGTCAAGATCTACGAGAATCTGAGGGAGGCAGAGGTCGCCGAGGCGAACGCCGAGTTGGCTCAGAAGAAGGCCGGTTGGACTCAGGCTTCCCGAGTCGCGGAGGTCGAATCGGAGAAGGCGGTGGCGCTCCGCGACGCCGAGCTGCAGAGGGAAGTCGAGCGGATGAACGCCCTCGCCACTACTGAAAAGCTCAAGGCCGAGCTCCTCACCAAAGCCAGCGTCGAGTACGACACCAAGGTATACAATCTCAATTGGGCGAATCAATTTCTAATTTCAAATCTAGGTTTTGGTGATTTTCATCTGGAAATTGATTGGTTGATGAATGCTATTGATTGATTGAAGATTGTGGGTGAGAATTAATCGATTGATGATTCTGTGCGTTGTTTCAAGGTACAAGAGGCGAATTGGGACCTGTACAACAAGCAGAAGGCGGCGGAGGGAGTGCTGTACGGGAGAGAGAAGGAGGCGGAGGCGCAGATGGCGGCGGCGAAGGCGGCGTTCTTCGCGCGGCAGCAGGCGGCGGACGCGGAGCTATACGGGAAGCAGAAGGAGGCGGAAGGGATGATGGCGCTGGCCAAGGCGCAGGGGTTTTACTTGAAGACTCTGCTGGAGGCGGTGGGAGGGGATTATGGTGCGTTGAGGGATTACCTGATGATCAACGGCGGCATGTTTCAGCAGCTGGCGAAGATCAATGCGGACGCCGTCCGCGGGCTGCAGCCGAAGCTGAGCATCTGGACCGGCGGGGATGCCGCCGGCGGCGGCGGCGGGAATGGGGATGGGCTTGGCGGTGGGGCGATGAAGGAGATTGCCGGGGTGTATTAATGGTTGGGTTGGTGTATGACATGGCGGTGAAACTGACGTGACGTGGCGGGTCGGGTATGATGATTTTTGGTCAAAACGATGCTGACTAGGCGCATCCGTTAGCCACGTCAGCACTTAACGGACTCCACTAACGGAGTTGGACGGAGACTAACGGAGAGTGACTCAATATGACCTATTTTAGTAATTGTAGTGACCAAATTTGATATTAACTTTTTCTAGTGACTAAACATGTCCCGATTTTGTAATCTCAGTGACCAAATGTGTCTTTAACCCCAGAGAGCCTGCTAGCCCAGAAGGAGAATTGAGTGAAAGTCCGAAAGAAAGGCCACAGAAGTATAGAAGACTTGAAGAAATTTATGAGGAAACGACAACCATTGAAGGTGATGAATTGACACTCTACTGTCATTTCATTGATGATGAACTAGTGGATGCTGAAGAAGCCATGAAGGATGAAAAATGGAGGAGAGCTATGGATGAAGAAATTCAAGCAATTGAGAAGAACAAGACTTGGGAGCTTGTGTCACTTCCTAAGAACCAGAAGCCAATCGGTGTGAAGTGGGTATTCAAGGCCAAGAAAAATGCTAAAGGAGAAGTCGTCAGACACAAAGCAAGATTGGTGGCTAAAGAATATAGTCAGAGACCAGGCATTGACTACAATGAAGTATTTGCTCCCGTGGCGAGAATGGAAAGTATCAGGATGGTGATATCTCTCGCTGCTCAAAATGGATGGAAGATACACCAGATGGATGTGAAGTCAGCTTTTCTCAATGGATATCTTGAGGAAGATATCTATGTGGAGCAATCCCCTGGATATATCGTTGAAGGTCAAGAAGATAAGGTGTTGAAGCTAAAGAAAGCATTGTATGGTCTGAAACAAGCACCTAGAGCTTGGAATAGCAGGATTGACAAGTATTTTCAGCAAAATGGGTTCAGCAAATGCCCACATGAGCATGCACTATACTGCAAGGTGCAAGGGGGAGCAATCTTGATGGTTTGCCTATATGTAGATGATCTTGTCTTCACAGGCAACGATCCTCAAATGTTTGAAGAGTTCATGAAGACATCGGACTAATGTCATACTATCTCGGAATTGAAGTGAGTCAAAAGGAGGAAGGAATTTTCATCTCACAGAGTGGTTTTGCCTAAGAGGTCCTGAAGAAGTTTAAGATGGAGAATTGTAATCTTGTGAGCACAGCAGCCGAGTGTGGACTAAAGTTATCCAAGGATGATAAAGGAGAGAAGGCCAACTCAACGGAGTTTAGAAGCCTTGTGGGAAGTCTGAGATATCTGACTTGTACTAGACCAGATATTCTCTACGCAGTTGGATTAGTCAGCAGATACATGGAGGCACCAACAATGTCACACTGGAATGCTGCCAAGAGGATATTACGTTATATAAAAGGTACAATCAATCATGGTCTGCTTTATACTAAATCATAAGATTTCAAATTGGTTGGATACTGCGATTGTGATTGGGCAGGAGACGTGGATGATCGCAAGAGCACTACAGGATTTGTATTTTTCCTTGGAGATACAGCTTTCATATGGAGTTCAAAGAAGCAAGCTATAGTGACACTGTCTACTTGTGAAGCTGAGTATGTTGCTGCGACATCGTGTGCGTGTCATGCGATATGGCTGAGAAAGTTGCTGAAGGAGTTGAATATGACACAAGAAGAATCAACTGAGATATTTGTGGATAACAAGTCTGCCCTGGCACTAGCAAAGAATCCTGTGTTTCATGATCGCAGTAAGCACATTGATACGAGATATCATTTCTTAAGAGAATGCGTGGAACAAAAAGAAGTAACGCTGAAGTATGTGAAGACTGAAGACCAAATTGCTGATATTTTCACGAAGCCACTGAAGCAAGATGTGTTCGTCAAGATGAGGATGCTACTCGGAGTTACACCGAATTAAACTTTAAGGGGGGAGTGTTGAAATTATAAAATAAAGTTTAATTAAAACTATCAAAGCAAAAATATCAGAATGTCCTACAGAACCAACTTGTGGTAGTTTGTTAGAAAAGTCCAGAAGTGGTTAGGTTTGAAATTAATAAGTTAGTTGCATGATTGTTGGATTAAACAAAGCAAAAAAAAATAAGCACCAGAGACTTAAGTCGGTTGCTTGGATATTTTGCAAATGTGGAGACTATAAATAGCCATGTACTTCGTTGGAAATGGTGTGTAGAGAAGCACAAGCAATAAAGAATAAGTTCTTTTCTCCATCCCTCTGCCAATCTCAACTCTTTTGTCCCAAATAAAAAAAACTTCCTTCCATTTCCAACAAGCTCTCAACGAGCTCCTCCCACCATTGTCATTTGCCCACCAAATAAAGGAAATAAATTACTTTTGTCTATTGGGCTGTACCTATCCGGCCCACACTTGTGATGCCATGGTGAAGGGTTGGTTAAAAACTTCCATGGACAAGGAAATCCGAAATTATGTGAAAACGATACGTGAGACAACGATTTTACGTGGTTCTTCCTCACAGTGGGTGAGGCTTACATCCACGGGAATAGGAGACTTGTGTTATTGATGATTACGACTTATTGCCGTGGTTACATATTTATACCCATTGTCACTAGCATCTAGGGTACAATTCTTACGTACACAAGAAGCAAAAGGAATAATTGAATCCATGTCCTTGTAGAACACGGCTGCACTGGTTGCATGAGCAACATGGGCAGCAGCCTCACGATGGACGTAGGCATCACAAGTGTGGGCCGGATAGGTACAGCCCAATACTCCCCCGCAAACTGACACATGAAGATCCCGAATGTGCAGTTTGGAAAGAAGGGAATGAAAACGATCGGAACCAAGTCCTTTGGTGAAGATATCGGCAAGCTGCTGATCAGTGTGGATCTTGACTGGAAGAATATCACCGGACATGACACGTTCACGAACAAAGTAACAGTCCATCTCCACATGCTTGGTACGCTCGTGGTAGACAGGGTTGTTGGAGATGTGAAGAGCCGCCTGATTGTCACAGTGCAGGGGAGTGGAGGCAGTCTGAGGGACCCCGAGTTCTGCAAGTAACCAGCGAAGCCAGACAATCTCACTGACAGTGCTAGCCATGGCACGGTATTCAGCCTCAGCTGAAGAGCGCGCCACGACCTGTTGTTGCTTGGTGCGCCAGGATATTGGGGCGCCTCCCAAACTGATAAAGAAACCTGTGGTTGAGCGGCGTGTGCGCTGGCAGCCACCCCAATCAGCGTCGCAGTAAGCAGTGAGTTGCAAATTACTCTGTTTTGGGAAAAACAGGCCTTGACCGGGAGCTGATTTCAGATAGCGAAGAATGCGGAGGGCAGCGTCCCAATGCACTGTACTAGGGGCATGAACGAACCGGCTAAGGATGTTGACAGCATAAGTGATATCCGGACGCGTCACTGTCAAGTAAAGCAAACGCCCCACGAGACGTCGGTAAGGGGAGGGGTCGGCCAGAAGATCATCAGTGTTACGAGTGAGCTGATGATTTTGTTCGATGGGAAACGAACTTGGTCGAGATGCCTCAACACCTGCGTCTTCAAGGATATCAAGAGTGTACTTGCGTTGGTTGAGCACAACGCCATCAGAAGTGCGGGCAACCTCAATGCCAAGGAAGTAGCGGAGGATGCCAAGATCTTTAATGCTGAACTTCTCGTCAAGAAACCGCTTCACCTGCGAGATAAAGTCCAAGTCATTACCAGCCAAGATGACATCGTCAACATAGATCAAAGCAGTGACGAAGGTACTCCCCCGCTGGTAGATAAAGAGAGCCGCGTCAGCAGGAGAGGAGCGAAAGCCAAATTCGCAGAGAGCGGCGGTGAATTTTTGGTACCACTGCCGCGAAGCCTGACGTAGTCCATATAGAGACTTGTGAAGGCGACATACACGAGTGTCACCAGGCTTGCGAAAACCAGGAGGAATCTCCATGTAAATCTCCTCATCAAGGTCACCATGGAGAAAAGCATTGTTGACGTCGAGTTGATGTAGATGCCAACCCCGACTGACAGCAATGGCAATGAGACAACGGATAGTGACATGCTTAGCAACAGGAGCAAAAGTGTCATGGAAATCCTGTCCTTCGATCTGAGTGTAGCCTTTTGCAACCAATCATGCCTTGAAACGCTCGATGGTCCCGTCAGGATAGAACTTGATCTTGTAGACCCATTTGGCAGCGATAGTGCGCTTACCAGGGGGTAAGAAAACGAGACTCCACGTGCCATTTTCTTCCAATGCGCGAATTTCTCTAGTCATGGCATCCCGCCAAACTTGTTCACGCACTGCTTGATAAAAGAATCGGGGTTCATCGTAGCGTGTTTGAGCTGCAAGGAAGGCACGATAAACAGGCTTAAATTTAGTATAATCAACATGGGATGCAAGAGGGTAACGAACGAGATTAGTGGTGCTTCCCTGTCCGGAGTGTGGTGTAAGAGTGGTATCATAATCGTCCAAGTACTTGGGGCGGTGGCGTACACGATCGCCACGCCGAGGCACTGGAGCTGGGGAATTAGCCGAGGGAGAGGGGACCTCGGTGTGAGGCCCTGAAGACGGCCCGGGCGAAGGGGATGAGGAGCTGGGCTCCGGCCCATCACCCAGCTGAGGAGAGGGCGACGTGGGCGGCCCTGAGGAAGAGGGCCCGAGTGAAGCAGCAGGGGAACTGGGCTCCGGCCCAGTAGGTGAAGGCTGCGGGCTCGTCAGAGGAGAAGAGTCGGGGGACTCAGGCGCAGCTGCAGTAGGAGGATGAGGAATCCAATGAAGGGTCTTCTGAGTTCCCTCCTGAAAAGGAAATATATCTTCTTGAAACTTCACGTCGCGGGAAGTGATGACGCGATGAGAAGCCAAGTCATAAATTCTGTATCCCTTCTGGCTTGCGGCATATCCCAAGAACAACCCTGCACGCCCTCGTTCGCCAAACTTATCCAAGTGGGCATGCGTGTCCTTGTAATATGCGAGACAACCAAAGACACGGAGATGGCGATAAGTTGCAGTGCGACCAAATATGAGCTCAAATGGTGTCTTACCTGTGGCCTTGGTGGGAAGGCGATTGATTAAGTAAACTGCTGTAAGAATGCATTCCCCCCAAAACCAGATAGGTAAGCTAGCCTGGAATCGGAGAGCACGAGCGGTATCTAGAATATGGCGATGCTTTCGCTCGACTACTCCATTCTGCTGTGGCGTGTCGGTGCACGAAGTTTGCAACATAATGCCTTCTCGCTCATAGTAATCAACTAGCCCAGTGGTTTGAAACTCATACCCATTATCAGCCTGAATGCGCTTGACAGTACAGTTAAACTGAGACCGAACCATGTTGCAGAACTGGAGCAGATAACGTTCGACCTCTGACTTGTAGCGCAAGAGATAGACCCAGACACCACGAGTAAAATCATCCACGATGGTTAGGAAATAATGAGCACCACTAAGTGAAGCAACTTTATAACCTCCCCAGATATCAACATGAATGAGTTCAAACCGAGTAGTAGTCTTAATTATACTCGAATAAAAGGGTTCTCGTGTCTGTTTGGCCCGTAAACAAGAATGACAAGGGCCAGTGTTCAAACCAACAGGGAAAGATAATAAATGTTTCAAATGCAAAGTCTTTTCCGGAGACGGATGTCCAAGGCGAGCATGCCAAAGAGACGCCGAACTTGAAACTCCACGCTCCACAGCACACGCACTAGTTGGTGCAGTTCCGAACAAGCGCAGATAATACAAGCCATCGTGCAGCTCACCCTTCCCAATCAATTTCCTCGAGCGTAAGTCCTGAATTACGCAAAAATTATCCAGAAAAATCAAGGCAACACGATTATCCTTAGTCAACCTGCTCACCGAGACGAGGTTACATTTAAATTCAGGAACATGTAATACTCGATCAAGGATAAAGTCATGCCGGAGCTGAACCGAACCAATATGTTTTACTGGAACGCTCTCGCCATTAGGAATACGAACGGGTTGGCCATGAATAGGAAGTTCTTTATGAGACAACAACGATTCATCCATAGTAATGTGCTCGTTGCAACCAGAATCGAGCAACCAATCAGATTCATAAGAGACCGTACCTGCCATATTAGCTGCCGGGTCTTCTGTGGATTTGCCCTTCCCTGCGAAAAACAACTTAAGCTGATCAAGTTGAGCCATTGTGAAGCCTGGGACAGGGCTCTGTTCGGAATCCACTTGTGAAGCTTTCGGTTCGCGCCCAAGGACGCCAGCCCCGGAATTATTGTTGGGTCGGCGACGTTGAGGTTTTTCTCCCTGCTCATCCCGTGGTGGGTAACCTACAAGCTTGTAGCACGTGTCACGGGTATGACCGATGCGCCGGCAATGTGTACAGCGAGGGCGCTCCTTACTCTCCCCCGCGCCGCGAGCCTGCTCGTCGGAATCTCCCTTTGCAACGAAGACAGCAGCTTCAGAAGGGGTCTTGCGGTTCTGGGAGATGCTTCGCTGCTGCTCCTCATTCAGGAGCATGTGGAAAGCTTCACTGAGGGCTGGAACGGGACGCGACGCCAGGATTTGGGATCGAAGAGCACTAAACGTCTCATCCAGTCCCATTAGGAACTCAAAGAGGCGTGCTGTATCTTGCTGCTCTCGCACTCTCTTTGAGACTCCACATGTGCAAAGACCACAAACACAACTTGGCAGTGGGGCAATTTGTGAAATTTCCTCCCAATAACCACGTAGGCGAGTGTAGAAGGAGGAAACCGTGTGCTTTTCCTGTTGTAAGAGGCTGATGAGACGGCGCAATTCGTAAGCACGAGACGAGCTGCCTTTGCCGAACCTCTCTTGGAGATCGGCCCATATTTCCGCAGCGTGTTCAGCGAAGCGTATGCTGCTTCGGATTTCCTTGTCCATGGAAGTTTTTAACCAACCCTTCACCATGGCATCACAGCGTATCCAGGCAGCCTTTTCGGACGCGTCGGTGGGCTTGAGAAGAGAACCATCAACAAAGCAGTATTTGTTCTTAGCGATTAGGGCATCCTTCATATCAAGGACCCATTCACCGTAATTGGATGCCGTCAAGACGTCACCAACGAGGAGATTCCCAGGACTGTCTGACGGGGAGAGGAAATAAACTGAAGGGAGAAGATCTTCGACCTTGATTGTGGCTCCGCCGGACGGGCTGCCTTTGGGCTCTTCACCGTCGAGACTCATGGCGGGCGAGAAACAAGGGACTGGAGCTTAGCACAGCTCTGATACCATGTAAAATTATGTGAAAACGATACGTGAGACAACGATTTTACGTGGTTCTTCCTCACAGTGGGTGAGGCTTACATCCACGGGAATAGGAGACTTGTGTTATTGATGATTACGGCTTATTGCCGTGGTTACATATTTATACCCATTGTCACTAGCATCTAGGGTACAATTCTTACGTACACAAGAAGCAAAAGGAATAATTGAATCCATGTCCTTGTAGAACAAGGCTGCACTGGTTGCATGAGCAACATGGGCAGCAGCCTCACGATGGACGTGGGCATCACAAGTGTGGGCCGGATAGGTACAGCCCAATATTGTCCAACAACGAGATCGCCCGCTACAGCAACGACAATGGGTATATATGCGGGATGAGAAAGTTGTCCGCGTTTCAATTCGACCCGGGCGGGAGGGAACTCGACTCCCCGTTGCTCCTTCCTTAACTGCACTGCTATCATCGATCGACCCGGGCGGACAACCACATCGAGTAATGGAAGACCTACCTGCCGAGGCATTGGTCGCCGATCTCCATCCGGGCAAGACAACTCGACGGACGGTGTCGAAGTTGAAACAAACCCGTGTCACCGTGAAGCGGAGGGAGGAGAACTCCATTGTCATTACCGACGACAACAATGCGACGAAAGGAAGGGACTTGTGGATATGGGCATTGATGACGAACATAAGTCCCTGATGAAAGAGGTCATGTATGTGTCGCAGCTGTTAGGTGACGGAATCATTGGTATAGCAATGAAAGGCTACGTCACGCAAGAAGAAGGTGATGAGGACGAGTGGACTCGAGATTATGGGGACTGGGGACATCCCTGATTAGGGCTGTCAGTCGGTAGGTTTCGGTTAAACCGAGCGACTCCCAAGCATTACCGACCACCGACCGGCGCGTTTCACACGGTCACTGTCTAACCTACCGGTCGGTTATCGGTTATAAGCGCGGTTAGCCGAATTAAATACAAAAAATTAAAAAAAAAGAAGAAAAGCACCCACCACACATTTCATCCTTATCGTCTTCTTCTCTCCTGACCCAAAAAGAAAAAGTGGTCTTTTCTTCTCCCTTCTCTCTGCCGATCTCCAAGCCTCTTCTTCTCTCCTCTCTCTCCCAACCAAAACCAGAGGATAACCCTCTTCCATTCCCCTCCAAATCTCAATTCCCTTTCTCTCTCTCAGTCAAACTCAATTCCCATTCTCTTCTTCTTTGAACTCATGGAGACATGGACAAATACCATTTTTCTTTTCCTTCTCACTTTCGGGGTCGCGGTTCATCTGCTCGAGGACGGCGATGGCGACGACGAATGGACGGGAAAGAGGTAGGATGGAGGCGGCGGCGCGAGGCGACGCGATGAGGACCGGATCTGGGCAGCGGCGAGGAAGGGATCTGGACGGGTGCAACACGACGAGGAAGGATCTACATGGCGGCGAGGAAGGGAGCTTGGCGGCGGTCGTGAGGCGACGAGGAAGGGAGCTCGGCGGCGGTCGTGACTCGTGAGGGTGAAGGCCTGATGAGGGGATTTAGGGTTTCAGAGTGGGGTTAAGGGTAGATGTCGTTTTTTTTTTGCAGGGAGGCAATATATGAGGGTTGGTGAGGGTTGGTCGGTTTGGGTCTTTTTTTCGGATAACCGCGGTTAATAATCGTCGGTTACTCGGTCATCCAAAGTTTTTTATTCTCCTCCGTGCACCGACCGAAAAAATTTTAGTCTCGGTTTTTGGTTAGCCGAAAACCGGTCGGTTCGGCTGTAAACGATGGTTATTCGCTAACCGAAAATCGAACTGCCAGCCCTATCCCTGATACGTGTGCACAGCCAAAAGGAAGGTGGTAGGCAATTAGGAGAAGGCCATTTTTTGTATTATCATGTAGACATGACGATGGAGGGTGATGATTGGTTACATGATTGTTCTATGCATGGGCAACAAATATGGATTGACCGTTAGGAGCATGGGAGCAACAGTGGGGTTGCTAGTGATGGAGGACTCGATTGGGTACACAAGTTGAATTGGAAGTATCGAAAGCGTGAACCTTGTTGATAAGGTTCTTTGAAAGGGGAAGGAATGTTACCAGAATCAATCCATCGTAACTATTGGGTCTCGATCTGGGCTTGGTTATTTTATTATTTAGTATTTTATTTATTAATCATTATTAGTAGTTTCCTTGTTTAAGTAGGATTTGTGTATTGTTAGTTATTTCCTTATAGGAGTAGAAGTCATGTTCTAGATATGAGAAGTTAGAGGCTTCTATGCCTATAAATATGTACTAGTTCATTGGTTTAATGTCATGTTGAAGATTGGAATTCATTAGTGTTTGAACCATCTAGCTCCGGTATGAACAATGATATTTGTTGTTGTGGGGTTGACTCACGATCCGTTCGTCTAATCTCGTCGGGAGGGAAAGAACCTTTATATACTCGTAGCGGGTTTAGAGCGTCATACATTGTCGATTGGACGCGGTATTCCTTAGTCTCTGCGGGCAGCCACTTAGCAACACCCCCAACAATTGCCCCCCAAGCTGGTGGTGAGTTTTAACTCATCACTAGCTTATATTTTATTTTTTAAATCTTTGTCGGTAATTTTGGGTGGGGCCTGTGTACCCCAGTTGCCCCCCAGCTGGTGGCGCGTTTGAGTGACGCGGTGCCAGCTTCTTGCGTCTTGCCCCCCATTAGCGCCATTAACGCTTAGGATAGTAAAATATTTTAAAAATTTAATAATGATGGAGGGATAGAGTACTTAGCTTTATATTGGCAGTGGCGGCAGGAGTAGTTGAAAGGCAGGCGCTGCGCCATTGAAACAGAACCTGAGTGGTAGCCTGCAGGTAATGTTGCTTATCTTGCCGAGAAGTGACTCGGGTTCGAGTATTGGCAGCGACGCCATTATTTTTGAAGAGTTGCGTGCCTGGTGGTCCAGAGGCGGCGCGGGCCGCGAGTTTGGGTTTGTTGGCCCATGTAAGGCGGCGCGCGAGGTGGTCCAGAAGCGGCGCGCGAGGTTGTCCGGAATCTTGGGCCGCGAGAGGTAAGATGGGCCGCTAGTGGAAGTTTGGGTCGGCTTTGCACGCGCGGGAGGCCTGAGCGCGTTCTGTTTGAGGTTGCATGCAGAGTGTTTTTAAATTGAGAATGCTGCGCCAAAGGATATCAACTTGCGTGTGTAGCCTACGGGTAAACATGTTTGTCTGGCTGGAGAAGGACGCGAGTTCAACTCCTGGCGGCGGCAGTAATAATTTTGATGAGCTCCTCATCTGTTGGGCTTGGGCGGGCCTGCATCACTTAAACGGAGCGGGCCGGGGATGCGACTTTGGGGGCCGATCCGCGAGTTGGGCCCTCTAGGCGTGGGCCCTCAGTTTGGATTTCTCCTCGTCGGGGTTTTTAGCCCTCAGTTTGGAGTCTTCGATGCTCTTATTGAAGTCTTATTTGTGTGCTTCGTTGAGACTTATTTGTGGCTCCTCGTCGGGGTTTTTAACCCTCAGTTTGGAGCCCTCCTCGTCGGGGTTTTTAACCCTCAGTTTGGAGTCTTCGATGCTCTTATTGAAGTCTTATTTGTGTGCTTCGTTGAGACTTATTTGTGGCTCCTCGTCGGGGTTTTTAACCCTCAGTTTGGAGCCCTCCTCGTCGGGGTTTTTAACCCTCAGTTTGGAGTCTTCGATGCTCTTATTGAAGTCTTATTTGTGTGCTTCGTTGAGACTTATTTGTGGCTCCAAACTGAGGGTTAAAACTTAAACGGAGCGGGCCGGGGATGCGACTTTGGGGGCCGATCCGCGAGTTGGGCCCTCTAGGCGTGGGCCCTCAGTTTGGATTTCTCCTCGTCGGGGTTTTTAGCCCTCAGTTTGGAGTCTTCGATGCTCTTATTGAAGTCTTATTTGTGTGCTTCGTTGAGACTTATTTGTGGCTCCTCGTCGGGGTTTTTAACCCTCAGTTTGGAGCCCTCCTCGTCGGGGTTTTTAACCCTCAGTTTGGAGTCTTCGATGCTCTTATTGAAGTCTTATTTGTGTGCTTCGTTGAGACTTATTTGTGGCTCCTCGTCGGGGTTTTTAACCCTCAGTTTGGAGCCCTCCTCGTCGGGGTTTTTAACCCTCAGTTTGGAGTCTTCGATGCTCTTATTGAAGTCTTATTTGTGTGCTTCGTTGAGACTTATTTGTGGCTCCTCGTCGGGGTTTTTAACCCTCAGTTTGGAGCCCTCCTCGTCGGGGTTTTTAACCCTCAGTTTGGAGTCTTCGATGCTCTTATTGAAGTCTTATTTGTGTGCTTCGTTGAGACTTATTTGTGGCTCCAAACTGAGGGTTAAAACTTAAACGGAGCGGGCCGGGGATGCGACTTTGGGGGCCGATCCGCGAGTTGGGCCCTCTAGGCGTGGGCCCTCAGTTTGGATTTCTCCTCGTCGGGGTTTTTAGCCCTCAGTTTGGAGTCTTCGATGCTCTTATTGAAGTCTTATTTGTGTGCTTCGGTGAGACTTATTTGTGGCTCCTCGTCGGGGTTTTTAACCCTCAGTTTGGAGCCCTCCTCGTCGGGGTTTTTAACCCTCAGTTTGGAGTCTTCGATGCTCTTATTGAAGTCTTATTTGTGTGCTTCGTTGAGACTTATTTGTGGCTCCTCGTCGGGGTTTTTAACCCCAGTTTGGAGCCCTCCTCGTCGGGGTTTTTAACCCTCAGTTTGGAGTCTTCGATGCTCTTATTGAAGTCTTATTTGTGTGCTTCGTTGAGACTTATTTGTGGCTCCTCGTCGGGGTTTTTAACCCTCAGTTTGGAGCCCTCCTCGTCGGGGTTTTTAACCCTCAGTTTGGAGTCTTCGATGCTCTTATTGAAGTCTTATTTGTGTGCTTCGTTGAGACTTATTTGTGGCTCCTCGTCGAGGTTTTTAACCCTCAGTTTGGAGCCCTCCTCGTCGGGGTTTTTAACCCTCAGTTTGGAGTCTTCGAGGCAATGTGCCCTCTCCCTTAGCGCCATTAACGCTCATGAGAGTAAAATATTTCAATATTTGATAGTGAAAAAGGGGTAGAGTACTTAGCTTTCTATTGGCGAAGCGGCGCGAAGAGTTGTTAAAAGGCAGATGCTGCGCCCTTGAAGCAGAAGCTTGTATGTAGCCTACTGGTAATAGCGCTTGTGAGGTGGAGCGATGGCACGGGTTCGAGTCCTCGCGATGATGATATTTTTTGACGCGAGTTGGTGATGGCGCGAGTAAGATGTGATAAGCTTGAGGACGCGGGTTGAGTCGGGATGGGCCGTGAGCTGAGCCGCCGAGCGGAAGTGGGCGGCGAATAGTGAAGGCGGGCTAAGTTGAGTTGGGCCGCGAGTGCGCTTGGGCGCGAGCAAGGGTGCATTGCGCTTGTGGACGCGGGTTGAGTCGGGATGGGCCGCGAGCTGAGCCGCCGGGCGAAAGTGGGCCGCGAATAGAGAAGGCGGGCTAAGTTGAGTTGCGGGCTTGAATGCAATCGGTTTTAAGTTGGCCCCGCCCCATTGAAACACAAGGCGCATATGTAGCCTGCTGGTCACCTCGCTTGTCTGGCGGAACTGTGGCACGGGTTCGAGTCCTCGCGGCGACAATAATATTTTTGGCGCGAGTGGAGCGCTGATGGATCGCCTGTTGGGCCAGAAGCGGCGCGGGCCGCCGCGAGTTGGGATTCGGGCTGCGGTTTGGTGGGCCCATGTCGTCTGTTGCGGGCGGTTGGAGTTGATCCGCGCGTTGGGGGCACGCGGGCTCGTTGTGCGGGCCATGCCCCAAAGTTTGAGGCGGAGCGGGACGCTTGGTTGATGTTGGGCCGCGACTTTGACGGGCGGGGAGGTGGACTGGGCCCACGTAGAAAAATTGCTCGACGCGGCGAGCTGTTAAAAAGAGGGCACTGCAACTTGATCACTGGCCCATGTTGTGGTGGGCATCCTCGATTTGTAGCGCTGTGACGCGAGCTCAATCCGCGCGGTAGCATATATATATATATATATATATATGGGTCAGACTCGTATGCTCCAGACACATAGCATGTGTCAGGTTCTCCACACCGTTGATCTAATCTAACGGCGTTGATTAATTCTAATTAAGTTATTTATTTTTTACAATATACAAATAATTAATTGATTACGTTACTTTTTTAAACGTCCTCTTTAGTCCATATACAAACTTTTTCATACCTTTTTAAATTGGCTAAATTACACGTTTGGTCACTCAAATTATACAAATCTTTCATGTTTGCCACTCGAATTACTTTTCTTTCTTATTCGCCACTAACTTTACAAATCGTTTCACCGTTAGTCACCGGCCGTTACACTCCGTTAAGTTTTTCCTACGTGGCAGTCAACTATAAAGTTTGACTGTTAACTAAATGACATGGAAATTAAAATAAATTAAAAAATAAATTTTATTTTCCACCTCATCATTTCTCTTGCTTTGGCTATATGATTTATCATATTAATTATTTAATAAAAATTAATTAAATTATAAAATTAATTATTTGCGGTAGGAAGAAATTACAGGGCATCAGCTATCTCACACATCTGAGCATTTGAAATGGCGGATATGCTCCCAAAGCACATGTACAGAACTGAATTGGGTTCTCTACCATCCACCCATCTCAAATGGTCATGTTCATCGATGGCGGCGGCGGCGGCAGCGGGAACAACATCTCCTCAATCACTCCGTTTTTTCCTTATTATCATGCATCCTTGTTGCTAAAAATCATGCCTTTTTTCCCATTACCTTCCTGTAATACTCAAAAGTAACCTGGATCAAGCTCATGGAAGCTATTCCTACGACACCAAAGTTGTTGACCTTCGATTCCTCCATCTGCTCGCAGTTCTCTAATCCTGCTATCAGATTAATTCATCGCTTTCAGTAAAGGCGGGAGTTGTATCTTGGTCAATTGGATTTCGTGCAGCAGGCCAGGGAATCTGATTCTGAACCCTTTCTTCTCCCTGGCCTGCTGCACGAAATCCAATTGACCAAGATACAACTCCCGCCTTCTCCCTGGCCTGCTGCACGAAATCCAATTGACCAAGATACAACTCCCGCCTTCTCCCTGGCCTGCTGCACGAAATCCAATTGACCAAGATACAACTCCCGCCTTTGCTGAAAGCGATGAATTAATCTGATAGCAGGATTAGAGAACTGCGAGCAGATGGAGGAATCGAAGGTCAACAACTTTGGTGTCGTAGGAATAGCTTCCATGAGCTTGATCCAGGTTACTTTTGAGTATTACAGGAAGGTAATGGGAAGAAAGGCATGATTTTTAGCAACAAGGATGCATGATAATAAGGAAAAAACGGAGTGATTGAGGAGATGTTGTTCCCGCTGCCGCCGCCGCCGCCATCGATGAACATGACCATTTGAGATGGGTGGATGGTAGAGAACCCAATTCAGTTCTGTACATGTGCTTTGGGAGCATATCCGCCATTTCAAATGCTCAGATGTGTGAGATAGCTGATGCCCTGTAATTTCTTCCTACCGCAAATAATTAATTTTATAATTTAATCAATTTTTATTAAATAATTAATATGATAAATCATATAGCCAAAGCAAGAGAAATGATGAGGTGGAAAATAAAATTTATTTTTTAATTTATTTTAATTTCCACGTCATTTGGTTAACAGTCAAACTTTATAGTTGACTGCCACGTAGGAAAAACTTAACGGAGTGTAACGGCCGGTGACTAACGGTGAAACGATTTGTAAAGTTAGTGGCGAATAAGAAAGAATAGTAATTCGAGTGGCAAACATGAAAGATTTGTATAATTTGAGTGACCAAACGTGTAATTTAGCCTTTTTAAATTCATGTACCTAATTTTCTATTAATCATCACTTGAATACCCCATTTTTGTAATTGTGTCTCCATCAAGTTACTTAATATTTTCCCAGCCGTCGTTTCAACTCCAAATCCCCTTTTCCTCTTTAGTCCATAACTCCATATACAAACTTTATTTCTTATGCAACTTAGAAACAGAGCATGCCACAAATGAGAGAAACAGAGCACACGCAATGAACGAAGCATGCATACTGAAAATTGAACGTAAAGGAAATGGGTTGCTTTATGAAGCTATTAGTGAGACACAGAACGTTTCTCTAATTCTTCTTCCTTCTATGTGGGTTTCAAAACCACTGTACGTTATGAGTCTGCAGCTATTGTTGCCGTTTTGAATTGCGGGCAGCTTGGTATAGTGTTTCTATGTACCAAAACAACGTTAGCGTTTGAAACTAAGCAATTAACGACTTCCATATTCTTCAACCTTCCCTCAATATTAATACGTAGTCGCCCCAACTGCTGGTTGAGATTTCCGATTAAACAGAAACGACGGAGCGGGAGTGGGACCGTCTTGCCGGAAGCTGCAGCGGGATCATTAAAGATGACAGGAGGAAAGGAACCGTTATCGCCATGTATGCGGGCGGGTACTCCGGAAGCACCTCTTCTCTGGCCGCTGCCACCGTGACATCGTCCTCGTCATCTCCAAAGTTCACGATTGCTGGGTCAAAAAGTACCTCTAATTCCGCATGTCGCTCGAGTTCTTCCCCATTGGCTGTCCCACACTACCTCTAATTCCCACTCGCCCCTCACTCTAGCCGCCGCCGGCGACAACAGCGGCAAGAAAAATCTAAAACCACCGCCTGCAAGAACAATCATCACCGGCTGCCTCCTTCAACGACAAGCATTGCTCTATGCGAAGATGAACTGAATGGAAGGATGAGTTTGTTGATTGATGGGGAATTGGCTGCCGATCTGTGTGCTTATCCGGATCTGGAATCGTAGTAGTCATATCTCTGGCGGAGTTCCGTGATGTGGAGATGGATACTTAGGCGAACAACGGCGAGAGGGATTTAATCTCACATCTGATTTTAATGAACCAATTTTGTTCTCTTTTAATTTATGATTATGTTCTAGGTGGCGTCTAGGTTTTTGGGGGTTTTGATGATGAGGATGTTGGGGATGTCTACTCGTATGACGATGGTGTGTCAAACTTTAGGCTTCAGTTTTATTTACTAAATGATACAAAAATTGGATCTTTAGCGCACAAGTAAGAGAAATAAGGTATTACATAATGATAAAAAATTGTTGGGGATTGTAGTGGACGTATAATTATTTATGTGGTGGGATTAGTAATGTAATTATTCATAAGAAATTAGTTAATTATAAATAATAATAGCCATTAGATTAGATCAACGGTGTGGAGGACCTGACACATGCTATGGTGAGTACTGGTGTACGTCAGGCGTATAGTATACGCCAGATGCCTGACACCGTTGATCTAATCTGACGGTCATTAGTAATAATGATTTAATTAATTATTAATTAGCAAATATAATTACTAACAACACCCATTACTATTTTATACATACGATATAGTCCTCGAACAAATTTTACCATTGCTTTTCATATTATAGTACCTTATTTTTTAACTCATTGTTTCGAACACCCAAACTTTGTATCACTACTGATTAATTCTCCATCGACAATTTGGGTGATTGTTTATACTCGATGCAAATTTGGACTCCTTCAAAAAAAAAAAAAATGCAAATTTGGACGATTTTACTTCTGTCCACAATTAACCTGTATCCCAAATAAGACCCACCGCCGAAACCCAGCAAACTATGCAATCAGAGGATTGCCGCCGCAACCCACTGCCATCCCAAAAACCCTCCGCCACCAGACCAGAAACAAGCCGCCGAAACCCACTCCCCGTTTGCTGCCGTGACCCATTCCCTTTGCCCAAATCTAGCTCTTGGCGGCTTCTTCTTCTTGTCGTTCTCTCGCTTCTTTGACAAACGCAATCCTAGCTGCCTCAATCCCTTCCTAGCGGCAGGCTGCGTTTTCACTCTGCTTCTTTCTCTTTGAAACACACAAGGAAACAGCGCTGGGGAAGGTGAGATACACTGCGGCCGCTGAATCAGGGATGCTGGCACCGCCCTTAGCCTCACTCTCGCCATCTCCGCGCTCCTCCTCGTCTCTTCTTCTCGGCGGTGAACGGAGGAAAAGTTGGGAAGATCGACTACACCGAGATTGCAGGATGATGGGGGGATCATACGTAAAGACCCGGATCGGCGAAGCGACGCCCGTCGATGATTCAAACACGGTGAAGGTGTGTTTTTTCGTAAATTGAGTTTCTACCTTGTTGATGCTTGCTAATAATCGATTTTGGAAATTTTATGGAAGATGACAAATGGACGGAGGCGAGTTTCCTGTTAGTGTTGTTCTGATGGCCACCCTTTGTCTCTTGAAGAGGTTTTAGTAGGGCCGGCTGATTAGAAGTTTAGAACCATTATGCACTTAAACAATTATAGCTAAACATGCCAGCGCAGCTATATGTAGTTGTGTCGGCATAGATTGAATAAAATTTGGTTGCAAAAGAGACAGTTGCAAGCAAGCAATGCAGAATTGCATCAGCTACGTACTGATGGTTTACCAATGTCAGATTCTGCTTGGTGAGTTGGGAGCCTGAAACATTTTAGTTCCCCCTTTGATAAGAAACCAGTTACCTTGTTGATAACGTGGAGTCTCATTCTCAGGTGATGAGAGATGGGAAGATTGTGCAATCTGGGAAGTACGACGAGCTGCTGGGATTAGGGACGGATATTGAGACACTGGTAGCTGCTCATGACACTGCCATGGAACTCGTGGAAGCTGGTAACAATAACTCACATGGTAGTGAAGAAAATGGCCCCAAATCGCCAGGAGGAGCCCCTTTCAGCCCTGGAAGAGAAGCAGCAAACGGCAGTAGCGACAACAAGGTATCGTCATCAGAACAACACTAACATTTCCATTTCCAAACATTCGGTTGCCTATGAGAGGATTTGGAGTTAGTGAACGCGTTTCAGTTTTCGTATCTGTATGCGCGCAACTAAAATGCTATTGCTAAATCACATACGTGGGTCTAGATTAGTTTCAAAGTTCGTTATATCAGTTTTCTTTGGAATTCGCATAACCATGATTTTGTATGTTTGATTCTATGATTCGGGTGAGTCCTAAACAATCGTTTGACTGTGACCTTATTAGTAACATATCTGAGCTGTTTGAGGAGAGTTGATTTGAAGAGATGTTTAAACTGGTGTTTTGTTTTATGCGTAAGAAAGTTGCTGGTTTTCATCGGTGTTAGAAATTAAAACCCAAACCTATTATGCTAGCTCTTGAATGCATGCATCCCATTTGATACAATAGATCTAATTCAAACAAGTACTACTATAATGTTGCCATACTTAAGAGAGTTTAATTTTGTTGTAGTTTCTGTTGATGTATGTTGCCGTTTTACTTGGGGGGCATCTGC
Organism: Linum tenue; assembly: GCA_946122785.1. NCBI lineage: Eukaryota > Viridiplantae > Streptophyta > Magnoliopsida > Malpighiales > Linaceae > Linum > Linum tenue. The sequence continues at coordinate 22,833,623 of CAMGYJ010000010.1, read as the reverse complement.
TGGCTACAAAATTATCTGCAAAGGGATTCTAGACGACCTTGATCACTGGTTCTACAGCCTTAACTATGATTTATCAAGTGACCATGGAATGTAAACCTTGTGATTTGATCTTAGTTTTCTTCTTCCCGTTTTGATGTGTGGTCCTACTTGCTCGTTGTGATTGAATATGGAAAAATAGGATTGGCAATGCTGGCCACCTGTGTAACTTTCTTAGTTGTAGTACATTCTGTGTAACTTACTTTGTCTTCTCTCTTCTCGGCTCCTTGGGTTGTGATCCTTCCCCTGAAATTATCCCTTTCTTCCAACAGAACTCATTACTCAACTGACCCTTCATCCCTCCACTACCTTCTTCCTATTCTCTGTACATAAAATACATGATTTGACCGTGAACTTCCCACTCTCATTTCATGTCCAGCACATGTTATGTAGAGAATTTGAGGGTCAATGACAAAAATTGCTTGCTATTCTTCTTTTGTAAATATCAGCTCCAGTAAGTCTCTTCTCCAAACTCTTGCTTGGCTTTCTGTTGACTACTTATGCAATTGAGCATTGAATGATAACTAAATACTGTGGACATGTAGCTGCAGATCTACTATCTCAGGTGCGTGGTTTTCCCTTCAGGATCTTCCACTATTGAGGGACAGGGCGTAATGGCATTGGTAGTATTATGTAGGAGTGAACGCGAACGATATTTTGATGTGGTGTGATGTTCAGGCTGAGCATAGCCCTGATAGTTAGGTTATGGCTGCAGTTGTTGTGTCGGGGATGGCTTCAACATGAAAGCTATTGAAGAGGAAACAGTAGGCAGTGCCAAGGACTTATCAGAGGAGACTATGCGTATATGTCTCTTAAGATTTGAGCCACGATGAGATCGTATGTGCGAGTGTTCTCATTTGTAGATTCCATTATAGACTTGTTGGTTAGAGACAATCAAGCATATGCAACCCTTGATTGCACCACAACTCAGTTTGTTTCGTTGTAACGATTTAGAATACTGGTTTGGTGTCGTTTAATTAATGTTGAGAACAGGTTTCCTTAATTTGATTTGAGGTATCTTAAATCTTAGCCCTCTTTGCGTCTGCAGATGTTTAATTCCTAAGATTAGTATGTGGTGGCAGCCAAGCTCATACGGGAGCTACCGTAAGCCGGAACCTAAACTGCCCTGATGCAACTTCAATTATAGCAACTTGCATCTATAATATTTTTCCTATGTAATATCCTTTATTCAATAAAATGGTCTCATCCTATAAAAACTAAAAATCTCGCGATAACTGAAATTTCCAACGTGTCCAATGATACTATGCACTGGGGATCGGGGTTGATAATAAGTAATGGAGGTTTATAGTGAAATAATGTGGCACATTTGTTCGCTAATTTCTTTCCTAACTCTCGGTGTGTTTTGTTTGATCGGGATGATATTTCTCAAACCGTGTCTCTCTCTCTCTCTTTGGTCTTTTAACGAGAGCTTAAGCAGTTGATTCCTCAAAGAAAAGAAGAAAAAAAAACTTCAGCATTCGAACCCTGCATGCCATGACTGAAAACTGAATCACGGGCTAGCACCTTGGCAACTTAGGCTATGTAGTTGATTTGATAAATGTGACATTTTTATAGTTCACATACTTAATAGTTAATAAGAGAATCACGAGTTAATAAAACAAGATATCCCGTTCTTCAAAAAAGGTATGTAGCATTAATTGTTATGTACAAAGGTGTTGTTTCCTGTCAGTACGCTAAACTTCTTATTTCAGTCGTCAAACTATGTGACAATAAGTTGTTTAATTTCATCCTCTTTAAGAAATTTAACTAAATAATAAGTCGTATTTGTTCATCCACGTTGAAGGGTAGCTTATGTAAATTTGATATTAGTAAGAGATTAGGTTTTTATGGGTGTAGGGGGAAAATCGATGAATCATTGCCGATGGATTGTGATCCATTGATGAAACCATTGCGTGCAAAAGGGGAGAAGCAAACGGTTCGTAACAATTAAATATAGGTAGAAGTACAAGAGATTTGATACTAACGTGTTTGGTAAGTAGGCAGACTACATGTACATCCATCAAGAAAAGGTAATGGTGTAGGACAAGGAAGTGTAACCTGAAACATGAAGTATGGTCATATAATCAAACAAACTTAATACAAGAATCGCATATTAATAGAGCATGAAACCAATACGAGGTTGTAAATATAACTAGTATCCCTACGTACTACGTAACTCTTAGTACTCTTAGTAGTAATGACTATGTGGTACATTAAGCGTTTAATTTCTAGTTTATACATAAATTTACTTAAACTACTCCATGGCGAAAGATAGTGTTAATAAATTTTAAAAAAATAATCTATTACGTAGTGATGGGTACATCAAGTAAAATGCGATTTATTTTTAGATAAGTCATGGGGGACATTCGGTGAGCAAATTAAGTAATCATTACGTAACAATGGGGCCAACACATATGGTTCAAAGGAATTAAAAAGCCATTGAATTATAATCACTCTGATCCCAATATTTGTACTACGTAGGCAGCCTACGAGTACAAGTTTATCAAGAAAAGTAATAGGGGACAACGAAGAAGCTGACCAAAAATCTTGAGTTTTTTAATAAATGGATATTGTCCCGTAAAAGATCCGAACATGTAGTGTGGTTGTTGGATGAGTTGCGTGTGGAGAGCTATCAGAGACGAAGCTAGCTTGTTATTATAGGGGCCATGTCCCCTAAATAATTAAATATGTTTGTGCACTAACATAGACATGTATTACTGCAGTCCATTGAGAAATGAATAAGGGTGTCACGTGTCGAGGGAGGCTAATGGTGCGGCACACATCATGGCTCACATAGAGACTCGTGTTGACGCGAGAGTTGTGTGGTTGGATAGCCCGCCAGTTTATTTAGTTGATAAGTTGAAACTAGATGATGTTCCATTGATTTCTAATTAATACAATTTTTTTATGAATATTAATATAAATTTTCAGGTTCACATAAAAAATAGAAAAAAGAGATGATATATATAATTTTATTAAAGGCCAATATTATATTCCAAATTAATTTATGTTTTGATATTTTCAAACTTAATTAAGTTGGTTTCTCGAACAAGTTTGGGAGCCAGCCCATCGCGGTTTGCACCCAGGTCAAGGACTACTTCCCCTCCGTGGTTCCATCACTTGTGTTTGCACTGAATTTAGTTATGCAGCTTGTTTGTTGAGTTTTGACTACCATGATTTTAGATTTTTAAGTGGTGTACAAAGTGCTGGATCATGCCATTTTTCATTCTAGCCATGGCAGATTGATACCTTCTAAGCTTCAGGTAAGTATGTTCGCCATCTAAATCCGTGGAAGGAAGTATGTAGTACCTTCTATTTGTTAATCATGATCTACGTGGAGGTTGTTTTCTTTTTATATGTGAATGGTGATAATGTGCTGCCATAGAGGTGGAAACATTTTGTTTCTTGACTCAGATGTCTTACTGCTTAGCTGGTGCACTATCTCCAGTGTTTCTTCCTGTCTCTAGCTGTCTTTCTAATCTGAATTGTACTGCATCCTAGAGCACATGGTAATTACCATTCTGTCTCTTCATTTATCTTAAGCATATGTCTTTCTGCTCTTACTTTGCCTGCATCGACCCACTTAAGCAAAGTAGGGTTGTGATTTTCGTTTAATAATTGTTTAAATAATGGCAAAGGTCATTGCTTATTGAGGATGGAATTTACAGAACTGTTCAAATAATGTTGTTTTTATAAATTGCAGCAGACAAGTCTGGACCCAAAAACACCAATGAAACAATGGAAGAGTCAGGGGACAAAGAAAAGGGAAACATAGTCTCTGAAGATCACTGATGTTGGGTTGTAAGGGAGGAATTTGTGCAGATGATTTCCACCCCTAGTGAGTCCAGTTTTATCACAACTTGGATGTCCCACCAAGCATGTGTAGGAGTAACTTACAATGTTCATGACACGTGAGACTCATCAGCTTAAACTATTCACATCCATGTAACTTACGGAGTTACAGTTGCTTACCTTTCTGTGTTTGAGTTATTGGTAGTTGCGGGCTAGGAAATTTGTTTTTATGTTTCGACTTTTGGTTTGGATTTAGCAATCCATTTGGTTTCCTATTTCTTACCCAACTTCGCATTATTTTCCTCTTACTTGAGCAGTCAGAAACCAAATGGGTTCTTTTTCGAAAATTAGGATTTGGGTATTCTTGGTTTGTCTACTTTTGTACTCTTAGTTGGTATTCAATTTGTATTTTTCCTCTTGTGTACTCAAATCATTATTGTGTTTTCGTTTCTTGCTTTGACAATTCTATGTACCTTGTGTACTACTTTAGTTTCACTTTCCAGATCTGTTGCCTCTATATGCTCTTGCTTATTGCTAAGTCTAATTTTATTGCTTCTGGTATGTGAGCCAGTGATGACAACATGTCGGAGGAGAATCACAACGGGAGAGCACTTGCAGCCTCTGCTATTTTGTCTCAATTTCCAGGAAAGTTTCCTTTTTAGTTTTTAATTTTCTTCATTTTCATTAGTACTCTGTGGTTAAGTTGCAATGTTAGTGTTGATTTGCTTCTCATGAATTCGTAAATTATATATGATGCCTTTGTTAATTGTGAAATGTTGATGCCATAACCAAGGACCCAATAATGTGAAATGTTTTACCAGTTGCCTTTACTTGCATGCCATTTTTTGTCATCAAATCACATTCTTGTTGCAATTAATTGTACCATCTTTTGCATATGTTGCAATTATCAGGGAAATGGTCATATTCACTGCCTGATAACGAGGGAAATTATAGCTTCAATTTTCCCGTTGTAGCACCCTTTGAGTCTTTGTAAGCGTGTCGGCTCTTGGATCGAAATGATTAATTGGTTCAATGTTGTTGCCTCTTTTTGTTAGCTGGTTCTTGCATTCATGATTAGGATGTAAAGCTGTAAATCTATATTAAGCTGTAAATTTATAAATACTTAGAACTAATACTGAGTGATATGGACTGGTCACTGCGAATGGGTAGGATGTAAAGCTGTAAATCTATATGTTGCTTGGAGGCGAGAATTGTGCTAGATCTCTGTTTTCATTGCCTCAAGGTTTGGTGTACGTCTAACAGTTGCACAAGTATGGTTTTGTATATTTATTTTCTTCCACAGGCGGGGAATAGGGGATAATTAGGAATTGTTGCATTTGAGTAACATTGAACCTCAAATTGTTCTTATGATTTAATGATTTAATTTATCCGTTTGAGGTACAACTCCAGCAGCTCCAGTGTGGAAGGTTACGATGATGAGAAGGCTGCTATCGATAGTGCGGTTTTCCTTCCCTTTGCTCTTCTCTCCATTCACCTAGCTCAATGTGACGAGCATTATGTTTTACTTTTACTTCCCTTTCTTTCCTTTTTTGTTAACTATATTGTTAGGTCCATATTGAGATTATGAGTTTGTTGCTTTTGTTCACGGTCGTCCATGGCGAATTTTTCAGGTAGCCATATGCAACACCATAATAGAGATGCTACTAATGCAAGTAGCAAAACTCCTCCTTCCAACAGAAACTGTGTGTCCAACAACAAATCGTCGGAGGAGGGGCCGATGCTCGAGGATAGCCTATCTAGGTGAGTTTCGTCTCTCAAAATATTCTACCTATCCATGGTTCGGTTGGTCTGTAACAGACTGAGCTACCAGAATCTAACATATTTTTCCTGTTTTTTAGCCTCAGGGAGAGCCAGTTTCAATTATGCAATTTTGGTTCTGTGAATATATATATGGGAGTTGAGCAAGTTTTATGCAGAATGGTTGATCGACCTGATCAATTTCTTGCATACCATCTTGAATTTAATAGCTTATACTGTGATTGATGTTTCTGGTCAGTGTTCGTTCACATTTGGGATCTTTAGTGTGTGAGAACCTTAGAAGTCCTTTATGGTCGATTATTTGAACAGTATGTAGTTGTAATTCTCAGTGTTAGTACACATATATAGAGTGCAAGCTGCTGCTCCATTTCTGTGAACATGTGTCGGTTTATGACTTTTGACAACTATGTGGTTAAGTTCTCCTATCTTATTACTTGGAGTTTCTATTTCATTAGTTCTAATTATGTGTTTTCTATTAGGATTAGTAATGCGTGTATGGAGTGCGCAAAAAAAAAAGGACCATAAACACAGGTTTCGTAGCTGCAAGGAACGTTTCTAGGTTCTCATCTTTGAATCTTCTATATTCATGTTGTGTTGTCTATCATTCCTCCTAATATTTCCCGTCGTAGGACCTATCAAGATTCCACAGTTAGAGAAACAAGCAGCCAGAGGGGGGGGGGGCCTAGAATGTGATCAAGAACCTAAACGCTGCAAGAAAGGAAGTCACCAGCTTAACCGGGAGAGGTGACAGAAAAGGATGTTGTGGCCATGTTCAACGACAAGGATTGGTCCATGTTGAATGCTTTTCATACCTTACAATTAGAGGTTGCATTTGTGTTATTTTATATTTCACATTTTCCATGGGATGGATAAGTTTTTCTCATGAATTGAACTTCAGCCCAGACATCACCTTAGGTTTGTTGTGTTCATTTACTTTGCCCACACATGGACTGAAATCGAAATTAACAGTTCGCCTTTAAAAATTCCAAGTATTTTAGATATCACTTCACCTCCAACTTCACACCAGGCCCCTTATTAGCACCTTAAAAACAAACTTAGTTGTTCCATGCACAATGGTGGATTTTGCCTTTCTACGATCTAATGCTATACTGAATTCTCCATAATGTTATGTACGTTGTCTATTTAAGATCGTGAGATGTTAATTTTGCAACCCGCCTTACGCTTCATCTTATATAACTTCCGACCAAAGATGCAAATCCCATTACAGCTGCAGCCATTGCGAAAGTCTACACAGGCTAACTTTGAAAACACAGAACTTCAACAACTCAAAGGGAACTTTCCACGAGACCACTCGCTGCTTCTTCCCCTCATCACCACCATTCGATTTCCCGTCCCCAGTTTCAACAAGACGCGAGTTCTCCTCCACGGAGCATTCCCACCACGAGTGGCTTCGTCACTCATAACCTCCAGAACCCAAAACCAAACCATCACCAACAGAACCAGACCAGAACTTGGTCATATCTTTCTCATTCCCTACCTTATGCTCCATTTCTTCAAAACCCAGTTGGCGACTCTTCACATTCTCCTCTAAACCTGATTCACACTTCGCCTCGCAGCTCAAAAGATCGCTCACCAGCTGCTCAAACTCCATTCCATAAAGTAACTGAAATCACGACGTGATCTTGTATATTGATACATTAGTTAGTCAGTCGAGATACCATTTCGAGGGAAAATCCATAAAATTTTATTTATTCGGTTTATCACAAAGCCACCACCTGCAGGCATCATATCATGATATTCATAATTCACTCATCACCACCATAATTTAGCAACAGCCATCCACGCAGCAAACTCCCCCACATCTGAGATTGGGGACCCTCCCAACAAAATTGCAGCAGCGGCAACCTTCAACAAAGAGACAATGAAACCAAGTTGTGAGCTTATTTTATACCTGCTTGGGGTTGAACCAGATGCTCGAAGCTCTGTTGGCGAGTGGCAGGCATAGCATTAACACCAATGGCGGCCACAATAAGCACCACCATCAGCCAAGTGAAAGCAATGAACAACTTCTTCTCCTTCCTCACCATGATCTCGATAAACATAGGCAATCCACCAAAGGCTTCGAGCTAGATATCAACACTGGTAGCAACCTTACTTGGGTCCAATGTGATGCCCCTTGCACCGGCTGCACCAAGGTAAAATGAATGAAACAACTGAGTGGGTGTTAATAGACTTTCAGCAGTATGAGAAGCATGATGATACTGAGCGGATCCTGTCATTTATAACATCACAGTCAAGAACTTTTAGTCATCCGACCGATCACTAGCAGGATCAGAGCAGAATCCAACTTAATTTTTTGCCTCTGAACTGATTGTCAATAGCAGGATCGATCAAACTCGGATTATCAGACTCAACAGAGCTCTCTAACTCATCAGCTCAAGCAACGACAGACTTATCAAACATCCTATCTTTTCTAATACAGAAGTAATCCAACCTGATAAGCCAGCGGAATCCACCTCGATCTCCTCAAAACTCCTCCGATTCTCCTCCAATACAGGGGACCTAACCACAACAGCCTCGGCGTCGGAATGAACCTCCCACTCCTGAAACTCCAGCGAACCTTCTCCTTCCATGGCTATGTGAGAAAAAGTGTAAATATAACATCCTATCTTTTCCAATAGAGACGTAATCCAACCTGATCAGCCAGCGGAATCAACCTCGATTTCCTCGAAACTCCTCCGATTCTCCTCCAATACAGGGGACCTAACCACAACAGCCTCGACGTCGGAATGAACCTCCCACTCCTGAAACTCCAGCGAACCTTCTCCTTCCATGACTATGTGAGAAAAAGTTTAAATCTATCTATCTCTACCTCTACGAATTGGGAGAAAGAAAGAGAAAAGATTGAGGCTTACCACCCAATTGGATGTTTCGTTTATCTTGTTCCTGTTGTGTTGTGTGGTTCTGGAGTATGTGTTATTCTTCTTGCTCTTTCTGGTTAAGTATTGGCAAATGGGATTGGCATGCTAGATGTTGTTTAACTTTCTCAATCAAGGTTAACAGTGATATTGATGGAATTCATAGTTGCGCAATTGGATTTTTGATTTGTGATTCTGGGAAAAATGAGACGAGAGGAAGAAAGGGAAAGGAAAAAGAAGAAGTCGCATGGTTAGTTTGATTTTTTATCATCGTCGATCAGCTTCGAGACCGATTGAAATAAAATTCTAAACAATGTATAATATTTGAGTGTTGGAACTGAAGTTCGAAGAAAGTAGGGTACCAAAAGTACACAAAGTTCTAAAAAAAAGTTTGGGAGCTATAATGCGCGTATAAAATAATAATGGGTGTTGTTAGTAATTATATTTTCTAATTAATAATTAATTAAATCATTATTACTAATGACCGTCAGATTAGATCAACGGTGTCAGGCATCTGGCGTATACTATACGCCTGACGTACACCAGTATGACCCATATATATATATATATATATTTTTGTGGCGGAGATGAACAACTGCTTTTTGGATGACGGCGGCGCCATTTGACGCGCTGATCGGGGGGGAGCTTGCTGGAGCGCTGGCTTTCGAAGAAGAGGATGCTCTTGCGGAGCGTGTCGTGGTAGCCGCGGGTGGGGGCAACGGCAAGGAGGAGGATGACGGCGGCGCGGCAACGGCAAGGAGGAGGATGACGGCGGCGCGGAACGAAGACATTGCGGTTGCTCCGCCGAAGAAAGGCAAGTGTCGCGGCACAGAGGAACGGCAGCAAGTGGCCGCCTTGCTTCTTTCTTTCTTTAATTGTTCCTTTTTGTTCGAGGCTTACGCATGTTTTCCCCAAATTGAGGAGAGCGTCAGGGACGTCGTTTATGTGCGGTCGAGGAGAAGCAGCTGCGGGAGACGAGTAGTAGAGCTGATTTGGCCGCACTGGGCCTTGGCCATTTCCCCTCCTGGTGTTCGAAGATGCTTGGCACGACTCTGCCCCCGTCTCGGTAATCGCAAGCCTCGATGTCTGTGTCCACTGCTTTTCCTGACAAAGATTGAAAATAGCGATAGCGTGTTTTTGGGAGAAAGGTTGCAGACAGCTGACGGGACAGCTGGACTTCTTTTTTCTCATTGAAGCGCTGGTACCACCTCCAGCCGTAGAAATCCTCATCGGAGCTGCTTCTGACCGTCCTCCATGGATCTTTCTCTGGAGCTACTTCTGGCCATCCTCCATGGGTCTTTCCTTCCCCCTTTTTTGTGTCGAGGTTTCTGCCTCATTTTCTTTATCTCTTTCTTTCTTCCGAAATCAAACGAACGAATGCATCAGTCTGGCCCCACGGTGGGCGCCAATTGTTTGAACCATCTAGCTCCGGTATGAACAATGATATTTGTTGTTGTGGGGTTGACTCACGATCCGTTCGTCTGATCTCGTCGGGAGGGAAAGAACCTTTATATACTCGTAGCGGGTTTAGAGCGTCATACGTTGTCGATCGGACGCGGTATTCCTTAGTCTCTGCGGGCAGCCACTTAGCAACACCCCCAACAATTAGTATTCGTAGTTATCTTCGTTCCTCTAAATATTCTCTTCGTTCTAACTCACTTACGATATCTTTCAACATCGACGACACACGTTACATGAAGGTTCTTCCCGGAGAAATACATCTTACCAATTGTTACGTGAAGGTTCTCACCGGAGAAATACACGTAACAATTTGAGTATTTAATCGAAACCATTATGAATTTAGGGAGGAACCCATGTTTGTTCAAGAAATTTATAGGTACCAAATTCAGGGGTCAACATATTTGGAGTTTATAATTAGGGGTGTTCAAATGGGTTACCATGGTAATAACCAAATCAAATAAGAATAAATTTCGTTAATCATGGAATACAATACCATAACAAAACTCAACAAACTAATATAAAAACCAAATTAACTAAAATAAAATTTAATCGGTATGATTAATTGGTTAACCAATATAGCATACTATTATCATTACGTAAGAAAAAATCTCCTTATAATGCATCAACTTGTAATTGATATAATGAATAAAACATAAAATTAACACAGTTCATCCATGACATAAATAAAAGTAAATAGTACAATTATCTTATAGTCATTAGAAGTAGCCACCAAACAAAAATATATGACAATGGTCATAGTCTCTTAGCAATTATTGGAGGCTGAAAAAGCTCTTCTTTTTCATGTTTTCATCCATCATGATATTTGAGCTTTATCTAAATTAGTGATAAACCTTTATTTGTACATGTTATTTCCCACTAATCTTAAACCGTTTGAGAGTTGATTCTCGCGTTTTAAGACGATTTCATGCTAGGTTGTGCTTTTATGTTATATTTCAGGACCTGGAGCGCAAGGAGGAGAGTTTCGGGTAAAAAACACCGAGAAAACGGAAGGAGGAGTGCAAGGATCAAAATTCCCGGTCTAGTAAACCAAAACCCGGACGATCCACATAGTAGAGACCGGGGAAACGCTGCGGAGATTTTACCCGGTCTGGACACCCAGTTCCCCGACCGGGTAATTCCAGATGGAGACCGGATTTTACCCAATCAGGTGAGCGCCGTTTTGACATTACCCGACCGGTTTGCTTAAAACCCGACCGGGTAATTGGACAGGGTTTTGGAGGAGAACTGTTTGAAGGAAATTCAGGGTTCTTTTCCCATTATTGAAGCTTGAGAGAAAGAATGTAAAAACCTAGAGAGAGAAAGCGACGAACTAACACTACAGGAAAACTAGTTTTCAGTCACGTGATCTTATTCATGGGAAATTTTCCCGTATTAGAAAGTAGGCTAATAGGTACGGGAAAAATTCTCGTAATTGATTATATAGTTCTAATCACGATAATAATTTTATCCATATCTTTATCTTCATTTCCCATTATTAATTGTTAGTCACGATTAATTACCGTGAATAGTGTGACCAGGGGCAGAAGGAGAAGGTTAGTGGGTGGGTCCTGGGACCCACCCTGTCTCGGGAGGAAAAATGTTAAATTAGGTATAATAGTGAATCACATATGAAAAATAAAATGTATTTAAATGAGTGTGGTTGACCTTTCACATATTTGATGTATGATTTATAACTTGTGTATTAACATATTCAATGTTCTTATAACGAGTTATGTACAAATGACAATGATGCATATGATCTGCCTAAAATTAAGGATGTATTTGTTCGATATATAGAACAACTCGAGTTGGTTTTCGTTAGCGGGAAGCGTTAGTAAATACTAAATAATATTAGTCCATTATTAAATCTTTTACAACAGCTCGAGTTATTGACACTAAACGTTCTTGACGAAGAACCCCATTTAAAAGCAAATGTCTAACTAAATCATTTTTTTTTATAATGGTGAATGGAATTAATAACTCAAAGAAACAAAGTCATGGAGGTAAGGTTCTCAAGAGAAGAACCTACCACAAGGCCACGGATCCAAACAACATGAGACGAGAGGAGAAATAAAAGAAAAGAGCAAAGGTAAAAAGGCACAGCCAAGTAGCCGCATCACAGAGGGGTTGCTAAGTGGATCAGGCCACTCCTGCAGACCCAAAAAAAGGCAGAGACAGGGGAGAAACTAAAGAGAGACGATGTTGAATCCCAGCAAGCCATTCCCTCCCCTCAGCCTTAGACGCTTTACCCATAGCAATGGGCCACTCGACCATCGACTTGATCGCTTTGAGGGAGATAGACGTTGGGTTGAGGAGTTTGTCTTGAAAAATTCTTCTGTTGCGTTCGAGCCACAGCTGCCAGAGAATGGCATGTATAGCACCGTAGTTGATCCATCCTTCAAAGTCATCCGGTATGTCAGATTTCCAGCTGTTGATGGAAGATTGAACATCATCTCTAGGTGGCTCAATACTCGGGCAAAGCAATTGACTTCTATGCCAGACCTCCTTACTGAACTCGCAATGAATGAAATGTGAACCGCCGTCTCTTCTTCATGCCTGCAGAGTTCGCACCTATTTGCCAACTGTCGGCCTCTTCTTTTGATGATGTCGAGGGTAAGATTCTTCTCGAGGTACGCCAGCCAGATGAAGGTACATATTTTTGATAGGATGATCGGTTTCCAAATTGCCTTGGCTGGGAAATTGTTGATGCCTGGGAACTGATCTTTCGTTAAAGCCCTGTACATGGAACGCACGGGAAAGGGATGATCCGCGCAAGGTAGCCAAACGAGTCTGCTAGGACCGCTGGACAGCCTTGAAGCGGCGTTAGTCTCAAGAAAAAGCATTAAATCAGCCCGCTCCCGGTCAGCCCCCCCCTCTCAGAGAAAAGTTTAATGGAATTACCCAATTATACTCATTTCCTGAATAAACTCTGCTGCTTGAAACCGTAGCATCAGGATTACTGGTTGCGGCGGCAATGCGGGGAAAGATTCAGACAAAGAGGCTTCAGGAATCCAACGATCGTGCCAGAAAGATGTCCAAGCTCCGCTACCGGGATCAATGCAGGCAAGATTCCAGAAACTGCTGTGCTCTTTCATAATGTTCGCCCACGCGGAGTTGGCGAAACCCCCGTCGACCTTACCGGTATGCCAAAGGGAATGTGGGTTTGGATATTTGATGTTGATGAGTTCTCTCCACCATCTGTTAGTCTCCGTGGCGAATCGCCAATGCCATTTGGAGAGCATGGCGCTGTTGAAGCTCGCAAGGTCGAAGATACCCAGCCCACCTTTGGATTTAGGAGCCTTGCACAAGTCCCAGCTGACCAAAGGATTCTTTCTTTCTTCTGAAGTTCCGCTCCATATAAACCTTCTTTGGATGTTCTCCATAGTTTTAATGACCGTCTTTGGAGCTTTAAGAATTGAAAAGTAGTAGACAGATTGGCTCGACAACACTGCTTGATTCAGTACGAGTCTGCCTCCCAATGAAAGAAACCGACTCTTCCATCCTTGTAACCTGTCCCTGTATTTCTGGATGATGGGTTCCCATGTGGATGCAGCATTTAATCTAGCCCCGAGCGGAAAACAGAGATATTTGGATGGCTGGTCACTCCATCTGCACCCGAACAGCGACGCAAAAAAATTTGGGTTTGGAACGTCTCCCACTGTGAACATTACAGATTTTTCCAGGTTGATCCTGAGACCGGTAACTGCTTCGAAGCAGACGAGTGTAGACAGCACATTCAGTACTTGTTCGTAGGATTCTTCGCAAAATATCAAAGTGTCGTCTGCAAATAGGAGGTGAGTCACTTCTCCGCGTTCCCCTTGTTCATCCATGAAAAATCCTTTAATTCTTCCGTCTTCTTTAAGCTTGTTGATCATAAAGTCAAGAACATCCATCACAAGAGAGAAGAGACCTGAGGATAAGGGATCGCCTTGGCGGAGTCCTTTGTGCATAGGGAAAAATCCATGGGATTCCCCATTGATGAGAATAGAAATAAGAGGGGAACACATCGTGCCCTTAATCCAATTATTCCACTGCCGAGGAAACCCGAGTTTGGAGAGAACTTTGAACAAGCAGTCCCAATTCACATTAGCGAACGCTTTCTCGATATCCAACTTAAGCATCAAACCCGGTTTTTTGCTTTTCTTTCTGCTATCAATAAGCTCAAAAGCAATGAGGCCGGCATCGCCAATCTGTCTCCCCTTAACCGACGCCTGCTGATTTACAGAAACAATATTGGGTAGGACATCCCGCATTCTGCTGGCTAGGACTTTGCTGAAGAGCTTATTGATATAGCCCATCAGGCTGATCGGTCGCAAATCTTTTGGGTCTTCGACCACATCTCTTTTGGGAAGTAAGCAGAGGAATGAATGGGTGACGCTTTGAGGAAGGACTCCGGTAGAATGGAATTCATTGAAGGCGCTTATGATGTCATTCTTGATCCAATTCCAACCTCGTTTGAAGAACTCCCAAGTGAATCCATCAGGCCCTGGTGCCTTGCTGCCATCGCAATCTGAATGGCACACCCAGATTTCCTGCTCACTGAACTGTCGGGTGAGAAGCTGACAATCATTGTTCGAAATACGACGCTCAACATACTGTCTGGGGAATGGCCGTGTCGCCGAATCTTCAAGGAAGAGATTCCTGTAATGATTAACCAGTGCCGCTGCGACATCCTGCTTTCCCTCTACCAACACTCCACTGATTCTGATGCAGTCAATTTTATTGATCTTCCTCTTGAAATTGGCCATCCTGTGGAAAAAATTGTTTTTTTGTCTCCAAGTTTGAGCCAACACTCGCGTGATTTTTGCCTCCAAGAGATCTCTAGTAGATTAAGAAGCCTTCCTAATTCAATTCTGGATATGTCTCTGGTCGCTCTCAAGTTATCGTCAATAGGGTGAGACTCTTCAACTTTGTCGATGTCCGAGATCTTAGTGATGAGTTCATCGATCTTGACGTTGATATCTCCAAAGACCTTCTTATTCCAAGACTTGATTTTGTTCTTGAGGTGTTGTAGGCGTCGTGCCCAGATGAATATCATCCCCTAGCCTTGAATCAGATCCTGAAACCACTGATTCATCCCCATGAAGAACCTTTCATCTTCGAGCCACATGTTCTCTAACCTCCATGGTCGTTTGAGGCGGGATTGACTACCCCATTTGAGCATGAGAGGGTTGTGGTCGGATTCAATTCTCTCGAGGGCGGTAAGATGGCAATCCGGGTAGATGACGTCGAAGTCCGCCGAGATGAAGGCACGGTCGATACGTGAAAAACACTTGTTGGATCCTCCCCTGCTCCATGTAAAATGACTGCCCCCCAACGGCATTTCCAAAAGGCGGCTGCTGTCTACAAAGTTGTTGAAGGCTGTCATAATGCTCGCATCTCGTCGTGCACCCTTATAATCATCATGGGAAGGAACCATGTTGAACTCCCCAATGATGCATGTAGGGGAGGTAACCTGCTGGCACAGACTGCTCAAATCGTCCAAGAAAGCAAGCTTGTCGTTCCTGTTTTGAGGGCCATAGACCACCACAAACGTCCACTCCTTGTTGGACTTGGTGTCGACAATGTCCACCACGAGGAAGAAAGTGCTTTCATAGGTGTTATCGACTCTGAATTGATTCTGGTCCCAATATATAGCAATTCCACCCGCACTGTTATTGGCATCTTTGGCAACCCATCCAACGTTCCTGTTTCCACTGACGCTACCAATGGTGGCGATGTCGCATTTGTCCCACTTTGTTTCAATAAGTCCGACTAATGTTGGTTTGCGTCTGTTGATGATCCGTTTAATTCTTCCCCGCTTGCATGCTTCGCCAAGGCCCCTGACGTTCCACACAATTATGGATGTTTCCATTAGTCTTCGAGATAGATGGTATTTCTTTCCTTCCGCCTTCTATTGCGCCGTGGCTCGAGGTTTTCAGGAATCAATGGACCAATGTGATGCTTTTCCATCTTGAGCTTTGATCTGCTGGCATGCACTTTCCTTCGGTGGGTATCCCTGGCTTTCTCGGCTATCAAGTAGACCGATTGACTATCTCCCTCAAGTTGATCTAAGGTGAACAGGTTGGCTAGGGTAAGGCTGGTGGTGGTGAGGGTGTCCAAATCAAAGGGGTATGCCTCCTGATCCCAATTACGGTCGCTGGAATCGGAGCAACAGGACGGGGATGGTAGCGAGTCGATGGAGGGGGTTAGGGTTGCGGGAGTTTGGGTAGGGGACTGAGGTGTCTCCGGCACGAAAGGAGAGGACTGGTCGAATAAGTTAGGTGATGAGGTTGGAGATTCTGTGTTCAAGGATACAGGTGAGTTGAAATGGGGTAGGGGATCGTCGAGGTCAATGATCCTTGGCCTTGGTCGGGGTTGGGGCAAGGCTGGTGTTGGGGGTATGCGAGTTACAGTGGTAAAGGGGGGTAGGTGATCGGGTTTTGGTAAATCGTAAGGGATGGATAAGGTTGACAAGAGATTGAAGGTTGGGTGGTGACAATGGACGCGGATAGGAGTGAAAGCCCAATGAAGTGGAGAAGGCAAGCAGTAATGGGCTCGGGGGAGTTTTGGGTGGTGGGCTGAGTTAAAGAGATTTGCAAAGCGGATTCAAGGGGATATATTGGGCTGGGTTCAAAGCGGGCGAGAGGGTTGGGTAGTGGGCCTTCTTTGCGAATCCAAATCCGCCTGGTAGTCTTGGCCCGGGATATGGCTTTCTTCGTCGAAGTTTCCGTTAGTTGGCCACATGGTTGGCTTTCCATGCACTCAAAGGGTACGTTACACTGCACGCTGCCTGAATAGCGACCCTTAGTCTTCCGTGAAAAGTCGAAGTGGTGGCTGGTTTTACGGGTCTCGAGGTTGTTGCTTTTCGGCTGTGGTGGTTGTTGCTCGTTACCGGATCGGTGGCCCTCCAGGCTCTGGGGCGGCGGTGTGTGCACTGTGATTGTGAACCTTTGCGACTTGAACATGATCGGAATCTGGGTTGGAATGGGATTATCTGTGATGACCCTGATGCGAATGAAGGGAGAGCTCCAAGAGTTCCAATCTATTTCGATGAGCAAGCCGCAGAAATCTCCGATAGTTTTGATAAGACATATGCTTTTGAGGTATAAGGGGATGCCGTACACTGTGACCCAAACATCTTGTCCATGGGGTTGGCTGTTTTCGGAATCAATCCAATTTGATAGTAGGACGGTAAACGATCAGAATTTGGTTTTGTTCCATTTGATAATTCTTTGAGCTTCCTGGAGGCTCGGACAAACCAGCAACCATCTTCCCTCTCCTAAGTCTTCGATTGAAAAATTGTTGTTGATCACCCACCTTCTCTCTGCCCACCTCCAGAATTCGTTGATTAAATCTTTAGTGAAGACCTCCTGCTGGTTTGATGAGAATTTTATGATGAGGCTTCTTCCTAGGAGGTTGCGTCTGTCTTGAACTCCTTCATCACCCACTTCTATGAACATCCCTTCGTCCCCGCTTTTGATTTCACACTTGCCACCCCCATAGAAACCAGCTCCTCTGACAACGTCTGCGTAAGATCTTGGCGGTTGGAGCGGCGCAGGGGGGATGCCGCCGTGGGCTACTGGTAGCCCGAGCTCCCTGTTTCGAAAGGACTGCTCTGTTTGGTAGAAGTCTTGGAGCAGGGTTGTTAGTCTTGCCCAGGAGGGACTGTTACTTGTCGACGGGATGAGAACTTTAAATATTTTCCCACTTTGAACCCTCTCAGAAATCTGTAGCATGAAACCCAGTCGATTACTGAGCCTTCCGACGTGGATGGTTCGTTCACTGCTCCTCAGCACGCAGCCCGATGGAAATGACCAGCCCTTCATCGCTGCAGTCTGGAGTACCCCCCTGTAACAATGATATCTGTGAAGCATCGAGCACGACAGACCGTTTCTTCCCATCTTCTTCGGTAGAAATTCTGTACCACACTGACACCCCAACACTGTTCCTGGAGATTGTCACGATCTCGGATCCCATCTGACTCTGAATTCTGCAATCTTCGGACGATCGACCACTGCAACCACTCCCTGATGGACGGTTCCTGCAAACAGAAGAAAAAACACGAAAATCGCTCTCCCGAAACCCAGCGCTGACCAACGACGGTCGGTGACGCTTCGTTCCCCGCCGGGAGCGGGCTCTCCTAGTCTTTCTCTCTCTGGGTTTCTCTCTCATCTCTCCTTGAGATATTTATTGTCTCTAACTAAATCATTGATAATTGGTTGATAGTACATACATATAGAGTGATATTCTTAATAGTTTCAACATATATTTAATTTATCAATATTTTGTAAATACATTATTATATAATGACTTATTTAAAGCGCTAACAAAACTATTTTATCGTATATATATATTTTTACAAATGGACTCATCCTCGGCAAAATCCTGGCTACACCCCTGAGTGTGACAATATATTTACAAATTTATAGGTGAAAATCAGGAAGTCTTTATTTTTGGAAAATAGGACTTTGAATCACAAAACAATATGACTCCTTTATTGTTCTAAAAATGGAATTTTAATAAAAATTTATTTTTTCCAAATACACAACTACAGAATTAGGATAAAAAAGATTCCAAATTTACATTGGCTCCTTAAATTTTCCAGACCAAATTTTTTTTCCCGCAAAGCTATTTCGCTCCCCCGCTTATTCTTCCCGCATTCATGATACTGAATTTTGGCTCCTCAAATTTTGGACTTCATAATCCTAAAATTTTGCCTCTCATCTCATTCAAAATTTTTGTCTCTCTCGTAATTTCTTTAATCGAGTAAAAGTCCTTCCCCCGGCCCCCACCCCACCCCAAGCTCTCTTTGTAGTTTCTTCTTAACCTAAATACAATCTATTCATCTCTCATACCCTCCTCCACCTAAGCGTAATTGTTCCCCTGGCAATCTCAATTTTGGTGATTCTCTTATGGACACCCATTCCCATGGCGATCTATTCCCCTGCCAAACTCAATCTCAATTGCCCAGAAGCTTTCTCATGGCCTATAGCTGAGGTATGTTTGTACTCGAATCTCTTTCCTGCCACTCTTTAGTGACTTCCCTTTCTCTCTTTATTTGAGCTCAACAAACATCATTGATCTCTTTGTTTTAGTCGCATGCAACTAAAGGTATAAAGTACTTTAACTGAAAGGGGGTGAAGGAAGGGCATTTTGTCGGAGAGCTGTTGGTGCCAGAGCGGAGCTTCCACTGCTGGGATTGATATCACTACCAATGCACTAAAAAAGTACCACTATCACTAAACTAATAACACTACCACTAGACTAATAACAATACCACTAGACTTAAAATCACTACCAGGGAGAGGGAGGCTAATGGAAAGAGGGCCGCGACCACGGGAGAGAGGAGGGCGATGACGTGATGAGGATGGCGGCGGGAGAGAGAGCAGCGGTCGGCGGGGTAGAGGATGGTGGTGGCCGGCGGGAGAGAAGAGGGTGACAGCGGGATGGGGACGACATGAGGAGGATGGCGGTCGGTGGTGTGGTTCTCGGCAGGAAGGGAGGAGGAGAGGAAGAAGAAGAGTTTGTTAGGGTTAGTAGTTTGTTATGAGAGGTTAGTGATTTTGTGTGGTCTAATTTTTCGTCCAAGATTGCCTTGAACCTAATCTCATCACATGTTCTCTGAGATTCTAAAAGATAATGGATCAAATTGTAGATGGATTGTGTAAATGAAATCCTAAAAAAGAGTTGTCACCATATCTCATCACATGTTCTATGTGATTGACATGGTATCTGAAAAGGTCACAAATGTTGACGGAAGGTCGAAAGCCGCATTGAACGTATGTATTAATTAGATCATTACTTAACAACCTTTACATAAGAGTTAAATGTCCATTTTAAGAGATCATCTTAACTATATAACAACAATATCTTTGTGATATGATTAATATAGTTCATACTTTCATATCACCAATCAAGTTTTTATTTCGTTCACTTTTCTTAAGAGTTTCATTCGAAATTGCTATTAATGGTACTGAGTTAGCGTGACAATCAATTAAAATGTTGTCACAATGACAACCTAACTCTACACCATCTATTTTTCTTTTCCCCTCTCATTTTAAACTGCAGGTCAAGATTGCTTTTAGGGTAGTTTTAGACATAAAATATTTACCGCATTTGATTCCTAACCCATTCCATAATGACATTCCATCTCCCTCTCTCTTTCAACCCTAACAACTCTATATTCTCTCAAAACCTCCCTTCCGCCATAGCCACCAACACCATTACTTCTCTAACCCTACCTTCCTTCCTTCTCATTCTTCAGGCGTTGCAGCTCTTTCCGTTCTTGATGACTTGATTCCTTTCCGCTTCTCTCGCCATTGCACTGTCGGCCGAATTCCAAAACCCTCAATCTGACTCTGGTTTGATCCTTTGCAAGCATTCTCCTCCTCCTCCTCCTCCATATTCGGCCTCATTTGAAGTGACGCGATGAGGGTTTCACTAGTTATATTTTGAATTAATTTATGTTCATGCATACAACTTATAATTCATCCATTAATTAATTAATTGCTTTCTCATACAATCTCATCGATATCATCAACTTATTAATTGTTTTCTCATACAAATTTATAGATATCATCAATTAATCCATTTGATTCATAGATTCATCAACTAATCTACCAATCCATATATCATATTTATTAATCAACCACTTTTTTAGCTTCTGGGAGTTACTATTGATCGCCCAAAAATTTTGAATTTTGTCGCCCTAAATTCAAAAATAGACACATTTGTCCCTGGCCCCAATTTCTAACAAAGCCTCGTTCGTTTCACCGTCCTTGTCCTCCAAGCACAACCCAAATGCACAAAAAATGATGATGCCAAAATTGCTTCCGTTGACGCCAGTTTCCTCCACTATAAAACTGGATGAATAATTCCGTCGGATCAAGCAAAAAACATCCCGTCGACGGCCGATGGATTCCGCTCGCCGCCGACGGATTTCAACCCCCTTCCTTCGGGCAACAAACGTAAACCCTGCCTGTTCCAGCGGCGGAGGTACGATGACGAGCTTTGAGGGACGACGTCGAGATGCGGCGACCTTCTTCCTCGACGGCGATGACACGGCTTTGAGGAGGGACTACGGCGAGCATGGAGGGACCTTCTTCCTCCGCGGTGACAACAAGCAACAACACAACTTCTTCTTCCTTCTTGACTCGGCGGCGATTGATTGCGCAGAGGGCGGTGGAGCTCCGATGGAGCTGGGTGGAGTTGCAAGGAGGCAGGTGTTTTTGTGTTTGTAGGGCGGCAGACTGTTTTTGGGAAAGTAAAGAGAGTTGGGCGGAGGGTTTAAGTTAAGTTGTGGTAAAATAGTCTATTCGAATAAGTTTAGGGCGATAAATTTAAACAGTTAGGGCGTCAAATAGAAGTTTAGCTTTTTTATTGTGTATGTGATACGGAATCATATATTCCAAATATGATATTTCTCGGTTATATGTTAACCATATTAATGGAGTTGGGACCATTTTCAGTTTTCCAAAATATCACTTAGCGAAAACAATGAAAATGGGTCATGCAATCTTAAATATGGCTGGCTATTTGGACCGGGACCGGATGAAAAACCGGAAACCGGACCGTATAACCCGGACCGAGATCGGACCGGGACCGGATAGTAAACAATCAAATCCAATCTTTGGGCTTAGATTTGAGGTAAAAAACCGGATAAAGACCGGATAAAAGAGCTCAACACCCAAAACTTAAGGGTAATTTGCATAAACGGTCACAAACCTTTGCACTTAGTGCAAAACTTAACCAACTCCTCACCCTTTTAGGCCTTAGGCCACTCAAATTCCCACAATCTCAATATAAAATCAAGACCGAATTGGGACCGGACCGGGTCAAGACCGAACCGGATCAAGACCGGACTGTATCCAATCCAATCTTTGATCCTTATATTTTCAAAAAAACCGGACTGGACCGGATCAATTTGGGTCAATTTAACCGGATCGGACCGTATAGCCACCCCTAATCTTAAAGACGCAAATGGGTTATTTCACTAAAAAAAGAAGGTCTATACCAAGGGTTTCAACCCTTGCTAGAAGCATTAGCAAGGGTCTACCCAACCCTTGTTACAAACCTTGGCAATGCGTGTAGTAAGGGTTTTCTACGATCCTTGGTGGAAGTCTCTTGTAGCGGTTTGTGGCAACGGTTTCAACCTCCGCTAAATGTAGCAAGGGTTAGAACCTTTGTTAAAGGTCAATAAAATTAAAATGTATTAATTAGCGTCGGTATTTCGTCACTAAAGAACCATCGCTAAAATGTAGTACTCATCTAGCAAGGGTTAAAACCCTTGCTACGCTTTAATTTTTTTTTTTTAATAGACTGTTGATTTCCTTGCTGGACAATTGTCTCTACCGGTGACCTAACACATCCTAATTGTCTAGCATCAACAACATATATTACAAAAACCCCACAAATACACCAATCTTATGTACATCCAAATTACAACAAAAGTAGGGCTGGCTATTTGGACCGGGACTGGATGAAAAACCGGAAACCGGACCGTATAACCCGGACCGAGACCGGATAGTAAACAATCCAATCCAATCTTTGGGCTTAGATTTGAGGTAAAAAACCGGATAAAGACCGGATAAGAGAGCTCAACACCCAAAACTTAAGGGTAATTTGCATAAACGGTCACAAACCTTTGCATTTAGTACAAAACTTAACCAACTCCTCACCCTTTTAGGCCTTAGGCCACTCAAATTCCCACAATCTCAATATAAAATCAAGACCGAATTGGGACCGGACCGGATCAAGACCGGACTGTATACAATCCAATCTTCGGTCCTTATATTTTCAAAAAAACCGGATTGAACCGGATCAATTTGGGCCAATTTAACCGGATCGGACCGTATAGCCACCCCTAAACAATAGTACATCAATCCACCAAAAAATTCTATGATTTATAATATTAAGACAACATCGTTCATTCATAAAAATTCAAAATATATTCTAAACATACAAATATCTCTAGTGGCTGGAAGATACCATACATTACCTTAATCAAATTTTCATCATCAGAATTCTGATGTACCAACATAGGTAGCATTTGTAACGGGATGATTTCATAATGAATGAGAGCAAGGCTAAACTTGGGCATTCCTTGATGAGCACCAAGTCCAGACACCCATCTGAGAACTGCAAAACAAGAAAAGGGGTTAACGGAATTTTTTAGTTATGTAGATATGTGGAATTACGGAACAAATTTTTTTTTTTTATGCAGATATATGGAATTATGGATCAACAGCAGAAAATTCAGAAACACGAGTTCAACTAAGACTAAATAGACTTTGAAACAAAAAGAGGTCATTGGATTAAAAGTCTCAACAAAGATCTAGCTGGACCTAGCGAATTGCAATATATAGAACAGCCACTTTGTCCAATGTGTGCCAAATGCCCTCGACGTGTCATCAAAATTGTCCAACAAGCACTCCACACTCACCACTCGATGACAACCGATACCCAACACTTTCCTACTCAGCCCAACTTGAATCCCAACAATTGCAAGTGAGTGCAAGCTCCAACCCTTTTCTCAAATAGAAAAGGATAGAGTCAGGTGGATGCACTAGGTGTTGGATTGTTTTTGTGATTTTAGTGACCTGGCATTTAGCACGCCTGTTTTTCATTAATAAGATTAAATGTATTATTTTGCCCAAATTCACTTAGAGTTGGGTGGATGCATCGGGGGTGGAGTCAAAATGCTTCAACACCGAGCTATGATTGTCATCAAACGACTAGAGAGAGCAGGAGAACAAATAATAGTCTTGAGGGACAAAGTATATATACAGAGAACAAGAAATACGAGATTCGTACATAGAAGTCAAAAGAGATACCTGAATAAACAAGATGGGAGCTTACTCTCCTGAGAATGAGATGAAAATGTATCTCATCATCCATATTCTAGCAACAAAACTTATTAGAATGGCAGAGAGCTTGAAAAACATAGCTATACACAAACTAGAAGCATGTGCATGAACTAAAACAAACATTGAGTTGATATTGAAGCTGCAATATAATGTCCTTCTCAACATCCACCATGCATCTCACCCTACAACAACTACAACCAAACAGAAACTATTGTAAGCAAAATTTTGAGAAGTTAACAGGGATATTTATTTAACTTGGAAAACTAAAGAAGTGAGAAAAAGGGATGCCAAAAGTGAGCATATAGCGAGGAAAGAAGAAACAGAATTATATATGTACTTGTTACACACTGTTCATTTGAGAGCACACCATTTCAATAATGATAAGGAGTTTAGCTACATAGAGAAACAACAAGTGCATACCTTTCCAATGTGCGTCATTAGAAGACTTAGGATCACTTTATTCTACATGCTCAACCTTCTCCACCTTGGCAGTGTTCAACAGTAATGGGACTATGGGAGGTCTTAATGGTTGGTCCAAAGCCCTTTGAACCAATGCTGTCAAAGCCGAACCGGAGTATGACCCGATAACGTGAACAGCTCGGTCATTAGTGGTCCAGCCGGCATTAGACCGTTTAAAAACCGTTTGAGAACCGGTAGTCCATTTCGTAAGCAAACTAGCTGCCCCTATCAGCAAATCTCAAAATCTACGCTAATCACGTCAAGATCAGAAAAACGACTACTAGATCCACCACTAATCAAATACCCAGTAAACCAATCGCTAATATAGAAATCCTCAGAACCAACGGAAAGAGTGAAGAAGAAGAAGGGAGATGAATTACCCCCAGTAGGATGGCGCGCTGCTTGCGGCGACGGGACGGGAGCGGTGGCCACCGCTCTCCCTCTGTCGTCTGTTCTACTTCTAAGTCGAAGATGAAGAAATAAAATGAAAGTTAGGGTTTTGTTTGGCTGCCCCATTCCACAATTGGCCTTTTCTTTTTTTTTTTGTTTTTTTAGGGTAAACCAGACGGCTAAACCGCGCGAACGGCTTGAGCGGCTCGAGCGGTTAACCGCTTCGGCCGCTGTATAAAACCGTGGCGGTTAAATAGCTGATCCGAGCCGGTTTTACGGCCGGGTGGCGGCTTTGGCGGTCCGGCCGGCCGGCTCGGTTCGGCTTTGACAGCACTGCTTTGAACATTAAGCCATATCAAGGCAGATTTCCTTGTCAAAATCCTCATGGTCAATTTTAATTCTGTCTAAGCTCCCTTTACACTGGACAGCCTTGTCGCGGTCTTTGATACATGCTTCAGGCTTCATGCAAAAGATAAAAAAACCACCATCATAAACTACCAATGTGACACTTAATGAAAATGAAC
Source organism: Linum tenue (assembly GCA_946122785.1). Lineage (NCBI taxonomy): Eukaryota > Viridiplantae > Streptophyta > Magnoliopsida > Malpighiales > Linaceae > Linum > Linum tenue. Next base: position 22,808,456 of record CAMGYJ010000010.1, on the reverse strand, counting down.
GTTTTTGAAACGTGTACGTTGAAAGATGGTGGTTAAGACTTAAGAGAAGAGTACTGGAGAACCCTTTATCGTCTTTCCAAGATTCCAATCCTTATATAAATTCCATATCCTAGTCCTGATTTTCATTCGGTTTTGCTATTAATATTTTTTAAAAAGGTATTGCTCATGTCCAACCATGCACTAGAGACGCCTTAAATGACATGCATAGAACTCCTCGAATGGTTACTATATTGCTCTCTATATTTTTTCTTTTATAAATGAGTGTGCTTGTATTTATCAAATAACACTATAACAGGAGGATTCATAAAAAATAAACCAACTACTCTAATAAAACGAGCTACAACATGTTAATAGTAATTTACTCTAATGAAACGTTCCACTTTTTTAATGATTACCACTCATTTAGGGGACAAGGTTTTATAAAATACCGTTAATCACTGATCCGTAACCGAGCGGAGACACGATAACGCTGGAAGTTTGGACGTAGAAGGCCGGGCGGGACGAGGAGCTCATAGTGTTTGTTTGGTTCGAGGAATGTTCGCGCTCATGCATGGAGGTAGCTTTTATTTTGGTTGTTGAGTTTTCATGGTACATACACGTTTTATTGATGCATGAACATTACTTATCTCTTGTAAGGCTATATTAAGCCACTTTTGGACGGAAGAAGGCAGATAAGACAATAGCATATTGCTAAAGCTTGGCAAGCAAAGCATCTCAATTAGTGTTCGACGTGTTTTCGAATTCTAATTTGATTGTGTTTCAATAGGTCTTGAATCACGATCATTTTTGTCGAATTATAGGTCTAATTCGGCAAACTCTTATTGAAGTTGTCGTTTAAATAACAACTGGGTCATACCTAGTACGTTCGGATTCGTTGTTTGCGTCAATTCGTATCATTTGTGGTATCAGAGCTCAAATACTATGGATTTTGATGATCCCCAGATTTCATACAGCAGCTCCGTGAAGCGTTGAGCCACATCCAAGAGGAATGAGACACGCTAAAACACAACACCAAACTGCGACCAAGTGTAATCGCAGTCCGGGAATGCAGAAAAAGGGCAAGTTCTATTATCAACCCGGGGTCTAGATCTACTGCATACTCCGTGAATATCTATTATCTAGCCAACTAAGTCGATTGATTGTTGTTTAAAGTAAAAGCAGTAAAAAGCAGGAAATGGTTCGGTTTTCTGAAGTCAAGGAAGAGTCACTCGGGAATGAGTCCCCCTAACTCCTTAGTTAGGTTTCAATTGTAATTACCCTGGGTTGATTTACTGTTGATTAAACTGCGGAAGATCCGACAGTAGCTTGGAATCTCTTAATCTGACCAAGCCCTCTCAGTCTAACTACCCGGCAGACGACTAGTCTTCACCGGGATAGAAAGCTGAGGCTATGAACACAAAACTCCACTACTGGAATTGGATTCCAGTACAAAGCAGTAAACTGACTAACTCTCGTATAACCAATCTCCTACTACCGAATGATGTAGCTCTAACAACCTAATCAGATTCTATCTATCTCAGGTTGCAGCAGAAATCAAGAAAAGCTGATCAGACTTCAATCAATTCAATGAATCATGCATCATTCGATTAAAACCAAACAGTATAATCATCCCAAGTCATTACAATCAAATCCCTAACACATGGAACTAGGGTTCTTCATACCCAAGTGAGAGAAAGGTTCTACTCCATAGAGAGAGAGAGGAAAACAGGATACAAAGCAGTCATACTCATAACAATGGGAAGAATCTGCTATGGGATGATGATTATCGCTCCTATGATGATCTCCAACCTTGATTTGATGAAACCCAGCTCCAAAACCACTCTTAGGATGAGTTCTTTGCACTTTCTCTCTATAGGGCTCTGTTTTTGCTCCAAAAGATCGATTCTCTCACTTGTGGCTCGGAATTGGGTAAAAACCAAGATTTCCCGACTCACACGGGCAGGCCACACGGCCGTGTGGCTCACCCAGTTTCCCGTGTGGCTTCCAAATCACCTCAAAACCGAGGGATAGGCCGATAATGGTGAGGGAAGGGTGGGCGTGGTGTTGGATTTGTGAAAAATTGATCGAAAATGGCCGAAAATTGCCAAGGAGGGTGAAAAGGCGCGGTTTTCCGGCGAGGGGGAGAGGTTTCCGGCGAGTGAAAGTGGATTTTCTGACCACTCGGCCGTGTCGGCCGAATTTATAGCCTGTGGCTCGGCCACACGGGCAGGCTCACACGGCCGTGTGAGGTGCAGGGCGTGCCCGTGTTGGCAGACACGCCGTGTGAAATGCACAACTGGCCGTGTGGAAATTGCCGAGAGCTCACACGGCCAAGGGGTCAAATCCACACGGTCGTGTGAGCATAAGAGATGCCCGTGTCGGCCACACGGCCAGGCCGAGGCAAGCCACACGGCCGTGCGAATTGCACATTTGGTCGTGTGGAATTTGCTGAGAGCTCACACGGTCATAGACTCAAAACCAAACGGCCGTGTGAGTTTCAGGCATGGCCGTGTGAACTGCTGGAGCCCCCGAATTCAACCTGCTGTTTTCACTCGAAAACGACATTCGACTCTGGAACAACACCTCAAGACTCAAAAAACACAAAATTCAAAATGAAAAACGTAAGAAAATGCAAACCTCAGTGGGGTTGCCTCCCCACAAGTGCTTCTTTACCGTATTTTAGCTGGAAGCAAGTAGCGTGGATGCTCAGTGAGGTGAAGGATCAGGTGCCTTCAAGAGCGGATCCACATCGCTCTTGAGGTACAGCTTCAGGTGGTGGCCATGCACACGACGAATGTGGCCACCAGCGTTTGTCAACTCGACCTGGCCATCCGGCGGGATGCAAGCGAGTGAATACTCGGATGGCCAAGATGGTCGAGGTTCAGGAGGCGGGACCAGCTCATAGTGGTCTCCGGTTTGCTTGCGAGCGGGCTTCGCTACCTGCAGCTTCGGCCGCCACTCCTCCCTGATTTTGGTGTCTGATAATGGAATGCATGGGAGTGGCGGCGAAGATAAGGGAGGGGAATCCTGCAAAATGGGAAGCACAGAAGGATACACGACAAATTCGTGCTCCTGGTGAGAAACATCATGCAACGGCGATGAAGCAGGAAGAGTATGAGCAATAGAAAAGGTTATTCGCTCCTCGCCATCCCTCAAAACTAAGGTCCCATAATGTACATCTATGAGAGCCTTGGCGGTGGCCAGGAAAGGCCTTCCCAATATAAGGGGCACTTCGGTGTCCTCATTGATGTCCAAGACAACAAAATCCACAGGATAAACGAATTTGCCAACCTTAACCAGAAGGTCTTCCACTATGCCCTTAGGATGAACTATAGATCGGTCAGCTAATTGAAGGCTCATCCTAGTCGCATGGGGTTCACCTATGCCTAGTTTCTTGAACAATGTATACGACATAACATTGATACTAGCACCTAGATCCGCCAAGGACCTCTCTACATGCAATTTATCGATAGAGCACGGGAGAGTAAAACTACCTGGGTCCTTCTGTTTCTGCGGAAGCTTGTTCTGCAGAATGGCCGAGCACTCCTCGTTGAGCTCCACAGTGGCCAGCTCACTCAGCTTCTGCTTCTAGCATGGACATGAAGTTCCCGAACTCTGCCTCTAGCCTGTCTTTATGCAACCGAGTAGGGAAAGGGAGTTGTGGGCTATACTCCTTCAGTACTGGTTGCGGCTTAGGCGCAAGCGCCTCAACCTCCTTCTCTGCTTCTTCTCCAACCGCTGGAGATGCTAAAACAGGGGCCTCTCTCTCTTGTCCCTGAACAGGTGGATCAGCAGTCATCTTGCCACTCCTGGTTGTGATGGCATTACAGTGGGCATTCGGGTCCTTCGGATTAGGAATGGTATGACCCGGCAAGGTACCTGGAGCCCTCTGCGCCACTGCTTGAGCCACGCTCCCCAGATGGGTTTGAATATCCTGCAAGACAGCCTGCGTGTTCCTCTGGCTAGCTTCAACGGCCAGGAATTTACCCGAGGCCTTTTCCATGAATTGCTCGATAGTGTTGAATTTCTGAGCACTAGAAATGGTGAGAGAACCCACCAGATCCCGCAATTCAGCCATCAGATCATTCTGCACTGGGGTCGCAGCGGCTGCACCTTGCTGCTGGAAAGGTCTCGGCTGTGGTTGAGCAGCATGCCTCTGCATGGGCTGGTAGAGAGACTGCTGCTGCTGCTGGAATTGCCCCTGTCTGGGCTGGTAGGGAGGCCTCTGGAAGCCAGGTGGTCCCTGGGGGACTGGTGGTCTAGGATTTGCCCCACCCCAGGAGAAGTTAGGATGCTGGCGCCACCCCTCGTTGTAAGTGTTGATGTAGGGGTCGTTGCGCCTAGCATTGTTGATGAAGTTCACCTGCTCCTAGGGTGTAGTCGACTCCCTCATCGCCTGACAATCTTCCACAGTGTGATGGGTGCTCTCGCACCACTGGCAGTGCATCGTCTGCTGCTGTCCGGTCCCGAGAATCATTCCAAAGCGATCTATGGCCGAAACCAGCTTCGATACCACCTACACCAAATCAGATGACTGGGTGGCTACAGCATGCACACCCCGCCCTGGTGCTTGTCTCGATCTCCTGGCCGTTCCCCAATCATACCCGTTCTCTGCCATCTCCTCAAAGAGTTGATTCAGCTGTGGCAGTGTTTTGGTCAGCATGTTCCCGCCACAAACCGAGTCAATCAGCTGCTTGTCTTCGGGGAAGAGGGCGTGATAGAAGGTGCCCACCTTGAAAGCATCATTGAAACCATGATTTGGGCACCTCAGGAAGAGACTGTTGTATCTCTCCCATGCGTCCCGGATGGTCTCATCTTCGTCTTGAGTGAAGTGGGTGATTTGCTTCTGCAGGTCCGCCGGATTTGACGGAGGATGATAGCGGGTGAGGAACTTGTCCGCCAGGTTGGCGAACGTGGTGATAGAGCCTGGAGGTCGAGTGTCTAGCCACTCCTTGGCCTGGCCCTCCAGAGTAAACGGGAAGTACCTCAGCTGGATGACATCAGCCGGGACCCCATTTATCTTGATTCCATCGATCAGCTCATGGAATCGTCTCAGATGCGATCGGGGGCACTCCCCCTCCTTACCACGAAACACCACTGAACCGCGCAACATTGTGATGACCGAGGTGCTCACCTCGAAGTTGTTTGCTGGCACATGAGGATGTTGAATGGGTGACCTCATGTCCGCGGCTCTGGCGGTCCAGTAGGATCCCATGGTCTGCTCCTCAGGAATGACCACGTCATGGTCCTGTGGGTCAGCCATCTCCTCTTCGTCAGTGATCTGTAGCTGTGCTAGCGCCTCCTCCGCAGCCAGTCGCGCCTTTAGAGCCCGCTTGAAGTTCCTACAAGTTCGTTCAAGCTCCTGGTCTAATGGTAGTAGTTCTCCAGACTGGCTACGGGTCATGCACTACCTGCACACAACCTGCAAAGGCACCCGTGAAGGCACACAGGTGGAAGAGAAAACAATGCAGTAAAGAAAAAGCTAGAGTAACAAATTTTCACGTTTCCCCAATAACCTAGAGGGTCCCAGGCAACGGCGCCAAAAACTTGACACGCTAAAACACAACACCAAACTGCGACCAAGTGTAATCGCAGTCCGGGAATGCAGTAAAAGGGCAAGTTCTATTATCAAACCGGGGTCTAGATCTACTGCATACTCCGTGAATATCTATTATCTAGCCAACTAAGTCGATTGATTGCTGTTTAAAGTAAAAGCAGTAAAAAGCAGGAAATGGTTCGGTTTTCTGAAGTCAAGGACGAGTCACTCGGGAATGAGTCCCCCTAGCTCCTTAGTTAGGTTTCAATTGTAATTAACCTGGGTTGATTTACTGTTGATTAAACTGCGGAAGATCCGACAGTAGCTTGGAATCTCTTAAGCTGACCAAGCCCTCTCAGTCTAACTACCCGGCAGACGACTAGTCTTCACCGGGATAGAAAGCGGAGGCTATGAACACAAAACTCCACTACTGGAATTGGATTCCAGTACAAAGCAGTAAACTGACTAACTCTCGTATAGCCAATCTCCTACTACCGAATGATGTAGCTCTAACAACCTAATCAGATTCTATCTATCTCAGGTTGCAGCAGAAATCAAGAAAAGCTGATCAGACTTCAATCAATTCATTGAATCATGCATCATTCGATTAAAACCAAACAGTAAAATCATCCCAAGTAATTACAATCAAATCCCTAACACATGGAACTAGGGTTCTTCATACCCAAGTGAGAGAAAGGTTCTACTCCATAGAGAGAGAGAGAGGAAAACAGGATACAAAGCAGTCATACTCATAACAATGGGAAGAATCTGCTCTGGGATAATGATTATCGCTCCTATGATGATCTCCAAGCTTGATTTGATGAAACCCAGCTCCAAAACCACTCTTAGGATGAGTTCTTCGCACTTTCTCTCTCTAGGGCTCTGTTTTTGCTCCAAAAGATCGATTCTCTCACTTGTGGCTTGGAATTGGGTAAAAACCAAGATTTCCCGACTCACACGGGCAGGCCACACGGCCGTGTGGCTCACCCAGTTGCCCGTGTGGCTTCCAAAACGCTGCGTCTCGATTAATCGAACTTCAGGCTTCCCACACGGCCAGAGTCACACGGCTGTGTGGAATTTTCACCATGCCCGTGTTTGCTCTCGGCACAAACCATACGGCCACAAGGGTGACTTGCATGGCCGTGTGGGTTCCAGGAATGCCCGTGTTGCTTCCTCAACACCTCGCCACGCGTTCGATCTTCGTCCAATCGCCCCCAAACTCGCTCCCAAGCCTCCATTCACGTACTAGGACCTGAAATATCACAAACCAGCACAACCTAGCGTGAAATCGGCCTAAAACACGAGAAACCACATCTCAAACGGTGTAAGAATAGGGGTAAAAACATGTGTAATTAACGGTCTATTAGAAGGAGACCGCAAACAGTCACGACGGGGAGAAACAAAACGTCACGGGGACGAGTTCAAAGTGAATGAACTTCCTGAGTTCGTTGGAGGAAGTGAATGTTGATGATGAGAAAAGGTGTAAGTATGCCATACTCAAATACTGCAGGGGCACTTCCCTATGGTTTGAAGGCTTGAAGGCTCAAAGGGAACGTAATGGGAAGGAGAAGATCACATCTTGGGAGTCACTAAAACATAAGTTAAGGAAGAGGATGTGCTAACGAACCATAGACTTACCTTGTACCGTAAAATTCTTGATCTCGTGCAAGGAAAATTGAGTGTTACGGAATATATTGATGAGTTTGAGAATTTGGCCTTAATGGGTGACTTGGAGGAGCATGAGGAACAGATGATGTCTCTTTTTTACGTGGATTAAATAGCAATATTGCTAATACGGTTGAGTTATATCCCTACGCTGGTTTCGACACACTCTGCGGACTATGTTTGAAGATTGAAGCTCAGGGTAAGGCGGGATATCGGAGTTCATCTAATGATTATGGCCGAACTAGTACAAGGGTTAAGCCCGAAACTTCATCAAAAGAGGGAACATCTCGGAGCGTCTCGGGAACATGAACGTTTCATTGATGCATGAACATTATTTATCTCTTGTAAGGCTATATTAAACCACTTTTGGACGGAAGAAGGCAGATAAGAAAATAGCATATTGCTCAAGCTTGGCAAGCAAAGCATCTCAATTAGTGTTCGACGTGTTTTCGAATTCTAATTTGATTGTTTTTCAATAGGCCGGGCTTGAATCACGATCATTCTTGTCAAATTATAGGTCAAATTCGGCAAACTCTCATCGAAGTTGTCGTTTAAATAACAACCGGGTCGTACCTAGTACGTTTGGGTTCGTTGTTTGCTTCTCTCTAGAGTATTTCTTTTTCACCCGAGCTAGAATTTTCAACAAATATACATGGAATGTTTAGCTGGATATCTAAGCATATCAAATCCCATAGTGGAAAATGACAACTTTCTAATAAGTAATAACCATATATGTTTATTTTTAATTGGGCTCGACATTGAGTTGAATAAAGTTAGTGGTTCATAGTTCAATTACTAGTTCTCTAGACTGTTGGTGAGTCATGTATGGACCCGTTTATACTTGTGATTATAATACATAAAAATAGTATACTAATTAGGGTTAGACGAAGAAGGGAAAGAAAGAAATAAAGAAAGGGTTATGGAAGGCGAGTGAAAAAAGAAACGAAAGGAAGTAGATTATAGAAAGGTTTTGACCAATTCTTTTAGTTAGTCGTCAATACAACAATCAACCCTTTTGACCTAGCAATTTAACGACACTCGCTTATGTAGATGTCGCATATTTTATTATATGTAGTTAGTAAAAGTTTCTTTAGTACCCCGTAAATGTACTCAATGAGTTTATAAATTCGCTCTTGCAATATTTTAGAATCGTATCTCTTTTATCATTTATTTAATGTTTCACATAAGGAGTAAATATAAAATGGTCGAATCTTATCCTACAGTTGAGTGATACAATATCTTGTATTGTACAAACTAAATTTATAATTTTATGTTATGGTGGATTAGATTCATGAATTGGTTCGAGAGGATTGGTGGATTGGATTCATGGACTCAAGTGAAATATAAATATTGGACAAATATATAAATTTGAAATAATTGTAGGTATGAAAATTTTATGAAATTTAGATACCAAACATAATTGTTCAATTAATTCATATTAAAATTAAATTTGAGGTAGCAAAATATAAAATTTATATCCTAATAACTAAGTTGTGATTTAATTAAATTTGAGATATTAAAATGTAAATGATTTGGCAACAGTAACTTAAGGGGTGGAGATAGCTTCTAATTAGGGTGCTCCATGGCACACCCTTGGATTAGGACTAGTACATAAAAAAATAGAGGTATTAGTTTATGCTGTAGCTAGGATTTGAACATGGAACCCCCTTATTATTAGTTTTGGCATCTTCCATTAAACCACAATTACTTATATGATACACCAATACGTTTTATTGTATGTATATAATTAATTTACCGTTACTGTAACTTACTTCCACTTTATATATATTAACTAGCAATTCCATTTACTAAAGCATTACATGCACATGTGTTCACGGAGTTGATTTCTAAGCTAAACATGAAGGATATCCATGCTTAACTTGTGGGTGCGTGTCCGTGTTCATAATCAAACACTATTAATCATGGTCACTTTAGGTAGAAATGCTTGTATAGGACTTGAATGAAACATATGTAACAGTATGGAACTAAATACCATTTATGTATAAGATATAAACTACCAAATGTAATCGAATAGGGGCTAAACTGTAATTTACCTGTATAAAATATATTTATCATTTCATCAGTATTTAAACATAAGAAGATGAAAGTGGGTAATTATGAACATTGATGTACATATTTTGTTTACACTTCTCATGTATAGTTTATACGTGTTTGGTAAAAATTGGTAGATAGCTTTCTGTTATTTTGGAGCGGATCAGGTGCATAATTTTATGGTCAGTAACTATGTATAATCCAATCAGAATTCGTCATATCGGACGGCGCCCCATCTCTTTCATGAAAAGGCTTTAACTTTTTTCCCCTTAATCTTTAATGAACGATTTCTCACTCGTTTTAAAACGGAATTTAATTTTTTTGCACAATTAGATAAGATTAATTGCGCTCTTCAAAATGATATCACTTTGATATATTTTTGGAACAAAAAAAATTGATTCATATTTTACCATTCTATACCATAATGTATTGACTGATATTGAAATAAGAGAGCATATCATATGGTATGAAAAGCGTACCATGGTGGTATGAACATACAAAGACTGTAGGATGGTTGAATACATGATAGTAGGAGTACACTAACTGTCATTTACAACTTTCAACATTGTTTACCACAAGATACCACCCCGTACCAGGGTGGTATTCTGTGGTATTTTTTGGTCTCGTATTTTATTCACTCAGAAATTTGTAGATGCAATAGTTCATGATGAGCACACCAAATTTTATAAACGACTTCAAAACGAAAAAGATACCATATGGTATGCAGTTCGTAAGGTGAGACAAGAATTGTTTTTCTCCAAAAATATTGAAAATTGACCTTATTTTGTAGAGCACAACGAACTCGGTCCATTTGTGAAAAAAATTGAAATCTGAGTTAAAATAAAGAATATACGAGCCGATAAAAAACAAGAAAAAATAAAAATATTTTTAGTTCTCCATCCTTAGATCTGGATTTTTTTTATGAAAGTGATATACTATAGAGAATAAAAAGATTGATCTCGAGGGAAGAAAAAGCGAAAAGAGAAAACAAAAACAGAAACAAAGACAGAAACCGAAAACAGAATAAAAGAAAAAGAAGGCAGGAGCTAGCAAAACATACCAGACCGTTCCAGCTAGTTCACACAGCTAAAGATCAGAGAAATGAAAAATATCACCCAAAGCAAACAGAGAAAAAGAAAGCTGCAAAGGACAGCGAGCTGCAAAGGATAGCGAGCAACAAAGGAAAACTCTTGCCATCGATAAGCCTAAAGACAGCCTCACAGAACTGCTTCGAGTGTCCACAAAAGCCATCATCAATGAATCTGTCGAAAGCAATCGCGAAGCCAGGAAGCGGCACTCCGATTATCGATTTTTCCATTCGCCACTCCCCAACCCGCGACACTCTTCAGGGTTTTCCTAGCAGTATGGTCTGGGTCTCTCATATCACCATTGAAGATTAGGCTATTCCTTTCAATCCAAATGAACCAAGATACAGTGTGAAGAGCACAATATCTGAACCAACCCTCCATTCCATCCGGGATATCAGTTGGCCAATTCTTCAGAGTAGTGTCAATGTTGCTGCCAAGAGGTAACCGAGACTGTCTGCAGCTTCTTTTGATGTTATTCCAAATCACATCTGCTAGCAAAGTTCCATCCTTGTCTTTTCATCCTGTCTTGCGTTAAAATCTTGTTGTGAGCCACGGACCACATGAAAAAACAAATCTTCGAGGGCACGATCTTCCTCCAAAGCGAGGCTGCTGGGAAATTGGAAACTCTAGGACACTTGATATCAAGCAAGGTTCTGTACATAGAGTTGACCGAGAACCCTGACTCCGGATGCGGAAGCCACACAAGCCTGCACGGGCTATTAGCACAACCACTAAAATTAAAGGAATCAAGCAGCGATATCAAATTAACCCTTTCCAGATCAGCCCCCCTTCTCAGATCAAAACTAGTATGAATATGAAAAGAAACTATGTCACCTGAGAGTTTCACGATGTCGCTGATCCTAGCATCCAAGTCAGAGGAAGCAGCAGCAACTCGAGGAAAGTTAACCGCAAGAGAAGGATTTGAAAGCCATCGATCATGCCAAAAGGAGACTTGAGCTCCGCTTCCTGGATCGACTAACGCGTGGTTCCATAACAACCCTGCTTCCTTCACAATGTTTGACCAGATAGAGCTCGAACAACCACCTCTATTGACACCAGAATGCCATTGGGTCTTGCCTTTAGAGAATTTAATATCAATGAGCGTCCTTCACCATCCATTCCTATTGATCCCAAACTTCCACAGCCACTTGCATAACATAGCGCTATTGAAAGTAGCTAGATTCCTAATACCTAGGCCACCGTTATTCTTGTGCGACTTGCAGATATTCCACTCAACCAAGGGGATTCTCTTCTTATCCCCAACACCACTCCACAGAAAGGCTCTCTGAATTTTTTCCATGTTCTTAATTACCTTCTTTGGAGCTTTAAAGAGCGTGAAGTAATAACCAAAAAGGTTGGACATCACAGCTTTGAGAAGAACCAATCTCCCTCCGGCCGAGAGATATCTACAACTCCAACTCTCCAGCTTCTTTTTATGGTTGGCCAGAACCGGCTCCCAAAAAGTGTTGGCGTTAAGCTTCTCTCCCAAAGGATAACCAAGATACTTAGGAGCATTGGAGCTCCACTTACAGCCTAGAATATTAGCGTAGAACTCAGGTTCAGGAATATCCCCCAACGTGTAGATGACAGTCTTGTCCAAATTGATCTTTAACCCTGTAACCGCCTGAAGACAAGCTAGAGTGGCTGTGATGTGAAGAATCTGCTCATGAGAAGCGTCACAAAATATGAGCGTGTCATCAGCGAAGAGCAAGCGAGTCACTTCTCCAAGTTGATCCTCTTCGTTCATAAAGAAATCCTTCAACTTACCATCGTCATTGAGCTTGGTTAGCATGAATGAGAGAATGTCCATTACAAGCACAAACAAACCCGGAGACAAAGGGTCACCCTGACGCAGACCTTTATGGGCAGGAAAAAAACCTTTCGCCTCACCATTGATCAACACCGAGATAGTTGGAGAGCAAACCGCGCTTTGAATCCATTGATTCCATTTTTCTTTAAATCCCAATCTCTTCAAAACAGTGAAGATACAATTCCAATTGACATTGTCAAAGGTCTTTTCTATATCAAGTTTAATCAGAAGACCCGGTTTCTTGCTCCTCTTCCTGCTATCAACCAGCTCATTAGCGATTAAACCAGCCTCCGAGATTTGTCTACCCTTCACCGATGCATGCTGAAAAACCGAGACAACGGAAGGGAGAACTTGGCTGAGTCTTTGGCTAGAACTTTACATATCAGTTTGTTCACACTCCCCATCAAACCTATAGGGCGCAGGCCTTTTATGTCCTCAGTAGCATCTTTCTTGGGAACCAAACAAATAAAAGAGTGGGTTGCAATCCTTGGCAGCCTCCCTTTCTCATATCTGAAGCAATTAAGAACGTCGGTCCTGACAATACTCCAATATCTTTTGAAGAATTCAAAGGAGAATCCGTCTGGCGCAGGCGCCTTGGAGTCGTCGCTGCTAGAGAGGCACTCCCAAATTTCTTGTTCTGAGAAGGGTAATTCTAAACCGGCAGATTCATTGGTGTTCAAATGAGAAGAAACATAGCTGCTCGGGAAAGGACGGTATTGGTGCTCCTCGAAGAAAAGATTGGAATAGAAGTCAACCACCCCTTGAGCAATGTTGTCAAAGTTTTCCGTCATAATACCATTAATTTCAATATGCCATATGAGGTTCACCTTCTTACGGAAGTTGGCCATTTTATAGAAAAACTTCGAGTTCTGATCTCCGTATTTAAGCCAAACCTCTCTAGTCTTCTGTCTCCAGCAGATTTCCTAGAGAAAAAGAGCCTTCTCCAGATCCAACCTTTTCTCAGATAAACTCGTTGCTTCACTATCAGTAAGAGGCCTGATCTCTTTTAACAAGCAGAGATCTTCGAATTCCTCCAGAAGTCTATCAACCTTGATGTGAATGTTACCGAAAAATTCCCTGTTCCACACTTTAATGTTCTGTTTCGAATCCTTAAGTCTCTTAGAGAAAGGAAACGCAACCCCGCTACCCTGCAGTGGATTAGAGTACCACGAGCTTAAACCTGTGTGGAAGCGAGGGTCCTCCAACCACATGTTCTCGAATCTCCAGGGGCGATTAATCTTCCTACTGTTTCCCACTGAAGAAGAAGAAGAGGTGAGTGATCAGACTCAACCTTTTCCAAACCGACTAAACTGCAATCCGAATACATGGAATCAAAAGCTGGAGAAATCAGAACTCGATCAATACGAGACTGAGAGTTGTTGTTGACCCCTAGACTCCAAGTGAAACGGCAACCACTAATAGGGAGGTCAAGAAGATCATTATCTTCTATCAAGCTGTTGAAGTTGTTTACCAGGTTGAAATCACCAGCTATGCAAATCGGAGCATCATGATTCTTACAATAATTATGAAGCTCGTTGATAAAACAGACCTTATCCCTCCTGTCTTGCAGACCATAAACAGCTACAAATCTCCAGACTTTGGTAGACATAACATCCATAAATTCTACCTCCAAGAAGTAATTACCACTGCTGCTTGACAAAAATTGGTACCGGTTCTTATCCCATCAGATCACTATTCCCCCTTAACTGCCAATATAATCCTTCGAAGCCCATCCCATATCTCTTCTACCACAAATGCTTCTAACCAGGGAGTCATTACACGAGGTCTACTTGGTTTCAACGATGGCAATTATATGAGGGCTTCGTCTGCTAATCAAATGCTTGATACAGCTCCTTTTGCCCGAGTCAAAGATACCTCTAACGTTCCAAACGAACACTGAAGAGTTCATTAGGTTGAAGAGAAAGATGTAACCACACCTGAGGACTTCTTGCACTTCCTAGGGCCTAAAGGAGGGGGAGAAGAGGGACCCAGACGTCTCTTCTCAATATTGAGCTTCGACCTGGGGTTTTTTTATCTTCTTCTTATGCATAGAGTCAGCAGCAGAGAAGATTATGTCTACTAAATTGCCTTGACCTTCTTCTTGTTCTAGCCCAAACAAATTACTCAGATTAATCGCACAGTTAGCCAACGCCACCGAATCATAAGGGTATTGCTCCAAATCCCAATTCATTTGGTCAAGCCCACTGAAGCAAGAAGGAGAAGGTAGTTCGGGTGAAGCAGGGGAAGGGGATGAGGTTAAGGCTTGGGTGTAGGGAACAAAGATCGAGGGAGGCGAGGAGGGGGGAAAGGATGTCTGCAAAACGAAGGTTGAATAAGAAGAAGGAAGGGAGAGGAACAAGGGTGATTGCGAGGCTTGGGATTTAGGATCCATGAGAGGTAATGTTGGGGAAGAAGGGTTTGAACTAATCCGTGAATCCAATTCACCATAACATAGAAGTATAAATTTAGTTTGAACCATACAAGATGTTGTATCACTCAATTGTAGGAGAAGAATCGACCATTTTATATTTGCTTATTACGTGAAACATAAAAATGACAAAATAGAGACAATTCTAAAATATTGGAAGAGTGAATTTATAAACCCATTTTGTACATTTACGGGTTACTAAACAAACTTCTGCTAACTACATGTAACAAAATGTGCGAAATCTACATAAGCAAGTGTCAATAAATTGCTACAGTGAATAGGGTTGACTGTTGTATTGACGCCCAACTAAAAGAATTGGTCAAAAGCTTTCCATCATCTACTTCCCCTTCTTTTCATTTTTCACTCACCTTCCATAATCCTTTCTTTCTTTCTTTGCCTTTTTCGTCTAACCCTAATTAGTATATTATTTTTATGTATTCTAATCACAAGTATGAACAGGTCCATACATGACTGACCAACAGTCTAGAGAATTAATAATTGAAACATGAACCATTAACTTTTTCAGCTTAATGTCGAGTCCAATTAAAAATGAATACATATGGTTATTACTTATTAGAAAATCGTCATTTTCCACTATGAGATTTGCAGGCATGAAATTTTAAGCGAGTTCCAGTTTGTATTCTTTTTGTTTCTCTCTAGAGTTTTCATTTTTCACGCTGGCTAGAATTTTATAGATGGAATTTTCAAAAATTATACATATCAAATAAATAATTTTCTATTTTCTATAAAAAAAGTAATTATCATCTTAAATACATCACCATAAAAGGAACTAGTTTTGTGCCCGCCCGATGGGCGGCGAGTTCATTTGTTTGTACTTTCCTTCTATTATTTGTCATTTTTCCAATGGTATCAAATTCCTACTTTTCATATTTATTTATGATTGTTACCTATTATCACTGACTTATCTGATATGAGGGGCGCTACATTTACTCTAGGTTTTAATGATGATCAACAATAAAGTCAAACAACACTGTAACTTCATCACCGCTTAGAAAATATTAATCATGACCATCAGATCTTGGATTGACCGGCAATTGTCAACTTCATAAGTTGTACATGGTTTAAACTCGTGGACGCCACCTTACCGTACTCCTATAGAATTGGTATATAGACCATGAATTAACCGAGTTTGACACATGATGTTATACCATATTCTCTAATAGGTGAAACACAGTCTTTAATTCTCTAATCCAAATCGTACGATTTATTTAATGAAAAATAATAACCACTGATTCTTATATGTCAAAATATATTAACATACAACTAATAGGCATGAATGAAGGTGCATATTATACCTTGAGTGTACGCTAGCCTTTTCCACCATTACATCAAAGTACAACCAAACTATTCTGCTATGCTTCTTACCTTCAACATTGTAGGAATGATATCAAAGCAAATGTTAGTTATGGAGACACTTTGTCTTCACTTCACATTATCCTCCAATATTTAATATGTGACCGACTGTAACTCGAATTGTGTGATAACTTAACACAAACATAAAAGCGCTTTGTTGTGCAGTCAGTATAGTAACTAAATTTATAGGACATCGTTATGATATGATCCTGCGTTGATTTTACAGGACACTGGTCCGGGTACGTCCCACCCTGGTGGCTGGTATACATGACATCGGTTAGGGTATGATCCGCAATGGATTTATAGGACACCAGTCTAGGTACGATCTGTGGTGGTATGAATGTCATCTACTATACTACCCAAGGAGTGTATGACTTGGCAAATTAAGATGTAAAATGCAATGAACCTAACCATGCATGTGATTAAATCATTGTATAAATATTACTTCTGATGTGGTTAAGTGATGAATTTCTATGATGTGATATATGAAATGTGCATGTCGATGATGATGGTTTTCTATGGTGTTTTATACTATGATTTAAGATTGGATGATATGATGTTTTGCTATGTTGGGATAGGGGTAACATGGTAATGCCAGTATGATGTGATATTTGATGCATACATGTTTAAACAGCGAGTTATCAAGAGATTAGGTGATGGTCCTTATGTTGTGATGTATGAATTCTTTGAGTTTGAGATGATTAATGTGATATGGCATGTGGTGATGAATGGATGTTTATTTGACTGAATAAGATATAGCATATCGGATGTATCTTGATAGTTAAGTTAAGCCAGTAAGATCTGAGAGGTGGGTGACGGGAAAATGAATACTCCATGTTTTGCCATGGTCAATGAGAGGGACAATAAGTCATTTTGAACTATACTCCTAAAGGTCACGGAGAAAATATAGATCATTATCTTATGAGTAAGGTTATCCGGCAAGTATAACTGGTTACTAAAAATAGTAATAGTAATATATGTATTAGGGTGTCACATCAAGTAAGGATTAAAATAGTTATTTACATATCAATCATCATATATCAAATAGCTTAAGATTCGTTTACAAATCTTGCTTGACTTAGGTGTCATTCATCTAAATATGACTCAAAGTTGCACATCTACACTCATGTAGGGAAAAGAAATAAACTTATGTCAAACAATAAAAAGAGAAAAGAAAGGAATTATAATTACATTAGGAAAAAAGTAATGACAATATGTTTTATAATTGTGCATGGAAGAATATTTAATGACGTACGGAAAATGAAAAGAGAAAGAAGTTGGAATAACATAAAAAAAGACAATGATATCATTTGAATATGCGAGAAATGCCAAATTCAATCCTAAAAATGACAAATGAATTATGTATATGTACATTGCTTTTTTGTAACTTCTTTCACCAATTGGTCACAAACATATTTAAACCATATAACCATAATTCGGTTTTGAAAAATATACAAAAAATTTGGTGACCATTGGTGTCTAGTGATATTTTTAAACACATGAAATTTTGTGTATATATAACTGTAGCATATGACTGAACTATGTTGATATATTTCAAATATTTATAGTAAGTATTTTCTAACAAATTGCAACATAACTACATTGGTTCAAATATTTATAGTAGTTCGTACAAACAAAATGTTAAATTCTCTGTGTTCAAGAATGCAGAAGAAGATTATTATTTACTTTTCATTTTTCAATTTTCAAAGGAAATCACATGTCAAATTATGTAAAAGTTTATAATTGTGTACCAACTAAATTTATGTTTTGGTTTTTTTAATTATTTTTAAGAAATTATAAACAATTATGAAACGTAGTATAAACTAACAATAATTTATTTGTAGATGTTAATGATTTTCTTATCAATGCAAAAAAATAGAATACACAATTGTAACGGTGATAGCTATTCTATTGGTTAAAAAATAGTTGTGATTAATTGCATGAACGATATTTTAATCTATTGGTTAAAAAATTGAAATGATTACAGTTTGAGCTTCTAGGTTGCATAATTAAATCTTAGTTATGCTGATTGATATACATGTTTCATTGTGGTAAATAGCATCAAATATACTTTATCCAGGTGGTTGAACATTTGAAATGATGATAGTTTGATCTCGTAGGTCGTAGGTTCAAATACTCGTGATGATGATTGATATGCATGTTTATTTAGTTTTATTTTAATGTAACTAATAACTTAATATGTTAAAATGATAAAATGACATGGAAAATTGTGGAGCTTCCGTTGTCCTATGTGGCAAAAACTTGCTCCACAACGTCCATAATATAAATTAAGATAAGATTAAGATAAGATTGTACATGGTTTAAACTCGTGGACGCCACCTTACTGTACTCCTATAGAATTGGTATATAGACCATGAATTAACCGAGTTTGACACATGATGTTATACCATATTCTCTAATAGGTACACAGTCTTTAATTCTTTAATCCAAATCGTACGATTTATTTAATAAAAAATAATAATCACTGATTCTTATTTGTCAAAATATATTAACATACAACTAATAGGCATGAATGAAGGTGCATATTACACCTTGAGTGTACGCTAGCCTTTTCCACCATTACATCAAAGTACAACCAAACTATTCTGCTATGCTTCTTACCTTCAACATTGTAGGAATGATATCAAAGCAAATGTTAGTTATGGAGACACTTTGTCTTCACTTCACATTATCCTCCAATATTTAATATGTGACCGACTGTAACTCGAATTGCGTGATAACTTAATACAAACATAAAAGCGCTCTGTTGTGCAGTCAGTATAGTAACTGAATTTATAGGACATCCTTATGATATGATCCTGCGTTGATTTTACAGGACACTGGTCCGGGTACGTCCCACCCTGGTAGCTGGTATACATGACATCGGTTAGGGTATGATCCGCAATGGATTTATAGGACACCAGTCTAGGTACGATCTGTGGTGGTATGCATGTCATCTACTATACTACCCGAGGAGTGTATGACTTGGCAAATTAAGATGTAAAATGCAATGAACCTAACCATGCATGTGATTAAATCATTGTATAAATATTACTTCTGATGTGGTTAAGTGATGAATTTCTATGATGTGATATATGAAATGTGCATGTCGATGATGATGGTTTTCTATGGTGTTTTATACTATGATTTAAGATTGGATGATATGATGTTTTGCTATGTTGGGACAAAGGTAACATGGCAATGCCAGTATGATGTGATATTTGATGCATACATGTTTAAACAATGAGTTATCAAAAGATCGGGTGATGGTCCTTATGTTGTGATGTATGAATTCTTTGAGTTTGAGATGATTAATGTGATATGGCATGTGGTGATGAATGGATGTTTATTTGACTGAATAAGATATAGCATATCAGATGTATCTTGATAGTTAAGTTAAGCCAGTAAGATCTGAGAGGTGGGTGACGGGAAAATGAATACTCCATGTTTTGCCATGGTCAATGGGAGGGACAATAAGTCATTTTGAACTATACTCCTAAAGGTAACGGAGAAAATATAGATCATTATCTTATGAGTAAGGTTATCCGGCAAGTATAACTGGTTACTAAAAATAGTAATAGTAATATATGTATGAGGGTGTCACAGCAAGTATGGATTAAAATAGTTATTTACATATCAACCATCATATATCAAATAGCTTAAGATTCGTTTACAAATCTTGCTTGACTTAGGTGTCATTCATCTAAATATGACTCAAAGTTGCACATCTACACTCATGTAGGGAAAAGAAATAAACTTATGTCAAACAATAAAAAGAGAAAAAAAAGCAATTATAATTACATTAGGAAAAAAGTAATGACAATATGTTTTATAATTGTGCATGGAAGAATATTTAATGACGTACGGAAAATGAAAAGAGAAAGAAGTTGGAATAACATAAAAAAGACAATGATATCATTTTAATATGTGAGAAATGCCAAATTCAATCCTAAAAATGACAAATGCATTATGTATATGTACATTACTTTATTTATAACTTCTTTCACCAATTGGTCACAAACATATTTAAACCATATAACCATAATTCGGTTTTGAAAAATATACAAAAAATTTGGTGACCATTGGTGTCTAGTGATATTCTTAAACACATGAAATTTTGTGTATATATAACTGTAGCATATGACTGAACTATGTTGATATATTTCAGATATTTATAGTAAGTATTTTCTAACAAATTGCAACATAACTACATTGGTTCACATATTTATAGTAGTTCGTACAAACAAAATGTTAAATTCTCTGTGTTCTAGAATGCAGAAGAAGATTAATCTTTACTTTTCATTTTTCAATTTTCAAAGGAAATCACATGTCAAATTATGTAAAATTTTATAATTGTGTACCAACTAAATTTATGTTTTGGTTTTTTTAATTATTTTTAAGAAATTATAAACAATTATGAAACATAGTATAAACTAACAATAATTTATTTATAGATGTTAATGATTTTCTTATCAATACTAAAAAATAGAATACACAATTGTAACGGTGATAGCTATTCTATTGGTTAAAAAATAGTTGTGATTAATTGCATGAACGATATTTTAATCTATTGGTTAAAAAATTGAAATGATTACAGTTTGAGCTTCTAGGTTGCATGATTAAATCTTAGTTATGCTTATTGATATACATGTTTCGTTGTGGTAAATAGCATCAAATATACTTTATCCTGGTGGTTGAAAATTTGAAATGATGATAGTTTGATCTCGTAGGTTGTAGGTTCAAATCCGCGTGATGATGATTGATATGCATGTTTATTTAGTTTTATTTTAATGTAACTAATAACTTAATATGTTAAAAATGATAAAATGACATGGAAAATTGTGGAGCTTCCGTTGTCCTATGTGGCAAAAATTTGCTGCGCAACGGCCATAATATAAGTTAAGATAAGATTAAGTATCAACTATTGCAAATTAGAGTTGGGTACCTAAATTTAATAGATCTTTAGATTTATAACCTAAATTTTTTTGGCATATAAGTCCTCAAAATATTTATGGAACATTACATTGTAGTACCTAAATTTTTTGTGTATTACATCTTAGTACCTGAACTTTTGAAGTTCTACAAATAGGTCTAATTTTTTATGTGTAATTAAAACACACTCCAATAAACGGATATCCATACCAACTCATACACATTTAGATTATGAAAGTAAATATCCATACCCGACCCAAACCCATCTACAAACTTTCAAACCCATATATACGTCACTCATACCCTACCCATAATCAATGAGTCTACTTGGGTTTAGGTAAATATTATTTATTAGCCAAAATTGTCAATTTTTTTAATTTGGATGATGACCACCATAAATCTACTCTCATTCAATATCATAATTTTAAGTCAATATTACTAACAAAACTGCTAACAAAAAATCAAATTTACACTAAAAATACTAACAAAACAACATAACGGGCCACATAATACATGCCCATAACCCATCTCCCCCGCGACAAGTCGCGGCACCGCCACTGGTATATATATAAACATAAAACATAATTACTATTCATTAACATTTACATGTGCCCATTACCATACTAGCATTGGGCCCGGCCCGTTGGCCGGGTTTGTTTGTAAAAATTGAAAAACCCAATGAAATCTAATAAGTATAATCTGCCACTAAAATTCATGTGATCCAACATCCTGATCAAACAAATTCAATGTCAACATGAAAAGCCAAACACATACATAGTAGTGTACAGTCTGATAAAAACAACCTTTTCAAAGAGGAGTAGGCTCAACTATTGTTCCAACATGAGCCTTTAAGGGTGGTTTTGAAGGAAAAAAAAAGGCAGTAAGACAGAATTTCATAAAACCGGAATATGCTAACCAATGTAAAAGCCACCATTACTGCAAATTGTCTTTGAAAGACTATGCTTATGGTTCAACTACAATTAGAATAACAATTCAACTCTACAAAGAGCTAGCAAGGGTGGAGTAAACTCATTTAATTAAGAAGGCAGAATAATGCAGCAGAGAAAATGAATAAAAAAATGGACATCAAACACCATCTGAAATCTGAAAATGCAGCAAACCATATGCAAAAAACATAATAATGCAGCAAACATAATCAATCTCAAAATGGACAACAAACACAATCAGATTATGAGAAAAAATGCAGCAAACACAATCACAAATCAGAGTACTGCAGCAAACAGAATCAATGACAAAATGGACAGCAAACATAATCTGAAAATCAGGAAAATACAGCAAACATAATCAACAAAAAGAAATAACAGTAAAGAAAAGCAATCAGAACTCTTAACAATGCAGCAAATTTTGACAGCAAGAACTCACGAATGACACAAACAACCTGTTTATCTTACAAAAGGAGTAATCCCTGACAATAGCTTAAACTCACTGAACTAAGGTTCAGCTGGCATTGGCAGGTATGATGCAAAGTTGATTCAACAAAAAATAGAATCCATAGACATAAAACTGACCAACGCATAGAAAAGCATTGAAGGCAAAGAACCATAATATTGTTTGGAATTCATACTAAACATAAGAGGATAATTCATATGAGAAAGAATCTATAACCTGAGTTTCAACAGAGATCTCAATCAAAAACTAAAACTGAACATCCCATAGACGAAACAATAATACTAATCAGAATGCATAATATGGTGGAAATTAGGTGGAGAAAGTCTGCAACACCACTACTTCTCATCGTCAGCCTCACAATCAAGAGCAGGTTCCATTTTCTGTCCAACTGATGTTGATCCTCCAAGATCCTTTGAACACAGATCCTTGTTTAGTTGCTGCAAATTACGTGGTAGAAAAAAGAAGGCAGGTTAAAGCTGTAAACATAACTTGGTAGGCTGTAAGATAAAACAAACTTATGTGGACCTGCAAGTTCATTTACCTTAAGAGGATCATGATCAATGCTCACTACAGATATCTCAGTTTGTGGGTTCATGATGTTAAACTCAGTTAGTTTAACAGTTAGCTTCAGTGTCATGTTCACGATCTGATGAATCTGGGGCGGAAGAGGTTCTTTGTTCCTCTGGTTTAATTGGAATAACTCATCAGCCATTACTCCAAAAAAGCGCAGCCCTTCATGCTCCAAGATGGCAAAATCAGCCTCTCCAGTATCATCTTCCAGCTGGAATTTAACTCTATACCTACAGTGATCATGGAAAAAAGATAAACAAAATCATACACTCTCATACCTCATTATAATTGTGGTGTAACATATTACTTTGATATCAAACTCAGACAACCAAACATCTAGAATGTAGAATGTAGAAAGCAAGAAAATAGTTGATCATCTTACTTTGCTTTAGCAATGGAAGATGTTGTCTTGCAGTGGCCACAAAAATACTCCTCCAGATCCTCCTCCACCTTCCGCGGGCATGCAACACATCCCATGTAACACCAATTAGGACGAACTTGAGTCACCTTTCCTTCAACCGAAAATAGCTTGTCTTGAAATGCATTCAAAACAGAAACCAAAACTTGGTGTTATGTAAAAAAAGAAGGTGCTGAAATGAAAACATTTCTATAGAAAAAAGGAGCATACACTATGTGCTTTATTGCTTTTGAACTCATTTAGTTGAGCTAGCGAAATTTTTGTAATTTCAGCAGCTGGGACTTCAGCAAGCAGCACTGGTGCTGTTAGATTTGAGTCCCTAGAAACAAATGAAAATGCAGATCCATAAATTGTTTTAGGAAGCAAATGTCTAGATCCTAGATTCACGCAAGTAACTAACTACAAATAGAAGGAATCCACAAAAGCAGAAGTAAAAACAATAACTTATTGTAGGAAGCAGATGTCAAGACCCTAGATTCATGCAAGTAAATAACTACAAATAGAAGGATTCCACAAAAACAGAAGTAAAAACAACAGAAAGTTCATTCTTCCATTTTCTCAATGACTGGACTTAATGGGAAGCCAAAGTAAACTTCAGATAAAAGCACTTAAGTACAGCAGACCACACATACTTTGCCTTAAACTCAAGGACTTCTGGAATATCCAAGTTGGCCTTCAACTGAGTTGCTCCGGTTGATGACAAACAGATTTCCCCTTGTAGGAAAAAAAAAACAAATAAGACAGTTAGAACAATTTCAGAATTGCAATTCAAAAGGAACTAAATAAGCTTGTCTGTTCAGAACCTTTAAATTCATCAACAAACACAGAGGTAATGATCAGAATGACAGCTTTCTTTTCATTGCGCGAGATGATGTCGTCTAATTGCTTGCCAATACTTCCCCACAAAGTGACTTTCACCATCTCCCCTCTAACATCAATATTTTAAGGATCAAAGCAAAGAAACAAAGGCATAAATCAGGATAACAATCCAAAATGAATTTAAATTGCAAAGAGGCTTTTAGATCTAACTCAATGAGTTTTATTGTGATCTCCTTCCAGCGTTTTGTAGCAGAGGTCCTAGAGGTCAGACTGGAATGGTCAATCAATTGACCAATTGCATCTGAAACAAAATGTTGCTGTTAATATCAAACTGCACAGGAATTGGCAATGAAGAACAACAGAAGGAACATTCTACCTGAAAGGTTCTTCTTATCATACAGCCTTTTCATCATAGCAGCATGATTGAGAAAGTAGAACTTATTAGTAAGTATGGGCGACACTGTTTTGATATACTGGACTAAAGTGGCAGCATCAAACTCAATCATCAGACGATTAGCAACAGGCCTAAATGTGTTCTTCGTCATAGCAACCTTGAAATGCCTAATCTCATAGACTTCTTGTTCTATCAAACTGGATTCAAATTTTGGAATCAATAGTGGAGGAACCATTGCCCAAATGTCTGATCCCTAATATGTAAACAAATAAAAGTAAGTCCAAGCATTAATAACATAGAGGATTATCTTTGTAAGAAAAGTTAGAAGATTACCTCGGAATCGTTGAGCACCATGTCCAAATGCAGAACTTTTCCTGTGTTGCAATTAGTTGCGAGCCACTTCCGAGAGACACGGCATTGAATGATCCATTTTCGAGAATGAGTTGCTAAATCCTTCAACAGCTGTGGCGCCATCCTGCTTTGCTAACTGATAAGGGTGTAAGTGCGAAAACATTTTGCCGATGTAGCATGACAGTATTTATAGGCTTCGGCAAGGTAACCGCAAGAGCCAGGTAAGTCCGCACATCAAGGTTGACCTGGTGGCAGTTAAGCAGATCGTGTTAATTTGGAATAAGAAGGTAACCGTCCTCCACCAGGTTAGAAGAGATTGAGCAACGGCGACAGTTGATTTATTTGAAAATATGCTTACCCACGTTCTTGTGCAGACCGAAAACATTGGATTTGCTGGCTGGAGCTCCGATAACTGCAAGACCCACGTTCCCGGCACCGACAGATCGGAAGCTGCACCTCCTGATGCTTGATTCTTTGTGCGCGCAGCCGAATCAGACAATCAGAGGAATGCCATGATGTCTTGACAAAGACGGCGACATCGACCGCGCAAAATGGCCGATTGAAACTCAGAAAAGCGCCGAGGAATGACATAGCTAGGGAACTCATTGCTATTCCACGATTCTTTTCAACCAAACACAGTAGAATTCAGCGGAATCCGACAAATAGCGTCGTTCCACCCCTAATCGCCTAACTTCAGTAGCCGCCATAGTTTGCTGTAGATTGGTTTTGAGGGAATACTTTTGATCAAGGGCTGCCGACACAAAATTGAGGCGGAGATGGAGATATTAAAAAAACTCTAGTTCGATTGTCTACAGAATATGGAAAAGCAAATTGGGCACAAATTTCATACGGGCTCAATCAGGCCCAAATTATTGCTATTTTATAATGAAATAAGAACACATCTCTAAGGTATGGGCTGGAAACCAAAATCAGTTATTCTCCAATTAAAACTTTGGCCTTCAGTTCTTGTGGATGCATTCATTTCAGCAACATTTGATCTATAAAAACTTAAAAGTGCGGCCAATTTCAGTCTCAGCATCAAGCTGTTCCAATCTTCCTGGAATCGTTTGAAAGTTCATTGCTGAGGCAGGTATGTTTGTACGGTTCTTAATATTGGGCCTTATTTTGATTGGGCTGAATGTTAAGAAAGGTATGACAATGCCATACACAACTAAGCGGGCCTGATCAATTTTCCCAATTGATTGGGTTTCACAATAACACAGCTGAGACCAAATAAAGTCCAAAAAGTATTCACAATATAGAAAATAAAGTTGGGAAGTATACAACCAAATCCACCTTGACACTGGTTCACTATCCAAAACAAATCCAACTCAATGAAACTGAAATTATAACCAAGAGAAAATCAACAACGACTCACCAAACCACTGAAATGAGCAATAGTAAACATCTCAAACTAACTGTTCAGTGAAATAAAGCATGATTATCAAGAAAAAGGGCAGAAAAGATGACTATTTACAATAGGACTGGAACTAATTTCTTGTTGTTCTTTCAGCCACTGAAGATTTTCACAACTTCAAAGAGCACTCCTCCAGGTTTATAAAAGTGAGGCACAGCTTTCACCAGGAACTAAAACATCTTGCCCCTAAAGGACTTCAGGTTCACCTCGAAACTTGACCTCTCAAACTGAGCTGCACTCTCAAAAATTGAGTCTGTGATTGACCAAAAGACATTGCTTTTGAAGATTAAAGCACAACCATCATTGCCATCTTTCACCAGGAGCTGAACTATAAAAGCTTCTTGTCGATCAGACCAATAAGCATTCACTTCAATGACCTCTGCTTGTATTTTGAAAGTCAGTCCCTGGAAAAAATTGAAAAATGGAGGCAGCGCATAAAATTAACAAAATTTCTTCACATAATCCGAAATGATCATTAGTAAATAAGGGGGGGAAATGGTTTGCCTATACCTTAATGGGACCAGCAGCATTCAAAGCTTCCATCGATTTGACAGAACTTGGTACGATCAGACTCTGGCAGATTTCACCATCACTGCGAGGAACACCACTACTGCTACTGCTGCAAATTCAGTCCAATATGAAAATCAATGAAGTTCTATAATCATGCTAAAGGAAACTAAATATAAAAAAGTCATAAAGAGATGTAGCATACAAATTGAGCAAAGCATGGCCAGGAGGATAATGCAGATTGCAGTGCATCTTAGAGGCACATGAGGAGGAAAAAAAGTACTCTCCTGCAAGTAAAGAACATTTGAATTTGAAAACAGGGTTGACCCCATTTTGGCAATGATTAGTAAACTGAAAGTCAACTAACCATGGTACTTATGCACATAAACAGAAGTGACTGTGAGCACTGTCCCAATTTCAGATTCCGTGGAAAGGAAATTGTCAAGCTGGTCGACCAATGAGTCCCACAGAATCACCTTAATAATTTCACCACTACCGCAAAAAAATAACACTCAACGATCAATAGTTTTTAGTTGACAATAGAAAATCAAGTGGTTCTGAAAATTAGACCGAAATCGTACTCAATTAAGCGAATTTGGACATTCTTCTTTTTGATAGAAGCCATCTCATCAGTTAGGATTTCTGTAGCCTCACATTGCACCATTTTTCCAGCTAAATCTGTACCAAACAAAAGTAAATTATTAATGGAATCAAATGTAGAAAACATACTTAAACAATAATGAGATCAAGCGACGGGAAATTAGAAACCAAATAAGAAGTCTTGGTCATCAAATGCATCCTTAAAACCGCCTGTTTCCAGAAAACGAAAGCTGAACTTAGGAATGTCAGCACAATCCTCCAATTCTTCACAGACCGAATCTGGGAGGAGCACAATCCGAAACTTCGGTGCAGTTACACGGAAGCTAGTAGTGTTCCTCTGAACCAAGAACTGACCAAAATAGTACACGCTGCCTTCCCTAATGAGTGGAGCAAACCTTGGGATCAAGATCTTATGAATAACAATTTCCATTTGATATCCCTGCATCAATTAAAACAAAATGTGCATTCAATGGCAGCATCATTTGAAGAAGAAGGACAAATAAAGGTGGAAGGCCAGCACGTACCGAAGCATCAACAATAATCATGTTAACGAAAACATCTTCTTTGGTGCCTCGTTTCTTCACATTCCACTTTCGCAGAACTCTAACATGAACTCCACAGTCAACATCTTCAACACCCAAATCAACCAATGCACGCAGAGACATGACTTTGAGGAAGTGTTATCTTAAAAGGAATGCCAAGCTTTTACTCTGAGGAACAATGGAGCAACGTGTAAATGAGCAAATAAATTCACCACAAGTCTGCTTTTATACATGAAAGGTAATGAGGTTCATTGAAGCTTAAAAATAGGGGTTAGTGGGGCTTAACTGCCAACCACGCCTCCATTACACCTAGAAAATGGACTCCTAGCTTTCTAATTTCTACACATGCCCACCCCATGAAAATAATGACGTGGATATTTACTAAAAAAAGCTACACGCTCACAATTAGAATGTGGACATCAGAAATGGTTATTCTAACGTTGGGACCAAGTCCATTTTTTTACCATGATAACATCACATTAAATTATAAAATCTCATAAACTAATATTAATGTTAACCTGAACCATTTTTTACGTATTTTAACCCTCCATCAGTTTTTCAAAGATAAGGTTCGGACCATGGTTGTCATGCCGGTGGTACCACCCGATTGAACCTGGTTCAACTTGTGTCGGTCATGAAACCGGCATGACACTATCAGTATGACTACTATGATCGACTATGCATACTAAGTAAAAGGACATCATTTGAATGAAGTTAATGAATACAAAAATTAATTTATTAATCATTTTATGAATGTAATAGGTAAAAGTTGATGATATTACTTGAATTTTAACTAAATTGTACACAAATATGTTGAAATACATAGGATCTTAATTGTTTTGACATTTTTTTTAAACCGGCATGAACCGGCACAAACTGGTAAAACCACCGATCGTACCAGTCCACTTGTCAAACGGGCACAACGGTATAAACCGGTTTGGAAACCTTGGTTCGGACAACCCAACTAATAATCAAGCTGTAACAAAACAACAAAAAAGAAGTAAGAACTGAAAAAAAACCTACTGGTACACAGAAACAAAGGCGTACTAATTGAATCTCAGATATGGCCTTCTTTTCCCTCTATTGGCGACCATCAGTAGGTTCTGCCTATATGGGGATGAGGAGCCTACCAAAGGTAGTTTTGGTTTTCATTTGATTCTTTTACCACTGCAGCAGTGTGATTAGGTCCATTCTGCTTTGTTAGCCGTCTTGTAAGACCAACACTACTATAATTGATGGTTTTATGAGGTTATAGTACTCTTTGATGGTATTTGAGTTCATTTTCTCCATGAAATAGAATATCATAAGAAAAATTTTAGTTAAGCTGAACCATTAGCCGCAGATTATGGTTCTTAATTCTTTCTTTGTTCTTCAAATAGAATAAAATAAATTCGCGTGCAGGTTCAGTTTTGACACCAAATTTGAAGAACCTAATGGCTGATTGTTCTTTAATTATTTTACAATCTATATCCAAACCCAATGTCAACCTCGGACAATGTCTCCTGTCAAAGATAAAGGTCAAATTTAATTCCTAGAATACTGGGATTTTACAACTCTTCTTTCAAAGGTATGTCTAAGGGAATATTTATTATGTAAGTAAGAGAAAGAAACATAATTCAAACACTACCACTTAATCTGCATACGAAATTGAAAATCAAAATAAGAAAAGTATTCTATTACTAATAATTGAGTTATGAAGTCATGATTGGAAAACTCTTGATTCGAAATTCACCTTTTTGAGTTGCGTAGAGTCTTTTTTCAGTAAACAAATAATTATAAACATGTTGCAGATTATACATAGAAAATAAATGACCATCAACATCCAAATAATAACAAAGCAAAACTGTACCATCTCAACAAAATTATCCAGTAATAATACAATCTAATAATAGTTGAAAAATCAATCAAAAATCTCTCGATAAACAATGTTATGCATACTCTTCACTTCAGCTCCATCAGCATCACAGCTCAAAATCTTGATTCCGCGTTTTGTTGTAACACGGGACAATGCAACATATAATTGACCATGCGAGAAGACTTGCTTTTGAAGACATACCCCCACATTCTGTAATGTTTGACCCTGGCTCTTATTTATCGTCATTGCAAAGCACAAAGCAATGGGGTATTGTCTGCGGACGAATGTGAAATTCAGACTTTTATATTGGTGGGTTAAAGTCATTCTTGGCAAAAAAAAACCTGTCACCAGTCTGTGACCCCGAAATAATCTCTAGTTCGATGAACCATGTCCCCAATGTCTTCACAATCAGTCTAGTCCCATTACATAATCCACGACTTTGGTCAATGTTCCTTAATAGAATAACTGGACATCCCAACTTAAGCTTCAACTCATGTTCAGGAAAATTTCCAATCTTCAATGAGTTTAAAAATTCAGTCGAGTAATCAGAATCAATGACATTTTGGTTCCCAGGATCCATATCAATAGAATCAGAACTAAAGTATGTCATGACTTCACCTGGATATTGCTCAATGACATAATGGTTTAATGCAGAAACCATGTCATGATGAGGGGCTAAGATAGCACGACCATCAAAGTAACTTGCCTCACAATAATGCGTTGCTAACCCTCCGTAGACCTCAGCAACAATGTCTGAAATGTGATCAACCTTGCGTTCAACAGATAGTTCCTTAGGAATAGCAATGATTGACTCACCAAAAACATTTGACCCTTCGCCATCACCTATGGCAAGGATCCATTTGCTAAACTCTGCAATCTCCCGACCCTCATCAGCTGAGCAACCATCTCGCACCAAACGCATATTCTTCTTTAACCTCAATACTCTGAAATAATGCCACAGTTTTGATTTCTTGATAGAAGAATTAACAACATCAGAGCGTGTACCTTTGACTATTACCGGCAATGTTTGACGAAAATCTCCCCCAAGAACAACAGTCATTCCACCAAAAGGCAAATTTTCAGAATTAGGATATTTTACACGTAAAATATCCCTTAGAGTTCTGTCCACAGCCTCAACGCAGTGTTTATGGGACATGGGAGCTTCATCCCAAATAATTAAAGAACACCTCTGAAGTAATTCAGCCAGATCACTACCTTGTTCAATATGACATGTTGACTTGGAGTGAATATCCACTGGGATGTTGAATCTTGAATGAGCTGTTCTTCCACCTGACATTAACAATGCAGCAATACCTGATGAGGCAACACATAGCACAATCTTACCCTCTGATCGTAACTTCAAACAAATTACTTTCCATAAAAATGTTTTGCCGGTGCCACAAAACCCATCAACAAAGAAGCAACGTCCCTTATCACCATATACTGAATCCAAAATCTCATCATAGGCTTCCTTTTGTTCAATATTGAGTTGAGAACACATGACACCAAATTGAGACTGCAACTCAACACAATTGTAATTCAACTCCTCTGCAAGCAATCGATTTGAAGTGTTAGCCATAGATCCAATTGAAGGGGTTGGCAATCTAGGAAAGTCAGCAATGGACTTCCAATGACTTTGCAACAACTTCTCAATCTTCATTAAGCATAAATCCTGTAGTTCATCATCACTAAGCTGCAGATTAGGCATCTTCAATTCTTTTCGACGATGATAAAGAATATCATCACTTAGCAACGTCCAATTTTTATCCCAAAAAGATTTGCAATCTGATACTGGACAATTAATAAGAATAGTCACAAAAAGCTCTCGAAGCTTATGTCCAGATGCCCAAGTCGATACCTCATTAATACAATCATTCCACTCATTGTCTTCTGCCAGTAATCCACGGGCATAACATGCTTCTTGAAAAGATTTGTGAAGAACACCATTAACCGTTCTTATGTCCTCAAAAGAAGTACAACCCTTAACAACATGAAGCAGCATACGCAAGTAGAATCTTTCCTTTTTTGATGGGTGGGAATAGTACAATCTTCCAATGCACATCCTAGATTTTCAGCGCTGCCATATTTTGCCTTGTTTATTCCAGACAAAGCATTGAGGGAATTCAGCATACGTGTAATTGCATGCCTCTTCAGAGAGCTTATTGATTTCCATCCATGCCAACAACATTGATAGAGAAGAACCCTCATTTTCGATAACATCTTCCATAGACGAATTATCCTTAGAGACAACAATATTCTCACCGGGAAGATGAAATGGCATTCGGACAACTGAAGGATAGTGATTATAGACATCAAATTTGAAAATCCTCCAACATGCCTCTCCAGATGTAATATATCGACAGTCCATAAAAGCTTTAATCTCATCAACGCACACTGAATTAGATGAACTTCGAGACACATCATGGGTAGTACTGGGCAGGTCACTATCGACCAAAGTCCCAGCAGCACGATCAGCAGGTTTATTAATATATTTGAACAAATATTTGATAGCCCTGTCAACGGCAAATGCATAAGAATTCACTTTCTATTCGTAGGTACACATTAAATAAATATTCAAAAAAAAAAATACACAGTAATATTCAAAAGGATATAAAGGAATATCTCATATTTCTTTGCCGTAAAAGTAGAATACAAAGGCAATAAAGAATACATCAATTCTCTCAAAACTTAAAATTCAATACCAAGTACCTTTCTAATATATTTTGGCATCTGTGTCCATAGAAGCACTATAATCATATATTACTACTCTATAAATAGTAGAATATAAATAGCACTACTTTATGTTCCAAGTTTAATAAAGTCAGCAAATTTAAAAGTAGAATATAATTAGCACTCCTCTATGTTCCAAATTTAATATAGTCGAACAAAAAAAATTTAGGTTTTTTTTTTAAAATTTATTGGGAGATTGACACATGCCAATTATTGTATTTTATTGACATATATAGTACATAACCTTAAAGTCAACTATCACGACATCGAGAAGAATACATACCTTGATTTGTTGCAGAACTCCACATTAATATGATATTGAAACCGCAATAACAAATATCGATTATATGGCACGACATTCCGGTTGTCTAAGGGGGTGCCATTAACCTCAAAAGTCACACCAGTATCACGACGTCGGTATTTAGCAAATCCATGCTCATCGATAACTGTTTGACTGCAATATTTCTTTGGAAAGTGCTTCATACACAAACCATCCACCATACATGGGGAATTTCTATTTGGCACTCCACATGGTCCATGCATCATAAATGATGTTACAGCTTCATATCCTTCAGGATCTAAAGCGGGATTTGGAAGTTCAGCTGATATGATAGAATCAATATCACTTGGAGTTACAAACTTATCTTCCGGAGCTAGAAATAATAAAATGTGAGCATGAGGCAAACCACGCTTCTGAAATTCAATAGCTTCAACATCTGCAAATATGGTAATATCTTTTAAAATAAATACAAAACATTTGCAACCAAAAATTGTTCAAATGGAGATATATAAACTTACAGGCCAGGACTGTGCCAAATATCTTCTTCTTTGTTATCTCCCACATGAGTTTATTAAGTTTTGCCTTGAAAACTCGAGCAATGACATCAGCTCTATCTGGATCTTTTCTCCCATCACTTTTGATCATATCGGTCATGAATTGTATCTCAGACCAATTAGCATTACAGGTAAATGTGATAAATAAATCAGGGTAACCGATCCACCTGCATATAGTCATCGCATCTTGGAAATTTTCATATTTGTATCGGGGGCCACCAGTATGGCTTGAAGATAATATAACCCGCTTCCCAGTCGACTTAAGATCAGTATCACCACGCCAGAATGAATCTATAAGACCAGATAAATAGTGCATGCGCAACTTTGATTGATTGTTTCTGATCCACTCTAGTCTTTCTGCTTCTACCAAAGCATATGCATTAACGACATATTGTTGAAACAATTTCCCAGAAAGCAGTAATGAGCTAGATTCATCAAATCTTGTCTGTAGACGATAACTGTAGAAATCACACTGAGATAATGCACTGTTACCCAAATCATCAACCGAGCCCGTGCAGTAGCTAATGTTACCATGCCAGCCATCTTCACCATAAGGAAAAAGAAGAGGGTACTGTAATGCCATTAAGCTGGGGTGATAAAAAGAAATTCTCTCTAGCTCCATAGTTTGATACTGCACAACAACATCAGGTAGGAAGCAATCTTCACCTGTGTCATCAACAATCAATGCAGCAACATCATTAGCAGTCGGTAAATCATATTCTCTGCCATCTACCGTTCTTCTACCCAGAAGCTTAATTTTAAGAGGCTGAACACCATCATGCGCAATTCGATCTCGAGCATAGCGAAATGTTTGAACTAAAACATTATTCGCATCAAGCATCTCCTGCAGGCTTCTGACAACATCATGTAATAATGAACTGGAAGAAGAGCTCATAGAAATGAAATCAAGCCGGTTCTGCACTTCATTATTGGTTTCATGAATGTATAACTGTGCAAATTTGGGTGTTTCTCCATCAACAGGAACTAAGCTGCCTATTCGATGATAGATTTGGCCGCCAATTGAGTAAACATACACACCCTGACCATTATTTATAGCGTGATCCACCTTCCCACCAAGTGAAATAAAGCAGAACAGATTATTATACTGCCGAATATATTTTCTAAAGTGGCGAGCAATAGCAGAATCAGACTCCAACAACATCTTCAAAACCTCAGGCGGGTCACGGCGTTCAGGAAGTTTGACTTTCCCTCCCTTGCAACATAAATTGAATTGCGGATGAATCTTTCCTTTAGTTTCCCGTGTACTTTCACATCTCCAGAAAACAGCTCCACAATATTGGCAAACACATTCAGGCTCGCCAATTGAGAATTCCGAAATTATCGGATAACCTGGGAAATAAAAATATATTAAAAGCATTCTACAATAGCAAAGAACCAAAGCTGGGTTCTAAACAGCATTTGGACTTACCACGGCTATAAAATGCTCTAGGTACTCCAAATTTCTTCCGTTTTTCACACATCTGGATCATTCTCCTAGCGCGGTTATGCTTAGCTTGGAAGGTCTTCAAAGGAACATCATACACTGAAGAATATAAGACGCATAATAAATGTACAGCAGTAAGAAATATAGAAAGGAAATGCAACTCAGTAAATAATGAACAAATATCACAAATCAAAGCATCATTTTTCGTACGCATGCTAAGATACATAGTTATGTTGCCAAGCGAATCACCGAACTTCAAGACCGTGATTAGCTTAGTGGTGGCAAAAGTTTTATTTATACATCCGGATACTGAAACACAACATTCATTGAACAACATAGTTGAACGCAAACTATCACCTCCAAGAATAAATAAATCATAACACAGCATACAAAGAAGAATAGCCAAAGGGGTACAAAACAAAGTTATTAAGTTCAAAATAAGTTTCATAATCACACCAAGTCCAACCAAAATATAGTAATAGCATAGGCACCCCCAATCAAGCATTACATTCTTGCCTGTTCTGGATGTACAGATTTAGAGATGGTACTCTCAGTTCAAATGTTGAAAGGTTTGTAGGTGCTTGAGCATGGATTTGCATTTTACAAAGAAAAGAGAAATCACCCTAACCCACAACAACTAATGTACAGACACAAAGGTTTCACAATTCCAGCTAGCTGTATGCGAGATGTAAAAACACAATGGATCAAATATTCAATCAAAACTCCTTGCTCTATGCCAACTACAGACTATTAATAGCACCAAAATCACAAACGGTCACCACACCTGCTGCAATTCCCTACCCCCACTCAAAAGCAGTCCATAGATAATAGAGAAGAAAAGAACAACATACTTGGGACTGAAACAACACGCACTCCATGCAACCGTCGTACCCCCAAAAGAAACTTCCTTCTCCTCCTAGCTAAAGTTGCAATATGACGATCAACGCGACCGAGTCGATCTTTCAACTTGCATATAACTATCATCAAGAAGGTAAACAGGGAAGAACATCTACAAATCAAGTCACTGTATACCGAAAAAGAATTTCCTTTGATGTGCAATCAGATCGGCAGTATATAATAGGCATGGAGAAGAAAATGAATATGTTCACAGGCCTAAGTCTTTAAGATCAACTTCACTTACCACCCTCAATTCGCAGCCTCTCTGCGTCGACTTCAGCAAGTGTCGGACTTTCAGGAGAGATACAGATTGCTCTTCCTTTCCCTAACAAACACACAATGAAATACATGGTTCAAAGTAACCTTCAACGCAAAATCTACATGACTTTAAATGTAAAAAACCACTAACAAAGAGCATCAGGAGTATATTACATCGAATAAGACCAGGTTTAGACTTCAATGAAGGCTGATTTGAGGCAAAAGAAGGTTCCTCGCGCTGACGCTTGGGCCTCATTGCTGCATACCCAAACGAAAACAAATAGCCAGAGAAGTAAGCTAATGACACTGATGCAGAGATGAAAGAATGGAAAGGAAAATAAAAGGCCGCATTACTCTTCATACAATTCTGCTATGTTAGCTCACTTTTGGAGTTGAGTTTGACCTTACAAATATTTAACTGTAATCCTCTAAACAGGATCACTATGATTTGATGCAAAATGGAAAAGACAAGAAAAGGTAGAAGCTGATTCCAACTACATGCTTATCAGTCTGAAAGTTTCAACGCATACCCAAATAAAGCTTGCTGGTGGGAGCAAAATGCACCGACAGACAACCACCAAGAGCAGGATGTAATGGAGACAGGCGTCCTAGACTCAAATACACCAAACAGTCAACAACAATACCCAGCCCACTTGTAAGTCACAACACCCAACAACAAACACAGCAAAGCTCGGAGAAATCAAAGCGGCAGATTGATTGCGACTTCAAGATATGTTCCCCGACCTATAGCTTGAAGAGATGCGCAGACCAAGGGCCGGAATAAAATCTAATTTGCAAATCGGCACAAAGAAAGACGGTCAGTAGGATTTCGTTGGGAAAAATGCGGCAGATTTTGCGTCGCTTTCCACCAGCAAACACAACCAAGTTCGCAAAACGTTTGGGGATAGAATACCTGGTAGAGTTAGAGTAGTAATCCCGCCATGTAGGTTCAATACATGAGCAGCGAAAGGCCCAGCATAGCCTGGATTTTCCGATTCAGCGCCAAAGAAGGACGGGTAGCAGGATTTCGTTGGGGAAGACGGGCACCGAATTTCGTCTACAGGTCGAGGGCCCTTTGGAGTAGTAATCCCGTCCCGTTGCTTCAAAAGATGCGCACAGCAAGGCCCGACATAATCACAATTTTCTGATTCAGCAAAGAAGGACGGGAAGAAGGATTTCAGTCGGGAGAGCGGATACGGCTACAGAATCGTGTCTGGGGATTCGGCCGCCGGTTTCAATTTTCCGTCACTGTGATGCGGTCATGGAATGGTCGAGTGGTGGCTGAATTTGCGATGGAGCATCAGATTTCGCCAGACGTGTTCCTCTTCCGATCGGCAAACTGGGATGCACAGAAGTAAGGCGGCGGACAGGAGCTTGAGGGAATATTTCACATGCACCCAGTCAATTTTTTGATTCAGCAAAGAAGGACGGGAAGAAGAATCGTCGCTTCTCCGGGTTCAATTTGGAAGACGGCGAGCAAGACAGCGAGAGTCCGGAATTGACCAAAGTGACCCTCCGAAATGTGCGGGTTAATTTGCGAGGGATGACGTGGCAAATCAGGCTTTTGCACATCGGCTTATAATAATTTGTAGATGGTGTGTTACATTTGGCCCTTTGTTGCAAATATATTGCTGGGGTTTGAAATGTCCGCTTCAGCACAAAAATAAGTAATATGAATCCAACACTAAATTAAAAATTAAGACTATCAAGTGCGAGTTCGGTCGGATAATACTCACACGAATACAGGTTTGGATAAGTCGACCTCAACACAAAAATAAGTAATATGAATCCAACATCAAATTAAGAATTAAGGCTCTCAAGTGTGGGTCCGGTCCGGTAATACTCACACGAGTACAGGTTTGGGCAGGTCGACCTATTTTTATATATAATTTGAAGTAAAAAGTTATTTGTAACTATAGAGATAATATGTACAAGAAAAAGGGAAAATATGAATTATGTAGAGTAAGAATAGGAGAAATAAAATTAAATATTAAGATAAATGAAAGTAAAACAGGTCAAGAACGCGTGGGATAGGGGGCGGCGCAAGACCCCAACGCGGACCAAGTCATGTAATATTTTTTTTTTTTATAAGAAGTCATGTAATATTTGGCGGGATGTGTTCAAATTGTCATGACTACGACCAATTTTCTTATAGCTTTAAATATTTGTTGCAATTGTCTGACACTTTTACATCATTCTTTTTATATTTTGAGAAATAACTAGGTTGAGATAGAAGGGGACCAGATAATATTGGATTTGGATCGAGATAGGTGTGATCCAAATAGGTAACCACTTGTTTATTTATATCGGTTTAATTATAGAGTAATATTTCTTGATAGAAATTATGGCAATTAATATTGACATAATATTCTCCCACATTTTATTTGTTCATCAAATCAAATAATATTCACATCTGTATCTTTTTTTACATAAATTACTAACCAATATTTTCACGAAATTCCATCAATACTATCAAATGGTTTCACTACTCCACCAATCATGCTTTATGAGATGTTCGGTATAAAATACAATTCTCCATAACTAAAAACAGAAAATTGAGTTACGTGAATTTAATTTTTGCACAAATTGTGACATATACAGGTTTTCTATTTATTAGAATTCATTCTCGATAAGAGACTTTTTTCATATTTTCCAACTTTACCA
The DNA here is from genome assembly GCA_946122785.1 of Linum tenue. Classification (NCBI taxonomy): domain Eukaryota; kingdom Viridiplantae; phylum Streptophyta; class Magnoliopsida; order Malpighiales; family Linaceae; genus Linum; species Linum tenue. Next base: position 22,769,882 of record CAMGYJ010000010.1, on the reverse strand, counting down.
CTTAAATACAATTTTCACATCGTAACTCTATAAAACTAAATCAACAAGCATGCTCAACCGAATACTAAAATGAACAAGTCAAATGATCACAATAAAGTGCAACATGTCATCCAGTAATAATAAAAATGCAAAATTAAAAAAGTGGATTGTAGTGTCTATCGAAATAACTAACTTTTGGTACAGCAATAGCCCAACATCAGCTTTAATTCGGTAGACAAAGAATTGATCAAATATATATTGGTCCTTTAATGATGGTTGTTATATGTCTAGTTACCCTCATGCGAAATTATGTCTATGCGAGCCAAAGACATATTTTTGGTTGGCCATCTCCAATCTTCCAGGCTTCCAGCAACACAAGACCAGGTGGCACCATCAACAGTAAGCTTCAGGTGTAAAACGATTATCTTGTGGTCCAAAACTCTAAGTCACTTCAGACCTTGGGATATTCTTGAGACAAATAGTTGTCTTCTTCCCACTTCGGACTATTTCGGTAAGTGTTCGTTCATGTTGGTTAGGAAATGAATGGTGCAGGACCCTTTGTCGTCCTTTTCAGATCCCAATTCTAGCTTGTACACCACAAAATGCCGGTGGACTGCTGCTGATAAACAAAAATTAAAACAAAAACTTGGGCCGAACTCTACATTATCCTAGAATAATAGTGTTAAATTCATGATCTCGACCAATATATCTATCTATATAAAGCTCGCCATTAACCACCAGAACTGATAGAGCAAAGAGCTAATCACATTTCTCTCACTTGGAAAGATCATAAGTAACAGCTAGCTGCGACTAACATATATTTTCACCACAATGGTTTTCGGTCTTCATACCCTCTCCCTGAACCGTGTTGCTTCCCTCCACCAGCTTCCTTCAATATCATCACCCAATAGCCACAGGGTAATAAATCGCCGGCTTAGCATGGTGGTCCGCAGTACTACGGCGGACCACAGACGGTCGGCCAATTACAAGCCAACAACATGGAGTTACGAGTTTCTCCAGTCCATCAAGGTCAATGACAGCAACGAGGTAAGTTCAACAAATTTCGAAATTGTCTGTTTTTTTTTTTGTTTTTTTTTTATGTAGTTGAAGACTTGAAGCATGATGATCAGATACTAAAAGTTCATGGGGGGATATTCCTGCAGAATCAACGGTACAAAGACAAGGCAGTGATGTTAGAGAGGGAGGTCAGAATGGTTCTGGAGAGTTACATATTGGAGGAGCAAAATTCGTTACGTGTACTGGAACTGATCGATGATATCCAGAGATTGGGCTTGGCCCATCGGCTCGAGAATGATGTTAAAAAAGCTCTGGGTAAATTCATCTCTATTGAAGGTTGTAACACCATGAGTAGTAATATGTCCCTCCACGAGGTTGCTCTTGGTTTCAGACTTCTTAGACAAAATGGTTACTTCGTCTCGCAAGGTATTGATTTGTTAATGGAGTTATATAAGATTCAATTTTAGTTTTGGAGGGCTAAATGATTATGAGGCTTTAATTTATGCATATGTACAGATGTGTTCAAGGATTTGGTGAGTGACAAGAATAATGAAGCCCTCTTGAAGGGATGCGGCCATGAGGATGTGAGAGACATGCTGAGTCTGTATGAAGCTTCATATCTTGCCTACCAGGGTGAAGCCATTTTGGACAAGGCGAGGGAACATGCGACTGAACGTCTCAACACCTTCCTAATGGAAATCAGCTCGAGTAATGGTGATGAAAACATGGAAGAACTGGTTCGTCATTCTTTGGAGGTTCCGTTGCATAGGAGAATGGTGATGCTAGAAGCAAGATGGTACGTTGAAGCATATAAGAAGAAAGAAGGAGCAAACATGGCGTTGCTTGAACTAGCCAAGCTAGAGTTCAACATGGCTCAATCAGTACTCCAAGGTGACCTTAAGGTCACATCAAGGTAATTAATTTTCTTGAATTAAGTATGTCTATCTGAATAACAAAATTCTGCTACGTCAATAGCCCAACTTCAACTTTTATTCGGTAGACAAAGAAACACTCAAATATAACTCGCTTCATTGATTATATTGTTTCCAAGAGGATGATCAAATATATCTCCGTTTTTTAATGATAGTTGTTATGTATCTAGTTACCCGCATCCAAATTTATCACATGGATGTGATGATAGTGGTTCTTAATGACAATGGCTTAATACTTTTATTTGAAGGTGGTGGAACAATTTGGGGTTAGCCAAAGAGCTTAGTTTCAGTAGAGACAGATTGGTGGAATGCTTTTTTTGGACCGTCGGAATGATGTTCGAGCCTCGGTTTAGCTCATGTCGCAAGGTTTTAACACAAGTTACTTCGTTTATCACCATAATCGATGATATCTACGATGTTTATGGCACTATGGATGAGTTGGAATTATTCACCGATGCTGTAGAAAGGTATTTTTTCTTATAAGTACATTCCAAACATATATTTTGCTATCAATAGAATATACTCTTTTTACTACTTGACCATAGAACCTTAGAAGTTAACGAGTTGACTGTTATCTTATTTTCAATTTGTTTTTAGGTGGGACATCAATGTTGTATCAAGCATGCCGAAGTACATGAAGTTATGTTTCTTAGCTTTCTATAACACCATAAACGAGATGGGTTATGAAGCTCTCAAGAAGTATGGACACAACACCATCCCTTACCTCACTAAAGCAGTAAGTTCCCCCTCCCCCCTCACTCCCAAATCTTTAATTATGCCAATCATTCAATTAGTGAAGTGCTTACTTTTTTCTATATCAATTGTTATTTTAGTGGGCTGATATGTTGAAGGCATTCCTCAAAGAAGCAAAGTGGAGCTCCAAAGAGTGCAACCCACCAACATTTTCCGAATACATGGAAAATGCATGGAAATCTGTTTCAGGAGCTGTCATTCTGATTCATACATATTGTCTTTCGTATGATGATATCAATTTCTCAAAGGAGGCACTGTGCCACTTGATGAAATCGATCGAAATTCTTCGCTGGCCATCTATCATTTTTCGTTTATGCAACGATCTAGCAACTTCATCGGTAAGCGCCTCGTGGAAAAGAATCTTGAGGCTAAAACTTATAACGCATTTCAAACCTATTGGATTTGGAATTGAAATCATTGTTTTGTTTCCATTTTGAATTTACAAAGATAATCGATTTGAACTATTGGGATTAAATATAATTGAATTTGGATGACCAGGAGGAGATGGCACGAGGTGAAACAGTGAATGCAATCTCATGCTACATGAATGAAACCGGAGTCAGCGAGGAGCATGCCAGGGAGCACATGAAATCCTTGATTGATGTAGCATGGAAGAATATGAACGAAGAGTTACTATTAATTACGAAACATGAGTATTCGCCGACAGATGAACATGTGTTTTCTAAATCATTTCTTCAATCGGTGATTAATCTTGCGAGGATCTCTCACTATACTTATCTGACCGGAGACAACCATGGTGCTCCGGATGCTGGATCCAAGAAGAGAGTCATGTCCCTTCTCATTGACCCTATCAAAAATTAAACGTGATTAAGCTTATAGTATTCTCCCTCCTCATGGAAACTATGATTACTGCCATTAAATGGGTAACATTATTTCGTACTCGGTATGAGCTACACTCCAGGAGGAACATATAGAGCATTAAATGGAATACTTAGCCAGAAAATAAGGATACTGGTTTCCAATGAATTTCATCATTTTTTGCATTAAATATTTTTTTCTTTTTATTTATTGTCACATGAACTCAACTACTCATGTATTGTATTAGGGATAAATAGTCTTATCCGTTTGTGTTTAGTATTCTTTGTATCTCAATTATTCTAACTCCTTCTCCTTGTTCTATACTCTACTTCTCATGTACTCCTTGGGTTATAAATACCCCTTATTGCTTAATGATAATACACACAATTCATACAAACCCATCAGAGTTAGTTTCTCTAGTTTAGTTTTTTTTTTCAAGTTTCTGCGAGACCGGTTTCTTTGTTTTCTATCAGCTAGCCTCCATGTCGACAAAACCAGCACAGTCTTGTCCAGCGGCACTCTGTCTGTTTCCACCGAGGCTGCCTTGATCACGTTCAATCCGGCGACCACTCTGCCGTTGAAGCTTACTACTTAGAACTTTCTGTTTTGGTGTGTGCAGCTTATCTCCCTTCTTGCTGGGCTTGATCTCGTTGGTTACCTTGATGGCTCTGTCGCTAATCCTCATGGTCGATAGTGCTGCCACCTGCAATCCTGCCTATTTACGTTGGTTTCGACAGGATCAACTGCTTTTTAATGACATCTTTGCCTCTATTTCGGAAGGTGTTCTTCCCTTCGTCACCTCGTTGACAACCTCGTCTGCTGGCTGGGAGTCTCCTCATGACGATGATGAAGCTCGTTGCCCCTCTCGAGTTATCTGCCAGTACTTTGCAAAACCGTGTCACTCGGCTCGTATGTGTTTCCAACTTTTTCCCAATAAACGTTTGCAGGCAAACACCACCATCCTTCTCGTTCTCGGCCCCAGGCTTCCTCTGATGACTCCTGGCTTCTTGATACTGCTGCTACTCACCATGTCACTCCCGACCTTGGCAATCTTGCTTTCTATTTGGATTATAATGGTCCCGATGAGGTTTATCTAGGCATTGGTTTATGTTTGGCCATCATGCATATTAGCTCGTCTTCTTTACCTACCTCTACTTGTCGCCTTTCTATTCGTGATATTCTTTGTGTTCTTGGTATTCGTAAACGACTAATTTTTGTTGCTAAACTGTGTTGTACTTATCCCATCTCGTTGGAATTTTTTGCCCATTGTTTTGTTGGGAAGGATCTAGAAACGGCGGCGGCTCTACTGACAAGAAGGAACAAGGGTGATACGTATGCGCTTGGAGGGGGTTCTGGTGCCGTTTGTCTTGCGCTGCTTACTAATCATCACACCTCGAATCTTTGGCACTGTCTCCTTGGCCATTCTTCGTCTAGTGTTTTGTCTAGTTTATTCGTGTTCTTCGCTTCCTGTTGTTAATTCATTGTCTTATTCTCCTTGGCATTCGTATTTTTCCGTCAAAGAGTCATAAACTACCGTTTGGCCACTCGAGTCTGTCTAATTCTCGTCCTTTGGATTTGATTTTTTCTGACGTTTGGGGTCCAAATCCTCTTGCTTATGTTGATGGTTACTCGTATTATCTTGTTTAAGTGGATAATTTTACCCGTTATACCTAGATTTGTCCACTTCGCTACAAATCTTATGTGCTTAATGTCTTATTGCATTCAAACGTCTTTTTGAAAATTATTTCTCTACTACCATTCGTCATCTCTATACTGATGGTTGGGACGAATTTCAAAAACTTCGTCATGAGTTGGCTTCCCATGGCATCACTCATCTTTTAACTTCGCCCTATACGCCACATCACAATGGTCTTTCTGAATGTAAGCATCGTCATATTGTTGAAACTGGGTTTACTTTGCTTCATCGTGCTTGCCTTCCTCTTACTTACTGGTCCTATGTGTTTTCTACTGCAGTGTATCTTATTAATCGTCTTCCCTCTTTGTCTCTTTGTGGTTAGGTGCCTTTTACTATTTTGTTCAATGAGGATCCTAACTATTCTAAACTTCGTGTCTTTGGTTGTTTGTGCTATCCATGGCTTCGTCAATATTCTGCACATACACTCGCCTCTCGTTCCCGTCCTTGTGTTTTTCTTGGATACTCTCATCAATATAGTGCTTATCATTGTCTTGATCCCTCGTCTCATCGTTTGTTTTTATCCCGTCACGTTGTCTTCGTTGAATCCTCTTTTCCAGGTCTTGTCACGCCCACACCTTCTCCCGCGTCGAGCTCTTCCTCTTCGGTGTTGAACTAGCTTTCTGCTTGAATTTCGCCAGTCACTTTCATCACATCTCAGGCCACCTCCTAAGATCCTTCGTCCGAGTCTTTTCAGCAACCGTCCCCCACTTCTTCCACTTCCACCGCGACGGGCTCATCTCCGGATACCAGCACCACTTTGGTCGATTCCTCGGCTGCTATTCGTCAAGAGGTGTATTTACTGCCTCCTACTCCGCATCCCATGGTCACTCGTGGTAAGAAAAATATTCGGAAGCCTAACCCCAAGTGTTCTAACTCTACCAAAGTGTAGCAATCCACTCTTCCTCCTCTTGAGCAGCGGTCAGTTAAGGAGGCTCTCCGCTATCATGAGTGGCATGGGGCTATGACTGCTGAAAATGATTCTTTGTCTGCTAATCACACATGGGACTTGGTTACTCGTCAGCCTCATTTCAATGTTATTGGATGGGTATGGCGTGGGACTTGCTAAGGACTTCCACCAATGCCTGGGTGGTATTTCATGAGAACTTCAGTCCTGTTTTGAAGCCTGTTACCATTTGGACAGTCTTCACCATCGCTCTCTCGCACTCTTGGCCGATTTTTCAGTTTGATATTCATAATGCCTTTCTCCAAGGCCCGTTGCAGGAAGAAATGCATATGGCCCAACCCCTTGGCTTTCATGATCTGCAATTTCCACGCATGCCTGCCGTCTACATTGTGCTATTTACGGTCTTCGTCAAGCTTCACGTGCGCGGTATGATACGCTGATCTCCTTTCATGTTCGTTGCATGTTTGCCAAGATTAGTTCAGATCGCTCATTCTTTGTCTATCAGCGTGGTGGGGTACTTGCATATTTTATGATGTACTTTGATGATCTTTTTCTCATTGGAAATAAATCTACCTTCCTGGCATCGTTTCGTCAGCAGCTGGCCGCCCAGTTCTCTCTCAAACATCTTGGCCATGTTAATTACTTTCTTGGTATTGAGATTATTCCTACAGCTACTGGTTACCTTTTGTCACAACATAAGTATGTGGTTGATCTTCGTACTCGCTTCCAAATGCATGATGCGAAGTTGAGCTCTACTACTCTTACGTCCATGACTCGTCTCTCCAATGGCTCTTCTCAGGATGATGCCAATCTCTATCGAAAGGCGATTGGTGCACTTCAATACCTTGTGACGACTCGACCATATGTTGCCTTCTCCATAAACCATTTTTTTCAATTTATGCATGCTCTCATGACAGTACATTGGCAGCATGTTAATCGCCTTCTTCGGTATGTAGCTAGTACTCGGACTTTAAGTCTTCGCATCAGTCGGCAGTATGGGCCTCTTTCGCTTCATGTATTTTCTGATTCTGACTTGGCTTCTGATCCTGATGATCTCACTTCCACATCAGGCTTCTTAGTTTATGTGACACTGTTATCTCGTGGAAATCCAAAAAGCAACATACTGTTGCTCACTCCAACACTGAGGCTTAGTATCGTGCCTTGGCTTTGGCCACGATGGAGGTTCAATGAGTTCGCAATCTCCTTAGAAAACTTCATCAACCTCTTCCATTGGCCTCCGTTCACTATAGTTCAAATCCTGTGTTTCACTGCCGCATGAAGCATCTTGCTTTGAACATCTCTCCTGCCCCTCACCTCGACCTAGCTCGTCGCCACCTCGCCGCCGCTCGTCGCCCCATGCCTTGATCCAGCTATGAGCCCCCCGCCACTCGCCGCCGCTCGTTGCCCCACGACTAGACTTATCTCCGCGCCCCCTCGCCGCACGTCGCCCCATCGCTGCTTGCTGATCGTCGTCCCTGTTGGAAATAAAATAATTATTTCCCTATATAATTTGGTGGGCACGTTTCGCTTGAAATGGAATTGGGAAGTTTTGGCAAATGGTGGGTTGCTCGTATAGAGCTTTTAGGCTAGAAAATTGTAGAGGGAATTATGGAAAGAGGCTTTTGAAGAGAGCTATTTCTTATTTGGTTTCTTGCTTCTGCTCACTTGCTTCCATTCGGTTACAAACAAGCCTATTGATAGGCCTTCCCCACAGATAATCTCCATCAACCTCCATAATTGTGTGGTCTTTCTTTTTCTCCATTTTTTAAACCCCAACCAACAACCAACCCCATTTAATTAGATTCTACACAATTCCACACACCAGCACATACCCTTTATATCTAGGACGTTCTGATATTTATTTGATTATTATTAATTAAACATTATTTTAAATTTCAAAACTCCCCCTTAAAGTTTAATTTGTCGTAACTCCGAGTAGCGTCATCTTGATGAACACGTCTTACTTCAGCGGCTTCTTGAAAATATAAGCAATTTGGTCTTCGATTTTCACATACTTCAGCATAACTTCTTTATGCTCCACACATTCTCTCAAGAAATGATTTCTTGTATCAATGTGCTTACTATGATCATGAAATACTGGATTATTCGCTAACGCCATGGCAGACTTGTTATCCACAAAAATTGCAGTTGACTCTTCCTGTGCCATGTTCAACTCCTTAAGTAACTTTCTTAGCACTATCGATAAAATGACAGTATAGTGTCAATTCATCACCTTCAATGCTTGTTGTAGCTTCTTATAGATCTTCAAGAAGTTTATACTTTTGTGGCCTTTCTTTCGAACTTTCACTAGATTCTCCTTCTGGGCCGGCAGGCTCTCTGTGACTTGGTGGACTTGTCACAGGTGTAGTTGTGTCTGCTTCATTATCACTTTCATCCATAGTGAATGGATAAAATGTTTAATTCTTCTTTGCTTCATCAGTCCAATCCCATGTTGCTTCTTCATCAACTACTATGTCTCTGCTGATGATTAACTTCTCTTCCACGGATCAAACTTTTTGTAACCTTTTGAGTGTTCTGAGTATCCCAGGAATATGTACTTCTTGCTTTTTTCATCCAACTTCTTCCTTTCTTGATCAGGTACATGCACATATCCGACACTTCCGAAGACTCCGAGGTGAGAGATTGTTGGTTTCCTTGCGCTCCATGCTTCTTGGGGTGTTTGATTCCAAACACTCTTTGTTGGTGACCTGTTCAGCAATTAGACTGCACAATCAACAGCTTCAGCTCATAGCTCCTTTGGTAGGTTCTTGCACTTCAGCATGCTTCTCACCATGTTGAGGATAGTTCTATTCTTCCTCTCAACAACTCCATTTTGTTGTGGGGATCTGGGGACTGAGAGAAACCTGCGAATTCCTTGATATTCAAAGTACCTGCTGAACTTCTTTAGCATAAATTCTCCCCCTTTATCAGATCTCATAACTTTGATGTAGCGGCCACTTTCATTCTCCACGAGCATCTTGAACTTCTTGAAAGCTTCAAATGTATATGATTTCTGCTTCAAGAAGTAAACCCATGCCTTCTACTATAATTGTCAATGAACATCAGAAAATATTTGGTCTTTCTAAATGATATTGGGGTGATCGGTCCATAGAGATCTGCATAGACAAGCTCAATCGGTGCTTTAACTCTTGACAGGGATTCCTTCGGGAAACTTGCCCTGAATTGCTTCCCTACTAAGAAACCTTCACACAACTGGTCTGGATGATTGATCACTGGCAGACCATGCACCCTCCTCTTCTGACCGAGTAAATTCAGAACTCCAAAATTTAGATGGCCATAGCCATGTAGTGTCCTTCACACATGCTTTCAAACACTTCGCCATTTTAGTTTGAATGTTCAGGGTGAACATTCTGTTTCACAACATTGGGACTCTGGCCAACAACTGCTTCTTCTCATTTAACAGCTCCAGTTGATGATTCACCATGTGGACTTCATAAATTTTCTCCATCAACTGACCCAAACTTAGGATGTTACTAGTCATGTCCGGGTCATAGTACACATCACTGATAAATTGTTGTGAGCCATTCTTCAACCGGATGTGTATAGTTCCTCTGCCTTTGATAGGAACCTTCGAGGAGTCTCCAAATACGACATTTCCTTTCACTGATTCATCCATATCCACGAACATGTTTCTTTTTCCACACATGTGGCTGCTTGCTGCATTATCAAAATACCTCATGTTATCTCTCAGTTCTTCATCTCCTTGATGTGACAACATCAATGTGCCTTTGACTTCTTCTTCTTCGATGTTATTTGCCATCTCCTCCGCTTCTTTAGGCGGACTCTAACATTCCGTTGCATAATGCCCGTAGTTCAAGCAATTATAACATTGGACGTTGGATTTATCACGACCTTCATTTGATCTCCAATTTCCTATTGCACGTCCACGACCACGACCTCTGCCTCTGGTGGACGTTTCATAATTGTTCGTCGTGACATTTCCTCCATCTTTACTTTTTGATATGCTCCTCGGGCTTTTCCTCGTTCTCTGCCTCGGCCTCTGTTTTGACCTCCTCCTCGTGCACCTACTTTCTCCTCAGTGTTAGCTTTTGTAGCTAGCACTTGTTCTGACGATTCTTCATTTCTTTTATTTAGTCTTTGAAACACCCTAGTCCCGCTAGACACTACTTTTACTAAAATACCCTTGAAAATAAAATACTCAAATCTTAAACTACGGCGGAAATTTTTTTAATAAATAAAATACTGAAATCACACACTTGTAGTTCAAAGAAACGCCCTAACACGTGGGCAAATTAAACTCAATACTTAAAAATCTCAACCTGATCTCCAGTCTATACTCATAATCATAAAATGTAAATAACTAAGTAGTCTCTACTGCCACTACTACTGAAAACCTTAACTAGGCATCCTCCGTGATGCTTGCACTACTCTCCTCTAGCTGGTTACCCTCGAACTGTTCCCCTCGAACTCGCTGCTCCCTAGCTGCTGCTCTAGCTCTTCCTCTTCAAACTGGTGAGTGAGTTTGGGTCAGTCTATGCCCTTACGTTTTAAAACCTCTAATACTTGAGTACTTCACTTTAAACACTTAACTTTAGCTGGTGGAAGTTGTTCTTACTTACACCCTTTAAAAACTTTAACTCTTAAGACCGTGTTATCCATCCCTTATCTTATTGTGGGGCCCCTACTTCGACTTAGTTGGCGCAACTACTAACATTACTTACTTTCTTACTTACTTACTTTAAACATGGCTACCCTCACAATGGGGTGTCTCTCACATGGGTTTGACCACCGCGGAATGAATCACCATCTGGTGTCAAACTACGGTGTGACTACCGCGAAACGTATCACCATCCGGTAGCGCACCTAAACCAAGGCAATGGAGACCGCGAAACTCATCACCATCCGGCTCCACGCCTGACCAACTACCGCTGAACGTATCACCATCCGGTAGTGATCAACTACCGCAGAACTTATCACTGTCCGATAGGAATCCATCTAGATAGTGGCTAGCTAAGCGAGGTTAACTTATTCTTGCTTATGACTTTCTCTTGCTCTTATCACTTTAACTTAATCGTCAAACGAAACGTAAAAGATTTAATTAAATACTCAAAGCTCATAGACATACCCTTCAAACTATAAATCAAAAGAACACACATCATCACCCATAAACATAAGCAAGCACACCATTTCACATGAAACAACTTCTTAAACACGTAAGACGAATACTTGAAAAATACGTAAGGCATAGAATTTACCCCCTTGAACAATCACCTCGTACCGTCGAAACCGACTCTGATTAGACTCTGAAAATTCCAAACTCCCTCCTATAATAATTCTCCTCGCTTCCATAGGCGCAGACGGTTCCTCGATCGGACGCCAAATCATCGAGTTATGGCCAAAATAAACCTTCTGTCAGTTCTCAAAATACCATGTATCGGTTTTGTAATTTTCCAGTCAACACGATGAACTCTGACCTCTATGGAAAATTACAGTTATGGTCCAAAAACTTTTTGAATTGCCATCAATGGTATCTGAACTATCCGATTTGCGTCATAAACTTTCGAGGCTTGTATCTCCCTCGTCGGTCGTCCAAATTTGATTCCGTCCAGACCGGGATACTCCATAGATTGTACTCTTCGCAACCGTACCCATCTTTTAAAGAATGGTCAGAGTCGACTATGCTGGTACCTCCGACGTACTTTCCGACGAGGCGCCCAATTCCTTTCCGTCAACACCATGATTAGCTATATATACGAATACCAGCTTGGAATCGCAATGAAGTCGTCGCTTCTTACCTCTAGAGCGTCCGACGTTGAGCGAGATTTGCGTTGTCGGGGCTGCTTGGCGCCCGTCTATGCCGGGTCCGGGTGAGAACGAATCACTGCTCTACTGGTTATTGTCTTGCACCGCCGCTGACTGCTCTTTTGCGTCGAGGAGGGAGAAACATGAGTGAGGGAAATGGGTCGGGTGAGGACCGTTGAGGCTTCCTTGCGTTGCTGGTCTTATTGAATGGGAGAGGAAAGTTATGGGGAAATAACGTACTGGGTCGATGCCGGGGGGGATTTAAAGCGGAGTACGTTGGGAGGTTTTCCTTTAATTTTTCTTTTATCCTTTTCATGTTGCCGAAAACGTTCGGGCGATGATGATAATGATAATAATGGATTGGTAAGGGGTCGTTTGATGATGGAGGAATGGACTGGTTTTGGTGATGATGACAATACTAATACTAATAATAATGTTAAGTTGAATGGGGACGTGAAGATGATGATGATAATAAATTATTATTATTATTATTATTATTATTATTATTATTATTATTATTATTATTATTATTCCTAATTCACGGTTGCACTCTTTCGTACGTAATCGTCGACCCAGCCGTTCAGTCAAAGCTAGACCTAAATATCGGGGTATTACAGTCTTTCATCGTGTGCTTGCAATGAACCGATAATTTCATCCACCGTCAATTATGATAAGTCTTTGGCTTCCTCCACGGCCACCACCACATAGTCAAACTTCGGTAATAGCGATCGTAGAATTTTCTCTACCCCTTGGTCTCTTCAGTTTTCTCCCCATACTGCTTCAGTTTGCTGACGACTGACTTCACACAGGCGGTGTAATCTGAAACAGATTCACCCTCCTTCATTTTCATTGATTCAAAATCTCCTCTGAGTGTCTGAAGTCGAACCTTCTTTACTAGTTCCACGCCTTGGATTTCCTTTTGCAAGATATCTCATGCTTCCTTCGCCGTGGTAGCATCTGCTACTTGTTCGAACATGGATTCATCAAGATATTGATGAATAAGAGTGAGTGCTTTTTGATCACTCGTTCTATTCTTTCTCAATACCTCCTATTCAGCAGAAGTTAGTCGAGAATCCTCTGCGGGAATCTTGTAACCTTTCTCAACAATATCCCAAACATCTTGGGATCCCAGCAAGGCTTTCATACTAATGCACCAATTTTTATAATTGGTTTTGTTAAGGTGGGGGAATTGAATGGGGAAACTTGATTATTTGGCCATGGGAAAATCGTGATAACAACAACACGAGAAATTATTTTCTTATGTGGATGTTTAGACTACGCTATAACCACATAGCATACTCAGAAATAACTCGGGCTCTGATACCACTTTGTTGGAAATAAAATAATTATTTTCTTATATATTTCGGTGGGCACGTGGCTTGAAATGGAATTGGGAAGTTTTGGCAAATGGTGGGTTGCTCGTATAGAGCTTTTAGAATAGAAAATTGTAGAGGGAATTTTGGACAGAGGCTTTTGAAGAGATATCTTTCTTATTTGGTTTCTTGCTTCTGCTCACTTGATTCCATTCGTTTACAAACAAGCCTACTTATAGGCCTTCCCCCAACATAAAATCTCCATCAACCGCCATACTTGTGTGGATCTTTTTCTCCATTTTTTAAACCCCAACCAACAACTAACCCCATTTAATTATATTCTACACAATTCCACACACTAGCACATACCCTTTATATCTAGGATGTTCTGATATTTATTTGATTATTATTGATTAAACTTTATTTTAAATTTCAACAGTCCATCGTTGCTCGCCGCTCGTCGCCCCATCGCTGCTTTCCGCTCGTCGCCCCACGCCTCGACGCTAGCTCCAAGCTTTTCGTATGGGTGCTTAATTAGTTTTTATTTTGCTAGTTTCAACTCTTATGTTTTGGGTAGAAGTGATGAATATGCAGCACTGCATTTTCTACACAAAGAAATTGGTTCATTCTTTGAAGAATTGTAAAAGAACATCCATGAGTGTTTCTGTTTCCATTTTCACAGTGGAAGCAATCAAGGGATCAAAATAACAATTATATGAGAATTGACTTGTTATTTTTTTTTTTGTTAATTAGAAATTTTGTTCTTGTGGTGAGCATTTCCTTTTTGTCAGATATTAGGTGTCAACGACTCCCATATATCACCTATTCATATGTCCTGTCAAAACCGACTAAATCCGGTTGAACACTGATCCGACCATTAAACTTCAAACCTCTTTTCAAACAGATCAGATGACTTAATCCGGTTTGAAAATCTTGTAATACAAAAAATTCATACAAACCCTATATGTTGTATCTTTACTTTCATTTTTTTGTGAATATAACTAATAAGAGGAATATTAAAAGATTATAAAATTCTTCGACCACTGCCCAAAGAGCGTTTGACCAAGCACACTACTACATAAGTGCCAAGAGATCTCAAAGATGGAAACGAATCCCGATGAAAAAACAATTAAATTAAAAATCAATAATTGCAATCTCTAATATAGGTTTTGCTAACACAAACCCTATTTATATTTTTTGATTGAATGGAGACAGAAACTGCCAAAGAGAGATTACAGGGGGTCGTGGCACAACCACAAAGGGTCTAGGGGAAACACATTAGCTCAAATAGGAGTAAACGGAAGAATCAAACTGAAAGTTAATCAATAAACCCAGTTCAACCACTTTGCTGAACTTGTCGTGGGAAACTAACTCCCATGATATCTTCTCGAATAAGATTTTCCAGCTCCAAGGGAAGGGTTTCAAGTTCAAAAGTCCCGAGGGGATAGAGGAGACTATGTTTCGAGAGCCAGTCCGCGACTCTATTCCATTCACGGTATGTGTGGACTAGTCGTACCATCTCACCTTAAGCTATCATCCTGTATATTCTACCCAGAATCGTGGCATAGGGATGAACTTGATTTGTTCTCGTCTGAATCAGTTCCAAGGCCAGTTGCGAGTTAGATTCTAGAATGATGAATTGAATTCCCCTTTTCCAAGCAAGATTAAGTCCTTGGAGTATCGCCCACAGCTCAGCCATTAAAACCGAACTTGTGCCTAGCTTACTGCAAAAACCCCCAAGCCAATCACCAAAGTTATTACGCAAAGTTTCTCCTGTAGTGGTGACTCCTTAAGTATGCTGCATTGCCCCATCAGTATTTAGCTTGATCCAGCCTGCTGGGGGGCTTTCCACCGAATGAGGTCCTCATGCCTAGTCGTGTTTGCAGTGATATCGCCCCTCAATCTTACTGCGGACCACAACTTCGCCCATTCTCTTGCCTTGGTCATGACATAGTTATGAAGAGTGATTGTTGTTAGCTTCCTGCCTTTAAAGATATATTCGTTTCTGCATTTCCAAACATACCACAGTAGCAAGCTAAAGTAGCTTGCCCAATTCACTATCCAAGTGCCTGTTGACTCATCCTGAATATTGGTATCCATCCACTCCTTGTAATCAGCTATAAAGAATTATTGCTGTCTTTGTTGAGGAACTACCTTTTTCCAAAGAGCCTGCACCTTGCTGCAATCCCAAAGACAATGCACCTTGCTGCAATCCCAAAGACAGTGCAGATTGGTTTCCGAGATATCTATGCAGTCCGGGCATTTATCGTATTGGGTCAGGTGTTTGTACTTGCGATGACTGTTAGTCATTAACTTGCCTTGCGGCGCCAGCCAGATGAATACTCGGACTCTTTCGGGTACCTAAAGCTTCCAAATCTTCCGCCTAAGTGAATATTGCGGTGTTGATTGTTCGCGAAGGTTTGCTTTATAGGTCGAGTTAGCAGTGAACTGGCCGTTGAGGTAAGGTTCTTGATTACTTGGTCTTCATAAGTTGATACTAGATCCACCATTATGCCTCTTATTTTGTCGATGATAAGGAGGTTTTGGAAATCTTCAAGCTTCCATCGCCGCTCGGATCCCAAAAGTCAGCAACCAACAGCTCTTTTTGCTCGTGTGGAACTGTATCTGTTGCCACAGCAAGTAGAGGGACCTGCAAAACCCAATTTCCCACAAGAATTTAGTGTTCCGACCATTGTTGACATTATAAATTAGCCCTTTCTTCAACATATTGGCAACACTAGTAAAGGTATGCCATGGTAGTGAACTTCCCTTTACTTTAGTCAGCATATCCAGCGCTTCTTTAGCACGCCCATACTTGTCTCGTAGGACTTTTGTCCATAGGGAGTCTTCTTTGGAGATAAGTTTCCAGCCCCCATTCGCAAGCATAGGTTGGTTGACCAATCTTGCAGGTCGAACTCCAGCTCCTCCATGGCATCTTGGAAGAGCTAATTGTTCCCAAGCGATGGCATGAACCTTTGTTTTTCCTTTTTCTTCCCCCCCCCCCCCCCCCCCCCCCCCCCATATAAACTTCCTGTTACATTTATCAAGGGAGTGGCAAAAAAAAGCATGTAGTAGTTCCGTAAACATCGGATAAACCATCATGGAAGAAGAGACAGATCTCACCACGGTAAGTCGAGCAACCATCGATAGGTGACGTGTCTTCCACAAAGCAAGCTTTTTTGGATGATCAGGGAGAGTTCCTTATACCGTTATTTAGAATTCCGTCCATTGATGGTAGGAATCCCTAAGTATTTGCCCAGGTCGGATGTTGATTCTCCTCTAAAATTCCTTTTCTTTCTCCAATTCGGATCTTTGTGTTTCCTTACGTCGTCGAGGTAGTCGTTGCTCTAAGATGATTCTAATTTCCTTTTCTGCCCAATTAGTCAACCCTTTCCCTAATTCTCCACCTGAAGATTGAGGTAGGTCTTGCGATTTCGCCATAATGGTCGCTACTTTCCTAGTTGTTTTTCTGGTTTTGAGAGTGACCTGCATCCACGGCCCATCAACTGAACTTAATAGAACAAAGCACACAACAGAAACAGTAAGTTAACAAATTAAACCTTGTAATTTAAGAATCGACCTCATCATTTGGAGAATGAAGAATAAATGAAACGACATATTTGAGTAAGTAGTAGTTTGCTTTACTTTACTAGTAGACTGATGATACTACTATTGGACTGATAACACTACCACTACACTAAAAAAAGTACCACTATCAGCCTATCACTAGACTAATAACACTACCACTAAACATGTAACCCTACACTAGACTTAAAGTCACTACCACTATACGAAAACGACTATCATTTCTGGCAAGGATGGATACATGAATGCCTCAGTTCGTCGTCGTTTCCCGTTCTAATGAATGGCACCCACACAGGGTACTTCACTCCCTCCAGGGGGATCCTCTCTCTCCTCTTCTGTTTGTGATCTGTACAGATGGGTTTGCGGCGTTCTTACGCAATACTATCTCGGAAAAAAAGCTTGAAGGAGTTAAAGTGGCCTCGCACGACCCCGGATCTCGCATTTAATTTCTGCTGATGATTCTTATTTATTCTTGCGGGGCTCTCTTTAGGATTGTGAGAATTTGATCGAGGTATTGAATGATTATGAGGAACTTAGTGGCCAACGAGTGAACTTGGCTAAATCGGCAGTTTGCTTTAGTAAAAGTATTGCTCTGCCGGACCAAGAATTCTTGGCTGTGATTCTGGGTATCGGGGCTGTAGGGGTCCATGATAAGTATCTGGGCTTACCTACGCTGATTGCCCGGTCTAAAATAGGGCTGCTAACCGGTAATCCGATTAACGGGTTAACCGAAAACCGTACCGGTAACCGGTGGTTAATGGTTAAACCGTTAACCGAATCAATCGGTAATCGGATGGAAGAATTGGGGGATCGGTGTACCGAGCCCGGGACGGTAAATTACCGTCGGCTAAACGGTATTCCGATACCGATTTGGACTAAGCCATTCGCCAAACCCAAAGTCCCAAACGTTGGCAGTCGGCAATTGATTCAAAAGTCCAAAGTCTCCAAGTCCAAACAGAAGCCCTACCCTTGCTGCCTTGCATCGCGCTTTATTTCCCCAATTCCCCTGCTGCCCTACCCTGCTGGCTGCTGCACGAGAACACCGTCGATTGGTCGATTGCCGTCTGCCGATCACTCTTCCTTTCATCCAATCCGACAGATAGTAGCTTCGTCGTCTCCGTCGCTGGCAACAAGCTGTCAAGCTCCATCCAAGCGACAGACACGAGACGACACAGTCCAGCAGCTGTCATCCTCACCGCCAGCCTCTGTTTTCGGCAAGCCCTTCCGTCGTTGCCCTATTTCCGTCGAACCCTGTCGTCGTCGATCGAAACCGGTAGGCGGTAGTTTCTTCGTCCTCCTCATCGCTGGCAAAAGCTCCGGCCAAGAGATACGACCCAGCAGCTCGCCCTTCGACTCTCCGTCGATTTGAAAGGTAACTGCCAAAAGCCATGGTCCATTGATTTTCGCCATTACCATGGTCCATCTCCATTCATTGATTTGTTGATTGTCGTAGGTAATTGAGAATTGAGTCAATTGACTACTGTTGCCGAGCAGAGAAGAGAGAAAGAGAAGCTTGGGATTTTCGGTTTTGGTGGCAGAAGTAATATATATATATACATATGTATATATATATGTATATATATGGGGAGTTCTATGGTACCCCGGGTGAAATCCGGTGTACCACATACCTTGAGTAAGATAACGCTATCCAGAACTTGAACGGACTGATTTTTCGGAGATGATACTATACTCTAATCCTTGAAGATCAACATCTAGGTCTTAATTCTCTAAATCTTATACCCCAAGATCAATTTAATTAGAAGCAATAATCGACGGTTATGATCCGTCCAAATATAGGCAAAAAAATCAATGCACCATCTTAGGGTTTATAGTTTATGATTTAGATAACTAGGACCTAGGGTTCACTCATTAAGGGTTAGGGTATAGTATCATGCCCAAAAATCCTGCTAATTCAAGGTCTAGATAGCGTTTTCATACTCAAGGTATGCGGTACCCCAGATTTCAACCGGGGTACCGTAGAAGTCACCATATATATATATATATATATATATATATATATATATATATATATATATATATATATATATATATATATATATATATATATTATATTATATTAAGAATTAGTTTGTTTTGTAATTTTTAATCAGTAATTTTGTATTATTGATTTGATTTATTGTTCATTTTTGGCAGAAGGCAGAAGCAAGGTCAACTGGTCAAGGGGCGGTTTTTGGTTTTTTGTTACTTGAGAAACAAAGTGAAAAATGTAAGATAGTTGCTAAATGGTTTATGGTTGGGTGGTTTTTGTTTTTTGACATGTTTGCAATGGCATTTTAAATTTTAATGATTTTTATTTTTTTATGATTTTTTACTTTTTGTTATAGGACAAAACCTTCTCGTCCTCGTAAAGGAGATGGTCCGAAAAAAAGTGGTTCAGTTCCTGCTCGAACCACTTCCAAAAAATTGGGTACTCGTGTTGGAGTTGCAGAAGGGAATCAAGGGAATGTCTCATCTAGTACACCTACACCTACCACAGCCACAGGCATTGAATCTGCACCTGCTACTACTACTGCAACACCTGCAGTTGCTACGCCAGCGGATGGAGTTGGTGAGCCCAAGAAAAATGTCAAGGGACCGGGAAGGAAGAAGAGATCCCCGTGGTGGGATTATTATGATGATGCTGTGGTGGATGACTACCCATATGGTAAATGCAAACAGTGTGGAACTCTGATAAAAGCTCACTCGATCAATAACGGGACTACTGGTTTGAAAAACCATCACTTGTCATGCGAGAGAAAGAGGAAGGAAGCCAGTGGTCAATCACTATTGAATTATCAGCCTGGGGATGGTGAGGTAGGCTCTCTTACTCCATGGAAGTTTGATCAACAAAAAGCTAGAACTGCATTAGCTGTAATGATCATCTTGGATGAGCTGCCATTTCGCTTTGTTGAGCATGAAGGGTTTAAGAGATTTATGGCGGTAACCCAACCATTGTTTGTGATACCTGGAAGAATGACAATAAGGCAGGATTGTTATATAATATTTTTGGAGAAAAAGGAGTAGTTATCTGAGTTCTTCAAATCCAAGTGCAAAGGAAGAATTTCTATCACTACAGATACATGGACTTCTGATAACAACCAGAACTTCATGTGTGTAACTGCTCATTTCATTGGGAGTGACTGGAAGCTGCAGAAGAGGATCATTAGCTTTGTTCCCATCACTAGTCACAGTGGGAAGGATATTGCAGAAAAATTGGCAGAGTGTCTACAAGATTGGAAAGCACAACATTTGTTCTCCATTACCATGGATAATGCTTCTTCTAATGATGTTCTTATAGAGTGTATGAGAACAAAGATGAAAGAGTGGGGAACAGATTTGCTTGGTGGGAAGTATTTGCAATTTCGATGTGTGGCACATATAATCAATTTGGTTGTGTCAGATGGGTTGAAGGAGGTTGGAGTTGCTGTAGAAAGGGTTCGAGATTGTGTGAAATGGATGAAGTCATCACCAGGTAGAAGTGCAAAGTTCAAATCTGCCATTGAATATCTACAAATGGATGGAAGAAGACTTGTATCTTTGGATGTTCCAACTAGGTGGAACTCAACTTATTTGATGTTGGAATCTGCTGAAAGGTTTGAGCTTGTATTTAACTTCTTGCATGCGAGCCCCAATGATTCTGCTTTTCGGGATTATGTGGACTCAAAGAGAGGTCCTCCAACTAAGGAAGATTGGAGCAGTATTCGGCGGCTAATGAAGTATTTGAAGTTCTTTTATGAGCTCACCTTACGGGTATCAGATATGTGAACAGAACTCCACCTATTCAAATTCATAGTTTTTACTTTTATTAACTTTTAAAATGTGAATAATTTGTTGTTATCTTTTGATGTATTAGGAACATCTTATGTGACTGCTCATACTTTCTTCCAAGCTATTGCTGACATCTATGAAGTGATAGCACTTTTTAAGAAAGACATAGATGTAGAGATACAGCGGATGGCAGAAAGAATGGAGGCAAAGGTACGAAAGTATTGGTTTGAGAATGATGATGATGATGAGGTGGAGAACCTAAGGATAAATAGACTGGTTTACATGGCTTGTGTGCTAGATCCTAGGCGTAAAATGGCTTATTTGTCTTGGATGTGTGGTAAGATGTATGGGAAGAAGAAAGGAGATGATTTGGTGAAAGATGTGACTGCAGAGATGACTGCAATGTTTGAGGTTTACAGATTGAAGTATGCACCTCAACCCTCCGAGCCTACTGTTCAGACCACTCCTAGTGATGATGATGGATCTGCATCTTATGGAGGGACATTTGATGCTGAATTCAAGAAGATGAGAAAGGAGCAACTTCAGATGGGATTCGAGGTTTTTCTGAGCTAGACATCTACTTAAGAGATGCTAATGATACTATTAACGAGGATGATAATGATATGAAGTTTGACATCTTGCTGTGGTGGAGTAAGAACGGCGTTAGATATCATATTCTTTCCCAGATGGTTAAGGATATCCTAGTTGTTCCAGTCTCCTCTGTTGCCTCAGAGGCCGCTTTCAGTTGTGGAGGTCGAGTGCTCAACCCGTTTAGGTCTTCTTTGAGCCCCATCATTGTAGAGGCTTTGATTTGTGCTGAAGATTGGATAAGGTTTGAAGGAGGGAAGAAAACAGAAAAAGTTGATGATAAAGAAGATGAAAATCAAGACCAAATCGATTATGAAACTGGTAAGAAATAAGAATTCATAATTTAATTTATTTTTAAGTATTCTTTTACTCATTTCTCAATAATATATTATAAGATGAATTCTAACAATTTGTATTTTTTATTATACTTAGTCACTACTAACTTCCAAGCTCGAATGGAAAGTGCTACTGTCATGCCAAGTAAAGGTGACAAACAAGGTTTACCTGTTGTGCTGGAGGAGGAGGAGGAGAAAGATGAAGAGCAGGAAGATTCAGACGAGGACGAGGAGGACCAAGATGAAGAGGATGATGGTGATGATACCCTTCGCACCACTTTGAAGCAACAAGGTTTTGTTGATGTTGATGGTACAGGTCCTAGTGGCAAGTGAGGAACTAGTGATTCTATTTGTTATCGTCATTTTTAGAACTTAATTCAAACATTTAGAAGAAGCATGCCAGACTGCTCCATTTGGAATTATAGCTACGTGGTACTTACTATTATAAAACTATAATGCTATTTTTTATCTTCATTTTTTGGTATTTGCTATTCGGAATTCACTTGTTGGATTACAGTTTTTTTCCATATAATCATTAAATCATATTTGTCTTCTTCTTTGTTGAATTACAATTTACAACGAAACAATTAAACTTAAACAAATATATTGCTCATGGGACATACTATTACAACGAAACAATTAACCAAATTCCAAATATATTGGCTCATGTGGGACAGACAATTAAGAAAACGAAACAATTATTAAACAATTAATTAATTAAACAAACTTATTTGTCTTCTTGTCTCATGGGACTCGACAAAACATAGTATGATTGATAGTAATTTACAAAGTCACCAAATCACAGTGTCTTGTTGAAATGGCCAAATGGGAATTGGGACAGACCGACAGACGCAGACAGTGACAGACAATGTACCCGGCCCAAACAAAACAAGGTAGAGGTGACATTTAAATGAGGCGCTTCGGTATTTCGGGACACCGTTTCCCTAACCGAGGCCGTCCCATTCGGCTGGCGGTATACCGAGCGCCTTCGGTATCGGCTAACGGCGGGTGACACGAGACATCCGGTATACCCGAAACCGGATAAACGGTAAACGGTAAACCGTACCGTTAGCACCCCTAGTCTAAAATGGCTACTTTCCAGTATTTGGAGGAGAAATTATTAAAGAGACTCCAGGGTTGGAAGCAGAGGACATTATCTTGGGCAGCTAAAGAAACTTTGATTAAATCAATTGCCTTGGCGTTGTCGTTGCATGTGATGTCCTGTTTCAAGTTACCTCTCTCTTTGTGTCGTCTATTGGACAAACATGTGGCCCGATTCTGGTGGGATGCTCAAGAGGGCCATTCGAGGATTCGGAGGATTTCCTGGCGGAATATGTGCATGAGTAAACATGATGGGGGATGGGATTTTGCCGATTCGAACATTTTAATCAGTCTCCTCTAGCAAAATTTGGATGGTGTATCCTTAATGAACCCCAGTCTCTGTTAGCCCAAGTCTACAAAGGAAAGTGTTTTCCGACTAGAACCTTCCTCAAAACTACGGCTCGCTCCCACATTCGTGGGGATGGCAGACTATCCTGTATGGTCGACAGTTATTGGAGATGGGGTTAACATGGCAAATTGGGAATGGTCGAACTGCTTCTCTGCTTCATTACAACTGGATACCTCAGTTACAACTTGATCCCCCTAGGTATAATCCCCAGGCATTACCGGATGGGGGTGACCCGCCAGTAGCTGAGTTTATTTGTCGGGGGAAGGGCGTTGGTGTGACCAAAAATATAGCCAGTGGTTTGACCCGTCTACCCGCCGTGCCATCAAAGTTATTCCTTTTTCGCGTCAGAATGTGGAGGATAGGTTGTTCTAACATGTCACAGATGATGGGGTTTTCTTTGTTCAGTCGACCTACCATTTAGATGTCTCACTTGATAAGCGAAGGGGTCGTTGGAGGTCCACGGCTAGTTGGATGGATAAGACCAGCTGGATTCGTTTGTGGGAGGCTGATATTCCGTCCAAGCTGAAAGTATTTGTCTAGCAAATCCTCAATCGAATCTTGCCAACTACTGAAGCCCTCATTGACAAGGAGTCCCTATGCTTCCCATATGCCCGGTTTGTTGGGCGGATTCTGAGACGATGGAACATTTGTTTCTCTATTGCCTGGTGGCGCGTGCCCTTTGGGACTATTTGGGTCTGGAGTATCTGGGAGAGGGGTTGCCGCGTCATACCTTCCCGCTTTTTCTTAAGAGGTTGATGTCTTTAATACATCAACAGTCGGCAGGTGGGATGGTTATTATGGATCCAACTAGGGATATTCTTATGGCTAATGGCATACAATTTCCGCTAGTTGATGACCCTATGGTGGTAGAATTGATCGTGCTCTGAGAGGCTATTTTATGGTGTCTGGATCACGGCTTCACGGTATTAAGTTTCGAAGGAGATGCTAAAGTGATCATCGATAATATCAATCGGGCTGATACCAGCAATAACCGGATGGGGGCTATTCTTGAAGAAATCATGCATTATTTTGCCTTCCACTCTAGGTTCAGAGTTATATTTGTAGGTTGGCGTAGTAATAGGGTAGTCCATATGGTGGCTAGAAAGACCCTTTCATTGTACCCGACTATGAGTCGTTTCTTTGATTTCCAGACCTGGCTGAATTCCAGGATGGAACTATCTATTCTTTGAATCAATATATGATTATCTTTTATATAAAAAAAAAGACTTACTATTCCAAAGATATGGTTAGGCGAAAAGGGAAAACCAGAAAAGAGACTCATTTTGCAAAACAAAGAAAAAAACGACATCGTGTGACCTCCACGGAAAGCTGAAGCCCAACCCATTAGAAACCAATGCGCATGTGCTAAAGCCCAATCCGAAGAAAAGAACTGCACTCACGAAAAAAATCCGAGGCACTAATTAATTGTCCTTAGTGAACAGTAAATCAGGTTCATGTTTATATATATTAACTAGGACACTATAGCCGCGCTTTGCCACGGCTGGTTTGAGCTTCTTCCTTGGTCTCAAAAATAACTTAAACCAAAAACTTTGAACGGTTTTGTCAATAGAGAAATAAAATTTTAGCGTCTTTCGAGCATCACCATCAAGCATCACTTATCCACTTCAATCCTTAACCGGACTTTCTAGAAAAAAATTCTTCTTGATAGCCACTTGATCTCTATCATATCGATCCTCGTCTCTTCCTCTTCGGAGGTTTTTTATGAGTCGCTGGTTATACACTTGTGCTTTATGCTTCTATTTTCTTTGATGTTTCTCTTCTTATGATTCAAGCCAACTTTAAAATCTGCGCAAGATAGCACATGAGGTCTCAATCTTTTAATTTTTATCATACGTGCAGATCTTTCTTGCATGAATGATTTAGGCCGTAAGTTTGTCCATTTTAGTTTGTGATTTCTTCAAGTTGAGGAAGTTCTACTCGTTTGGGATTGCAAAACCCTCATCCGAGTGAATAATGTTTGCAATTTCTTATCTCTCCCATTTCATGCAAATTCATTTTTCTACTCCCTTTTCCTTGGTCTGAGGTCCATCTATACATATGGTATAAAAATTGATAGATGATAAGGCCTTTTCAAGAAGGAGGGATTTGGTCGCGAATAGATATCAAAGCGAATCCAACTCTGATTCTTTATATTGAGATAGGAGAGTGTCTTTGCATGTTGTTTAATTCAATAACTCACTGAGCCACAGCCAAGTCCAACAAACAGAAATCAACCTGCTGCTATCCGATGGCCAACCAGATAAATCAAAGCTCATTGAGCCAAGTCCAACAAACAAAAATCAATAGCTATCTTATACATACCCAAGCAAACTATCATTATATTTTGTTTTACCATACAGGATTTGCAACTCTAGCCATGGGTTCTTGTAGCGATCCAACTCCTTCCCAATTATTATTACCCAAGCAGACTCTTATTATATGAGATGAGAAGGAAATCAGTAAGTGAACAGTACCAGTGATTTAACTTTATATATGTTAATTAAAATTGATTATATAATATTAATATTCTATCAACTATTTCATACGGGTTTTTTTATTTTTGATAAATAATAAACTAATAATCTGTACTTTCACACGAACAAGGGATTGGTCTAGTGGTAATACCACTAGTCTTGAACTTGGAGGTCCCAGGTTCGAATCCCTTTAGTAGCACCTAATTATAAAAATTAACATATATCACCCTTATCTAAAAAAAAATAATCTGTACTTTCACTAAACAGCCAATTGATTCACACATAAAATAATTCGCAAAAAAAGATAATCTTAGGAGGAAGATTTTGCTCGGCAAAAACACTGGTTATTATCAGTTTAAATAAATATAAACTTTCACTAAATATTGTAACTAAAAAAATATCGATTTTGAAAAGATTGCATTTCATTTTCCGGAGCAATAATTTTATAACCAAATAAAGTTAATCAAAATAGGGTTATAACTATATTTTGTCCCTTTATTATATATTTTTCTCAAACATACCCTTCTACTATTAATTACATCAAAGATGCCCTTCTACTATTGAACGATTTTCAAACTTACTCTTCAGTTAAATTTTCCATCCCAAGACCGTTATATCTGGTTGAACCAATCCCCGAGCAGTGTTAATGGTTTTCTTACCCTTCTAAAAGTTTAGCATAAATGAAAAGCACAAAAAAAATTGTAAAATCATATTGTTTAATATAAAAGAAATCTAACAGGATCCATTTTGACTACTTTTTATTGTTTAGAATTTTTATTTATAGTTTATATTATAAATTATTTATAGTGATTTTACACAACCTCTCATATTAAAAAGAACTTCTAATAGTTTTTCAGCCAAAAAATCAACTGCTATTTTGGCAAAGTAATTCTTTAAAATCTCTAGCCAGAAGTTGTTTCTGCAAAAACTACAGCAGTGCCAAACTAGTCCATAGTAAGTTGAAAAGACATATATTTTATGCGTAGCTAATATTAACCCCTAAAACTTCATTTTCTTGTAGAGCGAGAGAACATAACATATCAAAATTGATATGCGTGTTACCAAATAAATGATTAAGACAAATTTGATAAAGATTTATCATGTGAATACAATTAACCAATTGGCAGATTTATACACTTCAAATGTGTATAGTTTTTTTTTTATAATTCAAATATGGATAGTTGCATATGATTATTCATTAATGTATCTTAATTATGCGAGATATTTAACTGCAACATGTGTTTAGTTGAAGCCATCAGGATGAAGATGTTGAAAGGATAGCTAAGCTATATTTAATTAGAACCAACCAACTATTATATGAATTGAAAAGTGCTTTCAAGTGGATGCCAATCTATTATCATTAGTACTAGATGACCCGTCGCACGTTATTGTGACTATTTTACTCGTTGATTTTAGTATTCTGTTGAGCATGCTTGTTGATTTGGTGTGATAGAGTTACTATGTGGAAATTGTGTTTTAAGTGGTAAATTAGCTTGGAAAATAAGAGGAAAAAATTTGCTTATCAAGAATGAAATCTAATAAATGAGATATTTACATATGTCACAATTTGTGAAGAAATTAAATTCACCTAACTCTATTTTTATGTTTTAATGATGGAGATTTGTATTTTATATCGTTGAAACATTTTACCTCTATACCAAACACCTCATAAAATATGATTGGTGTAGTGGAACCAATTGATTGTATTGATGGAATTTCGTGAAAATATTGGTTTTATATAAGGAATGATACACATGTGAATATTATTTGAATTGCTGAAAAATTAAAATTATGAGGGAATATTATGTCAATACTTATTCCCACAATTTCTACCAAAAGCAACACTCTATAGTTAATATGATATAAATAAGTAAGTGTTTACCTATTTGGATCACGCCTATCTTGTTCTAAATCCAATAGTTATTTTGTTCCCTTCTATCTTAACATAGCTATTTCTCAAAATATAAAAAGAATGATTTAAAAGTGTTAAAACAAATGCAACAAAGATTTAAATCTATAATAAAATTGATATTAATAATGACAATTTGAACCCGTTTCATCAAATATTATCTGATCTGATCCGTTCGGGGCCTGCGCCATCCTATTCCAACCGTTCCTGACCGGTTTTACCTTGACTTATCTCAATATTTAAAAATATTTCTCCTATTTTTACTCATCCTAAATCATGTTTTTACGTGCAAGATCATCTTTCAAATAACTTAACTCAATTAGTCTACCTATTATCTTTATTTCTCATTTATGAACTATTTTCCCTTCATTTTTACCGTTACAAATCAACTTTTTTCTTCAAATAATATATAAAAATGGATTGACCTGCTTCAACCCATACTCTTTTGGGTATTTTCGATTGAACTAGCCCTAATTCTTAATTTAATGTTGGACTCATATTACTTATTTTTAGGCTGAGCAGGACATTTCAAATTCCCCTTATGATGTATTTGCAACAAAGCCCCAAAACAAATATCGTCACTTAGTAATGAGCATATGTAACAAAGCCCCAAAACAAATTCCCCTTATGATATTTTTCCAGATTTATATGGGTATATTTTCTTGCCACTAAGGATGAAGCCTTTGAAAAATTTAAAACTTTTGTGCATACTGTCTTAAATGATACATGGAATCAAATCTATCAGAAGTGACAATGGTGGTAAATTTATATCTATCAGTTTAGTGATTTATGCAACGATAAGGGAATAAACCACACTTTTTCTGCTCCTAAAACACCTCAACAAAATGGTCTTGTTGAAAGAAAAAATAGAACAATAATTGAAACGGCTAGAACCATACTTTTGGAGTATAATACACCCAAGTTTCTCTGGGGAGAAGCTGTAATGACTGTTGTCTACGTGATAAATAGGGTGCTACATCCTAAACACTAAGGATCACTTGTATAAGTTTGATGCCAAATCTGATGTTGCTATATTCCTTGGATATTCCACAAAAGGACAAGCCTATAGGGTTTACAATCTCAAATCCAAGAGAGTAGAGGAATCAGTATTTGTTAATTTCGATGAATCCGTGTGTACTAACAAATATTCTGTTGAAAACATAGACTTTTTTGTTTCCTATTTCAAAAGAATATCAACATAAAGCAAAAAGGAGTCTCTTCTCGGGAAGAAACACAAGAACACAAGAATGAACCAAGTGATGATTCGAGTGAAGAAAAGGAAAAGAAGGCTCATGCACATATCCAAAAGCGACATCCTCCTTCACAAATCATTGGAAAGTTTGGTGATGGATTTCACACCAGAGGTAAGTATCAACCAGGTCAGTACGCCTTTGTCTCCCTACTAGAACCTAAGAATTACAAGGAAGCATTAACTGATGATGAATGATTATGTGCTATGCAAGAAGAATTGTTACAGTTTGCTAGACTGCAGGTTTGGGAACTTGTACCTAAACCATTAGATCAATTAATAATAGGAACAAAATGGTTTTTTAGAAATAAAACTGACAAAGAGGGACAAGTAATTAAAAATAAGGCTAGATTAGTAGCACAAGGCTACTCACGGGAAGAAGGAATCGATTTTGACGAAACCATTGCACCTGTTGCTCGTATGGAATCCATTAGATTGGTTTGTGCCTATGCTTGTTATATTAAAATTCCATTTTTTCAAATGGACGTGAAAAGTGACTTTCTAAATGGAAAAATAAAAGAAGAAGTCTATGTAAGCCGACCACGAGGATTCAATGATCATAAAAATCCTAACCATGTTTACAAATTATCAAAAGCATTGTATGGTTTAGAACAAGCACATAGGCCACGGTTTTAAAAATTTTCCACCTTTTTAAAAGAGGGTTTTGTCAAGGAAATGTAGACAAAACTCTTTTTATTAAAAAGGAGAATTCAGATACCCCAATTGTGCAAATTTATGTTGACGATATCGTCTTTGGATCAAATAATCCCTCTATGTGTACCAAATTCTATGAAATCAGAATTTGAAATGAGCATGATGGGAGAATTGTCCCACTTTCTAGGATTAGAAATTAAGCAAACAACCTCGGGAATGTTCATAAGTCAAACTCGCTACATTGAATCCATGCTTAAGAAGTTTGACATGAACTCAGTAAATGTGAGCTTAACACCTATGGCCACTAATATGAAATTAGATAAAGATGAAGATGGATTAGCCTTCTATGAAAAGAAGTACAGAGGAATGATTGGATCACTTCTCTACTTAACAGCTTGTCGACTAGACATTCACTATAGTGTAGGCCTATGTGCAAGGTTTCAATCAAACCCTAAAGAAAGTCATTTTAAAGCAGTTAAAAGCATATTTAGAAACCATTAGGGAACTATTAATGTAGGGCTATGGTATCCAGCTACTGACTCATTTGAACTAGTTGGATACAGTGACTCAGATTTTGGGGGAAGTCTGGTAGATAGAAAAAGTACCTCAAGAACCATTCAATTTCTAGGGCCAGCTCTTGTTTCCTAGTCCAGCAAAAAACAAGGAGCAGTTGCATTATCCACAAATGAGACTGAATACATGGCAGCTGGAAGTTGTTGTGCTCAGCTTATGTGGTTGAAAGCACAACTATCAGATTATGGTTTTAAACTATAGGATATTCCTGTTTGTTGTGATAATACAAGTGCAATCAGTATGACAAGAAACCAAGTTCAAAATTCTAGAACTAAACACATCGAAATAAAATACCACTTCATAAGAGACCTGGTTCAAACAGGACATATTTGCTTGCAATTTGTGTCAACTAAATTTCAATTTGCTGATTTATTTACAAAACCTCTTTCTAGTGAACGTTTCCTTCAGCTATGCACCTAACTACGGTTAAAATCTTCTAGTCAGATTAAGAATCTACAAAACTAAAATTCCTATTGGGACTTTTTGCTCTCAGTATTTTGCTTGTCTTGGTTTGTGAAATAATATCTCTTTATGGCTCATGCTTGCCTCTTTCCAAGAAAAATATATGCATGCCACTGTTTCATCATTGTAACTTTATCCTGCGGGAGACTCTTCCCCACCTCCACTCTTCCTTACGCCTATTTAAGCTTCTTCCCACATCCTCTCTTCCTCACTAGCTTCCAACCCTACAAAACAAACTTAGCAAACCATGTGTGCCAACATGAGTGACTACCTCCCTCGACCATTCCGATTTGATGGCCTAGTTCACACCTTTTCTGGCTACATGTTTCATGAGCCTATGGTGGTCAATCATCGTCGCCATCTTCAGCATTTTGACAAGAGGAGACTCCACCACATCACTCAACTCGATCCATACGAGTTCAATCTCTACAAGTTTGACATCATCTCTCTCATTGAAGGATTAGGCTGGGATTTTCTTCTTCGCCAGCCTCTTCATTTTGCTTGCCCTGGTGCTGTCAAATACTTATACTCCAATCTTAGGTGTCAGGGTGTGAGCTCCAGAAACTTCACTACACTGGTTTATGGTTATCTTCTGACCATACCAGTAGAAGCTCTCAATGGAATCCTAGGATTTCCTACTCAAGGGCTTGACATTGCTTATCCCTCTAAGTTCTAAAAACAGGAGTTAAAGGTTGAAGTCGGGTATGGGAACTTCTCCACTGAGCCAACTGGTGGCTCTGATGTTCCTATTGTAGCCACCTGGCTACCCCCTCAACGAGGATCTTTCACCACTACCTCACTCATGTCTTTTTTCGTCGATCCTTCAATCAGATTCGTTTCCTTCCAATTGATCTTTGGATAATATCCAGTGCCACTTTCAGACGCAAGGTAGACTACTCAAACCTCCTGTTTGCACAACTTATCCCTGTAGGAGATGAAAATTTCGAGGATTGCTGCCTTTTGGCTCCATCATTACACGCCTGCTGATCAACCTAGGTGTTGACCTATCTGAGTTCTGCAGTGTATCCTCCACCATGTATGTCCGTGCACTGAACATGCTCATGGTGCTTGACTTGCCAAACGATATCCCTCTTCCCCCTCTTCCTTCTGACTCTATCCTTGGTCCTCGACCAAAACCCTCTTCGGCCAAAAAGGCCAAATCTACAGGGGAACCCAGCACACCTGGTGATATGGTCTTCACTATGTCCGAAGGGAATTCTTCTTCGGGATTTTTCCAGAAATAGCACAGTTCAAAAATTTTCCCCCAAAAATAGCACCCAACTCCGAAAAATTCCAAAAATAGCCCCATTTCCCAAAAACCGCCACCTGTACCATTTTGGGGAAAAAACCGCCACCCGTACCATTTTGGGAATATTCTCAAAATGGTACGGGTGGCGGTTTTTGGGAAAGGGTGTTATTTTTGGAATTTTTCGGAGTTGGGTGCTATTTTTGGAATTTTTTTTAAACAGTGCTATTTCTGAAAAAATCCCTCCTTCTTCAGATGACTCTGCAACCTCTACCTGCTCCTGCTTCCTAAGCTCTCTCCTTCTTCAGGAAACTGTTTAAGTTTTTTTATGTCTTAGCTGGTAGAATCCTTTTGTAATGTCGTCCTTCTGATAGGGTGAAGCTTATGTTTAGGGGGAATATGCTTAGGACTCTGTCCTAGACTTTTGTACTGCTGTCCCTGTTTGATTTGGACATGCTTTTGTTGTGATGTACTTCTGTCTTTTATATTAATTCAAGTACGTTTTCTTTCTCGAGGATTTTGTTCTGCTGCTGTTTTGTTTCTTTTCTTTCAGGTCTCTCCTGACTTCTCGGACGAATGGGGAAATTGTTGCACGAAATGGTGTCACTGCCAATCTCAAGAGACCGTGACAGCTTTCTCGAGTCTGCTTCAATCGTCACCGCCTCTACTATTTCTCGAGTCTGCTTCCCTTATAAATTATGTTCATCTGCCTCTAATCAGAACTTGGTAGTTTGTAGTGAGAGTAATAGTTGAGAATCTCCTCTACTTTGGGTCCATTAGATTAGCTGCTTCGTTTGATTAAATCACGGTGTACAGGTGTGTGTACTGGGTGATTTAATGATTGGGAAGTAGGAGTGTTGTTTGTTTCTGTTCAAAGAGCTTGTTTCTGTTCAAAGAGCCAAGCTGATTGGCTTGGCTAGGGTTTCTTTGCTGTCAGTGAACTTTCAGTTCAAATTCATTAAAAACACTTTTCTTTTCATAAAAGTTCAATACAGAGAGTTTGAATTAGTGTTTAGCCTCAGCTCTTCCTCCCATTCTGACTTCACAGTTTGTAGAAGTTAGAATTTGACATATCTATAAAAAGGTTGGCAAGTACTTAGATGCGCCACATCCAAAACTCATGCCTGCCAGTCCCTAAAATTTGGACTTCCCCTGTTTTTCTATCAACAACACAAGGAGGACATGTGATGATAATTTCAAATTGCACTGCTTCTGTAGAATTTTGTACCTTCTCCATTTAAAAAACTAGCTAATGACAGAATGGAAGGCTTGAGATAGTTGCTTAGAAGATCGATTAGTAGCATCTTGGAGTCATAGAGCACGACAACAACATAAAGCCATGAATAGATTTTGTTGTTGTGGTAAGTTATAGACTTTTAGAATGTTAAAAACTCTAAAATCAATAATTAGGCTTAGTTTTTTTAGTTGCAATCCTACTGCTGTTAGTACTTGAAAGTTGAACCCAGTTGGTGTAGTGATTAAATTTTATAGTGTTATGTAGTCATTTAGAGCAAATTGTGAATGATATCCCTATGTTACTTTGCGTTGTGTTGACATTTTTGTTCCATTTTTTTATGATGGTATTCCCTACTTTTGGTTTTGCCTATCAAGGGACTTCATTTGTATTGTTTTAGGTGATTAAGGTTTTGCCTATCAAGGGACTTCATTGTATTGTTTTAGGTGATTAAGGTTTTGCCTATCAAGGGACTTCATTGGGAAAGCATGAAATTATTTGTTTGCAGGCTATTGTTATTAAGTTCTATTTGGCGAGAGTTTCATGATCTCTGTTCCAATTATTGACAATAATTTTGTATGACTTGTAATTTCATACGTATGTTAATATACGAAAAATTTGTATCATGGTAAAAATCGTGATTAGTGACTGCCTTGTTGTCAGTAACTTCAGGAACCTTGCTGGACGCCTTGGTGTTCATGGTTTGTGGTCAAAGTTCATGGTCTTACGAGACCATGAACTGCCTCGTCCGGCCGTGAACTGCGGTTGTTTCCTGGACGCCTGCACTTCACAGCTACATGGAAAACTTTGGACTTTCCTTCGGTTTTTGCACTTTTTGAGGGGTTACATGTGTACATTTGGGCCCGAATCACTCCCCCACACTTAGAAGTTCACTTGTCCCCAAGCAAAACAAGTACAAGACAAGGTAAGCTTACAACTTCTTTTTCAATACAAATTTTTGAGGCATGTCATAGGGCACAAAACAAATGGATCACAATGGTTATTTGACACCGACCTATGGAGAAAAACAAAGTAATTTTGGCAACCACCAAAAACGACATTCAACTGTATTAAGATTGTGCAAAAGAAGAGTTCTCACATTATTCACGAACCCACACACAACATGCCTCAACGACTCACCAATCACAGTCACTCATGCATGAAGATCACATCATAGGAACGAACAATCGAGCACCCTAGGTCCTCACCGGGGTATAAGAAATGAACAAAACATGATGAATGAATCACTCACTCTCGCCCAGTGGGGTCAGGACCATGTTATCCAAAAGATGTGCATATTCACGCTCAATCCTAACGTCCCTTTATCATGACGGTAACCTCTAAATGTTAGAGTTCACAAGATGGGTGTCGTTGCTAGCTTGTCCGGAGGTCTTCAACACAGGTTTAAATGGATGGCTAGGGTCTAGGACATGGGGGGAAAAGGCTTTTCGGGTGGTGGCAAACAAAACATGAGGGTCCACATCTTCAACCTAAGACACAAGGTTTTATGGTTTCGACTAGAACCTTCCCTACAAACAACGGCCACTAGCATCGGCCAAAAACCGCACTTCCCACTATTCCAAACCACAACCAAACACCAAACCATATCACGCATACTTTCTTGCTGCATTTGCTATTCAATTTAAGCACAAGAGTGTAGAGGTCAACAACATGTAAGTGTTCCTATAGCTTGCATGCTATGAAACACTTCTAAGAGCATGTTTAACATTTATTATATTTTTTGTGGCCACTCTCTTCTCTTCTTTGCCCTCTTATTGATCTCTTTTTTTTTTCTTTTTTTTTCTCTTGGGGGCTATAGAGAGCTAAAAAAACATGCCACATTTTTTAACTTACGGAACAATGCTCACTTTGAAAAACTGCCACCACACTCACTTAACTTCTTAGCAGAACCATACACAAATCACTCATGTGGAACCTCGTTTAAGCTCAAATTATATGAAAAGGGGCTTCCAAACACAAGTGTGACTCGATAAGGTGCAGACACGAAGAAAGTACAGTCGCTCTATCTAAATCAATCAAGCTCAAGTAGCGAGAGCTACCTAAAACGAGAGCGTCCCTTAGACACTTGGCTCAAAAGGGTTGACTAGGGGATAATAAAATCGGGACGGTCAACATTTGGGTCGTGGACTAAACCTATGCCTCCATTTTCCTCGCTAGCAACAACGTGAATGCTACGCATCATGTAAAGGGTGATCTATCACACAAGAACAAAACGAATGGCACAAGTCTCACATGGCTACCTAGGTGCTCAATCATTCGTTATAATTCCCTAAACTCGATGCATAGGCAACTGTGAAAATCAAGTAATCGATTCAAAATATCTATCGGTTCACAACCACATGAGAAATGAACCTATGCACAAACCTAATACATCTCTCATTCATCATCATAGGTTGCACAAAAATCACAAGCAAATCATCCATAGACAATGCTAAATAATAACCACGAGATTCCAAAAAAATCACCACAAGGTGCCACTATGATCATGCAAGTGTAGAAGTTATTATGATTGGAGCCCTCAATTTTTTTTAAATTTGGGCATACATCAAGGCTCCAAGCATTCAAAACCACACCAAACATTCACACACACATGCATAATAGACTACCCCCCACACTTAAGCTCGACATTGCCCTCAATGGTGTCAAAGAAGGGGATTGAACGATGATACTGGTCAAGTTATGAATGTTTTTGCTCGGGAGCGGAGGGCGGGTGAGATCCGAAAGAGCAAGGAGATGGCAAAACAATATCAAAATATCTTCATTGATCGTCTTATTGAAAGGCAAAGAGATGCAAACCGTTGATGGTTGGGTTGCCTCCCACCAAGCGCTTCTTCTATGTTGTGAGACGGACGGTTGCTCTTCAAGTTTCGGTCCACCCAAGAACCTCATTGAAGTTGGGGTTCTCGTCGGTGAGGTGATATCTCAAGTCACGAGCATTGGATGAGTCCATGATTGAGGGCTCGTGAACTTGAGTGGCATTGAGGCTCCACCCACGAGACCTCTCCTTCTTTCCTTCTTCCTTCTTCTCCTTGCCCCATACCATGTAATGCTTCATCGATTACCACCATCACATCCACCAAGAGGGATCGCTGATGGTTTGGCCTTGGCTTGGCAATAGCCGCAAATGGTTCCTTCTCCAAAAGCGCATCGAGGTCGGGTGGAAAGCTTTCTTAGCCCTCGTAACTTGTGGAATCTTCATCCACCTCGACCTCGTCCTCATCATGGACTCCACTTGAACCTTTTTTTTCTTCTTCAACCTCCCTTCCTAATTCATCAATTTCCTCCCTTTGGGAACACTCAAGATCTTCCTCCTCTTTAATGCTCGCTTCCTCCTCTTCAACCTCTTCTTTCCTCATCTTTCCTCGCTCCTCCGCAAGCAAGCGCTGAATAGCGAGTCTCCAAGCTATGTCTTCGATTGAATCGACGCTCATCTCCTCATTGAGAACTTCCTCTTCAAGGCTTAGGGTAAAATGTGGAAGAGTGGTGGCTTCCTCAAGAAGACATTCCAAGTCTCGAGCATCACGGTGGCCATCCATGACAACTTCCGACCGTTCCAGTTCATCCTCGAGGCTTTCCTCTTCATCTTCCTTTTTTTCACCCTCTTCTTTCTCCTTCCCTTTCATCCCTTCAAGCACGGTTTGGAGGGCAAGGTACCATGCAAGATCATTGAAAGAATTCTCTAGCTCCTCCACACTCGTATCTTGGTCTTCAAAGTTTCTTTCGAGAAGGGGAAAGTGATGGGAGTCATCAATGCAACCTTCTTGTTCATCCTCACCACGGGAGCTCTCCGGGGTGAGATCTTCTTGCTCCACACAGTTTTCATTGATCGCCCTTTCAACCTCCTCGTTCTCCTCCAATAATGAGAGGAGATAGCTTTCACAAGCTCGTGCCACTTTCTCTTCCAATAATAAGAGGCGATAGATAGTACAAGCTTGTGCCACCTTCTCTTCTAGTGTCAAACCAGGAGGAGGGAGGGGTTAGAAATCCATGTTGGAGCTTGTTCTTGCAAAATTCTCCACTGCAAGCTCCAACTTGGACTTCGCTTCGGGTTGTGGGAGATCCAAGTTCGAGCACCCTTCATCGTTGCCTCGAACAAATCGCTCCACCATGAGCTCCAATTGTCTTTTATGGCTCCGGTTGTGGAGTGGCACATGGTCTTGAGGATTGTCCCATTAAACCTTACATTGCCAACTCCAACTTGGATTTCCCCTCGGGTTGTAGAGGGAAATATTCTTGATACGGGGAAGCCTCTTCATACCCCCAATGGTATGGTTTTTCTTCTTGGAAGGGGGGTTGGTAATAGAACCCGAATCCTTGACTTCCCCCTTCTTGTTCATTCCATGAAGCTCCGGGGTACCCCCATTCAAGTGGTTGTGGATACCCCCACCT
The DNA here is from genome assembly GCA_946122785.1 of Linum tenue. Lineage (NCBI taxonomy): Eukaryota > Viridiplantae > Streptophyta > Magnoliopsida > Malpighiales > Linaceae > Linum > Linum tenue. Next base: position 22,732,748 of record CAMGYJ010000010.1, on the reverse strand, counting down.
ATTGTACAAGCCATTGGGATCCATGATTCATAACCTATACAAAAAAATCAAAAAAAGAAAATGAAACAAACACAAACCGCCCTTCAAGACGACGAATTGGTAAACAAGACACAACACAAAACACAAACAAAAAGGCAAGATCTAAAATGCTAGAGTAACACTAAGCGACCTTTCTGGATAATGGACCGTAAGGTTCCCCGGCAACGGCGCCAAAAACTTGACTCGCACGAAACTACACCACAATTTAATCCCGACTAGAGTCCAAGTTTTTAAACTCTAGCCGGGTGCAGTATAGAGCAAGTATTTAAATATCGACTCGGACCGGTCCATGTACCCCTACTTCAATCACTTAAGTTGTTATCTAGCAAAACGGTTTTGGGTTTTAAAACTAAGAAAACTAAAAACTAAACTAGCAAGGGTAAGTAAAAAAATGAACATTCTAACTAAGGGAGCTTCACCCAGGAGTTGCTTCCTCCTAACTACCAAGACTAGTTGGATTGGAACGATTGCTATGGGCAAGGTAACCGCGAACCGCAGAGGGATGCAAATAAGGTCATAGATCACAATATCGATTTCTAAACTGAGGCAAACATTATAGGCTGTGTCACTCGGCCCTCTTGGTTTAGGCAATCAGTGGTGACTTACTCCCCAACTCAACTCAAGGGTTGGACGGCTTAATCACGCTTAACCAATTTGCTTAATTCAACATTGAGGTTTGCCCTAAATTCACCTAGTTAGGTAACTTAAAAAGCTAAAGGAAAACCAACTCGATTGATTCTCCCTTCAAAGGGGGATTTTCCTCTCTAACTAGGTTAAAGTGGCTAATTAGATTGCAAAGATCCAACATGCACAAACCTAAGTATGCTAAGCACAAAACTTCCACAACCCTTAGATTCCTAAGCACAAGCATGCACAATCAACATGAATAATATCTCAATCATTGAATTAAACAATCCCAATGATAATCATTCAATCTAGACAAGTAATTACAAAGTATTAGTTAGGATCTACAACACCCAAGAGAAAAGAATGAGTTTCCAGAGAGAGAGAGAGGGATTACAAATTTTAGCTCAAGATCTTCTTCTTCTTCTTCTTCTTGGCTTGAATCTCCACCCAAGCCTCCAATGATGCTCCAAGATCACTCTAGCACTCTCTCTCTCTCTCTCTCACTCACTAGAACTCCCCTTTGGTTTTTTGGGGCAAACCCTAGAGAAAGTAACCAATTCTTCTCCAAAAACCAGCTCTCCTTTCTCTCTCCCCGTTGTTGTCTTCATATTTTCCAGAAGTGATCAGTTCACAGTCATGAAAACCTAAATGCGTCGGGTTCACGGCCAATGGCGACAATTCACGGTCTTAGAGACGGTGAACTGCCTCATCCGGCCGTGAACTGTGTATGTTTCCTAGACGCCTGCACTTCACAACTACCGGGAAAACTTCGGACTTTTCTTCGGTTGCTGCACTTTTTGACCTCCAATTATCCCAAAATTCGACCTCCACCCTTCCACACGTGCTAGGACGTGAAATGTATCAAAACAAGGACAACCTAGCGTGAAATATGTCGAGGAACTATGAAATACTAAGCTAAACGAATAAGAAATGAGGGGTAAAATGTGTACATTTGAATCATACGCCAACTGTTGAGTCTTTTGCAACAAGAAAAGCTGAGTGTTTCATCTTTCTATACTCTAATTCGCACCTATTGGGAGGAAGCTCAATCTATTTTACCTTCCCCCAAGTGCACCTACGGCCTCTATACGTGCGGTCTTGAACAGCGCACCTAGGAACGTGATGAAAGCTCATAGTTGTTTGACTTTCTTATGGGTCTCGACGATGAGTTCAACACTATTAGTACACAAGTCCTCGCAATCAAACCAAGTCCATCATTGGCGGAGGCTTTCAACATTGTCTCTAATGACGAACATCAACAACTCCTTGTCAAAAGCGTCGTCCGCAAGTCGAAGTTGCAGCTTTCAACAGTGACGCGGACCGACTAGCTGATCGTTGGGGTAATCAAGCATCGTCTGAACCTCGCGAGGGCGGCCGCCCCAAGTGCATTGGCTATGGAAAGCTCGGCCACTTCAAATCCACTTGTTAAGAGCTTATCGGCTATCCTATTCGTCACAAGGATCTTCGGGCAGGAGAAAATGACGGGGTCAAGACGATAGATCACACCCACGAGCCTCACAATTCGAGTCTAAAAGTCCCGTCACAGGCTTCTCACTCCAGCAGCTCGAGCAAATCAAGGCTTTCTTCTCCCGATCTCAAGCAGCTGATTCCCCAGCTTCTAACATGGCATGTACGCTTTCGTCTTGTTATGAGTGGTTAATCGACTCGGGGTGTAATGAGCATATTGTGCATGATGAATCTATGCTTAGTAATGCCATGGTGGATACTTCTAGTCGTCTTGTCAGAATTCCGAATGGGGTTAGTGTGTTGGTCTCAAAAGTGGGATCAGTTAATCTATCTGTAGAATTGAGATTGGATCGGGTTCTTCATGTCCCAGATTTTTATTGTAATCTGCTCTCTGTTAGTCGGCTAACGAAAGAACACGATGTGGCCTTGATATTCTTGCGTGACTTTTGTCTCCTCCACGACTTATTATCCAAGAACGTGATTGGGAAGGGGATTCTCCGTGACTGGTTGTACTATCTGCGTCTCTTTGGTCATCAGGAGCGTCTGGCTTTTGCGGCTGGTGGCAGTGATGCTTCTGCGGCAGTTTGGAATTCGCGCTTAGGCCATCCCTCTCTTCCAAAGTTGACAGAGCTCAAGCCATTTTTGTCTTCTAGTTTAGTCGTTGATTCGGTTACTGAACATTGTCATTCTTGTTCTCGTGCAAAACAAGTTCGGCTGCCTTTTGCATCTAGCTCAATAAAGACAATTGGTTGTTTTGATCTTATTCATCTGGATTTTTGGGGAGGTTATCATACCCCATCGCTTAGTGGAGGTCATTATTTATTTCCTCACTACCGTCGATGATTTTAGTCGTGGCATTTGGGTCTACTTATTGCGGTATAAATCTGAGGTTGGCCGGTATTTGATGATGTTTTGTGAGATGGTTTCTACTCAATTTGGTCGTCGTGTTAAACGTATTCAAATGGATAATGGAACCGAGTTTCAAACTTCTATCTTGCGTACCTACTATGAACAACATGGTATTCATCTGCAGACTAGCTGTATGAACACCCCTTAGCAGAACAGAGTGGTTGAACGGAAGCACAAACATATCCTTGAGACGACACGTGCTTTGCATTTTCATGCTGGTCTTCCGCTTAAGTTCTGGGGCGAGTGTATCATGACAGCGACGTACTTACTTCACCGACTTTCTACCACAACTACTGGTCGGACCCCATTTGAGGTTCTTTTCGGATCTCCGCCTAGTTATCGCCATCTAATTCGTGTCATCGACTGCCTCGTATATGCCAAGGACAATCATCAGCTTCATAAATTCGCTGATCGGGGGCGTGTGTGCGTCATCTTGGGATACCTTCGGGTCAGAAGGGGTATCGTTTGTTTGACTTGGTCACTAATAAGCTTTTTGTTTCCCGGATGTCAACTTTGTTGAGGATCAGTTCCCTTTTTGATCCTTTACTGGCCACGCATTGAATTGGGTACCTCCTGACAAGTTACACTTTCCTCCTATTGATCCTTTGGTTCCCGATTCCATTCCTTTGGAACCATCATCTCCTGGGCTGGACGAGTCTTCTCCTCAGCCTGCATTTCCGCATCCGTCATCTCCGCATGCTCGTCTCCGCATGCATCTCCCTCTCAAGACATGACGACCCCCAGCTCCTCGACTTCTCCCGATAGTGGTGAGTCCTAAACAGCAAGCCACTTCCCCTCCTACTCCAGTTCCGGAGCTCCCTCGACATGGCGATAGGGTACGTGTTCGGCCAAAGCATTTGGCCGATTACAACACCACTATTCACAACGTCCAGTATCCTCTTTCGGCGCATGCTTCCTATGATCGGGTGACTCCAACATATCATGCTTTTCTGGCTTCGGTGACCCGCCATGATGAGCCCTGGAGCTTCAATGAAGAGGTCAAGTCAGCTCACTGGCGCGAGGGCATGCTTCAAGAGATTGCAACTTTGGTTGCAAATGGGACTTGGAGTTTAATTCAATCTCCCTCGGGTAAATAAATCCTCGACTGTCGTTGGGTTTTCAAGATCAAGTATTATCCTGATGGTATGATTGAGCGTTATAAAGTGCATCTCGTTGCCAAGGGGTATACTCAAGTCGATGGTGTTGATTATCACGACACCTTCGCTCCGGTTTCCAAGTTGGTCACGGTTCGCTGTTCGCTTGCAGTAGTTGCACATTGTGGTTGGTTTGTCCATCAGCTCGACGTCAATAATGCCTTCTTGCACGGGGATTTGACGAAGGAGGTGTAATTCCTCCAGGTTTTGCCGAGCATGGGGACACACGTGTTTTTCATCTCCATAAATCTCTCTATGGACTTCGTCAGGCTTCTCGTATGTGGTGTCAAAAGTTCACTACAGCCCTATGTGAGCTTGGTTTCCGTGCATCCCCTGTCGATCACTCTCTGTTTGTCTATCAGAAGGAGTTTGTCTCTGTCACTGCAGTGATCTATGTAGATGATGTTTTATTGGCCGGTAACGACCTTGGTTTCATTGGTCGTGTGAAGTATTTCCTAGATCAGCGGTTCAGCATCAAGGACTTGGGTCCCATTAGGTATATTTTGGGCATCGAGGTTGCTCGATCCCCGCATGGTTTCGTTCTTAGTCAGCGAAATACGCTGGATATTCTGGAGGAGTCTGGTGTGCAGGCTGCTTGTCCCAGTGCCTTTCCTATTGAACAAAATCATCATCTCACTTGGCCTTCAACCGATCTGTTAGTTGATGGTTCTTTTTATCGTCGTCTTCTTGGGCGGCTTCAGTATCTAACTGTCACTCGGCCTGACATCACCTATGGTATGAATGTTCTTAGTCATTTTGTTCATGCTCCCACTCAGGCACACATGGATGCCACACAACGTATCCTGCGTTAGCTTAAGCAGTCTCCAGGTCAAGGTTTGTACTTCCCTGCTCATGGTGATCTTGATTTAGTGGCTTTTTGGGATGCAGACAGGGGTGGTTGTGAGAGTACTCGTCGTTCTACTGCTGGGTTCTTCATTCGGCTTGGTAATTCTCCTATATCTTGGCGTACCAAGAAGCAGAAGGTGGTAGCTCGTTCTTCTGCTTAAGCTGAATATCGTGCTATGGCGAGTATGGTCAACGAAGTTCTCTGGCTCCACTGGTTGCTTAGTGAGCTTGGTGTTTCTCAGTCGCACCCTACACCTTTGTTTTGCGACAATCAGGCTGCCCTTCATATCGCGGCTAATTCGGTTTTTCATGAGCTTACTAAGCATGTGGAGATGGATTGTTACTTTATCGTGAGCGCATTTTGTCATGTGAGCTTGCGCCTTGCAAAGTCAGTTCGCAGTTGCAGCTAGGGATGGCAATGGGTCAGGTTGGGGCGGGTTTTGTCAAACTCAAACCCAAATCCATGGGTTTATCCGCCAAAAAAAAAACCCGGGGGTAAAACCCGCTGGGTTTGAAAAACTTAAACCCAACCCAACCCGCTGGGTCTCCGCGGGTTCATCGGTACCCGTGGGTTTTTGTGGTAAAAAAAATACAATAACAAATTTCTTTCAAAATAAAAGTTTAACATCATTTTCTCATACAAATTATTCATACAAAAAACACTAATCTAGAACATACAAGCAAACCGCAAATGATCAATACAAATTGTTTAAAATTAAAGATAAACATCTATAAACAACAAGATTAATTGAAAGCTTCTTCCCCGTCAAATAAGTTTCTTCACTCTCCACTCTATAATATCAACTTCATTCTAAACAATTAGAAAGAACAAATTATACATGTTTCCACAAACATAAAGAATATTAGTTGTTTAAGGAAGATATATTATTTAGAATATTAAATATACCGGAAAAGCAATTATATGTGTGGGCGGGTACCCATGGGGCGGGTTTACCTAAATCCAAACCCAACCCAACCCGGTGAATAGTGTAGCGGGTTTAAACCCGAACCCGGTCCAAAACCCGTCAACACGAGTTTTACTCGCATTGGCCAGGTTGAATTGGGTGGGTACCCGTGGGTTTGAGTTTTGTTGCCATCCCTAGTTGCAGCTTGTCGATCTCTTCAATAAAGGCATTGGCGCTGAGCATTTTTTATTTCTTCTCTCCAAGCTGAATGTTCGTGATCTCCACAATCCAGCTTGCGGGGGCGTATTGGGCCGAGTGGACAGCTCAACTCCGCAGGCACACGAGAGCCTAGGTTCGGCTGCTGCTGCCTTGGTCGAGTCTGAGAAGAACAATGACGTTGATTGTTCCTTTCCTTGTTTCATTAAGCTACTGCATTGTAAGCCCTTACCTAGGGAAATATATATATATATATATATATATATATATATATATATATATATATATATATATATATATATATATATATATGGGGAGATCTATGGTACCCATGGTGAAATTCGGGGTACCGCATACTTTGAGTAAGAAAATGCTATCCAGAACTTAAATTGACTGATCTTTCAGACATGATATTATCCTCTCACCCTTAAAGATCAAAATCTAGGTCTTAATTCTCTAAATCTTATACCCCAAGATCAATTTAATTAGAAACAATAATCGACGATTATGATTCGTCCAAATATAGGCAAAAAAATCAATGCACCATCTTAGGGTTAGGGTATAGTATCATGCCCAAAAATCCTGCTAATTCGAGGGCTAGATAGCGTGTTCATACTCAAGGTATGCGGTACCCCAGATTTCATCCGGGGTACCAAGAAGGCACTATATATATGTGTGTGTGTGTGTGTGTAAGGCCAATGGTCGTATCAAAATAATACAACTCTCTCATTCTGTGGATGTAGACTTCACATACCGTGAAGTTGAACCACGTTAAAATCGTTCGTGTCTTTTAATCTTTCGCGCTACTCTAGATTTCTCAATTTGGTATTAGTCATGGGTCGCTAGTGATTAATAGGTACAATTTATCACTGGAAATTATACGGTGACTATTTATAACTGGTCACAGGACAAATTCACTGTGACCTTTGCAATTAGACACGGAGGTATATATTATGGTAATTTTTTCATGTCTAAAACTATTAAACACGGAAAACACAATTTCAAATACAGGAAATTATACGGTGACAATTTATAACTGGTCACAAGACAAATTCACTGTGACCTTTGCAATTAGACACGGAGGTATATATTACGGTAATTTTTTCATGTCTAAAACTATTAAACACGGAAAACACAATTTCAAATAACAGGATTTCCGGTGATTAAAGGATGTTTTTTCCTGTAGTGTTGTGAACAGTAAGCATGTTTTATGTTTATATATATTAACGGAGAAATCAACAATTTTATTACTGGAGCTGCAATTTCATTAGCTTAACTTTCAATTTTGATTGTTCATTCAAAGAAAGAGACTGGATCGGCCAATATACTTGTTTTGATATTTCTCAAGAAATTTTAGGTACATAATCACCATAGAATATCATATGCAAGAAACTATGTCTCAGAAAAATTAATCGTATAGTGCAACGAACTTGAAACTGGTTAGAATATAAACTCAAAATTTCTCCTTAATGAAGAGAAAACAATGAAACGTGAAGCAAGTAAACCTAGTTCGTAGGCAAGCATAAAAAAACAAAGGAAAACCGTAGTGCAGGTATGCATATACTCTGCAGAGGAGTACACTTTCAGTTTCAGACTTTCTCTTTTAAAATTCCAATCCACTGTAAACAAGAACTAGCATACATATAATCTTTGTATTGCAAATTAATTTTTTTTGCTCTTGATAGTCACATATACATAGAACTTACCAAGGGCAAGCCCAAGTGGTAGAGAGAGTAGACAGAGCTTCTGACCTTTTAGCACGTCCCACTCTCCATTCCTTTCACTTAAAAAGATATAGTTAATTGATTATGGTAATGGTTTCAATCTCTATAGTCTTTCCCTTGGCAGGTAAACCTAGTACGTAGGTAAACCTAGTCTTTCCCTTACATGGCGGAATCTATGGTGCCGGCTTATTTTGGCCGTAAGGTATACGACATGAAATTATGGACTTTAATTTATAACCACCATTTGACCAAAAGAGGTTGACTCTGGCTTTTATTGAAATTCTTTATTGTAATATTTTTTTATTTTCTTTATTGTTATTAATATTTTCATCGCCCATCTTCGTCTTCTTGGAAGAGGAGGCTATCGTGTTATAATTTTCTCTTCTTCAATTCGTCGTTGGGTACAAATCCAATTAGATCAGTAGCTATTAGTGAGCGGCGATGAAGATACCTTTTCCATTTAAACACGGTCGAAATTTCTTGTTTGAAATCATTGGTTGGCAAAACAATCAAGTAATTTTAGACATTATTAAGATGCCTGACATACTAAATGGTATCTGGCTTTTGTTTTCGTTTTATTATGTATAGTGGATACAATATAGTGGCAGCGGCAAAGATGATGATGGTGGCCGGCCGGCTGAAATGCTGGTGATGGCTGGCTGAGGGCAACGACGGTGATGTTGATCTCCATCGAAGACGGTGTGAGGAGTTATCATTGGTTTGTTCACGGTCTTCTGTTTTCATTTTTCAAATTTTTTTTGTTGTTATTAATTATTATATGATCAGACCTGGACCAATAATTCCAACCATAGAATCCTACCAGTCCTGTTGTCATTCATTATAATCTTTTTCCAAAATTAGCAACTCGCATAAATCGGAAGGTATATAGTAAGTATTCGTGCATCGGCTCATATTCCAGGGGTTCAAATACGGCGCTCTGCCAATTACCAGGCAACAATATGGAGTTACGAATTTCTCCAGTCCTTCAAGGTCAATAACATAAGAGATGTAAGTTCAATTGTTCTTCTCCTTAACAATTTTATTTTTGGAATTTCGGTTGAATTCCGCATTGGGTATATGTTTTGACAACCCTTGTAGAGTTTGGTGTGAGAATAGAATCAAGACATATTTTTGTGTTGCACCAAATTAATTTGTTTAGGGGGCTAAGGTGACCGGTTTGTATTAACTATATAATGGTGGGTTTTGTTTTACGAATATTGAGCCAAAAGTGTAGAGACAAAGAGTGAAATGAAAGAAACCGTGAGAGAGGTGTAGGCTTGTTATAACATTAAAAGATGATTTTTAATTTTACACAAGTTTAATTAAAGCCACTAGATTTTATAAATTTTGTAAGAGCATTCCCGATTTTAAAGTTACAATTACCACTTGTTTTTAGTAGAAGTTACTAATTCATGTGAATTATCAGGATCAAGTGTACAAAAGCAGGGTAGTGATACTGGAGAGAGAGATCAAAATGATTCTGAATAGTTATACAAAGGAGGAGAATTCATTACTAATGCTAGAGTTGATTGATGATATCCAAAGATCAGGCTTGACCCACCGATTTGAGACCGATATACAAAAAGCTCTTAACAAGATTCACTACAAAAAAAAGAGGCTTTAACGAGGGTGAAAACCGGTTGTTAATTGTCCCAAAACGGTCGGGAAAGGTTATTAACGACAGGATAGGACCCCTCATTATAGGCTTTGCCGGTAAAAGTCAATAACGACGGGAAAATTGTGTCCGGTCGTTGAAAGTATCAACAATGGTACTTTTTCCAGTCGTTAAAAATCAATTTTACAAGTAGAATCATTGGTATTGCCGACAAGATTTACCGTCATTAATATATAGCAAATGATAGAATTCCTGTAGTTATTGTGTTGCAACTAACAAAAGTCTCATCATTAATGAATCGCTAATGACGTTCAGAACCAACGAGGATGACCTATTTTCTAAAGTTTAATCATAAAAATAATTGTCATCATTTATATTATTAAATCGAGTACATAAAAACAAATAGAGTAAGATTATGTCATTGTGCACAAATAACTAATTCAACACCTAATACAAACGAGAGATATTAGCTTTCTAAGTGGGTGGGAGCCATAACATTCCTTTCTTCAACTTCTTGAAGCACTCTTCTTTTATCCCCGAGCCTAACGTGTGTGGTTCCAAGTCCTTGCTGAAGCACTGGAAACAAAGTGATGTTACTCGATATATAGAGTTATAAGGAGATGATAGACATATTAAAGATAGAGAATAAAGTAACGGAAGGATAGAGCTAACAAAAACAGAGGAAACTTCTACCAAAAAAAGAAAACAGAGGAAGCAAAGGAAAATTAAGTTATTTTCTCAAAGCTTCAAGAACTTTCAAAGTGAGGATAAGAAATTCACTCTCCTTAGAGGACTTGCAATTAGAACACTTGAAGAATATTTACCTACAAAAGACAACAAGTGCTCTTATTCAAACAACCAATAATAGTATTAGTAGGCACCAATAATATGCCAAATTAAACAAAAACAACCAACCACCATCTGTTCTTGCTGAAAGCAAACATCCAGTGTAGTCCAACTTGTGCATTTACAATCCTTTCTCAACTCTCTAGGTCAAGAAATATGGACGTCATAATGATAAAGAACAAACAAGAAAAAGGATACAACATTCAATCCAATTATTACCAACAAGCTACACATTTCCCGAAAGGTTGCTTCTTCCATGAGCTTCAGCTGCTCTCTATATTCTGCCCTCCCTCTCCAGTACAATTCTAATCTTTGTTCTAACCAAGATATATTCCAACCTCCCCCTGTCTAATTACTATTAGACTAACAGACAAAACAATGCAATGGTCTAGTTGAATCAAATCCATACAAGAATCAAATTAGAGTAGTATTTTTCTCAAAGATTGGATCTTACAAAGAAAGAGGAGAAACATGTCCCCCAGTCACTTATTTCCAAAGCATCGGAGTCGAATCAGTAAATCCACACAACTACAAAAAAGAGAAGCTAAAGAGTCAAACCAGAGATCGAGTTAGCTAACGAGAAGAGTAATTTCAATAACCCTAGAAATTTGGTTCTTGTATGGATTTGATAGTTGAAGGTGATATTCCATACCTCACTTTGGGGCGCTAGATTCTGTAATCTTTGAATCGGGAATCAAGCTGGGATTGGAGACTTGAAACCCTAGCCCAATCCATCGGTAACAAGAAGGGATCGATAGGGGAGTTACAGTTGGCAGCAGCAGTGGGGACGAAAGAGGAACTTCGAAGCGTCGGCACGAAGATGGAAGCGCTAGAAGACAAAGCCCGAAGAGGAGTTTTGGAAATGGGTGCTCTCTGCTCCTCAGTGCGAGCTCGAAAGTGAAGGAGGGCTGAAGGAATTAGGGATTAGGACGGGTTCCAATTTGGCTATTTAGTCAGGAGAGATTCTGGGGTCGGAACGATTAGAAAATAGAGATTGATGAGACGGGAAAGGGGTTGTGAGATGAGGGGAGGGGCGGTGAGAAAGACAGAGATCGTATGACCAGAACGAGTGGGTAAAGAAGCGGGGGAGATGAGTAAGAATGGAAATAACTTTACCAATTTCCAAGGGTTTAAAGTTAAGTTCAAACCCATTCCTTTGTGAACGTACAAAGAGAGCCCGGGAAACGAAATTATTTTGGCGGTCTCCCAAGTTGAATTTTCAATACCAGTAACGAGGGGGTTCACTTGTCGTGATATATGTAAAAGCAATAACGAGGGGTTTTTAACACCTGTAACGACAAGAATAATGTACCCTTCATTACAAGGTGGTCCCATACAATTTATATGGTTTTAACGATGGGATTTGATCCCCTCACCAGTTTTTCCCCTCGTTACAACCAGCTTTTTTTGTAGTGATTGTGTGTTTCGATAAATGTTACACAATGAAAAATAATTCTCTCCACGAGGTCGGTCTTCACTTCAGGCTTCTTAGACAAAATGATTGTGTTGTATCACAAGGTATTATAATTTTGTATTCTTTATCTTATTCAATTAAGAAAAGTATGATAATGATATAGTGTTTATCCAGACGTGTTCAAGAAATTTGTGAGTGACAAAGGTGAAATCATCATAAAAGGATGCTGCAACGGGCATGAGGATTTGAAAGATATTTTAAGTTTGTATGAAGCATCACATCTTGCCTATGAAGGTGAAGACATATTGGATAAGGCTAAGACACATACAACTAAATACCTCAAAAACATCTTGTTGGAAATGGACTCTAGTGATAATTATGAATTCATGAAAGAACTTATTCGACACTCTCTAGAGATTCCACTACATAGGAGAATGGTTATGTTAGAAGCAAGATGGTATATTGAATCATGCAAGAAGAAGGAAGGAACGAACATGACCTTGCTTGAACTAGCCAAGTTAGAATTCAACATCGCGCAGTCAGTACTCCAACAAGATCTGAAGAGCGTATCATGGTAATGAAAATTTCCTTTTTTCATTATCAAAAAATGAATATTTCATTATCGGGTTAATTGCATGATTGGTCACTGAGATTATGAAAAACGTTCATGTTTGGTCACTCGAAATATTTAAATCCATTCATAGTCACTAGATTTAGTAAAACAATTCAAGTTTGGTCACTCTCCGTCAAACTCCGTTAACTTTGGCTGATGTGGCAGTCAACTCTCATAGTTGACCGTTAAATATGTGACGTGTCAATTAAAAAATTATAAAAAAATTATATTTAATCATTTTACAATTTCCACCTCATTTTTACAACTATTGAAAAAACCCCTAATTTTTATCCCCTCTGGCAAACATCCTCCTCTCATACCTTATCCAACCAAAACAAGAAATTGACCAGAGATCTCACATATAGATCACACAAATGAAAATTACAGTTCTTGTAACCAATAACTTCATAAAATTGATTTCAATCCCTTTAATTAGATTCTAATTCTCGAGCATACTTCTCATCGGGACGTCGACGGCTTCGTCGCGCGAATGCTTCCATGACCGCCTACCACGTTTGTCGCCCATGCTAGTAATCCCGCCATGGCCTCCGCCTCTCGACGTCGACTCTGCTTTGCGATGAACTACTATCGTCGCACCTGATGATGCTGGTGGTGGAGCCAAAATGGCAGCCTCCTTTCCGGGGAAGAAAAAGCCGAGGAAGATTGGGGTTTCAAAGTGACAGTGTAATGCACTTGGGGACGGCGAATTCAGAGTTCGGGTATTGCTAGCTGAAACGGAATAGGCAGAAGAAGGAGGCAGAGAGTGAGAGAATGTGTGGCACATGGAAGCATGGGAAGAAGAAAGATGAGGAGAGAGAGAGAGGCCAAGAACGACAGGGAAAGTGGTGAGTTTTCTTTTTGTTTGGGTACTGTTGATCACTATTTTGATGAAACGAAATTCGGGGGTCCGATTTGGATGAAAACGGGTCCCATGTGAAATTGCCCGGCCGACAAGCTAATTCAGAGCGATCAGTGAGCTTTCTCTCTCTGTTTCAACAAGAAAAGGCTCTTGTATATCTTAAAGCCCACTTGAAGCCAAAATCAAAAGTGAACAACAAGATGGGATGCGACGGTGGCGGTGGTGACGAGGTGGGAGAGGACGCCGGGTGTAGGTGGGGCATTGGAAGAGGGAGTAGAGGCCGGTACGGTGGCGGAGGAAGAGAGAGGAGGAGCAGAAGAAAAAGGCGGGGGCTGCGGCGGAGAAAGAGTGACAGAGGTGGAGTTGATAATTAGTGAGGTTTATGGAATTAAAAGTAATAATTTTTATTTTTATTTTTTATTCTAATGGTAGTGATAATGAGGTGGAAATTATGGATTTTTTTTTATTTTTTTTTATTGCCACATCATACATTTAACAGTCAATTATGAGAGTTGACTGCCACATCAGTCAAAGTTAACGGAGTTGGACGGAGAGTGACCAAACTTGAATTGTTTTACTAAATCTAGTGATTTTGAATGGATTTAAATATTTTGAGTGACCAAACATGAACGTTTTTCGTAATCTCAATGACCAATCATGCAATTAACCCTTTCATTATCAAAAAATAAAATTTTCATTTTTCCTCGTGCAATTAGGTTTGTTATGGATCTAGTGAGTAGCTCATGATAATTTGATTGACAGACTTGTTATCGTTGATAACACACTTCAAATATTATTTTCCTAGTTTGGCTCGTAATTTATCAAATGTGGAATCTTCAAAGTTAAAGGCAAATATGTAGATAGTGTTGCAAGGATAGAAGTTTTGATAATTAATTAACATTTGATTCAAAATTTTAATTTGAAGGTGGTGGAACAATCCGGGGTTAGCAAAAGAGTTGAGTTTCAGTAGAGACAGATTGGTGGAATGCTTTTTCGTGGCAGTTTCACTAATGTACGAGCCCCAATTCAGCTCATATCGTCAGGGTTTAAGAAAAGTTGCCTTATTCATTACTACAATTGATGATATTTATGACATTTATGGCACAATGAGTGAGCTAGAGCTATTTACCGATGCAGTAGAGAGGTAATATTTTGTTTTCTTCGTAAAAAATAGGTACATCTACTTCGAAATATACATTATGTACATTGAATTTAAATCTCAATAAATTCTTATGAATGTTTATTTTCTATTCATGATATTATGGCATCTATTTTCCTAACGTTTAGAAAAGTTCTAGAAATATTTAAATAGTTACTTGGGTATATGTTTCAGGTGGGACATTGATGTTGTTCAGAGCTTACCGAACTACATGAAAATATGCTTCTTAGCGTTGTATAATACCATTAATGAAATGGCTTATGGATTTCTCCGAAAACATGGGTATAACATTATCCCCAACCTGGCCAAATTGGTATGATTAATTGGACCATATCACATACACTATTTGCTTATTATAACTCACTAATCAATGAAGTGTTTTTTGTTGTTTTAGTGGGCTGATATGTTGAAGGCATTCTTGAAAGAAGCAAAGTGGAGCCATAAGGAGATTGACCCACCAAGATTCTCTGAATATTTGGAAAATGCATGGAGATCTGTATCAGGAACGGTCATTCTTGTCCATACTTACTATCTTCTAGATGGCGATGAACACATGAATGATTTTGATTCCACGAAAAAGACATTGTTGCAGTTAATGACCTATGATAAAATTCTTCGATGGCCATCTATCATTTTTCGCCTTTGCAACGATCTGGCAACCTCCTCGGTAAGATCATCGTACTAATATATTATTATGTGACCAAAATTACAACTTAGCGTGAAAATCTATATAATGCTATTGGAAAGACATAAACAATTTGGAGAGATAGAATTTGCTCAGACTTGAGTCGTCCCTTTAACGACTGCTAAAATTCGAATAATGTGAACATCAAATTGACTACCACCTCATCCAGTAGAAACTCAGAACTCAAACTCTGGCCCATTCTCATGCAATTAGAGTCTTATTGGTTAAGCAAGGTGTAAAATGTCTATCTGCTCATTCTACTTATAGAGAAAGCATTAAGAGAGCTTTGGGATTCATTATTAAGTATCATATATTAATCATGAGAGGTCTCATCATGATTCTATTTATAGCAACCCAATCAACCCCTTATGCCTATGGGTGTAGTACCTGACTTTATGGATTTAGCAAGGGCTACAAACAAACATACACAAAAGTGATCAAGATTTGTTGTGTAACATGTTAGACGAAATGTAACAAAGATGGTAGACACTTGCATAGAAAACTTTAATATTGTCAGTTTCAATAGAAAATTTTCATATCTAAGGACTTGAATAACACTATTGATTAATTTCAGGACTTAATTGTTACTTTAATGAAATAAAAGTGCAACACTATAATTTTTCTCAAAGTTTATTAGCGGAAAATTAAAATTTTCAATATGATGAATTTAATATACCACAAGTACACTACAATGTAAAGCAAATAATTGGGATGATTTGAACCAATTAAGTGGGATCTAAGATAAAGTCAAAGACCGCCAAATCATAATCCATTCATTTAATTCTTCTAGGAACTTAAGTAGGCAATTTATGCGATATATAATCTTGAAGGTCTCACTAGTTTCACAATTGTTGAGCTACGTTGATATGGGGTTATTATATATACATTTTTTTATACAAAGGCTCATTGCGGCCTTTATGACGATCCAGGAGGAAATAGCGAGAGGTGGAACGGTGAACTCCATCTCCTGCTACATGAATGACAATGGAGTTAACGAGGAGCAAGCTAGGCAACACATAAAGGTTTTGATCGATGGAGCGTGGAAGAAGATGAACCAAGAGCTGTTTTTTTATCACAAAGGATACAATTGGTTCAAATGCGTTCATGAAATCTTTTCTACAATCAACGATCAATTTAGCAAGGATGGCTCATTGCATTTATCATAGAGGAGATAGCCACAGCGCTCCAGATCTGAAGTCAAAGAAGGAAGTCCTGACCCTCATAGTTGAGCCCATCACAGATTAAGAACATGTTGTTGATCATTGTGAATCTCCTATGATATGTAGCTAATGTCATGTCTGAGTGATATTGACTCTTGAGTTTGTATTGCTATATATTATTCGTAATTCTAGTTTATAAGTATATTTTACATCCCATATTAAATAATCTCCTCGATTTTGGGGCCACGCTTTGTTTCTTTCGTGATTTAGGGTCATGATGAGGAACAACTTCTTAATAGCACTAAGTATTATTAAAAGGGTCATTTTCTTGTTTGATTGTGGTGATGGATTTGAGTATCTAATTTAAACCATTTTGGATTTAGGAAGGAACCCCATGTTTGCGGAATCCACAAATTTGGAGGTTATAATGATTTGGAGGAACCCATGTTTGCTTTAGTGGGCTTATAAGTTGAATGCTTTCCTAACTGAAGCGAAGTAAAGTTGTAAGAAGTGGAACCCTCCAACATTTTCTAAATACATAGAAAATGCATATAGATATGTTTTGGGAACTGTCTTAAGGTCCACACATTTTTTTAGATGATGATGAATGAACTTATGGATGATAATATTAATTTCTCAAACGAAGCATTGTGCCTCTTAGTTAATTCATACACAATTCTTCTCTGGCTATTTATAATTGTCTGGCCAAGCAACGATCTACTAACATCATCGGTAAGTTTCACATACAAAACAATTATATTGTGGGCCAAAAATTCTAACTAAATTCAAATGTTTTGGATATTTTTAATACAAATAGTTGTCTTGTATCCATTTTGGTTATACAAAGACGATGGGACTAATGATAATTGTGTGACTACCATTCAACTGGAGGATATGATTTTATGTTCAACATTCACCCACACTCTAGGAGGAACATGGAGAGCATTAGATTAGATGGAAGCCTCAGCCAACCCATAAGGATGGTGTGTTTTCCATGGTTTTCAACATTTCTTATATTCAATTTTTGCTTATACGGTAACATGAACTCATCTACTTATGTATTGTATCTCGACTTGTAATTTTGGGTAAATATAATAAGAGGCATTAAAGGAAATGATTTTATTTTTCTTGTTCTCTAATTTAATTCACAATAGAATTGATCAGAGTATGAAAGATTTATTGTCATACATAATCTATTCATAACCACATGATATCATATATATACATGTGAACTTCCATAAGAGAGTAATTTGATATGATCGGACGAAGTTCCTCGACTGAAAGGAGAGGGACGGTGGCCCTGTGATCTACCAACTGCATACTTCCCACCCAACTTCGAAAATCCTCCATGCTAGTTGTCACTTTGCTGCAATTGGAAGTGTCTTCCGGAGCAAGAACAACATTAAAATCTCCTCCTACTATCCAAGGAGCCTTCCCAAAATAACAACAATTCAACTCTCAATGGATTGACAAAGAAGCAATCTCAATTAGCAAGAAGAACCCTAAAATTCGGCAAAGTGTTTATTCTGTTTCAGGCTACCTACTTTGCAAGGTTGGTCCTCACAAATGGCTCGATGAAAATGCGAGAAGAAGGATTGGAAGTGAAGTCCGAGTGTTGCTCTACATGAATGAATGCTTGATGGAGCAAGGACATGTCATTGAGATCATTTTCCAAAGCCCAAGTAGCTAAGTCAAAATCGGCAACTGTCATTGAGAGTAATTTGACTTAATCTCGTCAACCACTTTTTATTGCATAACTGATATGGAATCAGATATTCCAAATATTTTTTTAATTGTTTTCAAGGTAGATATTCCAAATATCATAAATATCTATTATATATGAGCCATAAGAAAGGATTTGGGACCATTTTCATTTTTCCAAAGTCATTCACGTAGTGAAAAGAGAAAACGATGAAAATGGAGCAGGCAATCTTAATGATGAAAACGGGTTATATATGTTGGAGCAATAATATGTACTGATCTGAGAAAGAAAACTAGTGAGGCTTTTGATTATGTTTTCCTCATGCGGTCTGTGTAAGAAATGTTGGAGCCTCCAAATCAATATTCCATATCCAAATGTTATAAAAAAAATATTCCATATCCAAATGAAAAATGAACAATTATGAAATGTGTACGTAGATAGATGGTGGTTAAAACTTAAGATTTTGAAAACAAAAGGTGTTCCGAAAATGTTATTTTGAAATATATCGAACATTTATATATATGAATTTTGTAAAAGGCGTACAAGCTAAACCTGATGAACTCACAAATAAAAATAAAAAAAAAATTAAACGCGAAAAAGTCATAAACAGTGGCGGACCTTGAAATATTGTATAGGATTGTTCTCTTGCAAAAATTAAATTTAATTAAAAATTACATACGAAAATAATTTTAAATATGAAAATATCCGACTAGTACAAGTTACAACAAAAACCAATGATGTATTTCATATTCTAAAAAAATACATTCGATTTCTAGAATGCTAAACAAATCTCTCTCGATATGTCATACTAGACAGTGGTAGCAAGTAATTGGGTTTAATCATTAGGTTCTGAACATAATTGAAAATATAATAATATTTTACTATTGTATTTTATTTAAATATAAAATAAATGAATTGTAGTCTAATGCAAAACTTGTATAGTAGTGTCAGCTGAAAAGGGATGTGCAAACCAAAGTAGGAAGGACGGATGGGATGGGATGGGATATCAAGATTTACATGGTTCCAATTTGGCTCTACTGGGGAAGCAGTTATGGAACCTAATTCAGAATCCAAACTCACTAGTGGCCAGGGTATTGAAATCAAGGTATTATCCTAGTAGGGATATCCTGGAAGCAGATGAGGGGTATAACCCAAGTTATACTTGGAGAAGCCTCATGGCAGTGAAGAATTTAGTGAAGAGAGGTTTGAGATGGAAAATTGGGGATGGAAGGAGATCATATATATGGTTGGATAGGTGGCTACAAGATGGTACACAGGAAAAAATTATATCACAGGTTAGGCCTATTAATGGGAGCACTCAGTTTCAGAATTGAATGATCATAATACTCGATCTTGGCGCACGGATGTTCTACAACATATTTCAATCCTACGAACAAACAACAAATCCTCAAAACCCCAATTCATAGACAACCAGCTAAGGATGAAAAAGTGTGGAGCCTGGAGAGGAATGGAAGCTACACAGCACTGTTCTTCAAATCGAGCCGAGACGGTCAGTCCGACCGGTAAAAGCGGCACCCGACCATTAAACAGGCTCGGCACAGTCAAATAACCGCAGTGGCTAGAATGGGCGGTTTTTGAGCGGCCGTAACGGTTAACTGAACGGTTTTTCCACCTCAGTCAGGAAATAAAATAAAAAAACGATCTCAGCACAATCGACTGGGTTTCATCTGATCTATGGTGGCCGCCGGAGAGCTTCCCCAGCCCTCCACGTCCCAGATCCATTGCACTCTGACGCCTCCATGTTCTATGAAAAGAAAAGGAAAGAAGATAAATAACAGAAGGAAGAAGGAAGAAAATAAGATGGGACTTTGAGAGAGAGATGGGTGAGGCGGTGAGTCGCTTCTGGGGTGGGTGGAAGAAAGCCATCGCTGTTGGATTGAAGGAAAGAAGAAGTAAGAAAAGAAAGAGTTTGAGAGATATAGAGGAAGAAGTGACGGCCTGTTAAGGGTGTGGGTGGGGTGGGGGTAGGTTTTTTTCATTTGTGTTTGTCAGTTGATATATATGTATATCCAATGTAATATTACAAAGTGGTACTTAGTAAATTCTATTTTAGTCATTATATTATTAAATTATTATTTTATTTGTCTTATAATTATGATTTTATTGTTTATATAAGCTACCGGTTCTCTAACGGTTTTATATTGGCTCAATGTCGTTGGACCACTAAATTGTGATCCGTTCAGGTTATCGGTTCATGCTCCGGTTCAGTTCTGACAACATTGCTACACAGTGAGATCGGCCTATGAGAAATGGAGGATAAAACAGAACGAGCAAGAGGAAGAGGTCTATATCCCTGTGAACTGGACAAGATATTGGAAGATTCATATTCCTCCAAAAGTGAAGGTTTTCATATGGAGATGGGTGAACAGTTTTCTCTCAATAGGGAAGAATATAATGGATCGAACTCATGAATAATGTGATGAATGTCTGTTTTGTGGACTAATTGAAATGCAGGAGCATATATTTAGGGACTATGCTTGGGTGAGAAGAGTCTGGCAACCTAGCAGTCTAAGTTTGTTTTCTCAAAGGGTGAAGAGGGTGAAGAGCTTACCTGTGAATCGTGGATGTGCCAGCTTTAGGAATCTAAACCCGATGAGAAGATTGGCGAGATTCTTGTGGCTTTGTGGTTTATCTGGGAAGAGCAAAACAGTCAATTGTGGAATAAGAAGAAGAAAGAAGAATTTGAAATAATGGGGTGCAGTCAGATGGTTGAAAGAATACCTAGAGTATAACAAGTAGGCCGAGAAGGAAACCTAGAGAAACCCGATTGGGTGGGAACCCCCGGTGACGGTACCATACAAGATCAATGTTGATGCAGCTGTGTTGAAGGATCAGGGAAATAGCAGGGGAGTGGTGATTCGTGACATGCAGGGTGGTTTTTGTGGGGTGGCGGTTAAAAGGACGAGAATACAATGGGGGCCGGCAATTTCAGAGACTCTTGCGATTGAATTTGGTTTGGAGCTGACGGAAAGATGGGGGATAAGGGGCTGTGTGCTGGAATCGGACTATTTGTTCACAATTTCTCAGCTGAAGCGGAAGGAAATGGAGAGTACAGAGGTGGGAGATCGGTGCAAAGAGCTGACGGAGGTGGCAAGCAGAAATGGAAGGTCAAATGGGCCTATGCGGGAAGAGAAAGGCACAAAGCAGACCACCATATGGCCCGCATTATTTGTGGATGGGAAGATGAAGAAGTTTGGGCCCAAAGGCCTCCTATCTTTCTTGTACCTCAATTGAGGATTGACATGTCAAGTTATCATATGACTACTTAATAAAATTTCAGATGTTTGAATAAAAAATAAATAAAAAATATAGTAGCAGTGTCCTAAGTACAAATCACACATCCTACTATTTAAATATTATTTGCCAATACACAGACTACAACCAAATATTGGATAAAAATTATAGTGGTGTCCTGCTATCACTTAAATATATTGTTACCTATAGGCAAATTACTACAGGTGGTTGAATAATCATTTTTTCAAATTTTAGAGTGTCTGGTCCGCCTTTAGTCATAAATTGATGAATTTTGCAATAAAAACCTAAAAAATAGTTGAAAAAAAAAACACTTTGTTGGAAAAAGAAAATCCACTAAGGAGCCTGTACTATGCGGCAAGACTGAAACTACTGTACATACTGACTGAAATTACTGTTACAACTTGAAAGGAACTTTAGTGTGGGAGGGTGCAGCGTGTTCTCTAATTGGCTTTGAATGACACGTTCTCTTGGAATCACTGATGGGACGGCTGGTTCGTTGTCCATTTTGGTTTATGTGAGTTGGTCTGCTTGAGGCTCAGTTGCATTCCAACAGATGTGGTCCTGCATTAGTCACACGGAGACTTGATGAGCCCAGTTTTGGCCTTCGTGTATCACTGTATTAGGACTGGAAATAGTACTTGAGAGTTGAGAGGACTGGTGTCAGACAGAGAAAGCATGAGTGGCCTAAGATATTTCCCTCTGTTTGCTTGGTGGCTGCGACGCCACGTAGTCTTTATATTTTTGTCCACTCAATTCAACTACCATGTCGCAGTTATCTATGTCTGCTCTCACCCATATTTTCTCTTTTTCAGTACATTTTTTTTTTGTCAAAAACAAAGTCTTAAATCTTAAATAGCAGAGTGAGAGTCCACGGGGGTTGTAAATCTACCTCTCTTATGCCAGAGAAAGATGTTGAGCTGCATAAATCGGATCCCCTTAATTGCAGGTATCTCATATCTTTGTTTTATTTGTTTTTTTCTCATCTTTAGTGTATGAGTCCTATTTCGGATCTCTAATTTTTTTCAATGGGTTGATTTGCGCTTATCTTCACCTCAGAGAAGAGCTACATCCGCAGGGTCTCTCTCTTTAGTCTTTTCCCATTTGGTCTTTCGTCCTACTTCCCCTCACAAGTTGTTTGATCTTTTTTTATTTTCAGGGGAAATACTGGCGAATGGCGATTCGTTCCAGGTTAGAGGTTGGGGGCTGTAACAACCCAACACAGCTGGCGAGGATGAACCGATGTATAAATAGAAGAAACCTTTTGTAACTGGATATCTTTTGGGAAAATGAATAAGCAATAGCCACTTTACCTTCTCTACTTTAGTTTAGCTCTGTAGAACTCTATTCTTCAATCTTTCCCCTCTGCTCCTCCATTGCTCCTTTCATTCGCCAGATTCCACCAATGATCCTTACAAGTAGGGGTGGCTATTAGGGATGGCAATTTACCCACCCATGGGTATTTTTGCCCAAACCCAAGTAGACCCATTTATATGGGTTGGGTATGGATTTGGGTAAGATTTGGGTAGGTGGTGTTGGGTTTGGATTTTATTTTTGGGTATGGATTGGGCTTGGGTATCCATCTCCTTGGACCTGCCTGTATATATTTTTTTTATTAGGTGTTAAAATGTAAAGAGAAATTTTTAATGTATTAAATTGTAATTTTCCACATATGATGCTGGACCTATTTGTATCTTCTTAAAAACGTTAGGTACTAAAGTGTAACTTTGGCTGTCAGCGACAGCGACCATCGTGTTCCATTCCAGGCTTCCGTATCTTCGTCGGCGGCGGCTTCGACGGTGCCGAACGCCGGCGACTAACAGGCGAGGACGATGGATCAGGATCAATTCGACCTTGCTGCCTCCGACCACAACCGGCCCGCCGTCGAGGGGTTCGTCGTGTTCGACCTGGCCATCGGGAATGACGAACTTGCTGCCTCCGATCCTCGGGTACCATCAGCAATTGGGTCCAGTCCGGTCTCCCACCCGACGAGCCCCATCTCGACAATTGGATTCGAGGATCGATTTCGATGTCCAGGACTGGGAATTCGACTGGGGAGATCAAGGAGGGAGAGGGATGGATTCGCGGGTCACCGGGTTTAGTCGCGGTCGGAGCCGAGAGGGATCAGGAGGCGGCGGCGGATTGTGAGGCGGCGGCGAGGGGAAGGAGGAGGAGCGATGGCGGCGGCGAAATTGGGAAATAACTGGAATAGTCGCGGTCGAATGTGCAGTACGGGCTTTTCCTCTTCTTCGCCGCCTGGGTGGTGGTGATGACCCTCTTCATCTTCTTCTTCCTGCCAGAGACCAAGAACGTCCCCATTGAAGAGATGAATCCTTGCACAGACACTCTTACTTGTCTGGGATTTGATGCAGCTGAATGATGCATGTGAATGATGCAGGTGATGCATGAATTCTCCTCTAACACATGTTTCCTGCCATGAGTATTAGTGGGTTTGGTTTACAACAACCAACTTTGTTTGCAAGGGTGAGAGATCACAGATCGATTATTGATTTCGAGTTAGTGCTTCCTTTTGTTTCCAAATCTAGTAAGAGTGTCTGTGCAAGGATTCATCTTCTTCTTCCTTCGTTATCATGCAAGGAGATGTTTCTAGTAAGAGTGTCTGTGCAAGAGCAAGTTGACAGAAGTGAACACAAGAGAAGAAGTGCTGAGAAAAAGAAAGGAAAAGTTGCTGCATTTCTCATATGCACTGTTACCAACAGCATCTCTCATATGCACTATTATCAACCAGCTACCATTGATCACCTGAAATACACGGGATCGGTTGCTGCATTTCTCAGAGTATCAAACTTGACCAGAGCCACCCTGTAAATGGTTGATTTCTCATCTGCCAAGTGAGTAGCGCCCTTGGCTGCTGCTGCCTGCTGCTGATGCAGGGGAATTTGCAGGCAGGGCTAAGAGTCATGTGCAAGCAACTATCAACAAATCACCCCAAAGGGCACCTGAAACTATCAACCATTTCAAACCATTGAATCCAACACTGTGCTTACAACTCTTTCAAAGCTTGTTTATAAGGGAAGGGTATTACAGAGGAACACACACTACCGCAAGACATAGTATTACAGAGGAACCCAACAACAGAAATGAGATACTTTGTTTTGAGTTTTGAACATAACTTCACTACATAATCAAATCAAACAAACTCCCAGATTCTTTCTCAGTCCTCATATTCCATAACTTGTTCATCATCACCGCCATCATTCTCACAGAATATGGTTTGAGTCGAACCATCAACATCAGGAGAGAAAATGGCTACACCTGCAAAATAATGAATAACATACTCAATCATCAAGTAGAAAGCCAGTAGCTAGTAAATAATGCACCAAACCAGGAAACCAACATATAACAATGAAAATCATCCAATAATGAATAACAGCAACAACAAGTTGTTTCTTACCCTGAAGTTCATAGATAGACTATCATCATTAGTTTCTGAATCCATATTTCCCTAGAAAAATCAAGCAAGCAACAAACAATCATTCAAACTAGTGCAACAGTAAAATCATTCAACCAAACCAAGTAAGTGCAGACTATTAACCATTTTAAAGGACTGGAGAAAAATCACAGCAGCCTCTAAGTTTTCAACTTCTAAATATTCAGAGACAGTAGTGCAACAAAAGGGTATCCCCATTGGCATCATTCATTCAAGGACTGGAGAAAAATATAACTTCACGACACTTATGTCTCATTACAGCTCGAGTAATAACTGATAGCCTTATCAAGAATTCAGCCAAACAAAAACCCTACAACTCTCGTTTCCACCAATTGCATATTGCATTCGATTCACAAGAACATTTATAACAGAACCAGCAGGACATAAATCAGTGAAGTAAAGGGGGAGGCTTTGAGGAGCATGACTTACCAAGAAGAGCAAATGAGCTGCACCAATCTGCACCAGCTACTGAATCACAACGCCCTTAACCACACTACCCAACGGCACCTGATTCCTCTTCTCTTCTTCTTTCCTTGTATGCAATCGATACTGATCCAACGGCAGCAGAATCTGATAGAACCCAGCGTACAGCCAGTACACCACTATTGGAAGAGCAAGAACTTGCCTGAAACTTAGCAGCCTCGCTCCTGTACGGGTAATTGGCAGTAAGAACCGGCAAGAAGAAGAAGAAGAAAAACAGAGTGCCAAAATTTCCGTATCCGAAGAAGAAGAAAATCGAGCATCAAAAATCGGCAAGAAGAAGAAGAATTCGTTCACAGTTCACACCCGCAGAGAGAACTGGGGACGATGGAATTCGTTCACAGTTCAATTAGCAAAACCCAATTAGTCAATTACCTGGATTAACTACTCTCTTTCAGAAACTCGAAGCTTGGTAGCACTGGGCGCGGCGATGTCGGAGCTAGTGGCAGTGGCCGGGGCGGCGACGAAATCGGGGCAGGGTTTCTGTATCTTTGGTGGCGCCGAGCCGCCGATGCGATTCAGTGGTCGGAGCCGAGATCGGAGGCGGGGCGGCGACGTCGAGCTGGTGGCCGGGGCGGCGACGTCGTGGCTCAGCCGGCTCGTCGTCGACGAAGATGGGTAGAGAGGAAGAGTCGTCGACTGTGCGAGAGGAAGATGGGTGAGATGAGTCTTCGATTGTCTTTAATTTTTTTTTTTAGTTTCGTTTTTTTTTTTAATTATTTGGGTTTGGATTTTTTAACCCAAGTTCATGGGTAAAACCCAAGTAAACCCAACATAATGGGTATGGGTATTGACCCATCTGACTTTATCCATTTACACTTTAATTGGATTTCAGACCCAACCCAAATGGGTTGGATAGTTATAAACCCATGGGTATGGGTATAATTGCCAAGCCTAGTGGCTATACGGTCCGGTCCGGTTAAATTGGACCAAATTGATCCGGTCCCAGGCCGGTCTTTTCCGGCTTATAAGGACCAAATATTAGATTGGATACAATCCGGTCTTGATCCGAGTCCCGGTCCGAGTTATACAGTCCGGTTTCGTGTAAAACCAAACAGTCCGGGCCAAATAGCCCGCCCTACTTACAATAGCATTCGCAGTTGGTCGTTGAATTCCTACAGAGCTTTGCCTTGTGTTATCCGCTCTCTCTTGCTCTGTATCCTGTTATCGTTTTGTTTGATTGTTGTTGTTTGATTTGTCACTTTTATTGTCTTTGTTCAGCTGGGTTTCGTACCGCAAAGACCCACCAGATCAGGGTAACAAACCCTCTAGATTTTCCCCCTTTCGATTCCTTTCTCCTCTATTGTCTCTTTTTACTTTTGGATCTTTTGTTGTGTTGGGTGTCTAACAAACATTTCCAGACTCCGTTCCTTTAATTATTTGCACATGCTGTAGATTTTTATATGGTGCACCTCCGGAGTAAGAAATTGGATTAGTATTTCAAGTTTGAAAAGCAAAGATACAACAAGTTTGTGCGCACTCTCTGTTTTGACTTTTGAGCAAGGATGTTTAGCCTTCGGTGATTTTGGATGGTGATTTAATTATTAGAATTCCTTCATGTAGTATCGTTTGGGAGTTCCAGTTACCATATGCAGTTCAACCAAGTAACAGTAGGTGACAAATGATATCATATGTCAGGGGCGGAGCTACGTGTAAAAGTTCGGTATTAGACGTATAAACTAAATGTTATGTATAAAAATAACCAACGTGAAAATAGTACAATAAAAGTGTTTGTAGTCTAGTGGAATTGTATCGTTCCCTCTCTACTTGTGGTCAAGGTTTCAATTCTTGTGGTAAGCAGCATATCTTTTTATCATCAGCTTTTTTGGTAATCAGTTTATGTTTTGATCCCTAAATAGTCAATTTAGTCTATAATTTTCATAATAGTTTATTTGTCATTCATTTTTCAAAATTTCAATTTACTTATATGGCCTTTAAGTTTTTATTTAACTAATCACCAGCTTTTTTGTAATCAGTTTATGTTTTGATCCCTAAATAGTCAATTTAGTCTATGATTTTCATAATAGTTTATTTGTCATTCATTTTTCAAAATTTCAATTTAGTTATATGGCCTTTAAGTTTTTATTTAACTAAAACATTTGATCAAATGCTGAAACTTTCATAGTTGGTTTGTTCATTATTTAATTTTAAATTACATTTTACTTTTTATTTAACTAAAAAATTTGATCAATGCTTGAATTGAACTTTCATATTTCGTTTGTTAATTATTAAATTATATATTAGATTGATTAAATTCTTCAATTTTAATGTTATTTTTAATATATAATGAATAAATTTTGCCGAATATTAATATTGGTAGACATTCACCTTTAGTTATTAAAACCGTTTACGCCACACAATATTGAAATGAGTTAGTAACTTGTATATAGTTTTCTGATTTATCCCAAATTTAATATAAATTTTTTGTGCGCTTTTTATAAAATAAAATAAGTTTTTGTTTAATAAAATTTTAGCTTTTTACGGTAAAGTACCAAGAGAACTCCGGCCCCCTCCAAAAGCTAAATCCTAGCTCCGCCCCTGTCATATGTCGTAAAAGATTGAATCAAATCACAGTTTTGGTTTAGCTAAAGTTCTCATGTTGTAGCTATACGGATTTCCATTATACTGTACCCTTTGATCACTTATTTATAGTTACTATATATAAACTTGAAGTTGAGTTATTGTTGCATAATTATTTACATTTTGATGCCCCAAATTTCATTAAATCACAGCTTATTCACTATAATGTACACTTTATATTTAGATTCCCTATATTTAATTTTAATGTAAACTCATTGAAAATTTATGTTTGGTATATAAACTTTATGAGATTTTCGTACCTAATACACCAAATTTAATTAAATCACAATTTAGTCATTACAATGTACATTTTATACTTTGATACCCCAAATTTAATTTTATTGTAAAATCATTGAACAATTATGTTTTGGTATCTAAATTTTATGATATTTTCCTACCTACGATTTTTAAAATTTACATATTAGTACAATGTTTAGATTTCACTTGAATCCATGAATCCAATCCACCAATTCTTTTGAACCAATCCATGAATCCAATCCAATATAACATAAGAGTATAAATTTTGTCTATACAATACAAGATGTACCACTCAATTATAGGAGAAGATTCGACCATTTTATATTTGCTCACAACGTGAAACATTAAATAAATGATAAAAGAGAAAAGACTCTAAAATATTGCATGAGCAAACTTATAAACTCATTTAGTATATTTACGAGGTACTAACAAACTTCTACTAACTACATGTAACAAAATATGTGACATCTACATAAGCAAGTGTCAATAAATTGTTACGGTGAAAATGATTGACTGTTGTATTGATGACAAACTAAAATAATTGATCAAAACATTCCATCATCTACTTACTCTTAATTTCATTTTTCACTCGCCTTCCATAACCCTTTCTTTATTTCTTTCTTTGCCTTCTTCGTCGAACCCTAATTAGTATACTATTTTTACGTATTCTAATCACAAGTATGAACGGGTCCATACACAACTCACCGAACAGTCTAGAGAATTAATAATTGAACCATGAACCACTAACTTTTTCAGGCGTGAAATTTTAAGCGAGTTCCAGTTTGTATTCCTTTTGCTTCTCTCTAGAGTTTTCCTTTTTCACCCGTGCTAGAATTTTCAACAATTATACTTGGAATATTTGGCTAGGTATCTACACATATAAAATAAATAGTTTCCATTTTTCTATAAAAAGGTAAATAATTATCATCTTAAACACATCACTATAAAATGAATTAAGCCTCAACTATGAAAATTACAGTTCGGTACCGATACTCAATAAATCTTTAGATTTATAACCTAAATTTATTTTTTTGGCATATAAGTCTTCAAAATGTTGATGGAACATTACATTTTAGCACCTAAAATTTTTTGTATTACATTTTGATACCTAAACTTTTGAAGTTCTACAGATAGGTCTATTTTTTGTATGTATAATTAAATCACCCTTGAATAAATGAGTATCCATACCCAACTTAAAAATTTAAATTATGGAAGTAAATATACATACCCTACCCAAACCCATCTACGAACTTCCAACCCCATATATTACTAACAAAACTGCTAACAAAAAAATAATTTTAGGCCAATAATACTAACAAAACACCATAACGAGCCACAAAATACATGCCAATAAGCCATCTCTGCTCCACGACATGTATGCGGATGGAATCTTTTAGTTTAGTGCGGGTCGAGGGTAGAGGAAAATGCTGTCACAACTCACAAGTCCAGCCATCATCTAGTTACCATACATATGATTTCATCATAACACCAGAGTGCTGTATTTTCACCTTCAAATGTATTTTCCAAATTTTGTCTTCTTTAGTCGTAAAGTTAAGTTGTGCTCATTCTATTAAGCCTGACAAATTGGTAAGCATATAATCTACCCACGGATTTCAAGATTATATGATATCTGTGATTTCACTGTTTTTCTTGTTTCATTTTTGGACATATATCATGATATTGGTGCACCATGTAATTCTAGTATTCATATGACCATGATATCTCAAATGCTTTGGTTTACCCAAAGTATTTGAGATTTCATGCCAAATTATGTGGGTTCTACCATGAACTCATGCAAGCCAAAACAATGCATTCTAATATTACACAAGTTCTCATAACTCAACCTACAATAGACATGAATTCTTCAAATACATGAATTCTACATTACGTGCTTACCAAACGACTCCTAAGGTTTAGAAACTGATCGCCGTTGTGCTACCTATGATATTCGTTGGGGTTTGCTATTTATTTTGATAGCCATTATTATACGGCATATTTTCATGTATAATTCACTCAAATGTTGGGTTCTACCATGAACTCATGCAAGCCAAACAATACATTCTAATATTACACAAGTTCTCATAACTCACCCTACAATATACATGAATTCTTCAAATACATGAATTCTACATTACGTGCTTACCAAACGACCCCTAAGGTTTAGAAACTTATCGCCGCTGTGCTACCTATGATATTCGTTGGGGTTTGCTATTTATTTTGATAGCCATTATTATACGGTATATTTTCATGTATAATTCACTCAAATGTTGTGTCTCATTTTCCAAATGTTTTATTTGTTAATTATTTGTGTCGTCTGTCAATATAAGTACGTCTTTAGAATCTCATGTCCCGGTGCAAAGCGCGGACAATGAGAACTAGTAATATAATAAAGTTGTTAACAATCAACTTTATTGTACACAACATTCACATATCTTATTGTAATCATCATATCTCTTAGGTCGTTTGGATGGATCTTTCTTATGGAGCAATTTGACACAAATGTCTCAAAATGAGACAATTAGAACACATTGTCTCATTTGGCTACCAAAAAAAGAATGAATCAATTGTACATGGAGAATTGTAGATTGCTCCATTATGAGACAATTGAAAAAATCCTGGGCCATTTTTGGTAGAATTTTTTAGACAAAAACCCCATTTTTTGTCTCGATTTTGTTTTGTTTTTTAATAATGGCTCCTTCAAATTAGTCAAGCTTTGATCCAGGGGAATTCGATTGCTTGGTTGGGGAGCATTATACCTGGGATTTGGGGTTTATTTCTGATGCTCTGTTTCTCAACGTGTGGTCTGTGAAGTATTTTACCTTGCCTTGTTCTAAAAGAGGAAGATTGAGAATGAGGGTACTAAAACAAGGACAAAAGTGTATTTTTAGTAATAGTCACATCCCAATTGCCCCATCTCAAATAACAAGCCAAACAAGGCAATTTGGGACAAATATACTATAGAATTGTCTCATTTTGTAAAATGAGACATTTACACCAAATTGCCTCGTTTTGTAAATGATCCATCCAAACGACCCAAGTTCATGTATGTTCACGCACCAAAGTTATTTTTAGTATAATCTCATCAACTCATTAATTTTTTTCTCAAGCATCATCAATCAATCAAATAATCTCATGAATTGTTTATATTGCATATAGTTGATATGGAATGAGATACTCCACAGTCCACTCAGGGATAAGATTATTCTCTACAATATATATTAACCATAATAATGGAGCTGGAACTAGGGGTGTTCAAATGGTTACCATGGTTATTACCAAACCAAACAAGGCTAAATTTCGTTAACCATGGAATACAATATCATAACCAAACCGTCGAAACTAATACAACAGCCAAATTAACCAAACTAAAGTTTAATCGGTTTGGTTAATTGGTTAACCAAATTAACCAATATAAAATCACATTATCATTAAGTGAGAAAATTTTCGGTTAATTTATCAATTCACAATTTATATAATGAATAAAACATAACAATCAGCACTTGGTTATAGTTGACCTTTAACATAAATACATGCAACTAAGACAATTATCTTACGGTTAGTATAGAAGTATTCACCTAGCAAAAATTTATCACAATGGTATGGGTTAATGAATTGTTGTGTTTGTTTAAATTGACTTAGTCTTTCAGCAATTTCATAGGCTGAAAAGGACAGTGCTTTCAAGTTTTCATCCAACATAATGTATGAGATTTATCTAAATTAGGCGTTCATATATTGTGGTCTACACTCTACATATACAAATATACATTATAGGAACAATATCAAGCTTTATATTTTATGAGTCTAAAAGGAATGAGCGTTTAACTCTTGAGTGGTTATTCAAAGTATTAAGTATGTGTATATATTAGATATATGGCTAATTATTTATCTGGTTAATTTGGTTTGACTGGTTAGGAGTGTCTGAAACCAAACCAAAACCACCTAAACCAAACAAGCTAAAAATTTTAACCAAACCAAACCAATTATCCAAATTAACCAAACCAAATTATCCAAATAGTACTGGTTAAAACGGTTACCATGGTAACCAAGAACACCCCTAGCTGGAACATCAATTTTCCAACGCAATATCATTATCACCTGTCGAAAACGATGGAAATGGGGTATGTTGGAGCAATG
Source organism: Linum tenue (assembly GCA_946122785.1). NCBI lineage: Eukaryota > Viridiplantae > Streptophyta > Magnoliopsida > Malpighiales > Linaceae > Linum > Linum tenue. The sequence goes on along the minus strand of CAMGYJ010000010.1, from coordinate 22,700,632 downwards.
AGATGTACTGAGAGTACTGAAATCATGTGATGATTTTGTGTTACGAGATCGGGCCATCGTAGCATTTCGTAGGAGACTGGGCTTGCGTATCTTTAGTATTTTATTATTATTACATTATTAGTCTTTTTTTATTATATTGTCTTTATTATTGTTTTCCTTGTTCGTATAGGATTTGGTTATTGTTGGTAATATCCTTAGAGGTTTAGGAGTCATAATCTAGATAGGTAAGGGTAGAGGCTTGGTGCCTATAAATATGTACTTGTTTCGTTCGTTTAATGATAAGAAGATTGGAACCCAATAGTTAGCTTTTGTTCTTAGTTTGCTATTTCCTTAGTTATTTCCTTTGAGAGTTCTTGCGTTTTATTCTCTTTTGCGAGAAAACCCTAAAAACGCCATCCCCCTACGTCACATCACCGTAACAGTTGGTATCAGAGCCCGGTTCTCGGGATGGCGAGTAAGCAACAACAACCATCGAAATCCAGGGGAGCGGACGGCAGTAGCGGCGACGGGTCGGAACCCAATCATCCACAGCCACGACTACACGCCATGGAGGAGCGGATGGGGAGCTTGGAGGGTCGGCTCAATCCTTTGGTCGAGCGGGTCGAAACTCTAGACCGGAAGCTCACCGACGTCACAAGGTTGATGGCTGAAGGTTTCGCCGCCGCAGAGGCGAGGAATGAGCAACGATTCGCGGCCTTGGAGGACTTAGTGCGAACCATCGCGACGCAGACGATCGCAGCAACAGATCGTCGACTGGAGGCTTTGGACGACGCACTCGAGCGAGACAGTAGTGCAACCGTGACTCCGATCGTAGCTCGAGCTCGCGAGCGACCAGCAGCAACAGCAGCGGAGAAGCTGAAGGGCCCTCTGATCGAGGAGAACAGCGGCGGGGTTAAAACTAAACCGCCGACTAGCATGGGGTCGCCGATGGACAGCAGCAGCGGAGAAAAGACAAGCAACGGCGGCGGCACCGGTGGAACAGCGGCGTTGGGACCTGGCTGGAGTAACCTCGCCGTGTCTGAGGGTCCGATCGGTGGAAAGCAAGGAGGCCCAACGGGAGGAAGCTTGCCGGCGAAGATGTCAGGGAACGCGGGGACGATGACGGGAATTCCAGGCGTAACCCCACCGGGTTGGGTCGGACCGCCGGGCTATGACATCGGGCTGAATGGATCAACACGGGTTGGACCAGGGTTAGTTGGGCCGAATAATTGGGCTTGGCCCAATTACCAAGGGCCGCCAGGATTCGGACCACCGGGCCTCAATGCAGGGTGGAACCCAGGAGCTGGGCCTTCGATTACTGGGCCGCCACAGTCCATGGTCGGACCCGGGGTGGGTGTGAGCCCCAGTTCGGGGCAACTAACGGGCGGGAACGGAGGATCGGGACCCATGGCCATCTGGGCCGGAGTTCCAAGCGCAGGAGAAGGGCCGCCAGGGTTGGGTCCTCAACACTTCAATGGAGGAATGGGCTCAACGAGCAATTGGGCCGGAGCAAGTGGAACAGCGGCCCAAGGAGGACGCGGCAGCGGAGCCCAAGGAGGAAGAAACGGCGGGCCGGGAGAGAGCGGGCTGGTCGGTGGCGGATTGGGCTGGGTTCCGCAACCTGGCTTGGGCAGTACGTCTGGGCTGCCAACCGGGCCGACCGGAATGGGCCTGGGCCTCAATTGGGGCCAGCTGCCGAGCGGGGAAGTCATGCCCATGGCCGTCTGGGCCGGAGCCACGCCCGCGGAGCACGAGCCAGCAGGGAGTGGGCCTGCCGCGAGCGGGCTTGGAGCAAACTAGCCGGCGCCAGTCAGGCCGCCGACTGGGCCACCGTCTGGGCCGCCTGGGCCTTGGGGAAATCCAACTGGAGTGGGAGAAGGAGAGCGTGGTGGGCCGAGCAGAAAGATGGAGGAGAAGAATGGATGGTTTAAGCCCAAATTAGCCCAACTAGAATTCCCAAAGTACAATGGGAGTGAAGATCCGTCAGGCTGGTTCGCAAGAGTGGAGCAGTTTTTTCGATTCCAGGAAACCCCAGAGGAGCACAAGGTGGCTCTCGCGTCATACCACATGGAGGGAGATGCAAATCAGTGGTGGCAGTGGTTGGAACGCACATACCTCACATCAGGGCTACCAGTTACGTGGGCGCGATTCAGAGAAGAACTATGGGCTCGATTTGGCCCAGCTGAGGGAGCATCTAGCCATGAAGCTCTCGCCAAAATTAAGCAGACTGGGTCGTTAAGCGACTATTTATTAGCATTCGAAAAGCTGGGCAATCGTTGCTTTGGGTGGACCGAAGAAGCCTTGGTGGGATCATTCATTGGAGGACTAAAACCAGAGATATCTGATGCGATTCGAATGTTCCGACCAGAAACGGTGCGAGAGGCTATTCGTCTTGCCAAGGTGAAGAATGAAGAACTAAGCAAGCATCGGCCAATGGCTAGAGGAGCACCACGACAAGGGATGGAGGCCGGGTCTTCATCGGCGGCGACACCAACACCACCAGCGCCACCTCGACAACCACCGGCACGCCGAATGTCGCCAGAAGAAGTCGCTCGACGTCGCGCGCAAGGACTATGCTTTCATTGCGATGAGCGCTTCACCATTGGTCATCGTTGCGCCAATAACAACGTTCTTCTTATGATTGGCGCGTGTGGTGAAGGCGAGGACGGCACGTTCATCGAGGAGGAAGACCAACCTTGAGGGCAAGGTTGTGCTCAAGGAGGGAGGGATGTTACGAGATCGGGCCATCGTAGCATTTCGTAGGAGACTGGGCTTGCGTATCTTTAGTATTTTATTATTATTACATTATTAGTCTTTTTTTATTATATTGTCTTTATTATTGTTTTCCTTGTTCGTATAGGATTTGGTTATTGTTGGTAATATCCTTAGAGGTTTAGGAGTCATAATCTAGATAGGTAAGGGTAGAGGCTTGGTGCCTATAAATATGTACTTGTTTCGTTCGTTTAATGATAAGAAGATTGGAACCCAATAGTTAGCTTTTGTTCTTAGTTTGCTATTTCCTTAGTTATTTCCTTTGAGAGTTCTTGCGTTTTATTCTCTTTTGCGAGAAAACCCTAAAAACGCCATCCCCCTACGTCACATCACCGTAACAGTTGGTATCAGAGCCTGGTTCTCGGGATGGCGAGTAAGCAACAACAACCATCGAAATCCAGGGGAGCGGACGGCAGTAGCGGCGACGGGTCGGAACCCAATCATCCACAGCCACGACTACACGCCATGGAGGAGCGGATGGGGAGCTTGGAGGGTCGGCTCAATCCTTTGGTCGAGCGGGTCGAAACTCTAGACCGGAAGCTCACCGACGTCACAAGGTTGATGGCTGAAGGTTTTGCCGCCGCAGAGGCGAGGAATGAGCAACGATTCGCGGCCTTGGAGGACTTAGTGCGAACCATCGCGACGCAGACGATCGCAGCAACAGATCGTCGACTGGAGGCTTTGGACGACGCACTCGAGCGAGACAGTAGTGCAACCGTGACTCCGATCGTAGCTCGAGCTCGCGAGCGACCAGCAGCAACAGCAGCGGAGAAGCTGAAGGGCCCTCTGATCGAGGAGAACAGCGGCGGGGTTAATACTAAACCGCCGACTAGCATGGGGTCGCCGATGGACAGCAGCAGCGGAGAAAAGACAAGCAACGGCGGCGGCACCGGTGGAACAGCGGCGTTGGGACCTGGCTGGGGTAACCTCGCCGTGTCTGAGGGTCCGATCGGTGGAAAGCAAGGAGGCCCAACGGGAGGAAGCTTGCCGGCGAAGATGTCAGGGAACGCGGGGACGATGACGGGAATTCCAGGCGTAACCCCACCGGGTTGGGTCGGACCGCCGGGCTATGACATCTTGCTGAATGGATCAACACGGGTTGGACCAGGGTTAGTTGGGACGAATAATTGGGCTTGGCCCAATTACCAAGGGCCGCCAGGATTCGGACCACCGGGCCTCAATGCAGGGTGGAACCCAGGAGCTGGGCCTTCGATTACTGGGCCGCCACAGTCCATGGTCGGACCCGGGGTGGGTGTGAGCCCCAGTTCGGGGCAACTAACGGGCGGGAACGGAGGATCGGGACCCATGGCCATCTGGGCCGGAGTTCCAAGCGCAGGAGAAGGGCCGCCAGGGTTGGGTCCTCAACACTTCAATGGAGGAATGGGCTCAACGAGCAATTGGGCCGGAGCAAGTGGAACAGCGGCCCAAGGAGGACGCGGCAGCGGAGCCCAAGGAGGAAGAAACGGCGGGCCGGGAGAGAGCGGGCTGGTCGGTGGCGGATTGGGCTGGGTTCCGCAACCTGGCTTGGGCAGTACGTCTGGGCTGCCAACCGGGCCGACCGGAATGGGCCTGGGCCTCAATTGGGGCCAGCTGCCGAGCGGGGAAGTCATGCCCATGGCCGTCTGGGCCGGAGCCACGCCCGCGGAGCACGAGCCAGCAGGGAGTGGGCCTGCCGCGAGCGGGCTTGGAGCAAACTGGCCGGCGCCAGTCAGGCCGCCGACTGGGCCACCGTCTGGGCCGCCTGGGCCTTGGGGAAATCCAACTGGAGCGGGAGAAGGAGAGCGTGGTGGGCCGAGCAGAAAGATGGAGGAGAAGAATGGATGGTTTAAGCCCAAATTAGCCCAACTAGAATTCCCAAAGTACAATGGGAGTGAAGATCCGTCAGGCTGGTTCGCAAGAGTGGAGCAGTTTTTTCGATTCCAGGAAACCCCAGAGGAGCACAAGGTGGCTCTCGCGTCATACCACATGGAGGGAGATGCAAATCAGTGGTGGCAGTGGTTGGAACGCACATACCTCACATCAGGGCTACCAGTTACGTGGGCGCGATTCAGAGAAGAACTATGGGCTCGATTTGGCCCAGCTGAGGGAGCATCTAGCCATGAAGCTCTCGCCAAAATTAAGCAGACTGGGTCGTTAAGCGACTATTTATTGGCATTCGAAAAGCTGGGCAATCGTTGCTTTGGGTGGACCGAAGAAGCCTTGGTGGGATCATTCATTGGAGGACTAAAACCAGAGATATCTGATGCGATTCGAATGTTCCGACCAGAAACGGTGCGAGAGGCTATTCGTCTTGCCAAGGTGAAGAATGAAGAACTAAGCAAGCATCGGCCAATGGCTAGAGGAGCACCACGACAAGGGATGGAGGCCGGGTCTTCATCGGCGGCGACACCAACACCACCAGCGCCACCTCGACAACCACCGGCACGCCGAATGTCGCCAGAAGAAGTCGCTCGACGTCGCGCGCAAGGACTATGCTTTCATTGCATTGAGCGCTTCACCATTGGTCATCGTTGCGCCAATAACAACGTTCTTCTTATGATTGGCGCGTGCGGTGAAGGCGAGGACGGCACGTTCATCGAGGAGGAAGACCAACCTTGAGGGCAAGGTTGTGCTCAAGGAGGGAGGGATGTTACGAGATCGGGCCATCGTAGCATTTCGTAGGAGACTGGGCTTGCGTATCTTTAGTATTTTATTATTATTACATTATTAGTCTTTTTTTATTATATTGTCTTTATTATTGTTTTCCTTGTTCGTATAGGATTTGGTTATTGTTGGTAATATCCTTAGAGGTTTAGGAGTCATAATCTAGATAGGTAAGGGTAGAGGCTTGGTGCCTATAAATATGTACTTGTTTCGTTCGTTTAATGATAAGAAGATTGGAACCCAATAGTTAGCTTTTGTTCTTAGTTTGCTATTTCCTTAGTTATTTCCTTTGAGAGTTCTTGCGTTTTATTCTCTTTTGCGAGAAAACCCTAAAAACGCCATCCCCCTACGTCACATCACCGTAACAGTTGGTATCAGAGCCCGGTTCTCGGGATGGCGAGTAAGCAACAACAACCATCGAAATCCAGGGGAGCGGACGGAAGTAGCGGCGACGGGTCGGAACCCAATCATCCACAGCCACGACTACACGCCATTCATTAATTAAAACAACAGTCGCTCTCAATTAATTAAAAGAATTGGTCGAAACATTTCCATCATCTACTTACTATTCGTTTCATTTTTTACTCGCTTTACATAACCCTTTCTTTATTTCTTTCTTTGCCTTCTTCGTCTAACACTAATTAGTATACCATTTTTATGTATTATAATCACAAGTATAAACGGGTCCATACACGACTCACCAATAGTCTAGAGAATTAATAATTGAAACACCCTCGAATAAATGAGTATCCATACCCAACTCATACACATTTAGATTATGGAAGTAACTATCCATACGCTATCCAAACCCATCTACAAACTTCCAAACTCATATATACGTCACCCATACCCTCCCCATAATCAATGGGTCTACTCGAGTTTAGGTAAAAATCATTTATTAGCCAAAGATTTTAATTTTTTTTAAATTGGATGTTGATAGCCATATATCTATTCTCAGTCAATATCATATTGTCAAGTCAAGGTTACTAACAAAATTGCTAACAAAACATTAATTTTAGGCTAATAATACTGACAAAACACATAATACATGCACCTAAACCATCTCCACCTCACGACAAGGCACGCATCACCGCCTAGTATGCATATAAAGCTGATCACCATGAACCAGCAAAAGTGCAGAGCTAACCGAGCGAGCTACCTAGTCATATTTTCTTTCACTTGGAAAGGATTACAAGTAACAGCTGCGACTGATCCTACAGCATATCTTCTATTACCACAATGGTTTTCAATCTTTCCCTAAACCATGCTGCTACCCACCACAAGCTTCCTTCTACATAATCATCCCGTAAACACAGTGTCATATAAAAATATCATTTTTGTAAATGACAATGAATTCGTTGATTTTGTACAAATTTTTTAAAAATTTGAATTAAAACAAAGAAAAATTTGGAGAAACAAACCAATTTAAAATATCTTGTAATCTCAAACATCAAATTAAAATAGACTTAAAATTAAAAACCTTATCCACTTGATCATATACCTCATATTAGGACTAAGTTAGGTAGGGTGGAGTAGTTGTTGGGCTAAGAGAAAACTTTTATATATATATGGCAAAGGCTAGTGTACGTCCGGACGTACCCTAGCCTACCGTACGCTCTTTGAGTTTTATTATTTAGACAATAAATTAACTGAAGTTTGGGGCATGATACTATACCCTAACCCCTAATGGGTGAACCCCAGTCCGCAATTCACTAAGCCAAAGCATAATATTCATATATGAATATATATATTCTGTAAAAATGTAAAAATCATTTTTTATAAACTCGTAACATATTGCCTATCCTACCAAGAAAATTTCATATTGGAGACTAAACCGGTAGGTGGATTTTAGCAATATGAAACAGTTGAACCATAATTAAACTACAATTTTAATATAAAATACCGTACTGATGACTTTTCCCGTACAACCTCCATATGATTTTACAATCATTGATAAAAACTAAACATATGATGAAACGTACATGTCATGAATAGATTAAATTTTCAATAAGAAAAACTAAAATAGATTAAAAAACATAATATAATTAGGTTATCATTAAAAATCATTCGTGATGTTTGTTTTATACAATTAGTATTCACGTATAAATCTTATTTTTTCCACTTATCTTCATCAGCGTACCACTCAAATTAATTTATGTTGGCGCGCATAAAATTTTACCGTAATCTCATCAACTAATTAATTGTTTTCTGGATCGTGCAATCTTATTGATATTAATATTATCAATGAATCACATAATCTCGCCAACCACTTCTATTGCATATATAATTACTATGGAATCAGATATAATGATAATTCTCTATTATAGGAACCATATATAATAATGGAGTTGGACACTTAGTGAAAACGACTAGAATATAATGGCCGGGTCATGCAATCCTAACGATGAAAACGGGTTAATCTTGGCGCAATGAGATGTTCTGATCAGAGGCTTTTGATATTTTCCTGCGGTATGTGTACGAAAATGTTGGAGCCACCCAAATCTATGTTCCTTATCCAAATGAAGGATTCATTGGAAATGTGTACGTACGTAGATGGTGGTTAAAAGACGAGTACTTCAGGACCATTTGTCGTCTTTCCCGTTCTTGTACAGCACAAACACGTAGAGGACTCTTCTGATAATTAAAAAAAAAAAAACGTGGACACGTACGGTAATGTCAATCTGATGCTCCTCTGGACCAATATATATAGCTTAGCCTTACCACCATGAACCAGCACAACTCATACAGCGAGAGCTAATAGCCTACTGTCCCATTTCTTTTGGAGAGATCACAATTCACAGCTACGACCAACATTAGGAGTTACCACAAAATGGGTTTCAATCTTCATAGCAGCTCCCTAAACCATGCTATTACCTTTCACAAGCATCCTTCAATATCATCATTACCCCATAACCACAGTGTAAATAATCGCCAGCTTAGCACGGTGAGTGCTCGTGCGACAACAGCTCAAAGTAGCAGTACTACAGCGGACCAAAGACGGTCGGCCAATTACAAGCCAACAACATGGAGTTACGAGTTTCTCCAGTCCATCAAGGTCAATGACATCAACGAGGTAATTAGTTTCCTTTTTAAGTATATACCTCTCGTTATTTGAAGTACTATGATCCGTTACTAAAAGTTCATGCATGGGAGATATTCCTGCAGAATCAAATGTACAAAGACATGGCTGTGATGTTAGAGAGGGAAGTCAGCATGTTCTGAAGAGTTACGTAATGGAGGAGGATTCATTACTTATACTGGAACTGATCGATGATATCCAGAGATTGGGCTTGGCCCATCGGTTTGAGAGTGGCATTAAGAAAGCTCTGGATAATTTGGCTTTCATCATTGATGGTTGTAACACCATGAGTAGTAATATGTCCCTCCACGAGGTTGCTCTTTGTTTCAGACTTCTTAGACAAAATGGTTACTTCGTCTCGCATGGTATTAATTTGTTAATGGAGTTATATAAGATTCAATTTTAGTTTTCGAGGGCTAAATGATTATGAGGCTTTAATTTATGCATATGTACAGATGTGTTCAAGGATTTGGTGAGTGACAAGAATAATGAAGCCCTCTTGAAGGGATGCGGCCATGAGGATGTGAGAGACATGCTGAGTCTGTATGATGCTTCGTACCTTGCCTACCAGGGTGAAGACATTTTGGACAAGGCGAGGGAACATGCGACTGAACGTCTCAACACCTTCCTAATGGAAATCAGCTCGAGTAATGGTGATGAAAACATGGAAGAACTGGTTCGTCATTCTTTGGAGGTTCCGTTGCATAGAAGAATGGTGATGCTAGAAGCAAGATGGTACATTGAAGCGTATAAGAAGAAGGAAGGAGCAAACATGGCGTTGCTTGAACTAGCCAAGCTAGAGTTCAACATGGCTCAATCAGTACTCCAAGGGGACCTTAAGGTCTCGTCAAGGTAATTTTTTTTAGAATAAAGCATTAAGTATGTACAACCGAATAACTAATGTTTGTAAATGTGGGTACAGTTGGTTTATAATAGTTGTTATATATCTGGTTACCACACACGAATTTATACATGTGTGCATGTGATGTTAGTGATTCTTAATGACAATGGCTTAATATTTGTAACATGAAGGTGGTGGAACAATTTGGGGCTAGCTAAGGAATTGAGTTTCAGTAGAGACAGATTGGTGGAATCCTTTTTTTGGACCGTCGGAATGATGTTCGAGCCTCGGTTTAGCTCATGTCGTAAGGATTTAACACAAGTCACCTCGTTTATCACCATAATCGATGATATCTACGATGTTTATGGCACTATGGATGAGTTGGAACTATTCACAGATGCTGTTGAAAGGTATTTTCTTATAATTTCATTCCAAACATGGGGTTTTCATCTATGTAATGTACTCTTTAATTGTTGTACTAGATTGACCGTAGAATCTTAGAAGTTAAAGAGTTGAATGTTATCTCACTTCTGACTTGGTTTTAGGTGGGACATCAATGTAATGTCGAGCATGCCGAAGTACATGAAGTTGTGTTTCTTAGCTTTCTATAACACAATAAACGAGATGGGTTATGAAGCTCTTAAGAATTACGGACACAACACTATCCCTTACCTTACTAAAGCGGTAAGCTTTTCTATGTATTTATTCCTAAATTCTTTAATATACCAAACATTCCATTAATGAAGTGCTTATATTTTCCTATTTCAACTGTTGTTTCAGTGGGCTGGTATGTTGAAGGCTTTCCTAAAAGAAGCAAAATGGAGTTCCAAAGAATGCAACCCGCCAACATTTTCTGAATACATGGAAAATGCTTGGATATCTGTTTCTGGAGCAGTCATTTTGGTCCATACATATTGTCATTTAGATGATGAACTTTCGGATGATAATATCAACTATTCCAAGGAGGCATTGTGCCACTTGATGAATTCGAACGAAATGCTTCGCTGGCCATCTATCATTTTCCGGTTATGCAATGATCTAGCAACATCATCAGTAAGTTCCTCATACAAAACAAATCTCATGGCTAAAATGTCTAACACAATTCAAATCATTTGGACATTTGTAATAGTTGTTTTGTTTCCATTTTGAACTTCCAAAGATGATCAAGTGAAATTATTGGGATTAATGATTTTGTTTTTGGATGATCAGGAAGAGATAGCACGAGGTGAAACAGTGAATGACATCTCATGCTACATGAATGAAACTGGAGTCAGCGAGGAGCATGCCAGGGAGCACATGAAATATTTGATTGATGAAGCGTGGAAGAATATGAACGAAGGATTACTATTAATTACGAAACATGAATATTCTCCGATGAATGATCACGTTTTTTCCAAGTCATTTCTTCAATCAACAATCAATCTTGCAAGGATCTCTCACTATACTTACCATACAGGAGATAGCCATGGGGCTCCCGATGCTGGATCCAAGAAGAGAGTCATGTCCTTGCTCATGAACCCTATCAAAAGTTAAATGACGTGTTCCCAATGACTTTCATCATTTTTTTATTCCATATTCTTTTTCTTCGTGTTCAGTGTCACATGAACTCAGCTACTAGTGTATTGTATGTTGAATTGTAATTCAATGAGAATATAATAGTAACGATAAAAGATTATATTTGATAACACCCTACGAGGGTGTTTGATTGCTCGAACACAAGCTTGACAATTCAAGCTGGAGAACTCTTTAACGAATCGTCAAACACAACGAAATAAGAGGTAAAGATGGATTCAATGTGCAATCCTACACCTGGAGGAAGGCTCAAGGAATATAAGTCGATGCTCACCCACGATCAATGAGATTTTGATCGATACAAGAGCTTGATTCGAGCTTGGTTTTCTCGGCCAAACTCTCAACCAAAAACTAGCGATGACACTGAGTTTTAGGGTTTTAATTCTTAATCAATCAACCATAAAATATTACAGACCCTTCGTGATGCTTAAATATAGCTCACAATTTAACCTAAAATGAAAAAAGAAGCTAAAACCAACAAGGAAACTCAAAACAAGCTAATCCGAATACAACAAGGACTCCAACTCTGCCTTTCTGCTCTTGTCACCAAACAGGCTTCCATACCATCTTTGAGCTACTCGATGGAAGTCCTCCATGTATGCTATGAATCGGCCAATGCCCCTCCTTTGTAGATTAACATGCATACTTTCATGTGGAAGGAAGCCCCTAAGTCGATTATCACCCATATGCGTCGAGTAGAGCCTCAAAGTAGCTTCCTCAAAACAGCTTCCTGCCTTAGCCGTTTTCTGGCAGTTTTCAGATTGCTTCCTAGCATGTTTACACGTCTGGATAATGTCCTTCAGCACCTTGTCTTGCACCATCAAGGCCACCATCGTATAGAAAAAGGTTTTATATTCAAGACAAGCTTTCGAACTCACAATTTCATCAAGCCAATTGAAAGAAATCAGCCTCCAAAGTAAGCTACTTGAGCACGACAATTGACTTAGCCACAAAATCATGTTCTTCAATTGACTTGGGTTGACTTCTTTGACAAGTAACTCTAGTTTGATAATGAGCCAATCCAGGATCATATCAATATTAATGGTATGGACAAAATGTGACATAACAGTGAATAGTTGGATTTTCAATTAATTGATGGAGTGATTGGAAAAACTGTAAGATGCCTAAAATTGACAACGGAAGTATGGAAAAACGCAAAACAAAAATTTAGAATACGAAAATTTCAAGAATTGCCAATTAACTCATCAAGTATCTAGATTACTCTCGTAATACCACAGGCAACTAGTTATCGTCCAGGAACAAGGAAATTTTGAAATTTCTGCATGAATGATGTCAAAAAGTACTCTGTGCACTACTAGTGGTTATAGGAAAGGTAATTTTTCTTTGTCTGCCAAGGTGACAGAAACTCTTCCCTTTTGAATCTATGTAACTAAACTCCCTAGGTTGTTTAGATTGGTGGAACACTAAACGGTTCGAGGGTTCCTAAATATGAACTAAGAGAATTATCGATTGCAACACGTTGCTCCCTTTAAGGCCTTGCTTCTCTTCTCTGTCAAGTTGAACAACGTTCAACACGCTTCCATCATTCCCTCCATTAGGCTCTATGGTATCCCGTGATTAATCACCAAAGGATTTAAATTACAACCAATTTGATTCATGGCATTTAGGAAAAAGAGAAAATTAAGTGGTGAATAAAAAAATATGGGAGATTTGAACTACTAGTAGTAGCACTGAAAAGAATCCCCAATTTTGGCAAGCATCGGCCAGGTCTCGGATTGCTTTGGAGTGATGATTGGAAGTGTGCTTGTAACACTCTGGATCAGCTCAGCAAGATTTAGGGAAAGAAGGAGAGGAATTGATGAGAAGAGAGAGAGAGAGAGAGAGAGAGAGAGAGAGAGAGACGGAAAAGTTGTTTTCTTATTACTCAAATCCTCAACAACCTTTACAACGGACACTTAAGTAACCGCTCCTAGATTGACAGCTGTCAACCACTACTTACAGAATAGTCCTCCCTTTCCTATCTTGTTAGAAAACAACCACAAACAACCCAAACTGTTATAAGTCCCACCCCTCTAGCTGAGACTTGTCCTCAAGTCGAAAAATCTTGGAACTTCTGCTTCAAATCGTCCAAGAACTCCCTTGTGGCATCTTCTTCTTGTTGATGTGGCCACTGAATCAAAGGTTGAGTAGCAACCTTATTATCACGCTTGACAACCCTCCTAGCAAGAAATGCAGTAGGTTCCAGCTTCATCCACTTCAAGCAAGGTTGGTTGAACTTGGACTTGAGTTCCCTTAGTCTGCTTCAACTAAAACGCGTGAAATTCATTGTTAATTGCAGCAACAGCAGGCAGTTTCAACTTGTAGGCAATTGCTACAACCTTTTGTATCACCAGAAATGGTCCATAGAACCTAGGTGCTAACTTCTGATTACCCTTCTGCTGCACTGAAATCTCCCAATATGGCCTAAACCTCAAATAAAACCAATTCCCTTCCTTCAATACTCGTTTCGTCCTATGCTTATCAGCCATATGCTTCTGACAGTTTTGAGCCTTAGCCAAGTTATGCCTGATGAGCCCCACCAACTTATGTTGCTCCCTCAGTTTGTCAACCACCGCTGCTACAGAAGTGGAGAGTGGATCTGAATACCAAAGTGGGAAGGAGAGTAGCCATACAAGCAGCGGCGGATCTAGGGGGCGCTCCCGGGCTGCGGCTTATCCGTCATTTGGATCAAAGCTAGTATAGCACTTGTAAATTTTTTATTTTTGGTAATCATTTAAGTGTTCATCGAGCTACGGCCCAGCCCACTCTGCCTCTTTTCAAAATGTGGCCTAGTGCTCAACCTAGTCTTGGATCCGCCGCTGCATACAAGGCCTCAAAAGGAGTGATTTGGAGGCTATGGTGATAATTGGTGTTATACCAGCATTATGCTAATGGTAACCATGAAACCCAAGTAGCAGAACTAGTAAGAGACATACATCTGAGGTAATCTTCCAGGCAACGATATCTAAAAGAATTTTAGGTTGGTTTGACAACATGTTTTGTCAAATAAATCTCAATTTAGTCATAATAAGTTTATTTTGACAAAATAAGTTGTCACACTTTTGGTCAAAACTACCTTTTCGAAATAGGTCTGAATTGACAAAAATAATTTTTTGTTACAATAAGTTTTTCCTATTTTGACAAAATTGATGTTGTCATCATATCAACCTATTGTGACAAAACATTTGCGTTACAATAAGGGTCTATCTTGTCAGAACAGGGGGTATTTTGTGACAATATTCAACACTTTTTTCCCTGATATTTTGACAAAATATACAGTTTTGACGAATATTTTGTCATCAATTGTCATAATACAAGTAGTGTAGGATCTTCATACTTATTTTTACAAACGAATTTTTTCAAATCGAATACAACGCTACCCAATTTTGGTCATTTAGACTATTTATTTTGACGGATTGTTTGTCAACTTAACGCCTTGTTGTGACAATCTTATGTTAGTCAAGTTAGATGGTTATTACAACAACATTGATAATTACAAAAACAAACTTCATTGTCAGAGCAAACTACATGTCCAAAAGATAGATACCATTCATGTGCCACCAACCATTCTTGTCTTGACACTCATAACTTATCCATGATTGTGCATACTTGAAGAAGCACATTACTTAAAAGAAAAAAAAAAAGAAAACTGAGAGTCTACATCAGTACTACCCAACAAAAACCCATCTAAGCATCTGATAGTCTCCATTGATTTTCGCAGCAAGTGACTCCACATAGTCCTTCAGACTCTCTTGTGATGCTTCCAAGGCATCGATAGTCACCTTCTGGCCCCGAATCTCTTCTTCCTATTTTTGGATCTGGTCTTGTTGAGTTTTGATTTTATCTTTGAATTCCTGTCTCTGCTTATCTGCATCAGCAAGAGAGGTCTCCAAACGAGCTTCCAGTTCCTTCTCACTTTAGGGAATGAGGTATGCCTTTCTAACATAACTCGGTGCTTTGTGCATCAACCTACGAACAATTTCAACTCCTCACAATGGATTCCCTTGTTTAACTGCCTCTACATGAATCCTATTCATTTCCTACTGCAAGCTAAACTTTATAGAATTAATACACAACATGCAAGGGTATGTTCATTGGCCTCATTCGAGGAACCAATGAAGATTATTCCTTCACCAAACAAACCCTTAATCACTAAACCATTCAACACACCAACTATCCTCTTATTCAGTAGACTTCCTAAATCCTCCTACCAATCATCAACAATGAAAAGAATGCTTACATAGTTCTGCTGGGGTTCCACATTCACACAACTGCCATCAGATTTCTTGTGGGTGTCCGCATAGACTCTCAGTTCTTTGGGCTCTTCCTCCACTACATTAGATGGCTTACTGCTATTCTCCACCTCTCAAGAATCATCATTTTTTTTAGTAGTGGTATCGGCAGCAGCATGTCTTGCTTGATCTTAGTTCAAACCATGCAAAAGTAATTAAATCATTCACAAAGCCTTTAAACAATAATTTTCGTCTACTCAATCAGCCACTGAAAATGACTTCTTACAACTTCATACATCTGCTAGCTGCACGACTTTCCACTTGTAGTATGAGTATATGTCTGTTTACCCTTGTTCTGTTTGTTGGCTACACTCTGCCGCTGCACATCATATCATTTTGAAAATTAGTGGTAGGTATGGCACAAACATGGTGACAGCCTAAGAATTGAGATATTACCTTGAATTCAGGACTTTCAAAATGATCACACAAAAGATTCCAATCCCCAATGTTGATATTTTTGGGTGGAGTCTGGCGAGCATTAGCAGGACCTAATGCCTTGTAGTGCATATAACATAGGTGCTTCCAAGTCGTGAACCTCCTTGATAAGATAAATTCAACGGCCTTCCTTGTAGCTACACTAGTGATGGAGATATCAAACTCGTTCTGGAACACAAACATAAACATGTACTGATAATGGTAAGGCTGCAAAAAAGCATAAACATGGAATGATAAGGTTGCCTTCTTGAAAATTACCTGTAGCTTCTGGAATATGGGTTGTTTATCCTCTTCGGTGACATGTTTCCGGTAGTAATTCCCAATGGGATCCATCATTTTAAAGATAACTCCCACCTCCATCTTAAACAACTTCTCATGTTTTCAGTACCACCTCTTCCTTATGTTCACACTAGTTAGGAAACCATCATATCTTATCCCATTCCTCGTATCTCCTACATCCCACTAATCACACTTGAACAAATATACATTCAAGTTGTTACATAATTGAATTCGCAAAATGTCTACCACCACACCATAAAAATCTATAATCTGCCCATTATGTTCTCCTTGGACAACAACACCACAATTCTGAGTACTCCATTTACTATCTACCTCATGAATTTGATATCGAACACCATTGACAATTAAAACCGTGTATCTAGTTATTCTCTCATTTGCAACTATATCTAGTATGTATAAATTGTCATTCTGGCCAAGCGAGCCAGAGGCAAACAACTTTGTAACCTATATAAAATACCAAAAAAAAAAACAGCAAGGCACAGTTAAATTGTCACAAGAAAACTTGAACTCAAACCTAAAAGAGAAAATCGTTCTAAGTATCGATTTATAGAACTCACCACAGCTTACATAAGTTTTTAACCATTTTGGAAAAAATTCTGCAGTAGCCGTGAAAGAAGAATTCGGATTAATCCTCTTCATCTCCTCGGAACACATGTTGTCAGGAGTATCATATGTGATCCGAACTTTAACTATACCAACAAACATTGTACCACCTACGCACTTGAAGAGAAATTCATATGAAAAGACAATTTGACTTACTTGAAGCAATCCTCCCCCTCTTCGCAATTATTTAGTATGTAGGTTTGAATCTTGTTAAACTCAGAACGCTTTAGAGTCTCATGTTTAGCACCACCTAATGGTCTAGTCTTCTTATTGAAAATAGAAAACCCACCCTCACCATGTAAATGAGGCCCTTCATCATTTCTTTCTAAACGAGTCTCCACCAACTCAACCCCGTCAATATATCTCGCACAAAATTTAGAACACTCTTTGGCGATATATTTTTCAGCAATGGATCCCTCTGCACGTGTTTTATTTGTGACAAGTTTATTCAATTTCCCTAAGAACCTTAGGACAAGTGAATACAGAAACGCATGTTAACTGAGTGAAAATGAAACTTAAAACATTAACAAAAAAAAAAAAAGACTGCCTATGTACCTTTCCATTGGATACATCCACCTATATTGAACTGGGCCGGCCAACATTATCTCATTAGAAATATGCATGGCAAGATGCATCATTATGATGAAGAACGATGAGGGATAAACCAACTCTAGTTTGCACATAATTAAGATTATGTTCTTTTGCAAAGTGTGGACAGAAGATTTGGATATGCTTTTGGAACATAACTCCCTAAAAAATTGACTTAGTTCAGCCATGACGACATATACTTCTTTCTTCAAGAAACCTCGTGCCACTTCCGACGCAATAAACATTGTATGAAAACATGGTAGTCGTGACTTTTCATGTCATTCACATATCGCCCATCACTAGTGATACAGCATGCTACGTTGGATGCATATGCATCGGGGAACTTTATGGTTTTCAACCACTCACACACTTCTCGTTGTTTCAAAACCGGTAATGAATAACAGACATGAGGTAAACAAGGCTTAGCCCCAGTTCTATCAATGTGCAACTCTTTGCGAATTCCCATGTTCTCCAAATCTAGCCTAGCAGTCATGCCATCTTTCGCTTTTCCTTTAATGTTCATCAGGGTTCCTAGCAGATTCTCACTGATATTCTCCTGCACATGCATAACATCTAAGTTATGCCTCAATGCAATACTAGTACAATAAGGCAAACCCCAGAAAGCATATTTGGTTTTCTAGTTTAAACGAGGGTTTGAGGCACCCCTTTTCTTTTTGCAACTAATACTGGCCTGCTCACTGCCTAAAGCGAAAATAACTTTGTCAAGCAGTGGTTGTCCAGCTTTAGGCCTAACTATCAAATCTGACTTCCCATCAAACTTCCTACTTCTCCTTCTTGGGTGATCTTTTTCTAACCATCTATGGTGACCCAGATAGCACACTTTGCTGCCAAATTGTAATCGTAGGTATTCTGTCTCCCTATTACAGACAGGACAAGCTAACCCCCCTTTAGTATTCCACTCAGACAACATACCATAAGCTAGAAAATCATTTATGGTCCATAACAACGCAACATGTAATTGAAAATTTTCATTAGAGTAAGCATCGTATACGACCGGGATCTGCAAAAGAATGGTTGGAAGGCGCGCTCTAGCGAGAGAAGTGGGAAGGAAGAGAGAAGGCAGAGAGAATGGGACAACCACTGCTTGACAAAGTTACTTTCGCTTTAGGCAGTGAGCAGCCCATGAACAGAAGGCAGCCCAGCCGCAGGGGCAAAATACTCGGTCGGGTATTTGAGCCCACGACCGGGGTAATAGCCCCTTTTTGGCCAATCTCGAGTTTTTTTCCTTTTTCGAACTCCCCTGAGCAGATTGACCCTAGAACAAGGTATACCAAATGATCTAACATCATCACACATCGCAAACTGACTCGAACAGACCAAAAATCAAAAGAAAAAGGGAAAAGCAAATGCAAACCGCGGTGGGGTTGCCTCCCCACAAGCTCTTCTTTTACGTCTATAGCTAGACTCAGCCACCAGAACTAAGGGTCCGTGAGTTCAACCGCCAACTCCGCACGTTTGACCTCGTCTCCTAGATATAGCTTTAGACGACGGCCATTCACTTTAAACGACTCAGTATGCGGGTTGGCAATCTCGACAATGCCATACGGGAACATCTGCTTGACCATGAACGGTCCAGACCACCGGGAGTGGAGCTTTCCACGAAAGAGTTTCAGAGGAGAGTTATAGATGGGAACTCGATCGCCAACCTGAAACTCCTTCGGGCCCCTCAATCGAACGTCGTGAAGACGCTTAGTTCGCTCTTTGTACATTTTGGTGTTCTCATAGGCGTGGTAACGCCATTCCTCCAGCTCCAGCATTTGCATCTTACGTTCAGCACCTGCAAGACTTACATCCAAGTTGAGCAGTTTGAGGGCCCAGAAGGCCTTGTGCTCTAGCTCCACAGGCAGGTGACATGCCTTTCAATAGACAAGCCAATACGGTGAACTACCCATCGCCGTCTTGTAGGCAGTTCGATATGCCAGAGAGCATCATCAAGCTTGGTGAACCAATCCTTGCGAGATTGATCCACCGGTTTTTCAATTATGTGCTTTAGCTACCGATTCGTCAGTTCGGCTTGACCACTCGTTTGGGGATGGTAGGCCACATACACCTTGTGAGTGACACCATAGCGAGAGAGGAGTTTATCGAATTGGACTTGAAAATGGGTGCCTCTGTTGCTGATGATGGCTATAGGTGTCCTGAACCAGGAGAACAGCTGCCTAAGAAACTGGCAAAAACATCTAGCATCATTGGTTGGGAAAGCCTGCGCATCAGCCCACCTAGAGACGTAATCAACAACAACTAAAATGTATAGATTACCAAATGATGGAGGGAAGGGGCCCATGAAATCGATACCCCAGACATCAAATGACAATTAATAAACACATTCTGGGGCATCTCATCATGTGCAGAGATGTTACCTGACCTTTGGCATCGGTCGCACCAACGTGCGAAGGTGTCGGCGTCCTTGAAGAGCGAGGGCCAGTAGAAGCCCGACTGTAGTACCTTCCTAGCCATGTGGTTACCGCCATGGTGCCCGCCAGTAGGTCCCTCACGGTAATGAGATAGAATGCCCTCCATCTCATTTTCGATGACACAGTGATGGATGACCTCGTAGGCTCTAATCCTGAAGAGATGCGGGTAATCCCAGAAGTAGTGCTTCAGGTCGGAAAAGAACTTCTTCTTGGTGTGAGTCGTCATCCCCTTGGGAAACTGCTGGCCCACCAGATAGTTCGCAAAATCAGAGAACCAAGGGGTGACACTCTCCACCAGGCACATCATCATCAATCGCTCATCTGGAAAAGAATCATTGATTTCCTCCTCGAGGTTGTCCGCAAGAGGTGCGTCTAACCAGGAGAGATGATCAGCAGCAACATTTTTGGCTCCCTTCTTATGAGCCGAGGCTTGGCATCGGCCTTGGTCATCATGTATCTTAATGCGGAGTGATCCGTGAACACCACTGCAGCAGCTCCTTTTCTGTGGTGGTGTAGTTCTCCTGGGCATCATTGAGGGAATTCTAGGCATAGTAGATAGGCCAGAAATGTTGATCTCGCCTCTGCCCCATGACAGCTCCAATTGCGAAGTCACTTGCGTCGCACATCAGCTCGAATGGTAAGGTACAATCAGAAGTAACCATGATAAGAGCATTAGTGAGCTTCTCCTTCAAGGTCGTGAATGCTGCTGTGCACGCGCCATTGAAATGGAAGGGGGCATCTGACTCACTCCTACTGTCACTCTAGAAAATGGCCAAGTGTAACCACTTCCTAAAGCGTAGTATAGCGGGTTTGGGTTTTAATGTCAACCCGGGTCCTAGATGTGATGACTACTCAGTGAATTCGTATTATCTAGCAATGAAACTTTAGTGAAGGTCCAAACTAACAAGCAAGCAAAGCAACTAAACGGTTGTTTTCAGGTTAAGAGAGGTCACCCGGATATGGTTCCTCCTAGACTGCAGTTAGGCCGGATTGTAATTACCAAGTTCAATTTCTATGAAAGTTATACTGCGGAAGGTTCTCAAACAGTCTGAAGTCTCGACTAAAGGTCTTCAGACCCTCTCAATCTGAGTCTCTAGCGGGCGACTAACCTCCACCGGAGTAAACAGATTGAGGCCATAAGAACAAAACCTCCACTACCGAATTGAATTCGGTACAGAATAGTGAATTGGCTCCTCGACTAAAGTCACCAATTCACTACCTTCGATTAAGGATACTCTAACAACCTAGGCAGATATTATCATTCTAGGTTAAAGCAGAAACAACAGGAATTTGATCAGGATTCATGCCATTCAATCATTCAAACCTCAATCGAATATAATCAAACCATAGAAATAGTACTTGGGTTCATACAATCAATCCCAACATACAGAACTAGGGTTTCCCATACCCAGATGAATGGGAGAACTACTCCATGGAGAAAGAAGCAAAAGCAGAATGAGACGCGGAAATCATACTGTGAAGATGGATTTCTGCTCCTGGACGTTGAATCGGCACTTCTCCAAGCTCAAGCCAAGCTCCAATGGTGTTGAAGATCAAGCTAGGGCGCTTGGAGACTCTTGTTCGTCGCTTTCTCTCTCTAGGAATCGCTCTGTCTCTCTAAAACTCGAATCCCCCCTCTTTTGGCTGAAAATCTGCCTAAAAGGGCATCAGTGGCCAAAGCACGGTCGAGGGCACGGCCGTGCTTTGCCTCAGCCCGCCCGTGCTTTGGCTAGGGTTAATTACACGGCCACAGAACACGGCCGTGTTCTGAAGGCCTCCTGCCCGTGTTTTTACTGCCGAACTTGTTCCCCTATATTCAATGCTTCGTTTCTCCCTCGTCCGGACTCCGAATCAGTCGCCGTTTGATCCCAGACGCTCGTAGTCTCGTCCTCTTTATTTTCATGACAAGCTTGCACGATTCTTTGTCCATAAAGTGAGGTAGAAATCCATTCTTCTTCAGGTCATGCCGGAGTTTCTTCTCCCGAATCGCCAATTGATCTCCGATTGACTTGAAACTTGCGCCTATGCTTCACTTTATGTGCTAGGACCTGAAACGTAACAAAGGAACACAACCTAGCGTAAAATAGGCCAAAGAAGCGATAATGCAAGCTTAAACGATCAAGAAACAAAGGGGAAAAACATGTGCAAATATCGAGTCATCAAATCCCCCCACACTTAACTGTTTGCTTGTCCCCAAGCAAACCTAACTCAAACCAATGCAGCTCTCCATACCTCTATAGCAACAAACAACCCCGATCGTCTGTAGAGGACTTTCTAGATCATAAAGCAGCTTACGAGGTCAACTGGTCTTCTAAGACGTCCCCTATCTTTTTCAATGCGAAATCTAGACTCAAGCCAGGATCATGAGAAGAAGTAGAAGTACGACAGTCAGTTCATGGATAAAGGGACTCACACCATTCACAACCAAGGACTCGTTGTACCGGGGTGCTCTTTCACTTCATTTCACCGTTGGAACCCCTTTTTCACTTTCATTTTACTTTTTTTTTCTTTTCATTCACTTGGTGGGGGTCCCAACTGCAGTCTTTTGCACGGTCGACCCTTATTAGTCGAGCAAGAGCAATTTCTGTACATTTGGCGCTCGCCAGAGTACTTCTTTTAACTCCTTTTCCTCAACTCGTGTGGAGGGTCAATGAAATTAAGGGGGGTCGGAAGCTCTATCCGTGCCCTTAAAAACACATCCTCGAGTAGGCAAACAGTTCAACGGGTGAAGATTTTACTTGTACTAGAGACAGCTTAGCTTCACCTTGTAGGAGTACCCCACTAAGGATCACTAAAATCTCTTCCAAAACCCGATTTGGTGCAATGAACGGTGCCGCACACGTTGGGCTTACCCCATGTTTACGATTTTGATGATTTTGACATGGAGGACCAACTGCATTTCATTTTTCACATGGGCACCCTGTTCGATACACGAGTCATAACACAATCCAAACAGAGTCCACATTACCTCATGAATTCAACGGTCTTAGTTCCACTAATTCACAAAATCAACTGACACAGCAGAGAGCTAGATAGGAAAAATCTTATACTTTAACATCCTCCATAGATCTACACTACCACCCAAGGTTGCACATTACTATAGAGACTGTCAATTCAAAGCATACTGAGCAGGCAATTTGCAAGGAAACACGTACTTGGAGCCCTCAAATTTAAAAAATTTGGACAGTGGACTAGGCTCCAAGCACACAAACAGATCTAATGCAGTCACAAGATAAACATCCCCCCACATTTAAGATCGACATTGCCCTCAATGGAGAAGAGGGAAGGGAAAGGGGAACGATGTTACCGGTAAACACGGGCTGCAGAGGACTGGAAGCGGACCAGTCGGAGTGAAGCGGACTAGAGAGAGACCAGTCTGGAACAAAGCACAGCTAAAGGGAAACAGAAGAGCTCAAACACAATATGTTAGGTCCAATGTCAGCCCAATAAGACATCATCCAAAACAAAAGAAATCAAACCAAAACCAAACTGGATTACAGTCCGACTCAAAACACAAGAAAGAAAGTCAAACCGTGGTGGGGTTGCCTCCCCACAAGCGCTTCTTTACCGTCTTTTAGCTGGACGCCCATGGTGGATACTCAGGGAGGTGCAGGAACAGGTGCCTACAAGAGCGGATCCACGTCGCTCTTGAGGTACAGCTTCAGGTTGTGGCCATGCACCCGACGGATGCGACCACCATCATCGCTCAGCTCGACCTGGCCATCCGGCAAGATGCAGGCGAGTGAGTACCCGGACGGCCAGGGTGGTCGTGGTGTAGGGGGCGGGACCAGCTCGTAGTGGTCTCCACCCTTCTTCCGTGCAGGCTTGGTAACCGGCTGCTTCGGCCGCCACTCCTCCTTGATCTTTTTGTTCGGAGACGAGGCTGGATGGAGTGGCGGCGAAGGAGTGAGAGGAGGGTCCTGCAAAATGGGAGATGCAGACAGATACACGACAGGCTCGTGTACCGGGTCAGAAATAGCATGCACAGGTGTGACAGCAATCATAGCACAGTGATCGAATTCAGACACAGCAAAGGTAGCATGTTCATTTCCAGCACGCAGGATCAGTTTACCATCATGCACATCAATAAGTGCCTTGGCGGTGGCAAGAAATGGTCTCCCTAAAATCAAAGGCACATCCACATCATCATTTATATCCAGAATAACAAAATCAACAGGATATGTGAATGCACCCACTTTAACAAGCAGATCCTCTATGATACCCCTAGGATGCACAACGGAACGGTCAGCTAGCTGAATGCTCATCCTAGTAGGGCTAAGTTCACCTAGGTCTAGCTTTTTGAACAATTTGTATGGCATGACATTAATGCTAGCGCCTAGGTCCGCCAAGGACTTGCCTACATGCATGCTGCCAATAGTAAGAGGGATAGTAAAACTCCCTGGGTCCTTGCACTTTTCGGGCAGCTTGTTCTGCAGGATAGCAGAACACTCCTCGCTGAGCATCACTGTCGAAAGATCCCCAAGTTTCTTCTTGTTGGTGAGGAGATCTTTCATGAACTTTGCGTACTTGGGCATCTTCGACAGTGCCTCCACAAACGGTGTACTGATGTTGAGCTGCTTCAACATTGCCATAAACTTGGCAAACTCAGTCTCCAACTTGTCTTTGTGTAGGCGAGTGGGGAAGGGAAGCTGGGGTACGTGCTCCTTAACCACTGGTTGTGGCTTGGGAGCAGGGGCTTCCTTCTCCACCCGCACTTCTGTATCACCGGCTGGAAGTGCTGAAGCAGGTAGTGGTTCCTTCTGCCTGGTCGGGGCAGGATCAGCCGATGCAGGCCTGCCACTCCTTGTGAAGATGGCATCCAGCTGCTCGTGCGGATCCCGTGGATTGGGGATGGTGGTGGAAGGTAGAGTCCCCGGGGCCCGGGCAGTAAGTTGGCGCGCTAGGACACCGACTTGGTGCTGTAAATCTTGCAGAATAGCACCCTGGTTCCTCTGTCCTGCCTCCAAAGAGGCTATGCTCTGGTCCACCCTCGTGAAATTCGCCTGGCTGGTGGTCATGAATGTCGCCAAAATATTCTTCAGATCGGTCATCTGGTTATCGGGAGCTGGGGCTGCTGCTGGCTCGGCATACTGTCGCTGGGGCTGCTGGAATGGCTGCCCCTGCCTAGGCTGGTAGGGCTGCTGCTGTGGTGGTGGCCCCTGCCTAGCCTGGAAGGGCTGCCTCTGCTGAAAACCACCTGCTAGTGCTGGGAAACCAGGTGGTTTGTTGGTGTTGCTGCTCCAGGCAAAGTTGGGATGCTGGCGCCATCCCTCATTGTAGGTGTTGCTGTATGGGTCCAGGCGCCGAGCATTGGCGATAAAGTCCACCTGCTCTTGGGGAGTAGAGGACTCCCTCATAGACTGACAATCTTCCACCAGGTGGTTCGGGCTCTCACGCCACTTGCACTGAGCTACTGGAGGCGGAGCTACACCTCGACCCGGAAGGAGACTGTTGGGCTGCTTTAGTGTCTGCACCAACTCAGCCACCTACTGCTCTAACCCGCATCTGGCCTCCATGGCATGCACACCACGGTCCCGGGAATGCCTGCCTCTGCTGCTCTGCCCCCAGGAATGTTCGCGGGCAGCCAAGGTACTGATCATCTGGTTCAGCTCGGGTGGAGTCTTAGTGAGAATATCCCCTCCTGGGCATAGAGACTCGATCACCCTCTGGCTGTCTGGGGTGAGGGCACTATAGAAGTTCCCCACTGTGAAAGCATCACTGAAGCCATGATGGGGACACTGCCAGAAGTATCCCATGTACCGCTCCCATGCATCACGAAGGGACTCATCTGGCTCTTGGCGGAAGTGAGTGATCTCCCGCTGAATCTCCGTGGTCTTCGATGCCGGATAGTACCTGTGCACGAACTTGTCTGCCAGATCGTCCCAAGAAGTGATGGACAATGGGGGCTAGGTCTCCAACCACCTCTTAGCATTCCCCGCCAGAGAATGGGGGAAGAGGTGAAGGCGGATTGCGTCATCCGGAACACCGTTCAGCTTGAACCCGTTCGTCAGCTGCAGAAAACGGGAAAGATGTGCCCGGGCTTCCTCATCCTTCAAACCATGGAACTGGATAGTTGATGTAATGAGTTGAATCCAGCATGGCTTGATCTCGAGGTTGTTTGCTAGGATAGGTGGATAGAGGATGACCGGGCGGATGTCAGCAATCCGTGGAGTGTAGTAGTACTCCAAGGTGGGACCCGGCGGTGGTGGTGGATGCTGATTCACCGGGGGAGCCTGTCGAGCATTCCCCGGTTGTGGGATGTCTTCGCCCTCCATCTCGTGCTCGTCCTCGGATTCGCTGCTCAATTGGCCGTCTCTGTACTCCACTGTAACCAGTCCAGCTCGCTGTTGTCTCCGAAGTTGGTTGCAGGTGCGTTCAATCTCTGGATCCAACGGCAGTAAACCTCCCGACTGGCTGCGGGTCATGCACTGCCTGCACACAATCAAGCAATCCAAACCCGTGAAGTCACAAGTGGGAAAGAACAAAAACTCAATGCGAAAATGAAAATGCTAGAGTAACAGAAATCACTTTTCTTCAACAACCTAGCCGTCCCCGGCAACGGCGCCAAAAACTTGACTCACTCCTACTGTCACTCTAGAAAATAGCCAAGTGTAACCACTTCCTAAAGCGTAGTATAGCGGGTTTGGGTTTTAATGTCAACCCGGGTCCTAGATGTGATGACTACTCAGTGAATTCGTATTATCTAGCAAAGAAACTTTAGTGAAGGTCCAAACTAACAAGCAAGCAAAGCAACTAAACGGTTGTTTTCAGGTTAAGAGAGGTCACCCGGATATGGTTCCTCCTAGACTGCAGTTAGGCCGGATTGTAATTACCAAGTTCAATTTCTATGAAAGTTATACTGCGGAAGGTTCTCAAACAGTCTGAAGTCTCGACTAAAGGTCTTCAGACCCTCTCAACCTGAGTCTCTAGCGGGCGACTAACCTCCACCGGAGTAAACAGATTGAGGCCCTAAGAACAAAACCTCCACTATCGAATTGAATTCGGTACAGAATAGTGAATTGGCTCCTCGACTAAAGTCACCAATTCACTACCTTCGATTAAGGATACTCTAACAACCTAGGCAGATATTATCATTCTAGGTTAAAGCAGAAACAACAGGAATTTGATCAGGATTCATGCCATTCAATCATTCAAACCTCAATCGAATATAATCAAACCATAGAAATAGTACTTGGGTTCATACAATCAATTCCAACATACAGAACTAGGGTTTCCCATACCCAGATGAATGGGAGAACTACTCCATTGAGAAAGAAGCAAAAGCAGAATGAGACGCGGAAATCATACTGTGAAGATGGATTTCTGCTCCTGGACGTTGAATCGGCACTTCTCCAAGCTCAAGCCAAGCTCCAATGGTGTTGAAGATCAAGCTAGGGCACTTGGAGACTCTTGTTCGTCGCTTTCTCTCTCTAGGAATCGCTCTGTCTCTCTAAAACTCGAATCCCCCCTCTTTTGGCTGAAAATCTGCCTAAAAGGGCATCAGTGGCCAAAGCACGGTCGAGGGCACGGCCGTGCTTTGCCTCAGCCCGCCCGTGCTTTGGCTAGGGTTAATTACACGGCCACAGAACACGGCCGTGTTCTGAAGGCCTCCTGCCCGTGTTTTTACTGCCGAACTTGTTCCCCTATATTCAATGCTTCGTTTCTCCCTCGTCCGGACTCCGAATCAGTCGCCGTTTGATCCCAGACGCTCGTAGTCTCGTCCTCTTTATTTTCATGACAAGCTTGCACGATTCTTTGTCCATAAAGTGAGGTAGAAATCCATTCTTCTTCAGGTCATGCCGGAGTTTCTTCTCCCGAATCGCCAATTGATCTCCGATTGACTTGAAACTTGCGCCTATGCTTCACTTTATGTGCTAGGACCTGAAACGTAACAAAGGAACACAACCTAGCGTAAAATAGGCCAAAGAAGCGATAATGCAAGCTTAAACGATCAAGAAACAAAGGGGAAAAACATGTGCAAATATCGAGTCATCAGCATCCTTCTCAAGGAGCTTCGTTAGGGGCAAGGCGATCTTCGAGAATTCCTTGATGAACCGCCTATAGAAACCTGCATGACCCAAGAAACTACGGATCCCCTTTACAGATGTGGGAAGAGCCAGCTTGCCGATTGTCTCAATCTTCGCTTTGTCCACCTCAATCCCCATCTTAGAGATCCTATGCCCCAGAACTATGCGCTCGCGAACTATGAAGTGGCACTTCTCTCAACTCAAAGCCAGGTTTGTCTCCTCACACCTTTTCAGGACAAGTTCCAGGTTATGGAGACAGTGAGAGAATGAGTCTCCATAGACCGAAAAATCGTCCATGAACACCTCCATGATTTCTCCGAGCAGACGATCGAAGATAGAGAGCATACACCGCTGGAATGTGGCTGGGGCGTTCCAAAGCCCGAATGGGATCCTCCGGTAAGAAAATGTGCAGAAAGGGAAAGTGAAGGTAGTCTTCACCTGGTCTTCCGGTGCTATGGGAATCTGAAAATACCCGGACATCCCATCCAGGAAACTGTGGAACTCGTGCCCCGCCAACCTCTCTAGCATCTGGTCAATGAATGATAGAGGGAAGTGATCCTTTCGAGTGGCATTGTTGAGGCGGCGATAGTCAATGCAGACGCGGTACCCGATCACTGTGCGCATCGGGATGAGATCATTCTTCTCGTTGGGAACCACGGTCATCCCACCCTTCTTAGGCACCACCTGTGTGGGACTGACCCTCTCGCTGTCAGAAATGGCGAAGATAATTTTTGGGTCCATCAACTTTCTAATCTCCGCTCGAACCACAAACTCCAGGTTCGGTGTCAATCTCCTCTAGGCTGTCTCACCGGCCAAATCTCATCCTTCAACAAGTTTGGTGGGAATAGAAGGAAGAGATAATCCCCCGAATATCGATGATCTTCCATGTCAGAGCTTGCTCGTACTGCTTCAACAGGGCCACTAGTCAAGTCTTCTGCTTGGGTGTGAGAGTCGAGCTGATGATGACTGGAAGCTTGTTCCACTCTCGAAGGAATGCATACTCTAAGTAAGGAGGAAGAGGCTTCAGCTCCAGTATTGGTGGTTCCTCGAGAGAGGTGGTAATGTGAGTCGAGGATGAGATCAGCTTGAATGGTTTCTCAACCTCCAGGAACTCGCCAAGCTCTAGCGCGGCCAACTGCTCCTCAAGTTGCAATTCCTGCAATGCCTGCTCACTTAGCAAAATACAACGCTCAAGGGCATTGTTAGTACCCACACTCGTGATGGCGAGTGCGGTTTTAAAATCAGTAAGCATGTCACAGTAATCCAAGTCATCATGCACATGGGAATGCTTTGCATTGTCAGACACAGAAAATGTAGCTTGTCCAATGTCACACCCTAACCCGGCCGGGTACGACTTTTACTAAAATTCCCTTGATAAATAAAATACTCAAATCTTAAATTGCAGCGGGAAAATTTTTCATAAATAAAATACTGAAAACACACACTTGTAGTTCAAAGCAACTCCCTAGCACATGGGCAAACTCAATAATTAAAATCTCAAAGTGATCTTTAGTCTATACTCATAATCATAAATGTAAATAACTAATAATCATAAATGTTGTTGATACTGAAACCTTGACTAATCATCCTCTGTGACGCTTATACTTCCCTCCTCTAGCTGGCTCCCCTCGAATTCGCTGCACACTAACTGCTCCTCTAGCTCCTCCTTTAGATCTTCAAACTGGTGAGTGAGGTGGGGTCAGTCTACGCCATTACATTTAACATCTTATTAATACTTGATCACTTTACTTAATTGAGTGGAAGTTGTTTTGTACTTCCATTATTAAAAAGCTTAACTCTTAAAACTGTATGGGAGTTACTGTTACTTGATTCTTAAATCTCAAAGCTTGACTTAAATACTTGACTGACACTGGGATCCCTCACTAGCTACTCCGGTTGCCCAACTCATACGTATGAGAAGCCCTCCAGGCTTTCCTTAAACTTAAACTTATCGTGGAAGGCTCTTCTTCCACGATTCTCAAGAGCATAACTGCTGCTCATCTTAAAAATCTCAAGAGCATAACTGCTGCTCTATCTCAAAGATCTCAAGAGCATAATTACTGCTCTATCTAAAAATCTCAAATGGCAACGGACTGACGCTAGTGACTAAAAACACTTAAAACGACTTCACCTTCTTGAAGGTGAGTTACTTCTTAAAAAGAACTTGTTTCTTAAACTTTAACAATAACTTATACTCGTAAAATTTCAAAGGAAATAATAAAAATTCACTTTAAGTCATAATTCAAACAAGTCCCATATCATCAACCAGACACATAAACAACAATATCAACCACTTCACAAAATACCTAAAATGCGTAAGGTAACTGCTTGAAAATACATAAGGCATATAGTTTACCCCCTTTACACTCACCTTAGTAGTGAATCGATGAACCTCAATAATCGTTAACATGGATTGCCCTTATCGGAGATTTCCCTTGTCGCCTCTCCTTATTGGATCTCCATTACATAATCATTCCTTATGCCATAGTTCAACCCAACCTTGTCCGTTCGAATTTGGGCTATAGTCCCATCTTTCTTGCCTATGTCAACCGACAACCTCCACTTCTTCCACACCATTCGCACTATTCCCCACCAATCTTCATCATCCACCGTTTATATAAGCCCCAATAATAAACAAATTTCCACCCAATGCAATAACCCATATAAATGGCACCTCCGTTTGTCTACTACATCGGTATCCCTCTGCTTTGAAAAAAAACGAGAGCTCTTGCATCCGTATCGTTGTTCGCCGGTTGATCGCCCATTATAGGAACCTGCCATCAAGGGCTTTCGGTGGCTTTATGCTCCACGAATCATGGGGAAAGCAACTACTCTACTTTGTTTGTAATCATAGTGGGGTCTTCTTTTGCAGGGAGGGGAACGACTGCTCTACTTTGCTGGGGGTTTTCTGTTGTTGTGATGCGAAAAGGGTTAATGAGGGCTAAGCGCCCTCTTGGCCGGGCTTTATATTTTTTTTTTAATTACAATAATAATATAACGATAATAGTTATTATTTCTAATCAGCGATTGCAACCCTTTGTACATAACCGTTAATCCAACCATTCATTTATTATGGTTTAACCTAAACCCGAAAGTCGGGGTGTTACATCCAACCCAGCCCGCAGAATTAACTTGCCACTATGAACATCAATCAACGCATGGGCGGTGGCGGGAAATGGTCTACCCAAAATTAAAGGCACATCCACATCCTCATTTCTATCCAGAATAACAAAATCAACAAGATATGCGAATGCATCCACATTAACAAGGAAGTCCTCTATGATACCCCTAGGATGCACAATCGACCGATCAGCTAACTGAATACTCATCCTAGTTGTTCTAGGTTCACCTAGGCCTAGCTTCTTAAACATTTTATAAGGCATGACATTGATGCTAGCGCCTAGGCCCGCCAAGGACTTTCCTACATGCATGCTGCCAATAACAAGAGGGATAGTAAAACTCCCTGGGTTTTTCCGCTTCTCTGGCAGCTTGTTATGCAGGATTGCAGAACACTCCTCGCTTAGCATCACTGTCGAGAGATCCCCAAGTTTCTTTTTGTTGGCGAGGAGATCCTTCATGAATTTTGCGTACTTGGGCATCTTTGACAGTGCCTCCACGAACAGCATGTTGATGTTGACCTGCTTCAACATTGCCATGAACTTGGCAAACTCAGTCTCTAGCTTGTTCTTGTGCATACGAGTGGGGAAGGAAAGCTGGGGGACATGCTCCTTAACCACTGGTTGTGGCTTGGGAGCAGGTGGTTCCTTCTCTATCCCCACCTCTTCATCTTCAGCTGGAAGTGCTGGAGCAGGTGTTGGTTCCTCCTGCCTGGCTGGAGCAAGCACAACAGATGTCGTCTTGCCACACCTAGTAGTAATGGCATATAACTACTGGTGAGGCTCGCGAGGATTTGGGATGGTGTTGGCAGGTAGAGTTTTTGGTGCCCTGGTGCTGTTGTTACGAGCGATTCCTCCAATCTGGTTCTGGAGGTCCTATAAAATAGCACTCTGGTTCCTCTAGCCTGCCTCCAGTGCATTGAATTTCCCCATAGAGAAGTCCATGAACTGGTCCATCCTAGCAAATTTCGCTGTACTGGTGCTCACGAAAGCCATCACCATATTTTTTAGCTCTGACATTTGTTCACCCTGTGCTGGGGCTGTTGCCGGCTAGGCGAATTGCATCTGCTGCTGCTAGAAAGGTTGCCCCTGTCTGGGCTGAAATGGCTGATGTTGAGGCAACGAACCCTGATGGTTTTGGTATTGTTGCCTCTGCTGAAAACCACCAGCTGGTGCTGTGAAGCTAGGAGGCTTGGTAGTGTTGATGTTGCCACCACTCCAGGAGAAATTAGGATGTTGGCGCCATCCATCATTATATATACTACTATAGGGGTCTAGGCGCCGAGCATTGGCAATGAAGCCCAAATGCTCCTGGGGAGTGGTGGATTCTCGAATAGCCTGGCAATCCTCCGCCAAATGGTTGGAGCTCTCGCACCACTGACACTGGGAGACTAGAGGTGCAGCCACGCCTCTACCTGGTATGAGGTTGTTAGGATATTTCAATGTCTGAACCAGCTCTGCCACCTCTCGCTCAAGCCATGATCTGGCCTCCATAGCATGCACACCTCTGTCCCTCGAGTTTCTGCCTCTAGTAATCTGCCTCCAAGAATGATCCCGCGCAGCTAAAGTACGGATCATCTGGTTCAACTCCGGGGGAGTCTTTGTGAGGATGTCTCCACCCGGACACAAAGACTCAATCAGTCGCTGGCTCTCTGGAGACAAGGCGATGTAGAAGTTTCCCATGAAGAATGCCTCACTGAAACCGTAATAGGGACACTTCCAACAGCCCCGAATACCGCTCACAAGCATTTCGCAGCGAATGATCATCTTCTTGGCAGAAATGAGTGATCTCCCACTGAATCTCTGAAGTCTTTGAGGTCGGATATTACATGTGCACGAACTTGATGGCTAGATCATCCCAAGACGTGATGGACAATAGAGGCTGAGTCTATAGCCACCTTTTTGCATACCCCGCCAGAGAGTGGGGAAAGAGGTGAAGACGGATCGCATCATCTGGGACACCGTTCAGTTTGAACCCATTAGTTAGTTGCAAGAATCGAGAAAGGTGCACCCTCGCCTCTTCATCTTTGAGCCCATGGAACTGGAAGGAAGATGTAATAAACTGGATCCAGCAGGGCTTGATCTCGAAGTTGTTGGCAGGGATGGACGGGTACTGGATGACGGGGCGGATGTCAACAATCCATGGAGTGTATAAGTACTCCATAGTGGGCCCCTGGGGAGGAAACCGTGGGTTGGCAGCGCCTGCCTGTGGAATACCGCCATTAGGTGGGGCTTGATTCACCAGAGGAACCTGGAGTGGCATCCCTTGGGATGCCCCTGATTCACGTTGTGCATCCGGTTATTCTCGTCTCCCATGTCGTCCTCCTGCTCGGAGTCGCTGCTAATCCGGCCGTCAATCTGCTCTTCTGTCGTAGCCAGTCCCGCTCGCTGCACTCGCCTAAACTGGCGACAAGTGCGTTCTAGCTTTGGGTCTAACGGTTGTAACGCTCCCGATTAGCTACAGGTCATTCACTACCCACACACAGCTAAGCAAGAAAACCCATGAAGGCAAAATAGGACAAAGCAAAACAATCGATGCAGAAAATAAATGCTAAAGTAACAGAAATCATGTTTCTTCAAAAATCTAGAAGTCCCCGACAACGGCGCCAAAAACTTAACTCGCTGAAACCGTCACACTAGAAAGTGGCCAAGTGCAACCACCTACTAATGCGTAGTATAGCGGGTTTAGTCTTAATTGTCAACCCGGGGTCTAGATGTGATGACTACTCTGTGAATTCTTGTTATGTAGCGGTTTAACTGTAGTGAGGTATTAACTAAGCTAAACAAACACAAAGCAGTAAAAGTTGTGATTCAAGTTTGAGAGAGGTCACCCAGATATGGTTCCCCCTAGACTGCAGTTAAGTCGGGTTATAATAATCCAAGTCCAGACTCAATGACAGTTATACTGCGGAAGGTTCTTATTCAGTCTGAAGTCTAAACTAAAGGTCTCTAGACCCTCTCAATCTAACTACCCGGCGGGCGACTACCCTCCACCAGAATAAACAAACTGAGGCCCTAACGTGAAAAACCTCCTTTACTGGAATAAATCCAGTACAGAGTAGTGAATTGACTCCTCGACTAAAGTAATCAACTCACCCCTTCAATTAAGGGTGCTCTATCAACCTAGGCAGATATTCTCTTTCTAGGTCAAAGCAGGAACTACAGGAATTTGATCAAGATTCATGCAATTTAGAAAAAACATGCCTCAATCGAATATAATAACTGTCAAAAGATCATGTACTTGGGTTTATACAAACAAACCTAACATACAAATCTATGGATTTTTATACCCAGGTGAGAGAGAGATTTACTCCATAGAGAGAGGAGAGAAATCAGCCTTAGATGCAGAAATCATTACGTGGATGATGAAAATCGGCTTTTGGTAATCAATTGGCACTTCTCCAAGCTTCAATCGAGCTCCAATGATGTTGAATCTCGATCTAGGTCGCTTGGAGGCTTTATTCATCGATTTCTCTCTCTAGGTTTCTGCTTTCTTTCTCTAAAACTCAGATCCTTTGCCAAAGAGCCCAAGCATTGCTTAAAACAGCAGCAGATCCCGAAACTCGGCCCAAATACCCGGTCGGGTATTCATGGGGACCGATCAGGTAATTCAAAATGCATCGCAGTGAGTCAAGGGGTAATACCCTATCAAGGGCTAAAATACCCGATCAGGTATTTATGCCCCTCGAGCGGGACCCATTCTGCTCCCCCTGCCTCTACAACGTCATAAACCCAGTCTCCCTTCACATATACCTGGTCGGGTATTTTAGTGACCTGACCTGGTATTTTCCTAGTCAACTCCTCCTTGGCGCCAACTCTCCATTTCCTACTTAAAACTCGCCTCCAAGCCTCTCTTTCCAAACCAAGTCCTGAAATATGAAACAAACGCACAACCTAGCGTGAATTCAGCTTAATACACAAGAATTGACTCTCAAACGGCTCTATAATGAGGGTTGAAAACATGTGCAAATAACGGTCTCACCTCTTCCTAAGCATGAGGAGGAGAAATCGCTAGACCCTACTACCAATATCAACAACAAGTTCCCCATGATGAACCCACCATACGTAATCCTGAACCATTCCATGATTGTAGATATCAGCTTTCACTAACTCGATGTCTTCAAGGAGCAATTGTTGCACCCTGGGCATGGACACCTAACTCTACCTTGACCATCAAGACATTGCATTGCACACTGTATAAAGGCATCAACACGGCGTACATACTGAGGACAAATCTGTCATTCAAATTCAACCACGACCTATCCATTCTCCTAGTGCAATTAAAGTGAACTAACCTGAACAAATCAATGTTCCTTTGCTGCAGATCCCCAAAATCAATGGAACTCCAACAATTCACCCAGATGGTGTAGGAGAAGGAGGATTAAAATAAGTAGGACCTGGGAGAAACAAATGTAAACGTGGTTAGTTAGGGCCACATAGGCTGCTGGGACACTCCCCTCAGCAGAAACATTACCTAGATTAACACACTAATGATGTCCTACTAATGCTTTCAGTCATGTCGATGTGAACAAACAACTTAAAAAGATTGCACCCATATCAAGAACCATCCAAAATGCCCATTTATCGTATCGAACCTACCCACGACCTAATTACAAACTTGCACAATGACAGGCAAACAAAAGAGAACTCGTAGAATTCGAATATCAATCTGGAATGAGTTAGCACTCATGATTTCACAGATGCATGCATTCAAGGGAAGAGAATGAGAGGGTTCTAACCTGGGTTTCGAATATCCTCTTCCGTTTTTCTCAAGACCTGCTCCAAATATATGAATCTGGACGATTGAGGATCTCGAAAATTGTGGGTGATGTTTCCGCTGGGCATGCAATCATACAAGGGTTAGGGATCGGAAATCAATCACACAATATGTTTCATTCCCTCTTGGGATGGAATAGATTATGCAACCAAAGCAAGAAAATCGACAACTGAAAACAAATGAACAATGAAATGGGAGGCTGCGGGAATTCTTACATGCGGGGAAGGAAGTGGATGTAGTGACGGAATTAGATACGTGGATGGAGAGGGTTATGTAGATGAGCAATCTAGGGATTCAGATCGGTGGTTGGGTTAATCTTCTCCAACGAAAGGAAAGAAAGGGGGGGAAGAGAGGAGCTAGACTTCTTAATTTTTGGGGCCGAGAATGAAAAAAAGAAGCGCCATGATTTCCCTCCATCACTGATTGGTTTTTCTTTTCAGTATGAGAATTGGAGATAACTCTTCTTCCTTCGCTCCAGAATATCCCACTAGTCGAAAACAATATCACTTTAGTCGATAGGTAATTAGCATATATTTTAACAACTCAGCATTTTGTCATACGATATATTGGCAAACTACTCATCACAATCGTATACTATTCTAACTAATTTTGTTATGACAAGCATGTTTTCATAACAAGATCGTCATTCTCACCCGGGAGTACCATATTTTGACAACATACTAATGACAACAAGTATTTTGTCATAATAAAGGCTTATTTTGACAAAATATTATGTCAACTCTACTCTTGTCATAATAGGTTATGATATTTTGATAAATAATAGGATTGTCAAATTAAACATCTTATTATGACAAAACTATTCTGACAAAAAAAATATTTTGTCATAACTAACCAAAATTCTTGTAGCAATTCAACCTCTTTGTTTGACCATCAGTCTGTGGGTGATAGGCTGTGGAATAATGCAGCTGGGTACCCTACAACAAACAGATCGGTCCCAAAATTGCTGGTGAAGATTACATCCTTATCTGAAACAATAGTCTGGGCCATACCATGAAGCTTGAACACCCCATCCAAGAAAACCAGGACTACTGAAGGCGCTGTATATGGCTTGCTGAGACTAAAGAAATGGCCATACTTGGTAAAGCAATCAACCACCACTAGAATAACCTCTTTCCCTCCAGATTTGGGCAAACCCTCAATGAAGTCCATGGAAATGTGCTTCCATGCTCCCTCGGGTATGGGCAAAGGCTGTAAAAGACCCCGGTAAGACACTTTTTCACTCTTGCACTTCTGGCAAATGTCACACTCGACAATGAACTTGCTGACATCTCTCTTCATACCAGTACACCAGAATTAGGTTTTAAGTCTTTGGTAGGTGGCCCGAGTTCCTGAATGACCCCCATTGGAGACTCATGTAACATCTGCAGAACCTATTCCCTCATTGTACTAGTACCTCTAACAAAAATGGCTAATTTATGGTACTATATTCCCCATCTGACAGTGTTAATGTGAGGCCACATAGTAGGTACTGCTGCCTCCACCATAGCCTCCTTGAGCCAATCATCTTCCTTGTAAGTTGCCTCAACGTCACTCAACCAAGCAGGTAAAACTGTTGTCACAGCCTGACAACTGCTATTAGATATGTCAGGATGCCTTGAAAGTGCATCTGCAACCTTGCTGTATCTGCCTAGATGATATTTAATCTCATAATCCAACCCCAGCAACTTAACCAGTCCCTTCTTCTGGGAATGAGTGGATTTTCTATCCAATCAAATGCTTCAGACTCTCATGGTCTGTCAAAATAGTAAACTGTCTTCCTTCCAGACAGTGGCACCATTCGGTGACCGCCGTTAGTAAGACTAAGTACTCTTTCTCATAGGCTGACATGCCCTACTTCCTGATCCCCAAGGCCTGATTGATATAAGCAATTGGTCATCCTTCTTGTGAAAGGATAGCTCCAATGCTAGTTTCACTTGCATCTGTCTCCAAAGTGAAAGGCTTGGTAAAGTCATGCAAAGCCATCACTGGTACCTGAGTCATGGCAGACTTGTCTTCCAAAAGCATTCTCATCCCTAGAGTTCCAAGCAAATCCTTCCTTCTTTAGTAACTCAGTAAGAGGCCTACTTATGGAACCATAGTCCCTCACAAACTTCCTGTAATATCCAGTGAGTCCCAAGAAACCCCTGAGCTCCTTCATATTCTTTGGTCGTGGCCAGGACACCATAGCTGAGATCTCAGGATCAGTTGAGACTCATTCACTAGTGATGATGTGGCCCAAGTACTCAACCTGTGTTTGGCCAAAAGAACACGTGGAGGGTTTGGCATAAATGGTGTGTTGTCTAAGAATAGAAAGGGTAGTTTGAAGATGGAAAACATGGTTGGATTCATTTGAGCTGTAGACTAGAATGTCATTAAACAAAGCTAAGATGAACTTCCTGAGATAGACAGAAAATATGGAATTCGTAAGAGCTTGGAAGGTGGCAGGAGCATTGGATAATCCAAATGGCATACCAAGGAATTCAAAGTGGTCGTGATGAGTTCCAAATGTTCACTACAAGAAACTGCACTTTCTGCGACGAATTTTATAGCGACGATAAGAAATTCGTCGCAGAAAGTACAGAATTTGCAACGAATTTCACTTTTTCGTCGCAAAATGTGTGAATTTTTTTTGCGACGGTTATCTTTCGTCGCAGAATATATGGAGACTTTCTGCGACGGTGCTCTATCGTCGCAGAACGCATGGGGACTTTCTGCGACGGTTATATCTCGTCGCAAAAAGTATGGAAATCTTCTGCGACGAATGTATCTCGTCGCAAAATGTTCGGGACTTTCTGCGACGAATCTCTTTCGTCGCCGAATGTATGGAAATTTTTTGCGACGAATCACTTTAGTTGCAAAATGTATGGAGCCTTTTTGCGACGATTCTCTGTCGTTGCTGAATGTATAGAGATTTGCTGCGACGATTCTCTCTCGTCGTAAAATGTATGGAAATTTTCTGCAACAATTGTAGGTCGTCGCAGAATGTTCGGGACTTTCTACGACGATGGCCTTTCATCGCAAAATTTTTAGGGGCTTCTGCAATGACTTTTGTCGTCGCAGAATGTTTGGAGACTTTGTGTAACACCCTACCCTATACTTTTTGCCTAATCATATTGTTCATACAATTGCAGCGGAATTAATCTTGGGTGTTACATTAATTATCAAAATTTACCTAAATAAACTTTCGACATGAATTACTCGCGTAATGGGCTAACAGTTCTTCCATCTAATCCTGCAAAATAATTCATCTAAATCCATATACACTCACTGCCATATGCATTGGCTTTTCATAGCCATAGTCACCGTTTCATGTTACACAACTGCATACTATACTGATACATGCCATAATCGTCACAACTTACATAATTACACAAATATACACATATCATCAACTTTCCACACCTGTGGATATCTCACACTACATCAGAAGCTAGTATGCACATGAAAAACGTTCTCAAAACATTTTACAAAAAGGTGTGGATCACTGGCCAAAATCCCGAGTAGTAGTCCAAGCACAGAATAGTTGAAGACCATACCTCATCTTGCCTTCAACTCTTGCTTAGCTCCCACCTATACAACTATCTACTGCTGCTGATGACTGATGATCTGCTTACACATGAGCATAAGCAGAGAAAAAGGAATAAAGAGGGTCAGCTCATAGCTGAGTGAGATAATCATAGCCATCGTGAGTTCATAACAGAGCATACCCCTACCATACATCTAGCAAATAAGCCCAAGCACTAGGATCAGACCTCAGCCATCCGACATCCCAATAGGCAAAAGACTCAACCATCTTGACTTATGCATATGCATCTTATCATGTTTTACTTATAGGCGCCTGGCTACTCCCATGCTATTAACTCTCCCGGGAAACATACCCCACATCCCGTCGGATATAGTCATACATACCCCAACATCCCGTCGGATGTGGTCATACATACCCCACACCACTATGGGTTTAGTCATACCCCGACACCGCTCTGGGTGTGGTCATATCTCGTAAGAATCTTCAGTCACCACCACATGAGAGGTGTGACTATCATACATATCATAATAGAGTAATAGCATAGGGAACCCTAATTACTATGTAGTTGACCGTGAGACCACAACACTCATATTTGGTATCCTTATACATGATTCATATCTCATCTTGCTTAATCATAATTCAGTTACTTGCACATGTACTTGACCCTGGCCACTAATTGGCTCAACATAGGTAAATCAGGAGTCGTATAATTGCACTTCCTCGGGATAAACCCTCGTGCAAGTCATCCTCCTTAAATATCATAATATCACCAGAGAATATATATTTTCCCACATTGTGCATCCAAATACAACAATCATGAAAAATCATACCCTAATCACCTTCTCGAACCATCATAAGGCATATTAACAGTCAAGCCCTACAATTTGCAACATATACATAATCATCAGCATAAGCAAGGTTCCATATCGATTAGGGCAAGTCAATAATATCATACAACAATCCAGGGTTCAACATATAGCACAAAAGTTCATACACCCCTAATCATGCCATTCTAGTTCACCTAGGTCAATTCTAAGCATCAATATAATTATCGTGATACGACAAACCCGGTATGCCGTGCTAATCCCTCACCAGTTCTGGTCGTTCAAACACCGGTTTAACCTTCCCGTACTAAAACGTCAATTTCACGAACGAACCCCGAATTAAAATACGAGACCGTCCTAATATCCCCTGCAGTATCCCCGTCAATATTAGTTCTAGGCTCCAGGTCAAATTCTTGATAAAAACACATCAAACCCTGGCCGAAGCTAAATTCAGCGATTTGGACCCCGACCTAAATAATTGCCAAAATTCAGGGATTAGAACTAGAGGATTGATTACCTCGCTGCAGGAAGCTCGTATATGAAATTTGGGCTCAATCCGGCTTCCGGATACTCCGAAGCCCTAATTTGTCTTATCGGGAATTCAAGAAATTCCTGAACCAAAAACTCGTTTTAAAGCTCTAAATCGATAAATCACGATGTATAGATGAATTAGGCATTACTTACGAGATTTTTTGGATCACTAGAACTCAAGAATTGAGCTTTGCAATTTAATTCCTCGCGTGCCCTGTGCGCCTCTGTTTCTCGGTCCGAGAATGGAAAAAGGGATGAAGATGATAATGGACGGGGGAAGTTAATATATATGCCCGGCCGCTTAATTAATTAATATATATATATATATAATTAATACGTATACTTATCCGATCGATCGATAATCCGATTTTCGTCGAAATAGTATCAAAACGCTCGAATTTAAATCGCGAACTTTCTAGCGATCGAAATATGGGATTTGTCGGAACGGGATGTTACAATTTCCCCTCCTTAAAAGATTTCATCCCCGAAATCTAACCTTGAGTTGTACCCTTAGTCCGCTTACTTACCCTTGACATGATCGATCGTACCTAAGGTTATTACCTAACTCTTAGGTTAGGAGATTTGAATTACATAACTAAACACATAACACCTCAAGTTCCCATGTTTAGGTTTCAAAAACCTATACTGGGCTATCACAACAAAACATATCAACAAGTTCGAAACATAACTCACTAAACCAAGTTATTAACCTGCAAGGTAGGTTGCCACTAACACAAAGTTATATCAACCTACAAAATGGTTACTAGAACAACATCAAGATTCATATCTTTGTTCAAATATCTACCATCACAACTCATCATGTTAGCATAGCCTTAACTCAACTGCATTGCATAGCTAGCCACTATGCTTCTCGATTGGTTAGTAAGATTTCTAGGAAAACTTCTGTGCGAGCTACAAGGAAATTTTGGCAATAACTTGATCCACACACCATTAAAAATTTCTGCCAAAATCATTACTTGGACAACAAGATAAAAACTCCACATATTTTCAAAAATCTCTTAAACCATAAAATTTTCAAGATTCCTTCAAATACTCAAAATCATGTTTGACCATGTGCAACTGACTATGCAACACATCATCACCTTTGGTCCAAATCTTGGAAAGTTTAGTGCAAGTACAGGTATGGAGTACTCCCTCCCCTTTTGAAGGTGATCAGTCCTAAAGGGTGAAAGTAACACACCCATAATGCAGAAAACAAACCAGCTCTGATACCAAACTGTAACACCATACCCTATACTTTTTGCCTAATCATATTGTTCATACAATTGCAGCGGAATTAATCTCGGGTGTTACACTTAATTATCAAAATTTACCCTAAATAAAATTTCGACATGAATTACTCGCGTAATGGGCTAACAGTTCTTCCATCTAATCCTGCAAAATAATTCATCTAAATCCATGCATTCATAGATAAACATATACACTCACTGCCATATGCATTGGCTTTTCATAGCCATAGTCACCGTTTCATGTTACACAACTGCATCCTATACTGATACATGCCATAATCGTCACAACTTACATAATTACACAAATATACACATCATCATCAACTTTCCACACCTGTGGATATCTCACACTACATCAGAAGCTAGTATGCACATGAAAAACGTTCTCAAAACATTTTTACAAAAAGGTGTGGATCACTGGCCAAAATCCCGAGTAGTAGTCCAAGCACAGAATAGTTGAAGACCATACCTCATCTTGCCCTTAACTCTTGCTTCAGCTCCCACCTATACAACTATCTACTGCTGCTGATGACGATGATCTGCTTACACATGGCATAAGCAGAGAAAAAGGATAAAGAGGGTCAGCTCATAGCTGAGTGAGATAATCATAGCATCGTGAGTTCATAACAGAGCATACCCCTACCATACATCTAGCAAATAAGCCAAAGCACTAGGATCAGACCTCAGCCATCCGACATCCCAATAGGCAAAAGACTCAACCATCCTTGACTTATGCATATGCATCTTATCATGTTTTACTTATAGGCGCCTGGCTACTCCCATGCTATTAACTCTCCCGGGAAACATACCCCACATCCCGTCGGATGTAGTCATACATACCCCAACATCCCGTCGGATGTGGTCATACATACCCCACACCACTATGGGTGTAATCATACCCCGACACCGCTCTGGGTGTGGTCATATCTCGTAAGAATCTTCAGTCACCACCACATGAGAGGTGTGACTATCATACATATCATAATAGAGTAAAAGCATAGGGAACCCTAATTACTATGTAGTTGACCGTGAGACCACAACACTCATATTTGGTATCCTTATACATGATTCATATCTCATCTTGCTTAATCATAATTCGTTACTTACACATGTACTTGACCCGGCCACAATTGGCTCAACATAGGTAAATCAGGAGTCGTATAATTGCACTTCCTCGAGATAAACCCTCGTGCAAGTCATCCTCCTTAAATATCATAATATCACCAGGAAATATATATTTTCCCACTTGTGCATCCAAATACAACAATCATGAAAAATCATACCTAATCACCTTCTCGAACCATCGTAAAGCATATTAACAGTCAAGCCCACAATTTGCAACATATACATAATCATCAGCATAAACAAGGTTCATATCGATTAGGGCAAGTCAATAATATCATACAACAATCCAGGGTTCAACATATAGCACAAAAGTTCATACACCCCTAATCATGCCATTCTAGTTCACCTAGGTCAATTCTAAGCATCAATATAATTATCGTGATACGACAAACCCGGTATGCCGTGCTAATCCCTCACCAGTTCTGGTCGTTCAAACACCGGTTTAACCTTACCGTACTAAAACGTCAATTTCACGAACGAACCCCGAATTAAAATACGAGACCGTCCTAATATCCCCTGCAGTATCCCCGTCAATATTAGTTCTAGGCTCCAGGTCAAATTCTTGATAAAAACACATCAAACCCTGGCCGAAGCTAAATTCAGCGATTTGGACCCCGACCTAAATAATTGCCAAAATTCAGGGATTAGAACTAGAGGATTGATTACCTCGCTGCAGGAAGCTCGTATATGAAATTTGGGCTCAATCCGGCTTCCGGATACTCCGAAGCCCTAATTTGTCTTATCGGGAATTCAAGAAATTCCTGAACCAAAAACTCGTTTTAAAGCTCTAAATCG
Source organism: Linum tenue (assembly GCA_946122785.1). NCBI lineage: Eukaryota > Viridiplantae > Streptophyta > Magnoliopsida > Malpighiales > Linaceae > Linum > Linum tenue. Next base: position 22,657,122 of record CAMGYJ010000010.1, on the reverse strand, counting down.
ATAAATCACGATGTATAGATGAATTAGGCATTACTTACGGGATTTTTTGGATCACTAGAACTCAAGAATTGAGCTTTGCAATTTAATTCCTCGCGTGCCCTGTGCGCCTCTGTTTCTCGGTCCGAGAATGGAAAAAGGGATGAAGATGATAATGGACGGGGGAAGTTAATATATATGCCCGGCCGCTTAATTAATTAATATATATATATATAATTAATACGTATACTTATCCGATCGATCGATAATCCGATTTTCGTCGAAATAGTATCAAAACGCTCGAATTTAAATCGCGAACTTTCTAGCGATCGAAATATGGGATTTGTCGGAACGGGATGTTACACTTTGTTATGTTTTTCAGTCGTCATATAACTTTTCAAGAATTTTTATTGTTCGTTGAATATGAGGTCATGGTTTCGATCTACCATTTAGTGTTCGTTTTTCTTTTTGTATTCTATAGACAAAAGCAGGGTAATTTCGTCCTTTAACCAAAACGCGGTGGCAGGTGTAGTAATTTTTTTGAACTTTTAAGGGCAAATTATCTTCTTTGGAAGGCTATATATTTACATTTTGGGCTAACACAAACCCTAAACGGCAGCCGCTCCTTCTCGCCTCTCCTTCCACAATTACCCTATCTCTTTCCTTCCTTACTCTCCTCTGGTTTTAACAAAAGATGGGGTCAAGACCTGGTTTCCCGATCTGCTTAGCTGCGCACTTGAGCAAAGACGGCCGAGAGATGTAGGCGGGGCGGTGGTTCGGCAATCGGTAAAGCAAAGCTTTATTGATATGCCGCTCCCTCCGTCGCCAACCCCCAATTGTAGAAGCCATGATTGGATATCGCTTTTCCCGATTCGCCTTTGGATCCGAAAACACGATCCTTCGAGACCCATCCTTAGTCGATCTCTCTCAGAGAAACGACAGATCTATACCGTCTTTTATGGGTGAGATCGTCGCATACAGATCTGTTTTCTTTCTATTTCGTTTTTTTTTCCAAGGGGGTTCTGACTTTCTTTTATTTTCTTGGTTAATTTTTAACTCCGATGAGGGGATCTGAAAAGGAAATTCGGAGATGACAGTGAGATCGTCGGTGGCCGTGAACGACCACCCGCTCTGCCGGCGAAGAACCAGCAGCCACCGCTAAGAGGTATAACGTGATTTTTCTTTGGTTATTTTGTTTTTAGTTTTTACAGATTCTGACTTGAATCTTTCTGCAGATTTGGAATGAAGGAGGCTTTGATGATATTCTCTGAAACTCTTGGTTAGGATTAGGGTGTGTAAATCTGTGTTTGGACTCGATTTAAAGTTGGAACTGATAGTTGGGCTAATCTCAGGCGAACTTGATTTATATTTAATGAGGTGATGAATTGATTTTGACAAGAACACAAAATTGAAATAACTCAAAAAATGAACGAGAAAGTAAATATAAACTTATATTTAATTGAGACCATAAATAATTATGATAAAACTACAGAAAAATAAATTGTAAGCAACTCTGCAAAAGCATGTCATCTATTATCGACGAATTCGCCGTCGCAAAGTAACTTTTTACCGCGACGAGATTCATCATCGCCAAATGATCATTTTTGGCGAAGACATGTCCGTCGCCAAATCATCTACTTTTCAGCGACGAAAGCAATTTTCCGCTACGAACCGTTGATATTTCGTCGCTGAACTTTTTGCGACGCTGTATAGGCGACGAAAGTTTGATCTCTTCTGCGACGAAGAAACTCGTCGTGGATACCTTTTTGCGACGAATTATAAGCTTTCTGCGACGAATTTTTTCGTCGCAAAAGGTGCAGTTTCTTGTAGTGGTTGTTTTATGTTGGTCAGTAGGATTCATTCTGATTTGATGATATCCAGACAAGAGGTCTAATTTGGTAAAGTACTTGGTACCTCTTAATTCATTTAACAAATCTTTAATGACAAGGATAGGGAACTTGTCTTTAATGGTTATGGAATTGAGCTGCCAATAATCCACACAGAAATGAGAGGTTCCATCTTTCTTGGCTAATAGCAAAACAGGAGAGGCAAAGGGACTTTTTACTAGGTGGTATAAGGTGAGCTACGAACATTTCCTGGATCATTTTTTCCACAATGTCTTTCTGGGGGCAAGGGATACTGGGATAACAATAGGGATGAAGGTTGACATGATGGGAATTTGGTTACAAGGGTATGGAATGGTCACAGGTTATAGAGGGAGGTAAGGATGTGGGTTTACCAAACACATCTTAGTACTCTTTGACCAGGGGAAGGAGAAACGAAGGAATCTCACCTGGTGCCTTGACCTCTTCCATGCTGCACAAGTATGTTGTCCATTCCTTCCTATTTTTCTTCCACTACTTGGACATGTGCTTGCCGGAAATGAGCTTACAGGAACCCACTTCCTGCTCTCCAGTCAAAATCGCCTCCTACCCATTTTGTTGAAAGAACAGCTGCAATTGGAAGAAATCAAATTTGACTGGACTAATAGTTCGCAACCATTCCATACCCAAGACCATGTCATGAGTGCCCAGATTCAGTATGCGAGCATCAAAAGAAAAAGAAAGGTCCTGCATTTCCCATGTAAATGCCTTGTAAACTTTAATTGCTCAACAAGACAGTGCCATCAGCCAACTTAACACGCAAGGGAGGAGCAACATCTACATAACACTTCCACTCCTCTACCTTAGGATGATTAAGGAATGTATGTGTGTTGCCTGTGTCAATCAATATCAACAATTTGCACTTCCTAACCTGCCCTTGTACAACTAACGAATTGGTCAACTTACCACTACTCAAAGCCTGCATAGTGACTTCCTCTGGCTCCTCCCCGCTAGCCACTACATCATCTTCCTCAACACTTCCCGATTCAGGCATTACCATCTCCTCATCCGCAGCCTACAGTGCATTGAGCTGCTTCTCAGCCACTTCACACACATGACCACAGAATTATCTCTTGCCGCACTTGTAATAAGCCCCCTTAGTTCCCATGGTCCCCTTAGTGGTTGAACCAGATGGAAATCTTTAGTAGGACGAACCGCAGAAACCAAAGCAGGCTTACTGCTACGTGAGGAAGGAGTAAATGGCTGGGACAGAGTGCACCACTTCCTCCTCTGAGCCTCATTGAAAGCTTCCTCAAGCTTTGCCATGTGATAAGCCTGAGAAAGGGACTGCAGCTGCAACTTTGTAACCACTGGCCGCAATTCATCTTCCAAACCACTAATAAAAATGGAAATGAAATAATCCTCAGTAAAGTCAGGATTATACGGTATCATTTGGGACCGAAGGTCATCAAACCGCTCCTGGTCCACAAGAAGGGAACCACGCTGCTTGAGCTTATTAAACTCACCCACAATACCCCCCGTGGACACGTCTTCAAAGCGATGAAGCAAACCAGCTACAAACTCCCCCCACAACCAGTCACAACGGTTCGAAGTCCAGCCCTTAAACCACACTTCCGCCTTCCAATCCAAAAAAAATAAACAGAAGCAATCTCCACTTTCTCACCTTCTGGTACATTATATACCCTAAAGAGCTTCTCGCAACGACGAATCCAATACCTAGGGTTATCGCAATGAAAAAATGGAAACTCCAAATGAGGAATCGTATAGTGGTTACCTCGGAGGGGAGGAAAATCCTCACGTTCCACAGCACGAATCTCCTGAACGCGGCCCCGAGCAGGAGGATTAATGTCCTCCATCATCCCAACCCTAAGTAAAGGCAGAATACCAGGATTCGCGTTGCAAGCAAGCGGCGCCGAAGGAGCTCCCAGGCTACGGCAAATTCTGCAACAGATTCATCATGGCCGCCATTTAACCGGTCAATTGAGTGATCTGACCATTCATCATGCCGAATTGAGCGCCGAATTGAGTCTCGAAACCATCCAAGCTAGTCTCCAGATTGTGATTTTAAGTAACGATCATAGCCAGCAGTTGCGCGCGCGGCGTCGTGAGAGATTGGAACGAAGAAAATACGCTTCACCCTGTGTGCAAAGAACCTCGGTGCGAGCTCCAATTTCCGAAATTTGATAATCGATGATTGTCAGACAGCCATCCGTGGAGATCGAACGCTAGATCAAAATCCATCAGACGCTCATCAATCTGAACCAAATGAGAATTAGTAATCGCCATGGTGCTGTGGATCGGAAGGCTCTGGATACCACGTTGTAATACTCTGGATCAGCTCGGCAAGATTTAGGGAAAGAAGGAGAGGAATTGCAGAGAGAGAGAGAGAGAGAGAGAGAGAGAGAGAGAGAAGTGAGGAGGGAAAAGTTGTTTTCTTATTACTCATATCCTCAACAACCTTTACAACACACACTTAAGTACCCACTCCTAGATTGACAGCTATCAACCACTACTTACAGAACAGTCCTCCCTTTCCTATCTTATTACAAAACAACCACAAACAACCCAAAATGTTAGAATGCTATTTCTAGCAGAAAATTAAGTTGGACACGAAGAGGAGTTTTCGAATTTTCCGACACGACACGGGACGCCATCAGCGGCAGGGGCTTTCTTTGGGCCGCGATGATTCTGGATATAGAATTAGGGTTTTCGGTTAGGTTATCAATTCATTTGGGTTTGGTCAAAAAATTTTATTAATATCATAAATGACGTGGTGTGCTGACTGGATGAAAGTAACAGTAATTTGGGTGAAAGTAAATTTTTGTTATTAGTATTTGTTATTGAAAAGTGCAAAATTAAAGATTTGTGACCGTTTGTACCAAGTGAATAGTTTTGTAACCATTTATGATAATTGTAACATCCCGTTCCGACAAAACCCATATTTCGATCGCTAGAAAGTTCGCGATTTAAAATCGAGCATTTCGACACTATTTCGACGAAAATCGGATTATCGATCGATCAGATAAATATACGTATTAATATATATATTATATATATATATAGGTGGCTACTTCGGCGCACTCACTTTTTTGAGTGCACCCACTCTAAAAGTGTCCATATTACATCAAATTTTGAACTTTAATTAGTACTCTCAATCTAATATGATGATATGACATAGAATCATAACAAATCAATCTATTACCCTAACCCCTTAACCTTCAATTTTGAATCTCAATCCAAAATTCCAAATTTTAAACCTAATCCCTAACCCTAAATCCCAAATCCAAAATCCTTCAAATTAATGTAAATTTTGAATGAATTTTTTTCAAATTCGTGTTCTTCTTGTTCATAATATCATAAGCAACAATTGATACCGTTTTGACATGAATCACATGCTCAGAATGACAATTATGAGGCGGGTGCACTGAGTGCATCCAAAAAAGTGGGTGCACTGAATACGCCACCATATATATATATATAATATCAAGCGGCCACTTATATAAATCCCCAGTACATTCCTTGCTCATCATCTTCTTCTGTTTCAATTATTTGGACGAGAGAAAACCAGAGAACAGAGCACACACGGAGCGCTCGGCCAAAAATTCCAAAGCTCCAATCGTGAGCCCTAGTGATCCAAAAATTCCGTAAGTAATGCCTAATTCATCAATACATCGTGATTATCGATTTAGAGTTATAAAACAAGATTTTGGTTCAGAAATTTCTTGAATTCCCGATAAGCCAAATTAGGGTTTAGGAGTATCCGGAAGCCGGATTGAGCCCAAATTTCATATACGAGCTTCCTGCAGCGAGGTAATCAATCTTCTAGTTCTAATCCCTGAATTTCGGCAATTATTTAGGTCGGGGTCCAAATCGCTGAATTTAGCTCCGACCAGGGTTTGATGTGTTTTTATCAAGAATATGACCTAGAGCATAGAACTAATATTGACGGGGATACTGCAGGGGATATTAGGACGGTCTCGGATTTTAATTCGGGGTTCGTTCTTGAAATTGATGTTTTAGTACGGGAAGGTTAAACCGGTGTTTGAACGACCAGAACTGGTGAGGGATTAGCACGGCATACTGGGTTTGTCGTATCACGATAATTATATTTATGCTTAGAATTGACCTAGGTGAACTAGAATGGCATGATTAGGGGTGTATGAACTTTTGTGCTATATGCTGAACACTGGACTGTTGTATGATATTATTGTCTTGCCCTAATCCTTATGTACCTTATTTATGCTGATGATTGCGTATATGTTGCAAATTGTGGGCTTGACTGTTAATATGCCTTATGATGGTTTGAGAAGGTAATTAAGTATGATTTTTCATGATTGTTGTATTTGGATGAACATGTGGGAAAATATATATTCCCTGGTGATATTATGATGTTTAAGGAGGATGACTTGCACGAGGGTTTATCCCGAGGAAGTGCAATTATAAGACTCATGATTTACCTATGTTGAGCCAATTGTGGCCGGGTCAAGTACATGTGTAAGTAACGAATTATGATTAAGCAAGATGAGATATGAATCATGTATAAGGATATCAAGTAAGAGTGATTTGGTCTCATGGTCAATTACATAGTAATTAGGGTTCCCCATGTTATTACTCCGTTTTGATATGTTATGTCACACCCCTGATGTGGTGTTGACCGTTGATTCATCGTGAGATATGACCACACCCAGAGTGGTGTTGAGTCCGATATGACCACACCCAGAGTGGTGTCAGGTCCGATATGACTACACCGGCAGTGGTGGTTCCGATATGACCACATCCACGAGATGTTTGGTCCGTATTCCCGGGAGAGTAATTAGCATGGGAGTAGCCAGGCGCCTATAAGTAAAACATGATAAGACACACATGCATAAGTCAAGGTGGTTGAGTCTTTTGCCCATTGGGACATGAGGATGGCTGAGGTCCGATCCTAGTGTTTTGGCTTGTTTGCTAGATGTATGGTAGGGGTATGCTCTTTTATGAACTCACGATGCTATGATTATCTCACTCAGCTATGAGCTGACCCTCTTTTATTCTTCTTCTCTGCTTTAGCTATGTGTAAGCAGATCATCAGCAGCAGCAGTAGATAAGTGTTAGGTGGGAGAGGAGCTAGAGTTGAAGCCAGGATGAGGTATGGTCTTCAACTATCCTGTGCTTGGACTACTACTCGGGATTTTGGCTAGTGATCCACACCTTTTTGTAAAAATGTTTTGAGAACGTTTTTCATGTGCATACTAGCTTCTTATGTAGTGTGAGATATCCACAGGTGTGGAAAGTTGATGATATGTGTATATTGTGTAATTATGTAAGTTGTGATGATTATAGCATGTATCATTATAGTATGCAGTTGTGTAGTATGAAACTGTGACTATGGCTATGAAAAGCCAATGCATATGGTTGTGAGTATATATGTTTGTGATGAATTATTTTGCAGGATAAGTTGCAAGAACTGTTAGCCCATTACGCGAGTAATTCCTGTCGAAATTTTATTTGGGTAAATTTTGATAATTAATGTAACACCTGAGATAAATTCCGCTGCAATTGTATGAACAATATGATTAGGTAATATGTACAGGGTAGGGTGTTACAGTTTGGTATCAGAGCCCGGTTCCCTCTTTTTGCTGTTATGGCGTACTATACCCTATGGGAGGTTAAACACTCCTAAGGAGGGGAGTACCCCACAATGACTTAAACTGGGAATTGAGTTTGACATGATTATGTGTATTGGTATGTTGGATGAAATTATCGGCTTCATGGTTTTCAAAATTGAGTTTTGAACTTATTTGTTTTCAAGTAATGATTTTGGGAAAATTTTGTTTTAAACAAGTGAGAGAATGGGTGAAGAATGAATTTTGTGTGGATCAATCTAAGGCCAATATTTCCTTGTAGCTCGCACGGAAGTTTTCATAATGTTCCTACTGACCAGTCGAGAGGAGTAGGGACGGTTGATGCAAGACCACCAGTATTAGACTATGCAAAGATGAAGAGTTTGGGTGGTAGGGACTTTAAGGGAGATGTGAGTCCAGATGCTGTAGTAGAGTGGTTGAGGGAGATGGAAGATGTGTTTGAGTATCTTTATGCAACCCCAGAGTAAAAAGTACAATATGTTGTTTTTCTCCTAAAGGGGTACGCGAGGAGCTGGTGGTCCTCGGTCTCTAGAGTTAATGGTGAACGAGTTCAGTTCACCTAGGAGGAATTCTTGAAGGCCTTTAAGACAGAGTTTCTTCCCGAAGCATTTATCAGGGCAAAGAATAATGAATTCGCCAACCTTAAGCAGGAGAACATGACAGTTACTGAGTACACCATCAAGTTTGTTCGACTACTCTACTTTGAAGATGGGCTGGCGGATACTGAGCATAAGAAGAAGATGAGATACTTACATGGTCTGTGCCTAGTGTTTAAAGAAAAGATCCACAGGGTTGATGAAGAGAGCATGGCCACAATCAAGGAGGCAGCACTTAAGTATGAAGCCTATGAAGTTGAGGGGTAGAGAGGAACACAGGGCCAAAGAAGAGGAGAAGAAGAGGAAGTTTGGAGTGAGTTATGCTGGACCTCGTTACCCACCCAGGAGAGGTCCTAGCGGTTTTGGGAGAACACCGAGTCCATATATGTCAGGAACATCATACAAGGCACCAGTTTCCTCAGCCACACCGGCTCCAGTAAGTTTGTCAAAAGAGACACTTTGGAGAGTGTTGGAGGTTTTTTGGAGTATGCTTTCAATGAGGTCAGTCGGGTCACATCATGAGGAACTGTCCTTATAGGGGAGGAGGAAGACCTACTCAGTCCGAACCTTTAGTGCACTTTAGTAGAGCCCCAGCCAGAGGTGGTTACTAGGGAGGCCGTAGTGGATTTCAGAGTGGTCGTGGTGGTTCACAGGGTGGTAGAGGTAGTGGTCGAAATCAGCCATCAGGAAGTGGTACACAGGGTACCAGAGCACAGGGAGCACCGAGGGTATATGCAATGACTCGAGGTGAGGCAGAAGTGGCACCAGAAGTTGTGACTGGTATGCTTTCTATCCTTGGCAAGCAATTATATGCTTTGATCGATACTGGTTCCTCTCACTCACTCATTCATGTCATATACGTTTGCACATATGCTGCTCTTAGTTCCAGATAAGCTAGGTTATACCTTATGTGTTAAAACACCGGTGGGAGATACCTTGAAGGTAGACTCAGTTATTAGAAGTTCCTTCATTTGTGTGGAAGGAGCTTTCCTAGCAGCAGATTTAATTCTGCTGCCTTTTGATGAATTTGATGTCATCCTTGGAATGGACTTTCTGGCAACACATAGAGCTGTTGTGGATTGTCAAAAGAACGAAGTGCTATTCAACACACCAGATAAAGGTCATGTTGTTTTCTTTCTGCATTAAGAAAAAGGAGACTCGTGGTTTTCTTTCTGCCCTGGAAGCATTTCGATTAGTGAAGGAAGGTTGTGAAGCCTTTCTTGCTCAATTTACTATTGTAAATGATAAGAAGGTTGAGGATGTAGAGGTGGTGAGGGAGTTTCCTGATGTATTCCCCGAAAAACTTCCCGGCCTTCCACATGAAAGGGAAGTAGAGTTTGATATTGAATTGGTACCTGGCACAACACCAATTTCAATGGCACCATATCGAATGGCACCAATTGAGCTGAAGGAGCTTGCAAGAACTGCTAGACAAGGGGTTTATTCGACCTAGCATCTCACCTTGGGTTGCACCGGTTTTGTTTGTCAAGAAGAAAGATGGCTCCATGAGAATGTGCATTGACTACCGGAGGTTGAATAAAGCAACAGTGAAGAATCGTTATCCCCTCCCAAGAATAGATGACTTGTTTGATCAATTGCAGGGTGCATCAGTCTTTTCTAAGATTGATTTGAGGTCTGGATACCATCAACTGAAAGTGGCAGATGGAGCGACCTCAAAGATAGCTTTTAGAACAAGATATGGGCATTATGAGTTCTTGGTAATGCCTTTTGGACTCACTAATGCACCAGCGGTATTTATGGCTCTTATGAACAGATTTTTCCATGAATATCTCGATAAGTTTGTGATTGTGTTCATAGATGATATCCTCATCTATTCTAAAAGCGAGAGGAGCACAAAACTCACCTTAGAATTGTGTTGCAAATTCTAAGAGAGAAACAATTATATGCAAAATTCTCAAAATGTGAGTTTTGGCTGAAGGAGGTAATATTTCTGGGACATGTAATTTCTGGAAGAGGTGTCGAGGTGGATCCGAAAAAGGTGGAAGCAGTGGTGAGTTGGACTCCACCAAAAGATGTGTCAGAGTTGAGAAGTTTTCTTGGCATGGCAGGTTACTATCGGCGGTTTGTAGAAGGATTTTCCAAAATTGCTGCACCATTGACTAAACTGTTGAGGAAGAATACCAAGTATGTTTGGGATGAATCATGTCAAAAGAGTTTTGATGAACTGAAAAAGAGATTGACCACAGCACCAGTACTTGCATTACCTTCGAATCAGGGAGAGTTTGTGGTGTATAGTGATTCCTCGTATCAAGGATTGGGTTGTGTGTTGATGCAAGATGGAAGATTTATCGCATATGCCTCTAGGGAATTGCGTCCTCATGAAATAAATTATCCCACTCATGATTTGGAGTTGGCAGCGGTGGTATTTGCTCTCAAGATTTGGCGACATTATTTGTATGGTGAGACTTTTAAAATCCTAACTGATCACAAAAGTTTGAAGTATATTATGGATCAGAAGGATTTAAATAGTCGCCAGAGGAGATGGATAGAGTTGTTGAAAGATTATGATTGTACCATTGATTACCATCCAGGTAAAGCTAATGTAGTTGCTGATGCTCTGAGCAGAAAAGGCAAGAAGAATATAACGGATCTGGTTGATTTGAGGGCAATGAATGTTGATTTGGAAGTGGATGGTGTAACAGGGTTACTAGCTCAGTTGAACATTCGACCTTTGCTGCACGACAAAATTCGTGAGAAGGAGAAGGAGGACCCAGAGTTGGCAAAAATCATTCAAGACATTGAGGAAGGAAAAGAAAGCCCATTTGAAATGGTAGATGACATGTTGAAGATGAATGGAAGAGCATGTGTTCCTAATGTTGATAACTTGAGGAAAGAGGTCCTAGATGAAGCTCATTCTTCTGCTTATGCTATGCACCCAGGAGCAACTAAAATGTATCACACGATCAAACCATATTTTTGGTGGCGTGGGATGAAAAAGGAAGCGGCTGAACATGTTTTCACATGTCTGGTATGTCAGAAAGTTAAGGCAGAACATCAAGCTCCTGTAGGGAAACTGCAACCACTTCCAATTCCAAAATGGAAGTGGGAAAGAATCATAATGGATTTTGTATAGGGTCTCCCATCATCAAGGGGAAAAGATGCAGTATGGGTTATTGTGGACCGATTGACCAAATCGGCTCACTTTTTACCCATTAGATGGAAACCATCACTGGAGACCTTGTCTCAACTATATATTAAGGAGATCGTCAGATTGCATGGTGTGCCAATTTCTATCGTCTCTGATCGAGACCCGAGCTTCACATCTCGGTTTTGGCAAAGTTTACATGATGCCTTGGGAACTAAACTGCATTTTACTTCAGCTTATCATCCTCAAACAGATGGGCAGAGTGAACGAACCATCCTTACCTTGGAAGAGTTACTTCGATCATGTGTAATGCAATGGGAGGAATCATGGATTGACCATTTATCCTTAATTGAGTTTGCTTACAACAACCAGTACCATAGTAGCTTGGGTGTTCCACCATATGAAGCACTTTATGGGAGGAAGTGTAGAACACTATTATGTTGGGATGTAGAAGGAGCAAGGCAAATCTCAGGACCAGAGATAGTTCAGATCACAGTTGATAAGGTCAATGAAATCAGGGAGCGTATGAGGGTGGCTCAAGATCGGCAGAAAGTTTATGTCGACACGAATAGGCATGAAGTTAATTTCGAAATGGGTGAGAAAGTATTTCTCAAAGTGTCACCATGGAAAGGGGTGATGAGATTTGGTAAGAAAGGGAAACTTGCACCTCGATATATTGGATCATATGAAATCACAGATAAGAGTGGACCAGTGGCTTATAAGTTGGCATTGCCTCCAGAGCTATCCCAAATCCATAATGTAATGTTAGCGTGCTGAAGAGGTACAAAGTGGATCCTTCCCATGTTATATAACCAGAGGAGATCGAGTTAGGCCCAGATTTGACTTTTGAGGAGGTCCCAGTTCAGATTGTTGATCACCAGATTAAGACTCTTCGCAGGAAAGAAATCCCAATGTTGAAAGTGGTGTGGAGAAATCAAGATAGTGAGAGTGCTACATGGGAAACTGAAGCAAGTATGCGAGAGAAGTACCCTAAGTTGGTAGCAAACTACTTTACAGGTTAACAATCTTGCTTAGTAAGTTATGTTTTGAACTTGTTGATGTGCTTTTGTTGTGATAACCCGATATAGGTTTTTGAAACCTTATATTGGGACCTTGAGGTGTTATGTGTTTAGTTATGTACATCAGATCTCCTAACCTAAAAGTTAGGTAGTAACAAGAATTGTGATAGTGTAGGTTGGGGGGGGGGGGGGAACGAGCGGATATGTACTATCGACTCAAGGATAGATTTCGAGTACGAAATATTTTAAGGAGGGGAGAATTGTAACATCCCGTTCCGGCAAAACCCATATTTCGATCGCTAGAAAGTTCGCTATTTAAAATCGAGAATTTCGACACTATTTCGACGAAAATCGGATTATCGATCGATCGGATAAATATACGTATTAATTATATATATATATATATATATATATATATATATATATATATATATATATATATAATATCAAGCGGCCACTTATATAAATCCCCAGTACATTCCTTTCTCATCATCTTCTTCTGTTTCAATTATTTGGACGAGAGAAAACCAGAGAACAGAGCACACACGGAGCGCTCGGCCAAAAATTCCAAAGCTCCAATCTTGAGCCCTAGTGATCCAAAAATCCCGTAAGTAATGCCTAATTCATCTATACACATTGATTTATTGATTTAGAGTTTTAAAACGAGATTTTGGTTTAGGAATTTCTTGAATTCCCGATAAGCCAAATTAGGGTTTCGGAGTATCCGGAAGCCGGATTGAGCCCAAATTTCATATACGAGCTTCCTGCAGCGAGGTAATCAATCTTCTAGTTCTAATCCGTGAATTTCGGCAATTACTTAGGTCGGGGTCCAAATCGCTGAATTTAGCTCCAGCCAGCGTTTGATGTCTTTTTATCAAGAATTTGACCCGGAGCCTAGAACTAATATTGACGGGGATACTGCAGGGGATATTAGGACGGTCTCGAATTTTAATTTGGGGTCCGTTCTTGAAATTGACGTCTTAGTACGGGAAGGTTAAACCGGTGTTTGAACGACCAGAACTGTTGAGGGATTAGCACTGCATACTAGGTTTGTCGTATCACGATAATTATACTTATGCTTAGAATTGACCTAGGTGAACTAGAATGACATGATTAGGGGTGTATGACCTTTTGTGCTATATGCTGAACACTGGACTGTTGTATGATATTATTGTCTTGCCCTAATCCTTTGTACCTTGTTTATGCTGATGATTGTGTATATGTTGCAAATTGTGGGCTTGACTGTTAATATGCCTTATGATGGTTTGAGAAGGTAATTAAGTATGATTTTTCATGATTGTTGTATTTTGATGCACATGTGGGAAAATATATATTCCCTGGTGATATTATAATGTTTAAGGAGGATGACTTCCACGAGGGTTTATCCCGAGGAAGTGCGATTATACGAATCATGATTTACCTATGTTGAGACAATTGTGGCCGGGTCAAGTACATGTGTAAGTAACGAATTATGATTAAGCAAGATGAGATATGAATCATGTATAAGGATATCAAGTAAGAGTGATTTGGTGTCATGGTCAATTACATAGTAATTAGGGATCCCCATGCTATTACTCCGTTTTGATATGTTATGTCACACCCCTGATGTGGTGTTGACCGTTGATTCATCGTGAGATATGACCACACCCAGAGTGGTGTTGAGTCCGATATGACCACACCCAGAGTGGTGTCAGGTCCGATATGACTACACCGGCAGTGGTGGGTCCGATATGACCACATCCACGAGATGTTTGGTCCGTATTCCCGGGAGAGTAATTAGCATGGGAGTAGCCAGGCGCCTATAAGTAAAACATGATAAGACACACATGCATAAGTCAAGGTGGTTGAGTTTTTTGCCCATTGGGACATGAGGATGGCTGAGGTCCGATCCTAGTGTTTTGGCTTGTTTGCTAGATGTATGGTAGTGGTATGCTCTGTTATGAACTCACTCAGCTATGATTATCTCACTCAGCTATGAGCTGACCCTCTTTTATTCTTCTTCTCTGCTTATGCTATGTGTAAGCAGATCATCAGCAGCAGTAGTAGATAAGTGTTAGGTGGGAGAGGAGCTAGAGTTGAAGCCAGGATGAGGTATGGTCTTCAACTATTCTGTGCTTGGACTACTACTCGGGATTTTGGCCAGTGATCCACACTTTTGTGTATAAATGTTTTGAGAACGTTTTTCATGTGCATACTAGCTTCAGATGTAGTGTGAGATATCCACAGGTGTGGAAAGTTGATGATATGTGTATATTGTGTAATTATATAAGTTGTGATGATTATAGCATGTATCAGTATAGTATGCAGTTGTGTAGTATGAAACTGTGACTATGGCTATGAAAAGCCAATGCATATGATTGTGAGTATATATGTTTGTGATGAATTATTTTGCGGGATAAGTTACAAGAACTGTTAGCCCATTACGCGAGTAATTCATGTCGAAATTTTATTTGGGTAAATTTTGATAATTAATGTAACACCCGAGATAAATTCCGCTGCAATTGTATGAACAATATTATTAGGTAATACGTACAGGGTAGGGTGTTACAATAATTAGCCAATGTTTTTAATAATTTATGTTTCTTATGTTCGATTTCACTATTAATTATCTTAAATTGTGCAGCTTGGGGTTAGATAATTATCGAAACCGAAATTGACTAGAGATGGCGTATTAGGTTCCCAAAACACCGACCATGAGAGCTAACCAGTCAATTCATTCGAGTAATCAAGAGTTAATTGGTTAATCTATCAAATATCAACTTGCAACTTCATAGAAACCACTGTTAGGGCCGTTGCCTGGAGAACTAAGATAGTTGAGTTAGTAGTATTCTACCATTCCCGGTATGGTTAGGGTAGGGCTGGAAGTTTGGTATCGTTATTTGAGATAAACCGAATATCATACCGAATTTGTATATATTTGGTATTACCAAATACACTTATTATTTTTTGGGATTGAGATTGGGATTGAATTTCAATTATTCCGTATTAAGGATTACGGGATTGGGATCGGTATATCCCGAAATACCGATCAATACCAAAATATAAGTAGTGTGTATTTTATCCTCTCAACTAGACTCTCTCATTCACTACTACACGACCCTCAACTAGACTCTCTCATTTCATCACTATTTCACAACTGAGAGGTCCCCATTCAACTCAAAATTGACTTTCCAATTTAAGTCACTCTTGTCGCTCACCTAATCTCTTGTAATTTTCATAACACTAAAATGAAAACAGTAGTATTAGTAGTCTCTCAACCTCCAATTCGTCAACTTAAAGATTACCAATGACAAAAATTTGAGATGTCACCTCTCCTCCATTCTCCTTATCCATATCCTAGATCTAGGCAAACTCAAAACACTTTGCTTAGTCTCTTTGCCCTAAATTATACAATAAAATATAATTTATATATTTAATTATTTATTGCAACGGTAATTAATTTCGTATTCGATAATACCGATTGAGATACCGAAGTACCGATTGGGATACCGAAATATTTAGCGATTGGAATTGGGATACCAAAATTATTTAGAGATTATGATTGATTTTAGTGTGTAATTCGATATTCGAAATTGTGACATTTGGTATTAGAATACTGATACCGTATCGATTTCCACCCTAGTCAAGGGAAACTCATTTGAGACACCATCTTCTCTCACTGAATACACGGGTTAGTTTGCTTGCCAGTTTGCATTTGGATTGTTGCTTTGAACATTTGGTGAGCTTAACCACAACCTTGGATTTCAAGTTTGAACATAAATGGTAGATTCACAGTAATACAACTGGAAGAGACCCTTGAGAATACGAGCTCAAAGAGTCTCATTAATTGGCTAGTTTGTATATTGATTTCCCGAATATAAGGGGTCCATGGAATTGCCCTTAACTTTGGATATTATTATTAAGTATTAGCAGAAAAAACTAGTAGTGTTAGTATGTCGGGAATGATATTGGAGACCTAAATCCAATATGATTAGTCGAATTTTCGGAAAAATCTAAAACTACCACTGTTTAAAATAAAATTACAAAAATACCACTCATTCTCAACAATTTCCAAAAATACCACCGTTTATTAAAAACCGCACTTCTAATGAGAGGTTATTATATAAACCGCGCCACCAGGCAGCAGTTTACATCATAAACGCCGGGTCAACAGGCGATTTTTAATTTCAGGTAAAATCGCTCCTCGAATGCGCGGTTTATATATTAACCCTACCACAAACGCTTCGTGAGGAAGCGTTTAAATGTCGGCTTGGTAAACCGCACTACCAGGCGACGGTTTATCATGTGCAGAAATAAACCGCGCCCCCCAATGACGGTTTGTGCAAAGTAAACCGCTGCCCCAAGGCGCGGTTTGTGCCTGGTCACCCGACATCCAACATGTCGGCATGCAGGGGGTGGGGCTAAATGGCAGACCTAAAATCGCTCCCCCCCCCCCCCCCCCCCCCGGCGCGGTTTGTACTGCAAAATTCGCCTATAAAAGGCTGTTTCAGAGAACTCAAGCTCTTCACTCCTCAAAATCTTAACACTCCTCCTCCTTCTTCAAATTTCAGTTGTGCACCTTTAAATTTTTTAGTTTTTGCGATTAACGTTAATTCGTTAGTTTGTTTTGTATTACTTTTCATTGTCCTTTGTGATTTTATGTTCATAACTTAATTACAGTTTTATTGCAGATGACATTCCAAAGGTTCACGCTTGGGTTGCGGTGGAATGGTTACACGGAAGAGACCGAAAAGGGTGTAAGTTACGTCGGTGGCAATTTTTATAAAATGAAGGTCCGTATCAGATTACCTGCATGGATGACACTAGAAGAGTTGATCAAATGGTGTATCGATATCCAAACAGACATGACGAGTCGCTGTGGAATGAGGAATTCCTCCTTACCACTCAGGAGGACGTTGATGCCATGGTCCAATTTTTGACCACCAATAAAATTAAGCAATCGGAGATGTTCGTTTACATCGAGGCCGTCGAAGGCGGTGTAGGTCATTCTGGAGATGACCAAACATCTGGTATCCACGGTGGAAGTGTATTATACGAAGATCATCCCCACCAGGAGTACCAAGACTCGAGCTGGAGGCAGGAGTATCCTGATGGAACTGGAGGTCATCATCAATCCTTCCCTTCATATGAAGAAGAAGCTCAACAGGCGGATCATAACCAACAAGCAGGCTACCAGTACCCACCCGAGTACAACTTCTACCAAAGCGGTGTTAGTTACCAGAACTACCATTACGGATCTGGTGAAGGTGAAGGTGCCTATCATGATGATAATCAGATGGAAGAAGAGGTCAATCCAAGTCCAGTTAGTGACCTGAGGTCGAAGAAGATAAAGGCGATGTTAGTGCAGACAGCTTTGATCCTCTTGAAGGTGCTGATGATTCCGGTCCAGATTCAGACGTAGAAGGTGATGAGGTACCTCGCGACCGTGTACCTATCCCGTACTACAATCACATTCAAAATGAAGATTGGTATATTGATGCCGACATGGACCCATCAGAGGTGCCAGTATGGGGTCCACTCACTGGCTTTACGAAGGGCCAACAATTTGCAACGAAGAATGAGGTCCGACACGCTATTGTCACTGAAGCAATAACTCGGAGTTTTGAATGGCAAACAACCCATTCTGACACAAAGAGGCTGATGGTTCGATGCAAAAATCAAAATGAGGGATGCAAAGCTAGGGTCCGGGCCATCAAGAGCAAGAGAGTCGGCCATTGGGTCATATCCCGTGCGGTGAACAAACACGCATGTGTGTCATCAATAACATCCCAAGGCCATCGACAGTTGAAATCAAGGGTGGTTTTCGCGGCTATCAAACATCTAATTGAGGATCAGCCCGACCTGAAGGTGAAAACCATCATCGCCGACATTTCTAGTCGTTATGGTTATATCATTAACTACAAGAAAGCGTGGCATGGGAAACAGAAAGCAATGGCCGCCGTGTTTGGTGACTGGGAAGAATCATATGCATTCCTTCCCAAATTGATTTTGGCGTTGGAGGTGTCTAACCCTGGAACCATTTTCTCGCCTCGCTACCAATATGAAGAAATTCAACCGCCGGTGACTTGTAACAAGCGCCATTTCAAGCGTCTTTTCTGGGCATTCAAGCCATGTATTGATGGTTTTCCATATTGTGTTCTTGTTATTCAAGTTGATGGAACATTCCTTACCGGCAAATACAAGGGTACTCTACTAATCGCTGGCGGAGCAGATGCAAATAGAGCAGTATATCCATTAGCCTTTGCCATTGTGGAGGGAGAGAATACCGATAGCTATGGATGGTTCTTCAGACAAATTCAGCTCCATGTCACCAGGCGGACGAACCTGACTATCATCTCAGATCGCCACGCCGATATACGGGCTGCTATCTTAGACTTGGATCCAGCGTGGAACTGGTCACAGAGATGGTGCATACGGCATTTCAAGAGCAACTGGAACCATCATTTCAAGAGAAAGAAGCTTGTTGATAGTCTATGGTGGATCGGTAAGCGTTCTAATTAATTGTTATATATATTTTGTCAACTGGATAAAACGAGGACTAAATCAATACAATACAACAGTTATTTAGACTCTTTATAAAGTAATCCATGCCTAAGGAAATGGAGTTTTAAGCGATCATCATGATCCTCTCATTTCCTGGGAAAATCGGGTTCTAAGCGATCATCGGATCCCCCCTTTTCCTGTCAAACAGGCTGTGTTCTAAGGAGATGTATATCTCTCCTAAGAGTCTTACGAGTGTACTTGTATTGAGGGTAAGGTCTGTCTTGCTTACCTTACGTTTTTGTTTGATATTCATCAGCTGTTGCTTACCAAGAGAAGAAATTTAAAGGGAAGATGCAGAATATCTATCAGCTATGCCCTGAAGGTGCGCAGTGGCTTGATCAACATGACCTTGCAATGTGGATGTTTCATAAGGACGGAGGTACCAGATGGGGTATTGTCACAACGAACTCAAGCGAGAGTATCAACAACGTCTACAGGGAATGTCGTGCACTCCCCATCTTTGCAATTGTTGAGATGACATTTTGGAAAACAAACGGATGGTTTGTCAACCGTCTCCACTGGTGTGAGAAGAGGGAGGCACGGGGTAAGGTACATTCCGATCACTATAAGTTGATGATTTATAGAGAAGAATTTAACTTTCACTATAAGTTGATGATTTATACATATATAAACATATTATAAGATGCAATATTAATTAAATCAAGGTTGTTTTAGAGAAATATACATTATCTAATAAACATTAAATAACTAAAATAATTTTCGAAATTTAAGTACAATTATTTTTTGTACACATACACTTAAAATCAAATATATTATTTGTTAATCGTATTGATTATTTTCAATAATTTAAAGCAATACAAGTACACTCGTAAGACTCTTAGGAGAGGTATACATCTCCTTAGAAACACAGTCTTTTTGACAGAAAAAGGGGGGATCCGAGGATCGCTTAGAATCCGATTTTCCCAGGTCATGGAGGGGTCATGATGATCGCTTAAGTCCCCATTTTCTTAGACATGCATTTCTTTATAAAGAGTCTAAATAAGTGTTGTATTGTATTGATTTAAATTATTGAAAATAATCAATATGATTAACAATTAAGTAAATTATTATACAAACAAATAAATTACTATAACAAAATAAAAATTACAAGTGATGATAAATAATATGTACCTTGTGGTCGTTCCAAACGTCTCTTGAACGATGATTGGCTGATCGTATAAAATAGTCCGATCAATCGGTCCTTGATCAATATAATATCTTTGATTTTATAAATCAACATCCGGCCCAACCTACGATAGCATAATAACAAAATAAATCAATTAGTATATAAATTAAATAAATCATTATAACAACAACAACAATTGGGTAAAATGAGTATGTACCGCTTGATAATCATCATAGTAAATACCCTTTTCTTGGATAAAATCGGCCATTTTTTCAGAATCCGGACAAAGATTCAACGGTTTTTTAGTGTCAAGGGTCGTAAAAGATTTGATTTCATACCACTATCTATTATAAGAATACATTTTTCTTGATGGACAAACATGTATTCATGTAGATCGTATACCATATTATCATTACACAAATATCATATTCTCCGCTGAGAGGACGTCCTCCTAATAATAGGTGGGAGAACCTTATTTTGCTGCTTCTTGAGGCCTGCTCTTTCAAATCAATGTCAAGGGTCGTCAAAGGACCGCAGTCTACACTCTATTGGCGAATATGAGGAAGAGGAGAGTACTATTTCATATCCCTCCGAATCCAAAAGACATTTTTTCATGAATTTCATTATTAAAAAAGCAATTACAAGTTTACACAAATATCTATAAAAAAACTTATGCATAGTATTGGTTTTGGTGATAGTTAAATTAATTGATTATGATCAATGCATGTGCAGTACTATACATGTAATTAACAAAATTGGTTTATTGTAGTTTACATTGTTTAATTTTTCTCAAACTGATTGTAGTATTTAATTAAGTTATATTACTTTTTAGATGAAATTGTACTTTTAGTATCTTTTATTTTTAATATAATACGCAATGCAAATGAAAAGTTATGGTAAAGCTGGAACAAAATAAAACCAAACTATCTCAACAATCTCAATTAAATTATGATATTTAATTATCACTTATTTGAAGTTACAGTTTCTATCATATCAAGCAAACAATGCTTGTATTGTTTGTGCAGAGAATTAAAAAACAAAATCGGATGCAATCCATACTATACAAACATTTTAACCAGTGTAGTCAAAATCGCGCATTAAAACGTAAAAACTTACGTTTTTACGTATCCAGACCACCAAAACGTTTCAGTTTCTACCTAAAGTCGCTTAGTCACAAAAACTGGTAAAAACATGGGTAAAATCGGTAAAATCGCTTAAAATCGGTAAAATCGCGATTCTTAAGCGTTTTTATACGATTTTGATCATCACATAAAAATGTGCTAATTGGCCCAAAGTGATGTAATTTTGGAGACATATCAGCAAAAAAAAAAAAAAGGAAAACATGATTCATTACTCATTCTACAATTAGTGTCGAGATAGGGGATTCACATTAGGTTGAAAAGACACCTAATGGTATTCTCAACAGCCGTCAGCCGCTAACCTTCTATCAGTCTTCTCCCTTAATCTTTACCTGTGGCTTTTACCTGGGTTACGATAAAAGTTTATGGGTAATTGATCATATGTAATTATGTAAACTCAAACCAGCTTATGAGAATTTGGATTCTCAAGCTGGTTTACGGGTTACGATCTACGTTTATGAGCTTATTATTAAGATGTTATGAGTTTTCTCTACTTTTGAGTCAACACAAATTAGTTTGTGTTAAGAAATTACATTTTAATTATGAATTTCATGTAGTTATTCACTTATCTAAAATCTACACACTCACATTTTACATACCATATGCTGTACTTAATATATTTTAGCTATTTTAGAGGGTGCGCCAAAAACTTACGGTTTTACGCTTTGATTCTACGTTTTACGAGTTTACTCATTTTCCGCTTCTAGGTAGAATCGCGCTTTTAACTGCATTGATTTTAACAATCTCAACCAAATTATCACCAAAACAAACAACACCGACAAAACTCAAAAGAAAGAAAACAAAATCTTTGAACCTTAAAATTCCATAAATTCGCGATTTAAAACTGTAAAATCTTTAAAATCTAAGATTTATACAATTTTGTACGATTTCAAAGTTCATGTCAATTAGAGCAAAATCAGGTCGGTCAGGTCGAATTTCGTCCATGAACTGGGTCTGGCTCACTTCCCTCGACCCAACATCATGAACAACAAAACCTTAACACGATAGGCAACCCTCAATGGATTGTTATTCTCTTCCTCTTCCACACCCCGCAACAAACTCCTTCCATCAATAATTTCCTCCACCATCCCAATTAGCTCGTAGTTTGTTCTCCACCACCCTCGCAATTAGTACAATCCTCATTCCCTTGCAAGCTTTTATTCATCTCCCTAACCTTCAGCACCACCATCCTCGAACTTTTTTTGATCAAGAAGAGAATGCATCAATCAATGAATTACCTTTGTCACATGATGATGATCAAGGAAATATGATTAATGGTGAAAGTACGTCATTGAGAATAATTATGTCATTGTTTAAGCAAATAGACAAGTATTCTATGAGAATGAGAGTGAGAGTGAGGATGTTGATGTGTGAGGGATGTTAATGTTGATCTAAACGATCTTATATGTGTGATTTTCTACTTTAATTTATCAATTAGATACAGTGATTTTTATGAGGTTTCAGGTTGTTTATTGGTGTGTTTTTGACTTTTTGTTATGTACAATAATAAATCTATGGAAATATTTGTATTTATTTAACATACAAACTTATCTTAGGAAGTAATTAAGTTATATGTGGTTGATTGTTATTCAGGATATTCGTTGTTAATACTATACGTTGTTCTAAGTGTTTATTTTGATATGAATGTTAAAATCTTACAATTTTACGATTTTAATCTGTGATTCAAATTTTATCTAATTTTTTATTTTACATAAAATAACGATCTTGACTGCATTACCACTCACACCACATGTTACCACTCTGGTATTACCCTATATCGCTTTCGTTTTCTCACTCAAATTTTTTTAAAAAAATTGCACAAAAAGGAACGAATTCTTTCTGATCTATTGGATCTACAAATTTCTAGGGAAAAACAATTTCAAACTCAAATATACTAGCATGGTATAAGGTAGTAGTCGATGATGAAAAGTGGTAACTAACGTTACCAATTAGTATATTTCTACTATCACGTATTCAGTCATTCTACCGTATGATATATTCATACAATCACTATATACTTTCATACCACCATGATAATAAATGTCTCAATTTTCATTCCAAAATATATATGTCATTTTGAAGATCACAATTAATGTGATTTTCTATGCAATAAGGTTTGAGTTATGACTTAAAAAGAAAGAGATATAGCTCATTAAATTGAGAAAATATTTAATTTCTTTCATAAACTGAGTGTTATATATGTATTACCCAGAAACCTCAGTCTCACGTGTCACTTTGTGACAACGGGGCCTACTAAACCTGGGGTCACTTGCAATCAATTCGACGCCAACGAGACCTCGCCCCCAGAAATCTCATAACTCCGTGAACACCAACAGTCCTCGCTTGGATCGAACCTGAGATCTGCAACTCCCAAACCTTCACTATTGCGGCAGTTTTATCATTAGGCTATCTTACCTTTGGTGTGAGTGTTATATATGACTATGCATATACGTTTGGAGATGACAAAATCAGACCAAAGCAAAGTGAATGTAATGTAGGTTTGGTCTTTGGTTATGAGATGTCTTTCACTTATTGGACCTCAGTTATCATGAGTTTGGTCCTGACCAGACCGAACCATTGCGCACTCCTATCGCTAGGAGAAAATGAGCAAACGGTGCACATAGGATAGGAGTTGATTGTTGAACGAAAGAGGCATAACATTCTCAGTGAGTTAAAAACTAGTAAACGACAACGTAATAAGAGAGCGAAAATTAGCCTTTCGGTTGAACCACCGATATTTCGGGAATTGATGATTCTGAACGGTTTTGACTGCAACAACATATCAGTGGTATTCTAACCCATTTCATGATCAATACCAATTAAACCAGGTTTAATTGAGCGACATACCTTGATGTTAGCTTACCACCCGATCCAGTTCATAACTTTAGTTCCTGTGAAAAAAAAAAGGAGAGAGAGAGATTAAGTTAATGTTTTATATTGGAAAAGCAAAACTTTTCTTTTTCTTTATGAGCACTTCTACTATGCTATATAGTATTGGTGCTTTAATGTACAACTTAAAGTTGTACCATAACATTAAATGTATAAGTTTAGGTTGTACCATAAAGTAATTTGTACCATTATGTTATGGTACAATTTTACAACTTGAAGTTGTACCATCACATAAAGGTACAAGTTCAAATTGTACCATAAAAGAATTTGTACAAGACGTATAGGTACAATCTGAAGTTGTACCATAACGTAAATGTATAATTTTAAGTTGTACCATAAATACAAAACCCTATAGCACCAATACTATATAGCATTGTAAAATTTCTCTTTCTTTATGGGCTGGCTGAATCCGTCTATAAATCACTTTCTCCAAACGATGGGAAGTGTTTAGTTCCCAGTTCACACAACTCTGCTCTCAACAACCCATCCCTGCTCCACGAGCTGTTCTCTGCTTAACCAAAAATGGCTGCCGCCTTGAAAGTGACCCTGAAGCTCCTAGTCGACAAGAAGAGCCACAAAGTACTGTTTGGAGAAGCAGGCAAGGAGTTTGTTGATTTCCTCTTCACCATCCTCTCACTCCCTCTAGGCACCGTGACACGCCTCTTCTCCAAGAAGTACTATGGTAGGCTGTCTTGGCAACTTGTACCAGAGCATTGAAGATCTAAACGACACATTCATCCAGCCAACCCTAAACAAACACACCATTCTGAACCCAGAAACCCCAACAACCGGCAGCACCCTTTTGCTATCCGACGATGGATCTACGCCAACTAGAAAGTTCTATACGTGCCAATACTCCCACAGGGTGGTGACTTTTGACCCACTAGCCATGTGTCCGAAATGTTCCTCGACCTCGAGAATGCAGTATGCAGTGGAGCTTGTTGCCTCGCCTGCTAAGAATAATGAAGCGGGTTGGAGTGGTGAAGAAGGAGGTGGGTTTCTGAAAGGGGTGGTGACTTACATGGTTATGGACGACTTGGAGGTCAAACCCATGTCAACGATCTCCAGTATCACTCTGCTGAACAAGTTCAACATTCAAGAAGTTGGTGCTCTGGAGGAGATATTCATCGAGATTGGGATGGATGAGGTGACCGACCCTTTTCGATACCTTAATATTGGTTGAAGAATTTGATGATGCGGAATTGAAATAGAACACAGAACAACGAATTTTACGTGGTATTCTCGATCGATTGATTGATCGAGACTAATCCACGGTGAGCTCGGAAGAGCTCACGGCTGACGTTTTATTATTTGAGGACTACATCTTGACGGCTTGCTTACGACATGACCATGCTAAGCTTTTATAGATATAG
Source organism: Linum tenue (assembly GCA_946122785.1). Taxonomy (NCBI): domain Eukaryota; kingdom Viridiplantae; phylum Streptophyta; class Magnoliopsida; order Malpighiales; family Linaceae; genus Linum; species Linum tenue. The sequence goes on along the minus strand of CAMGYJ010000010.1, from coordinate 22,631,887 downwards.
ACTTAGGGTTAAAACCCTAATGACAACCAAGCTTCCTTCTTTTACTTGAACAAGGAAAACTAGGGACTTGTAGGACAAGGAATTAATTACTTCTTGACTAAGTAATTAATATCCTCAACACTCCCCCTCAAGCGAAGACATGAATGACGAGAATGTCGAGTTTGAAACTGAACAACAGTCAAACAACCTCTTGTTGGCAATGACGATCCAACAAACTGTGACTTTGTTCACTTGTGGGAGAGGTAGACAAATGACGAAACTACTTCATGCTTGACCCAGTTCTTTTAACAGTGAACTCAGCATTGGCGAAACTCCTTGACGTTGTGGATGAGACTGATCCTACTCCATGCTTGACCCAGTTCTTTGACAATTAACTCAGCATGGCGGAATCCCTTGACGTCTTGGATGAGACAAAAGACTGATGACTGCGTTGCTAACTTTGGAGTCTTCTACCTGCACTGCTAGCTGTGCTTCTCCATGCAACTTGAGTGATAGATAGACACGGTCGACTTGATGACTGAACTAGTCGACCTATGATTCCCTATGATTCCCTATTCTCCCCCTCAAGTTGGAGCATGAACGTAGTGAATGCCCCACTTGAAAGTTAAAATGGTGAAGATTGAAATTTACCTGAATACTGAGGGGACAATCGCTTCTTAGATTGTGACTACCTCAATGTACGATTGGACAAACTTCGATGGCGAACGCCGTTGTATCTTCCCAACACCAACTACCACCGCCGCTACACGATTGTCTTCAACGCCATGGTATTGGTGAAGATTTGCCTTCTCAAACTGAATTAACCAAGCTGAATTAACCAAACAACACATGAATTGATCTAATTCAATGAAAAGAACAAAAGTTCTGCATCCTTGTCCACAAAACAACAACCAAAGTGGAGCACTGAATTGAGAAGCAAACAGCTTCGTGTACATTTGGGCGGGACAAGGTGAAGGGGAATAATAGAGCTTGTTGTCATTAGGAACGGAAGGCTAGAGGGTTCTAGGGGATGGAAGGGCCCAAAAACGAACTCACTGATACCAATGGGGAGAAGACTCGCCGCAACGATTGGAAGATCGAATTGGAGTCCAAGACGTGGATATGTGACGTCGCGGCCCAGGGGCGGAGCTATGTAGGCTCTCGGGGGGCTCCGGCCCCCCCCCCCCCCCCCCCCCCCGAGAATTTTGAACTTACGTATAAAGTCCTAGGTAATTGCGAGAATTACGTATAAACTCAATGTAACAAGTATATAAAATAAGAGTGAAATATTCTTAACAGCCTACATTTCTAGTGTAGCGAGAGAAGCCATGCATTTGTAGCTATAATGTTCAGGGTTCGACCCTGATAGACAGCATTTTTTTTATAATTTTAACAATTTTTTTCCAGTTTAATCCTCTAATTTTTCTATTTTGTCTTATAAATCCTGTAATTTTAAATAAATTCAGTCAAGTTTTTAAACTTTTACATTCATATTTTCAAAGATTGTTTTTTATATGTAATTAATTAATTTTTAAAAACAATAATATAATCATAAATTCATATTCAAGGTATAAAACAATTACATGTTAAAATGCATGATAATTTTTGCTCACAATATAAACATTAATTTTGAGTATAACATACTGGAAAACTTTAAATTATTTATATTTTGAGTTTTTTTTATTTTAATTAATATGTGTCGTTATTATTTATTTTTATCTTTGGATTTTCACAATAATTTACTAAATAAATCCGGCCCCCCGAACTTTCAATCCTGGCTCCGCCCCTGTCGCGGCCTGATCCCCCACTTGATGCTGGGTCGAAGAGAGTACGCTGACCTTGATGAAGACAATCCCGCCGCAACGACCGGGTTTCTCGACAAAACACAAACAGAAACTTTGACCTTTATATAGCCTAGCGTGGCCGTTGACTAGACGAGGGTTTGAAACCTTTATGTGCGACCACAGCCAGACATGGACGTGCACAACGGCCGCGGCATACTGGCGATGATGACGTTGCAATGGCGATGCACGGATAGTGGGAATCTTCCCTCCAGTTCTCAAGCTTGACTCTTCTTCGGACTTGAGGAAGCAGCTCAAAACTTAGGAGCATTGTTGACGCCGACTTGGATCCAAAACAAACCTTCTCGCAGCCGTTCCTTTTAGCATCCTCGTCGTCTGGCGACTGGCGATGATGACGACCAGCCGTGACAAGGACGACGATAGATAACAAGAGCACAACCGATGATGACGGACGCCGACTTTGATACGGATCCGGAGTAGAAGGCCGGAGTGGACATCGACTCTTCTTTCAACGGCAAATGTGACTATCGAGGTGACATCGGGATGATGTTGGAGAGACGTCAACATTGAGTTGATTGCCGGCGGTGGCTTCTGTGAAGGTAGCTTTTGAAATTGACTGACGACGGCAATTGACGATTGATGACATCAGGGACGGCAGATCCCATCGACCTCAGTGCGGACTCGTCGGACATGACGGGGACAACGCACAGAAGAACCAAAACGAGGGCGGAAGCGCAAACCCTAACAATGGACCGAGGTTAGCTCTGATACCATGAAGAATTTGATGATACGGAATTGAAATAGAACACAGAACAACGAATTTTACGTGGTATCCTCGATCGATTGATTGATCGAGACTAATCACGGCTGACGTTTTATTATTCGAGGACTACATCTTGATGGCTTGCTTACGACATGACCGTAGCTAAGCTTTTATAGATATAGACTTAGGGTTAAAACCCTAATGACAACCAAATTTCCTTCTTTCACTTGAACAAGGAAAACTAGTGACTTGTAGGACAAGGAATTAATTACTTTTTGACTAAGTAATTAATATCCTCAACATTGTTTCCTGGAAATTCCTGGTTTGATCTATTTGAATGGTTTGGGAACTAATAATGATCAGTGAAAATGGGTTTGCGTTTGCTTCTTTTGTTTGTTTGTTTGTTTTAGGGTTGGATCTGCTGAAGGCTTCTCTGCAGTCAAAGACAGTCCTGACGGATGTCTTCCTTGGAGCATCATCAAGCACTGCTTAATCGACGATCAGTTCATCACGGGAGTGTAATCTATATATGTGTTCCTCTGCATTCATTGTTGTTACATTCCCTTTGGCTTTGAACGCTTGCTGTTTAATTTTCCACCTAGTTATGAATCTTAATAACGGATCCCGACATTGTTCAGTCTCTTTTGTAAGGATGGGTGTTTTAGGATTGTGATGGGTCCTTTGGGTTGATCAGCTGTCTCTTAAGTTATTGTCTCTGTTTGTAACAACGTATGAGTGAGAAGATAGTTTTTCTGACTTCGTTGTCGAAAGTTCTTGACTCCTCGTTTACCTTTATCAATGGTTTTTCATTTTGTGTTTCCATTTAGTTTAAGAAATCGATTGAGCATATAAACTATAGATCCACCGGATCATGCAAACTACCAAGCCCGCTTTAAGAATGTAGGGTTCATGTTCTATAAATAAAATGAGGTCCATTTTTTCTTTAAAACTTAATAATAAATAAATACAAATTATTTTAAAAAAATATAATTTAAAATAAAGAGCGATAATAGTTCACAATTAATCAAACAACTAGGACTCACCTAAACAGGTGATGAGAACTTAATTGAGTAACAAAGGAGAATACCTTTAGATGAATCACCGAGTATGAAAAAATATTTGAGAAGAAAATATTAGATAGGAGAAGCTTATAATTTTTAAAACTAAAATTAAGTACGTACAAACTATTTACAATTGATTTACTTCTTCTTTTTTTTTTACTGTTACATGAGTATTGTCTTGATTTACACTTGATTAGACATATACATGATACAGGCCGGAGAAGTGGCAAACCCAAGGATCTTAGACAGGGTTGTCGTCTTTTGAAAATCAAATTAATAACAAAATAATTCTTTAATAAGATAATATCCGACTTGTGCAAATTATAACAACAGCACATGACGTGGTTTGTACTTTGTAAAATTGTAAAATATATTCAATCTCTAACACTGCTCTACAAATCTCTCTTGATATATCATACTAGACTAAGGGCCCGTAAACGTTAGCTTTTAAAAATAATAAGAATCAGAAATATTCTTTTATTATTATATTTGAATTTAAAATTAAAGAGCAAATGAGTTTGTAATCTAATCAAAAATATATTTAGTAATTAGTAATAGTAGCAGTGACTCTAGTTCAAATTACATACGATGCCACTTAAATGTTTTTATTTGTGCATACACAAACTACTACCGGGTCTTAATAATCATTTTTCAAATTTTAGAGGTGTCCTGCTACCAGTTAAATACTTTTTTCACCAGTACGCAAACTACTATCGAGAATTGAATAATCGTTTTTCCAAATTTTAGTGGTTTCCCTATGAATTCGCTACTGAATCGGAGGCCCTGTAATTTGGAGGCATGTGCTGGAGGGCCTATTGGCACACCCCAAGGGTCGGCCCTGCAAACTACTATACATCCTTCTAGTGTAGTCGAAGGAGAAGGCAAAGACCAAAAGACAGTAGAAATTAAAGAATGTTCAAGAACTTAAAGGTAAATGCCACGTTTGGTCACTAGGTTTATTATAGCGTGTCATTTTTAGTCACTGGGAAAAATTAATATCAATGTTGGTCACTCGAATTAGTGAAATGGTCCACGTTTAGTCACTCTCCATTAGTCTCCATTAACACCGTTAGTCAATTGCTTAAGTGGCTAACAGAAGTGCTGACTCGCCCTTTTTTAACCCGCCACATCACCAAACCCGACATGCCACGTAAATCAACCCGCCATGTCATCTTTCCCAACCCAATCCTTAAACCCAAACAACCGACCCCTCTATCTCTCTCCTCTTTGCATGTCCCTCTCTCCATTATGCGTCTCTCTCAATTCCCCCGACCCATTTCGCCGATCGGGGTCACGATGGTGTGTGGTAATCTAGGGTTTGGTGAAATGATTAGAGTCAATGCTAACAGTAGGAAAGGGGAAATTGCCTAGCTTGGAAACCAGATGACTTTCAGCTCTGCCTGGTTGATGCCAGCAAGCAACATATCACGGTCAAGCCATGACCAGAGTTTTAAGCCATGACCAAATAATCCTTCCTTGCTATGCGTGCATAAATTAGAAAAAAATCAATTGAGTGGGTTCTCAAGGAATACCTCTTTTTATTGTTTGGAGCAATGTAGTCAAAAATGCGATTCTACATAAAAGTGGTTGGGTGACCTAGAAGGCTAGAATTATAAAACCGTAAGATTTTAAGTTTTAAAGCGTAGATTTTGACTACATTTGTAAGGAAAAATCAAGATTCTACGTAGGAGGGTTTTGGTGACCCAAAAAGGTAAAAGCGTAAGCTTTTAAGTTCGCGATTTTGACTGCATTAGTTTGGAAGAGGATACTTTCGTACCGACCTAATTCATATAAAAATTAACTTTGAATTAAAATTCTCCTTTTTGGTGACAAATTTTATTAATATAAATATTTTATAAAATATAATGCGATAACTATAAGTTAACCCAAATGTTTAATGAACATTGATTTTATTAATTATCTGCGAAAAAAAAAAGATTGAGGAACCTTACGGAAGATTGGAATGGATGGAAAGCATAGGGAACTTGGGTGTTTTATTTTCATTAAAATTCATTAAAGTTAGTTAATTAATAATAATGTCTTGGGTGTTATAAAACTAATGGAAATGTAAACAACTACAAGAGAAGATTAGAGAGGGAAAGACACAAGATAAGTGAGGGGAATAGTTCTTCTTATTCATACTCCATTTGTGATACAATAGTGTGCTCTATTTATAGGCACCATTTGGTAACTATTACATCCTTACATCAATGCATATGAATTAGAGATAATAATATAGGAATGAGAGTTACATGTAACTCCCAAGTGAGCATCTAATGTGGTAGGCCATTGGTCATCCAAATATAAATATTTACATAATACTCCCCCTTGGATGACCACTAGATTGCATTATTACGCTATCTCATGCTGCCTCATTAAAAACCTTACCAGGAAAACCCAGTGGGAAAAACCATGGTTAAGGGAAAAAGAGTGGAGCGCGTATATGCTCCCCCTCATGACCACATCAGCTTAGGCCTTTGAGTCGTCGAACTCCAATTTCACGAACAAGCTTTACAAAGATTGTCGTCGGGAGTGACTTGGTGAATAAATCTGCTAGATTCTCACTTGAACGAACTTTTTGAACAATTATTTCACCACTCTTTTGAAGATCATGAGTGAAAAAGAACTTGGGTGGAATATGTTTTGTTTTATCTCCTTTAATATATCCTTCCTTTAATTGAGCAATGCATGCTGCATTATCTTCATACATGATCGTCGGGATCATTTTTCCTAGAGATAGTCCACACGATTCTCTGATGTGTCGAATTATAGATCTTAACCAAACACATTCACGACTTGCCTCGTGAATTGCTAGGATTTCAGCATGATTGGATGATGTAGCTGTTATAGTTTGTTTTGTGGATCGCCACGAAATGGCTGTACCACCACAAGTGAACAAATATCCTGTCTGAGATCTACCATTGTGGGGATCTGAGAGATATCCTGCATCTGCATATCCCACTAAATCCATCTTCGATGCACTCGAATAGAACAAGCCCATATCTGTCGTTCCTCGAAGGTAACGGAGTAAATGTTTAACTCCACTCCAATGTCTTTTAGTGGGAGAAGAGCTATATCTTGCCAATATATTCACAGCAAACGATATATCGGGTCGTGTATGACTGGCTAGATACATTAATGCTCCTATTGCACTAAGATATGGCACTTCAGGGCCAAGCAGATCTTCATCACTTTCTCGAGGTCTAAATGGATCTCTTTTCACATCAAGTGATCTTACAACCATTGGATTACTCAACGGGTGTGATTTGTCCATATAAAAGCGCTTAAGCACCTTTTCAACATATCCTTCTTGATGCACAAAAATACCATCCTTCAAATGCTCAATCTGTAATTCAAGACAAAACTTTGTTCTTCCTAAATCTTTCATTTCAAACTCTTTTTTCAAGCAATCAACTGCTTTTGGAAGCTCTTCGGGAGTTCCAATGATGTTTATGTCATCAACATAAACTGATATTATAACAAACTCACTACCCGATCTCTTTAGAAAAACACATGGACAAATAGGGTCATTCTTGTATACTTCTTTCATCAAATATTCACTGAGACGATTGTACCACATTCGTCCAGATTGTTTCAATTCATACAAGGATTTGTTCAATTTGATAGAAAATTTTTCTCGAGAATGTGTTTTGTTTGCTTCTGGCAAAGTGAATCCTTCAGGGAGTTTCATATATATATCATTCTCAAGTGATCCATACAAATAGGTTGTCACAACATCCATTAGACGCAGATCTAGTCCTTCTCGAACTGCTAGACTAATCAAGTATCGAAACGTAGTTGCATCCACCACAAGGGAGTATGTCTCCTCATAATCAATGCCAGGTCTCTGTGAGAATCCTTGTGCGACAAGACGTGCTTTATATCTCACGACTTCACCCTTTTCATTTCTTTTTCGCACAAAAACCCATTTGTATCCCAGCGGCTTTACGTTTTCTGGTGTAAGGACTACCGGTCCAAAAACCTTTCGCTTTGAAAGCGAGTTTAATTCTGCCTCAATGGCCTCTTTCCACTTTGGCCAATCATTTCTTGACTTGCATTCATCAATAGATCTTGGTTCATGATCCTCATTTTCATTCATCACACTCAACGCTGCAGCGTAAGCAAAAATATCATCGACGATTATTTTACTTCGGTTCCAACATTTTCCATCCAAGACATAATTGATTGAGATCTCTTCATTATCAAAACTTTCAGGTACCTGATGTTCTTCGGGAACTACAATCTTAGTTATGCTTGGGGACTCTTCTTGAGCTTTCATATCCTCGATTTGACCAACTTGATTCATAGCTCCTTTTCTTTTTCGAGGATTTTTATCCTTGGAACCTACTGGTCTACCACGCTTCATTCGTGGTTTAGATACATTTGCAATTTCAGATTGTCCAACAGGGACATCAACTTTCACTGGAGCATTTACAGCTGGTATGTGTGACTTTGTCACTCTTTTCTGGTCAGTAAACGAATCCGGCAGTTGGTTTGCTAAACCTTGTAAATGAATTATCTTTTGAACTTCCAGTTCACATTGTCTAGTACGAGGATCAAGGTGAGATAATGATAATTCATTCCAACAAATATCTTTTCCCAGCTGTTTGTTCTCACCCCCTAATGTTGGAAAAACTGATTCGTCAAAATGACAATCAGCAAAACGAGCAGTGAATAAATCTCCCGTCAAGGGTTCTAAGTATTTTATGATTGACGGGGACTCATATCCAACATAAATTCCCAACCTCCTTTGAGGACCCATCTTAATACGCTGTGGTGGAGCAATAGGGATGTAGACGGCACACCCAAATATTTTTAGATGGGAAATATTAGGTTCCTGACCAAAAATCATTTGCAAGGGGGAAATTTCATGATAACTTGTTGGCCTTATGCGAATTAATGTTGCCGCATGCAATATAGCATGTCTCCAACAAGAAATTGGCAAGCTTGTTTTCATAAGCAATGGTCTTGCAATAAGTTGCAAACGCTTAATAAATGATTCTGCAAGGCCATTTTGTGTATGAACATGTGCTACAGGATGTTCAACATCAATCCCAGTGGACATACAATAGTCATTGAAAGTTTGTGAAGTAAATTCACCAGCATTATCTAGACGTATTTTCTTGATTGGAAAATCAGGAAAATGTGCTCGTAGTCGTATCAATTGGGTAAGTAATCTAGCAAACGCCAGGTTGCGAGTTGATAGTAAGCACACATGTGACCATCTAGTTGATGCATCAACTAAAACCATAAAATATCTAAATGGTCCACATGGTGGGTGAATTGGCCCGCATATATCACCCTGTATACGTTCTAAAAATGTGAGAGATTCACTCCTTACTTTCACAGGTGATGGCCGTATAATCAACTTGCCACGAGAACATGCAACACATGGTACATCTTTAAACTGATAAATTTTGTGACCTTTCAATGGATGTCCACATGTATTGCCAATGATTTTCCGCATCATAATCAATCCGGGATGGCCTAACCGGTCATGCCAAACTATAAAATTATCAAGATTTGTAAACTTCTGGTTTACCACTGCATATGTTTCAATTGTACTAATAAACGTGTAGTACAACCCAGAAGAAATAGCAGGCAATTTCTCCAATATGTATTTTTTATCGGAGACCATATTGTTATCATAATATACTCTTTATTCTCTTCTTCCTTTGTCTCAATATGATATCCATTTCGGCGAATATCTTTGTAACCCAATAAATTTCCTTGAGACTTTGAAGAGTATAAGGCTTCATTGATATATAACTTGGTTCCTTCTGGTAACAATACACTAGCTCTTCCGGAGCCTTCAATTAAATTTGTACTTCCAGATATAGTACTAACATTTGCTTCTCGCATTTCAAGATGCGAAAAATATTTCTTATCCTTCAAGATTGTATGTGTCGATGCACTATCAATAAGACACACATCATGGTTTTTGATCTTGGTGCCAAGCATGGGAATATTCATTCTTCACAAAGATAGAAAGTAAATCAATATAAGAAAATATCTCCAAATAAATATAAAAATAATGACATGATAATAATAGATGAAATTAAACCACATAAGGATTATAAAGAGAAATTATATTAAACTGACACGTTAATAGGAAAAACACACTCAAGGAAAATGACAAAGAAAGTGAAATTTCAAATGGGAAACCTAAACTTTTCACTTGTGAACAAAGCGACAACGAAATAGAAATTTTAAATGAAAATGCTAAGCTTTTCACTTGCGAACATTCCCATCACCAATCAGGTGATCTATTTTTCCTTCAGGGTGGGCAAAGAAGTCGGACACATCTAGATGAGTAGCATCATTATAGTCTTTTCCTGAATCATCTTCCTCAAAAATACAATTGGTTTCTATCTTCTTCCCTTTCAATGATTCTTGGTAGAGGTTAACCAAGTGTTTTGGCGTACGACAGGTACGAGACCAATGACCTTTTCCACCACAACGGTAACACACATTTTCGACGTGTTTGGTACCATGAACACTTTGTTCCTTGCTTCTTCTACCATCATTTTTTCCACTTCTGGGGAAAAATGAGCTTTTGGAACTTTCACCACGGCCATTACCATGACCAAGATCTCGGCCACGACCACGGCCTCGAGCATGAGCATGACCACGCCCACGTCCTCGTCCATGTCCACGTCCATGTATTTGCCCATAAGGATATTGGGTGAACGTCGCCGCATTCGCTTCTGGGAATGGGGCGGCACCAGTAGGACGAGATTGGTGATTTTTCATTAGGAGCTCATTATTTTGTTCAGCAACAAGGAGACAAGAAATCAGCTCAGAATATTTCTTGAAACCTTTCTCACGGTATTGCTGTTGCAGGAGCACATTGGATGCATGAAAAGTGGAGAATGTTTTTTCCAACATATCTTCATCAGTAATTTTTCCTCCACATAACAGTAGTTGTGAGGTTATTTTGAATAGTTCCGAATTATAATCACTCACAGATTTAAAATCTTGTAACCTCAAATGCATCCAATCATAACGAGCCTTAGGAAGAATCACAGTTTTTTGGTGGTCATACCGCTCCTTCAAATTAGTCCACAAAATAAGTGGATCTTTGACCGTAAGATACTCATTCTTAAATCCCTCGTGGAGGTGATGTCGAAGAAAGATCATTGCTTTAGCTTTGTCTTGATCTGATGCTTCATTGCCCTCTTTAATCGTGTCTCTAAGACCGTTGGTAGCTAAATGAATTTCAGCATCTAGCACCCATGATAGGTAATTCTTTCCAATGACATCAAGAGCCACAAACTCAAGCTTTGAAAGATTCGACATACTATCATAAAAATACACACAAATTAAAGTCAAAATTCAATAAATAAATATAGATTACTATCAAGACAAACGACCTATGTGACCCCATGATATATCAATTTGATATTTTTACAAATATATAAATAAATTCAAATTTCAAAATAAAAAAAAATTATAAAGGCAAAATATATTGAGATTTTTATACTATTACGAAGTATATATGATCATGACTTGCTAAAAAAATTATTAAGAAGGAAATTATACCTTTGCATTCTCAAACAAAGATTTCATGTGTTGATTAATAAAGGAAATTATGTAAATTGAAATAGGACAATAAAAGAAACAATTTGGGAGAATCGACATACCTTGAGCAGAACAACTATGGATTTAACCTTTTCAAAAGGAAGAGTCTCGTGCTGATAACGTGTTATAAAATTAATGGAAATGTAAACAACTACAAGAGAAGACTAGAGAGGGAAAGACACAAGATAAGTGAGGGGAATAGTTCTTCTTATTCATACTCCATTTGTGATACAATAGTGTGCTCTATTTATAGGCACCATTTGGTAACCATTACCTCCTTACATCAATGCATATGAATTAGAGATAATAATATAGGAATGAGAGTTACATGTAACTCCCAAGTGAGAAACTAATGTGGTAGGCCATTGGTCATCCAAATATAAATATTTACATATTTCTTAATAATTTAAGGGGTAAATTGAAACTTTGGTCACTAAGTTTATTAAAAACGTTCACGTTTGGTCACTACAAATATTTAATTCTATTAGTGGTCACTAAAATTAGTTCAATAATTCAAGTTTGGTACTCTCCGTTAGCCTCCGTTGACTTTAGCTTACGTGGCAGTAACTCTAATAGTTGACCGTTAAATATGTGACGTGGAAATTAAAAATAGTAAAATATTATTTTTTTTATTTTCAATCTCAATATAATAATTAAAAATAAAAATATATTTCTTTTAATTTTCGTCATCGGATTCGAGGATGGCGGACCGATTTTTCTCACCAGTGGTCATTATCGATTCAAGCAACTGCATTTTCCTCGCCCGGCGAATCCTGCGCTTCTCCTCCGGGTCTTCAACTGGGTCGGGGTTTTCAACTTAGACAGTTTGAAAATATGGGACCAATTTTTTCCACGAGAAGGCATCTTCTTGGGGGAGCGGATATGGTGACAACACCATATTTGTTGTTATTGTAACAACACTAGTCTCCAACCAATAGGAAGTTAGGATTGTGAATGACTTTTTATTAGCTTAGTTGACCTAGTGTAAAATCAAAACAGGGGTATAATTGTCATAATGAAAAAATATGTTTAAATAATAATAAAAAATAAAATTTGTTTCTGCTCAAAATTTGGTCGCCGAAATTCTGACACCGGTCGCCGGAAACTTGTCGCTGGTCACCGGAATATGCTTTTTGTCGCCGGAAAATATGCTATTTTTCGCCGGAACATGCTTACCGGCGTCGAAATATGCTCACTGTGGTCGGAATATGCTTACCGGCGTCGGAATCTAGTCATCGGGGTCGGAATATGCCTATCGGCACCGGAATCCGATCACTGACGATCATCGAAGTTTGGTCAACGGTCAACGATCACCGGATGTTATGGTTAGCATTGTGAGATTTATGGTTTGGCTTCTCATATTTTTTTATGCCTTTTGTGGTTTGTTTTATCGTGTTTCTAGTTTGCATTGAGAAGTTTCCGGTTTGCTTTAAAAAACTTTGTGGTTTGCATTATGAGGTTTTTGGTTTGTTTTAATATATTTATGGTTTGCATTAGGACATTTATGGTTTGCTTTTTTGTGCTTTGATTTACTGTGTTTGTGGTTTGCATTAGGAGGTGTCTGGTGTGCTTTCGCAAATGTTGTGGTTTGCTTTGTGAGGTTTGTAGTTTGTTTTAGGATATTTGTGGTATGCATTCGGAGGTTTCTGGTTTGCATTAGGAGGTTTCTGGTGTGCTTTCGCAAATGTTGTGGTTTACTTTGTGAGATTTGTGGTTTGTTTTAGGAGATTTGTGGTATGCATAAGGAGGTTTGGGATTTTGGGGTCTTTCTATGCTTATAAATTTGTTAAGAAGTACAAGGTTGGTGACTGATTCGTTATTTCCCAAAGTTTAGTGGTCATTAATTAATTGACCAAAAGCTAAGGGTCAATTTCGTCGTTAGATCCATCTTGCTTCCAAGTTCCAACCCTACTTAGTTGGTTGGTGGAATTTGTATTCCTGCTCCGCGGTTTCATCTAGATTTTTCACCTTTGTGTACTTGACGTTGGTAGCTCTCGGTTAATCGGAAACTCGACCGGCCGCCAGCGATGGCAGTTGAACTGGGGAATGTAGAACCAGAGTTAAACGAAGCGAATAATAAGAAGAAGAAGAAGCATAAGGAAAAACACGACAAGCCAAAGCCATGAGACGACGACCCCAACATCGACCATTGGAAGGTGGAGAAGTTCGACCCTTCGTGGAACGAAAGCGGCATGCTTGAAGTTAGCGAGTTCGCCACCCTCTTTCCTTCTTACAGAGGTATGTTCATTGTTTTCTGCTCGTTGGAAAGCTTTTGATGGGAGATGAAATCGAATCAACTAGAGGAGATCTGATGATAAGCGTGCCTTCGATGGATTGGCGTTGGCGTCGATCTCCTGAAGGAGGAGAAACGACTTGGATGGAGGGGATCGAGGGGTGGTGGAGAAGATTGCTTGGTCGAAGTTCGGATCGGCGCGGTGGTTGCAGACGAAGAGGACGCCCGGCTGGCTCTTTCTGGGCGGCGACGAGTGTGAAGGAGACGGAGCTATCAAAGCGAACGGGAAAATCGTTAGGGTTAATTTTTATTTATTATTTTTATTGTTGATATACCCTTTTACCCTTAATGAATCTTGTTATTATAACAACACTATCCGCACCCTCTTCTTGGAATCCGTTGGAGGGTTTCTTCTCTTTTCACACCGACGCCTCTATTAGTAGAACAATATCCTCCCACCGCAAACCCTACCGGTGCCCTCGTTCTCGAATTCGAACTAGCCTCCGTATGATTTTATTGGTAATGGAGGCGATTCGTTAGAAGCGGAGGCCTGCAAGACTGAGCCTAAGCTACAGGCGACGACCAGACTACAAATCTACTGCTATCATATCCGCCGGCCCCGCCCTTGCAACAGGAGATCTGCGGCGGCGACAGGTGAAGCTTCTGCCAGGCAACCTTAACTTGCTGCTGCTGATGTCACCTCTCTCATATTGAGGGCCACTGTCCCTTTGAAACCCCTTGTTCTAGCCTCAACTACTGAAACTGCACAACAAAGAGAATCAAATTACTGAGCAAAGGAACTTTTGTCAGTAATTCCCCTTCCCCCCCAAAGTAACGACAACACAGCATCTCAGACTTTCATTCATTCATGATTACCTTGCAATTGACATCCTTTAAAATCGATGGCGGCTTCTCAAAGAAGAAAACCCCATCCCGATTGAAGACCGGAGGAGAAGCGGAGGGTGCACCGGCGGCCGGAAGATTAGTTGTTTGAATCGATAATGGCAACTGGTGAATAAAATCGGTCCCTCCATTCTTGAATCTGACGGCGTCGGAAAATTAAAAGAATTATATTTTTATTTTAATTATTGTATTGAAGTGGAAAATAAAAAGTTAATATTTTATTATTTTTTAATTGCCACATCATATATTTAACGGTCAATTATTAGAGTTGACTGTCATGTAAGCCAAATTTAACCGAGGCTAATGGAGAGTGACCAAACTTGAACTATTCAACTAATCTTAGTGACCACGAATGAAATTAAATATTTTTAGTGACCAAACGTGAACGTTTTTAATAAACTCAGTGACCAAACTTGCAATTTACCCATAATTTAGCTGAATCGCTATTCGTCGCCCTAAAATTCAAATTTTATCGCCCTAAAACACACCAAATTGACATATTTACCCTCGACACAATTTATTTTCTAAACCCTAAACCAAACAATCCCTCCCCAACCAAATCCGCCGTCAGCAAGTCCCTCCCCCGGATTCTGTGACTAGACGTAACCATAGAGCTTCCTAAACAATGCTCTGATTTGCTTTGTCTGCAAAACCCCCCCAAAAACGCGGTGGAAGTTTCAATGGCCGGGCAACAATAATGCAAAAGATAAGTAGGGGTAGCTAAAGGGTCCATAGATTTGAGGGACTTGCTGACCTTGGAGCGCAGGAGGCGCTTCTGCTTGAAGGCACGTCGAGATTGGAGGTTTGGTCGGAGTTCATGGCGACGATCAATAGGGCGAGGATCGGCGGTAGTTTATGGAAGTGGAGTGGGGAAGAAGGGGCGCAGTTGGAACCGTCAGAAGGAAGACGACGACCAACACCACAAGGTCCACAACGGTGAATATATTTTTTTTTTTTTTGCAGCGCCGGACGGGTCGCCGGGACAACGAACAAAAAATTTTAAGTGTTTGAAAGACACTTAAATGAACTAAGGACATTAAAGTAAAATTGATTTAATTAGGGCGACGAATAAGGAATTTTAGGACGACGAATAGCAATGCCCTTTATTCTGCATTCGGTTTCTTCCTTTCCCACTTCCAAGCTGAAAAATAGAAGCAACAACTCTTCCTCCTACTCTCCTGCACTTCATTCTCCCCCTTCCTTCTTCCTACTCCTTCTCCATCCCTCCGCCATTCTCCTAATCTTTCCATCCCATAGGATAAGATGTAGTTTTTGTAATGTATTTATGTTTCACTTATTATGTTTAGGTGTCATTAATTATGTAATGTGTATGTTGTTTATGTTTTAGGTATGATTTGTGGTTGCGGGAGCAACATAAGAGTTGAAGCAAAGCAACACTTTCAATGAAAAAGTTATTTGATGCTTGTCTTGATTATGATTGGCTTAGTTGTAAATATGCAAATTATTTGGATTAAAGTTAGATCATATGATGAATTATGGTTGTTAATGTAGATTGACGGTAAGGTTAGGATTTTGGATTTAAAATATTGCAGTTACGAACAAGAGTTTGATCTAGTGGTAATACCACTAGTTTTGAATATGGAGATCTTAGATTTCAATCCCATAATTAGTACCTAACCACAAAAAATAAACATATATTTACAAAAAAAATTGCAGTTTATAGTAGAATTTAGATTGTAGGTTCGATTAGCATTTTAGTTCAGATTATGGTCCATAATTTAGATTTTGTGATACATAGATTTTTTTTTTTCATTGAATCAGTTACTCTTTTTATTGACTGCAAAAAGAGACCATTTGCAAAGCACAAATGACCAACCAATACAACGAAAAGTAAAGCTCGAGATGAGCATCCCTAGAAAGGAGATACAATACAATATAATAGCCGAACCTTTCGTTTTAAACAAAATAATAGCCAAACCTTTTCGAAAATAATTTAGTACCCAAACCGTTAACCATCCATCCGGTCAATTGTTAGTTGACTATAAAGTGGCAATTCTATTGCTGAGTTGGAAGTCAATTGGTGACATAACAAAGAATCAACCATTTGACTATGTCACATAGATATTTATTAATTTATATAAGTTTTAGTACGCTCTCACCCTCTCTGATATTTATTAATTTATATAATTATTATTTTAACAAAATAAAATAAAAATAAACAAACTTAATCCCACCTAATTTTCATCACAGCTTCTCTCGCCTTCTAAATTGGGGAATACATATCTGCAAAAGATATATCTTCTGAAAAAAATATAATAGCAAAACATGCTTTAGATTTTCAGGGATTCAAATTTCCAGCCACCAGAGGGTTTCCCGAAAGGGTATATTTGTCATTTCATCCCTGATAATTGAAACCCTGCGTTTTAGCGCAGATTCTCTCACTTGACAGCTCAAATCGCGATTAGGCCAATTAAAAGAGGCCCAAAGCAAGTCGGCCCACCTACGGCCCCAAACACATGCTAGAGTCTCCGCATGTCAGGTACACCCTTACAAGTATGAAACCCTGTATTTTGGCTCAGACATTTGTTTCCCTCACGCCAGCAGTTTTACTTCTTCAATCGAAGCCCAGCAGGTAGTCTTCCGCCGGAGAACATGAACCAATCTCACCAATTCCCTGCCATTATATTGATGAAATTGCAGTGGGTAGAGGTAATGTTCCTCCGGACAGATGTAGATAATTGTCTTTCAATAGGTTTTGATCAATGCGTGCAAGATGAGATCTTTTAAACTACAAGACTAATCAAGAGGAGCAAACACAATAGGACACAACATCCTGAATCTAAAATTCGAGACATCTTCTTACTAATTCCAAACTGAAATCTTCAGCCAAATTTGCGCTTTAAGGCTTTGCACTCAAAGAGCAAGTGAAAGAAAGAGAAGGTGGAATGGGGAGTGGAAGAGGCAGAGGAAGCTGGGCCAAAGTTGTGGATTTGGATGGCCATGGGATTGGAGTTAATCCCTATGAAGACGAAGTGTATATGCTAGAAAAGAAAAGAGTTTTTAGTGAAAATCCCAACACACCACCATGCTGAACTCCTCCATGCGATCGATCTCCTGGTCTGATGAAGTTGAACGATGGCATATAAATCACAAAATCTCCAAGCCACCACCCCCAAGGATTCATGCAAGTGGCCTCTATATGGATCTTCTTTGAGGTTGCAAAACCCAACTCCAACCGCTTTGAATTCGCGCATGCAAAGACGCAAACATCGCCATCGCCTGCTATTAATCTCACTCCCAATTTTTGGAATTATAATTAAGGACAAATAGAATGGGCATCAAGCTCCTCCTCTCTCTCTGTGAGTTTTTGGATTATAAGACAAAAAAAGGACTGACATAATGTGAACTAAAGCCTAAAGATCGTAGTAGTAAAGAATTAGTACAAGTGGTTGGATACCATTTGTTGCATGCATGGAATGAAGCTTCCACGTGGATGCCAAAAAAAATTATATGGAGTTAATGGCAAGTAATTAAAAAGTTGGGAGTTTTTTTGTTTGAGTCAAAATCTATATATTAAAAGTTTCATTTTCTTCATGAGGTGCCTATCTTAGTGTGTGTCGACCAAATGAAAAATAAAACAAATATATCCACGAAATGGAAATTCAAGCTTAATATGTTTATTTCACAATTGGTGATTAACATGGAGGGAATTATCTAAACATATAAGTTGGTTATTTGATAAGAATTGTGATACTGCTTGATGAATGAGAATAGTCGAATATTTAGATAAAATCTGATTGGTTGTTTTTCCGGTCAGCTCGCTGATACGACACAATTTTAAAAATACTAATAAAATTTAAAATGTGGTAATCATACTACCAAAAAATTTAGATTTTGGTTACTAAACGGGGCTTCTTCCCTATTACCAAGTTTCATTATCCCCATTCTCTTGACCCATAATTTCATTCCTTTCGTCTTCCCTTTTCTTTTTACCGAATTTGAGGCTCTTTGTGACATCTTCATCTCCTTCATAATCTATCAGACTCTATACGAAATACACTTCCTTTTGTTGGTCAAAATCACATTACCAACTCATGGATTTATTCGGATTTTTAGGTGAGATTAAATGCATAAATTTGGACAAAAGTCTGGTTTATTTTCTCCCTACTTAAATTTGTATGAATTTTCCCCAAAAATTTTTATGCGATTTCTAGGTTGGCTATAAGGGGACCCTAATTTCTTTCATGCGATTGCAACCAGATTTTTCCTTATCAACTGTATTCATTATTCATGGGATTTAAGTGCTTTAACATGTGTATATTTTTTTTAGCTCTAAAAGCTAATTGTATCATAGTTCAAAATGAATTTTGGGGTTAGGCATGTAACACTTCAATTTGGAAATGAATCTCTGGTACTGGGAGGAATCTGACTCCTTGGCCGTTGTGACAAGGATTGCAATAATTTTGTTGGATATGCATTGTGAGAGTAATTTGAAAATTTACTCATACACAATACGTCGTCCAACTAACCATTAGTGACAATTTTGATGATATCCGATATATTTCAAATTCTGTATCTTCATATCCATTCCCCGCGGTGTAATAAACAAGGATGTTGTCTACTGGGATAAACAATATCGAGAGATATTGAACTCTATCAGAAACCAATCATTTTATTTTATCCTTTAGGTTGATAATGTATGTATTATGTAAATTAACTCTAATACTCAACTATATGACCCACGTAAGTAGTGAAAGACAATTACTTAAATATATTTATTTTTTCATTGAATAATTATATTTATCATATTTCTCTTCTTCTCATTATATTATAAGCACTTTATGCATAATTGGACATAACTAAGATAAAAAAATACATGTTACATGCATTTATGGGAATTTATCATATCAATTATATAAATGTCATTTTTCAGCATAAACTCTCCCGACCAACAGGTCGGGCCCAACGCTAGTTCATAATAGGACAGAAATTGAAGAGGGCTTTAAATCAATTTATTTTTAAATCACCAGGTATGACTTTGGATAACCAGATCGGAGACGTAAGAAGCGATATCCAACCAGTTGGGTCTCTTACCACACCCTCTCTCTCTCTCTCTCATGGATCATAGTTACAACTTCGGATCTCGACGAGGATTGCGAGTGCGGGATCTAAGCTCGAAGAAGCTCTGGTACACAATCACTCCTAGTTGCCTCGCCGGCTTTATCATCAAGCGGGAGGATTCTTCCTACCGTCGTCGTCGAAACAGGGCATCCTTCAGATCTAGTCGCCAGCCTGACTTCGTCGATCATTGCCGCCACTCCAGGTCGTCCCTACTCTGCCATCAAGGTCGATCTACCCTCCCTCCATCTCTGTTATCTCAGGCGATACTCGTCTTCGAAGAGGGAGAGGAGCCGGAGATGTCGATCCGCACCACCAGTTCCTGCCGCCACCTCGTCACGGCGAAGAAGAAGACCTCAGGGTAATCCCTTCCAATGGCGGCTCAGGCTTTAGAAATTGTAAAGAAGAAAGGAATTTGGAGGAAAAGCTCAGCTGTATTCTGAGATCTCTGTAGCTTTTAGCTACTTTGGCAATTAACAGAAAAGTGTAACGTGTCTTTACAAGATTGGTTCTTAATTTAAACAAACAGTAAATTAACGGCTAATTCAACACGACTAAAACGCTGTCGTTCCCTTTAGTTCTTCGGCATCATTCTTCTCCTTTCTTTTGTAACGACGCCGTCTTCATTCATCACAATCTGCAGCTAGTGAGGATTGCTACATTCTGCATTTCTTTTCTGTCACCCCCCTTCAAGTTGGTGGTGCACCTGTGATCCCCAACTTGCTCATGATCCCTCTCATTCTGAATCGATCCAAGCCTTTTGTAAATATGTCTGCTAATTGCTCGGTTGTTCCCACATGCTGCAACTTAATCAACCCAGCTTTAATCCTGTCTCTTGTAACATGAATGTCTATTTCGATGTGTTTGGTCCTTTCATGGAAAACAGGGTTTTCTGCTATGTGAATAGCATACCTGTTATCACAATATACAAGGATAGGAAGAGGTACCTGCACTGTCAACTCAGAAAGTAACCTCTTTAACCACTCAATTTCACAAACCAGGTGTGCCAAGGCTCTGTATTCAGCTTCAGATGAAGATCTTGAAACTGTTGTTTGCTTCTTCGTTTTCCAGGTAAGGAGAAAAGAGCTAAGGAAGGTGCAGTACCCTGTAATGGAACGCCTGGTCTGGGCAGCTTGCCCAGTCTGAGTCACTGAATCCAATTATCCTTTCCTCTGCTGTGTTGCAGAAATGTATTCCCTTATCTGGTGAAGACTTCAAATACCTTAGCACTCGATAAGCAGCCTGCATATGTTCTTCACAAGGATTCCTTTGGTATTGACAGAGCTGCTGCACTGCAAACACTATATCTGGCCTTGTGATTGTGAGATAATGTAGCCTGCCAACCAACCTTCTGTATGCTTCACCATCCTTTAGCAAAGTTCCCTTAGAACTCAACTTCACTTTTGCATCAATTGGAGTTTTACACCCCTTTGCTTCCAAATAACCTGTATCCTTCATTAAGTCCACACAATACTTTCTTTGACACACATTCAACCCCTTCTGATCCATGTTAACTTCTAGGCCAAGAAAATACTTCAATGGTCCTAGAAGTTTCAACTTAAATTCTTTGCTCAGTGCTGTCTTCACTTGATCTATGTCTTTCTATGCATCACCCCCAACTAAGATATCATCAACATATACTAGTATCACAGTAATCCTTCCATGTGTCCACTTAGTGAAAAGAGAATAATCAGACACTGATTGAGAGAAACCCAATTTCAACAGAAAACTGGTAAGCTTTGCAAACCATTGCCTGGAGGCCTGTTTCAGGCCATATAATGACTTCTTCAACCTGCAAGTCATCTTCTGATTTCCAGTTGAGTTTGCTTTCAGTCCAAGTGGAATTTTCATGTAAACCACCTCATCCAGATCTCCATGTAAGAATGCATTAGATACATCCATTTGTTCCAAAGTCCAGTTCCTCAAGCTTGCTACTGCTAGGAAGGTCTTCACTGTGTTTATCTTAGCCACTGGAGAGTATGTGTCCAAAAAGTCTATCCCATAAACCTGAGTGTAGCCCTTGGCCACCAGCCTGGCCTTTTCTCTTTCTAGGAATCCATCAGGCTTGAATTTGTATTTAAAGACCCATTTGTTCCCTATCTCTTTAACATTTGGAGGTGATGGGACAACATCCCATGTCTGGTTTTCCTCCAAGGCATGTAACTCTGAATTCACAGCCCTATTCCATGCATCAGACTTGATTGCTTCATAATATGAACTAGGTTCTACTAGGTTCATGATATTCAGAGCAAAGGATCTATCATCATGACTCAAGCTATCCACATTCAGGCATAAAGGATGTCTACTGCAAGAATTTGATTTCCCACAGTGACCAAAGGAAATGCTTGGATCTAGTTCATAGTCCTTGTACTTACTTGGAAGTGTGACCTTTCTTCGAGGTTTGTCCTTTACTGTTTGATCTCCCTGGTTGTCACAGTCAACATCAGCTTGTTGCAGCAACTCCTGGTCATCTGAATCAAAGTAGTCATAGTGCTCATGCTGACTTTGAGAACCTGTTGGGATACTTGCAGGAGACTGGTCAGTGATGTGACACTCAGACTCAGAGTCAGGTTCCCCCCCTTTCATCCATGGATGGATGAAACTGAGGAGTGGGTATATGTAGACCAGGAGCAGGTGATGGTACCACCTGTGGAGGTGTAGGAACAGAAGTAGAGGCATCTGAAGTGGTAGAGACATCAGGACAATGGAGAGGGAGTATTTTCTCATAGAAAACAACATCCCTAGATAGGAAAACCTGTTTAGTATGGATATCCATAACCTTATAACCCTTGACACCTGCTGGAAACCCCAAGAACACACACTGTTTGGCCCTGGGAGCAAATTTGATTCTCCCATGAAGCAGGTTTTTGAAAAAGAACTTCAACTGGTGATTTGTTTTGTAGAACTGGAGTTGGTGTGCGATTGATTAAGTAGACAGCATGTAAAACATATTCACTCCAATACTCTAAGGGAAGACCATATTGAAATTTCAATGCCCTGGATACATTAAGAATGTGTTGGTGTTTTCTCTCTACCCTCCCATTCTGTTCAGGGGTTTCCACACAAGAAGCCTGATGTTCTATCCCTTCTTGAGAGAAGTAATCACACATTTGAAACTCCTTACCCTGATCACTGCGAATAGTTTTAACTGTGGTACCAAATTGGTTCTTAACCAAATTGCAAAAACCTTGAATCAAGCCCCTTACTTCACTCTTGTGCCTCATCAGATATATCCATACACAACGAGAATAATCATCCACTATTGTAAGAAAATACTGATAACCATCATAGGAAACAACTAATAAAGGTCCCCAAATATCCATATGCAGCAAATGAAACATCTCAGGTGCTACATTGGTACTAATTGGAAAAGGTAATTTGTGTTGTTTGGATAAATGGCAGACATCACATTGTAATGGTTTCTGTTTAGTTACATCAGGGATGATTTTGGAAAGCAAAGACAATCTATCATGACTAGGGTGTCCTAATCGCCAATGCCATAGGTGTAGGTCTTGTGGTTGGTAGTTGAAAGTTGAGGCTGCTTGGTGAAAAGTTGGTGAAGAGAAAGGGGTAGGACTTTGAGGAAGAACCAGCTGGTAGAGGCCTCTACATTCTCTTGCCAAACCAATCTTCCTCTGGCTTAGAAGGTCCTGAAGTTCACAGTGATCAGATTGAAATTGTAAGGAAATGGGGTGGTCATGGGTCAATTTACTAACTGAGATAAGATTGAAGGAAAAGGTAGGGACTAAGAGAACATCATAAAGTCATAGACCAGTAGGTAGTTTGACTGTGCCTATACAAGTTACAATGAATCTGGTTTTGTTAGGTAAGTAAACATAAGTATCCTTAACTTCTCTATAAGCAGTAAACATGGTAATCGAACAGGCTATGTGATCTGAGGCCCCTGTGTCTATTATCCACAGGTTGTAATCACAGGTTTGATCTAGGTGAGAAGAAAAGGTGACATGTTTACATGAGTAGTTAGGGAATGGTGTAGGATGTTGTGTGGCTGTAAAGGCTTGGTGGTTGATGGATGGGGAGGTAGGTGAGGATGGGTATGCATTAGTACCAATTTGCAGCAGGTTCCTGAGACGAGCCATTTCCTCTGCAGTAAAAGCAAATGGAGTATGGTTCATACCTTCAGTAGTTGTATTACCTTCAGGATGATGATCACCAGCTGCACTTCCAGTACCCTGAGCAACAGAACCAGCAAATATTGGAGTACTAGAACTGGAACTCGAACTGGAGTTTGAATGCCCATCTTTCTGTTGTTCTCCCTGCTTCTTCTTCAGCCACCAGCACTCATCAATGTTGTGATTTGTTCGTTTGCAGTAACGGCAATACTTCTTACCCTGATTAGTTTCTGCAGAACCCCTCTGTTGTTGTTGACTTCCTGCAGCTAGAGCCAATGACTGGTTCTGCTTTCCACCACCAGTCACTGCATCTGCCTTCAATTTATGTTCATGCTGGAGCAGGTCATCAACCGCTTCAGAGACACTAGGTAGGGGCTTTTGCATCAACAACTGGGCTTTGATGACTTCAAATTCTGGATTGATTCCTCTCAGAAAGCGAATCAAATAATCTGTCTCTTGCTTTTGGACAAAAGCAGCTACTGCAGCACAGGGAATGGTCGAACCTGGAGCACAAGCACATGGAACCACAGGACAAAATTCGACATACTCATCCCATAATCCCTTTATCTCTGTGTAATACTGATTAATTGACTTAGTTCCCTGTTTACAAGCCAAGATCTCATCCTCCAGGTTAGCAATTCTCATGCCATTTGGTTGTCCAAAACGCCTCTTCAGTTCTTCCCAAAGTGTCTTGCAATTACTGTGATTCAGCACTGCCCTTCGCAGTTCTTTGGTCATGGAGTTTTGGATCCAGCATAGGACTACTGTATTACAAGCATCCCAAATGCCAAACATATCTGAATCCCTAGAAGGCATTGCAACTGACCCATCTAGAAAACCCAGTTTGTTCTTTGTTATAAGTACCACTTTCATAGATCTACTCCACATTGTGTAGTTTGTACCATCAAACAGCTCAGCAACCAGAGATTGAGCCATATTTTCATTTGGATTGAGATAGAATGGGTTACCAAACGTGATGACCTCCGTTTGCTGCTGTTGTTGTTGACCAAAGGAGCCAAACTGAACTCCACTGAGAGTAGAAGCACTACTGTTGTTGTTGCCTCTTCCTTGACTGCCAGGCGGGGGAGTCGACTGATCACCCGACATTGTTGCTGCGCAGACTCAAACCCTAGGGTCTGGGTTGCTCTGATACCATGTAGAAATTGTAAAGAAGAAAGGAATTTGGAGGAAAAGCTCAGCTGTATTCTGAGCTCTCTGTAGCTTTCATAGCTACTTTGGCAATTAACAGAAAAGTGTAACGTGTCCTTACAATATTGGTTCTTAATTTAAACAAACAGTAAATTAACGGCTAATTCAACAAGACTAAAACGCTGTCGTTCCCTTTAGTTCTTCAACATCATTCTTCTCCTTTCTTCTGTAACGACGCCGTCTTCATTCATCACAATCCGCAGCTAGTGAGGATTGCTACATTCTGCATTTCTTCTCTGTCACCCCCCTTTTGTTGAACAGGGAGAAAAGGAAGCGACGAAAAGGGTTTCTTCGGTTTGCAACTGGGTTTTGAGTTTCGAATAGGGAAAAAGGGAGGGGAAGGGATTTTTTTGACAAGAACCTGTAAACATATTATTAATCAGGCGAAGCTGTAACCATATTGTGTTGTAGTTGATTAACAATTACCATCGGCGGTCTATCGAACCAAACCTCCCTTTCATTCCAACGAGTCTTCACGTGTGCCTTGAGATGAGCCGCTTCATTAGTGTCCCTGCTAAGGTGCTTCCAAGTTCCATTCCCTGTCCCTTTGAGATAGCGACTAATGCTGCGACAGATGACTCCTGCCTCATCTTGAACCATATCCGGGTTGTTCATCTTATGGATCAGAATCATGCAGTCAGACTCGAGGACGGCGTTTTGAAAATGGAGTTGGAAAGCCAACTGAGCCCCGAATTCCGCCGCCAAAGCCTCCGCTGCTTTTGGTTCCCAGGTGCCACGAACTTGTTTCGCAGCTGCCACAAGAAAAGCTCCTGTCGAGTCCCTAATGACCACACCCAAACCTGCTCCTCCTTGCTCCAAAATACCAGCATCAGTACAGACTGAGACACACCCCCTCTGCCGGCTTTATCCAGTTGGTCCGCCCTTGTCGAGGACTTGGCAAAGAATCCGATTGTTGATGAAGCTTGTAGTCGGCCAGCAGGGACTTTGCTCGTTCCGGGATCTCCTCTTCGGATGTCTTAGCCCCATTAAACATGGGCATAAAATGAATTACCAAGAGAAAAAAAATCCACCGCCTCCGCCTCAAACATAGTATAACGAGGAGGGGCGTTACGTCGTTCGTAAAGAACGCATGGAAACTTTTGCTTCATAAGCATGTCATTCTAGCTTAAGAACGTAGGGCAACATACCAACCACTAATCAACACCGTCTTTGCGCAACATCTCGAAGATCTTCGTGAGACAATCGAAGCCTTACGCGCACACATCTTGCGGTTGAATCATCTAAAATGTGCATTCGACGCCGAGATAGGCAATTCCCTAGGTTCATTATCACCAAACGCAGCATAGAGTAGGGGTGGGCATTCGGTCGGTTCGGTTCAAACCGAACCGAAATAATGTATACCGGGTTTCCGAGTTCCATCAAACCTCAAACCGAATTCGAACCGAATTATAATTCGGTTCGGTCGGTTCAAACCGAATTATAATTCGGTTCGGTTCGGTTTTGTATGAAAAACCGAACTTGTGAGGTTAGCTTGTATTTTTTCTCTTTTAAATTATTTTTCACCTCTAATGTAAACAATAAATATGCAATTAAATGCATCATCAATGATAAAATCAAATATTTCAACACATAAGTCATAAAACACTAACATAATTCAAATATTTAAGTCTCATAATAAGTACAAACATAAAAATCCACCATTTGGAACTTGCAATTATAGTAATTCGGAAAATCGGTTCGGAATTCGGAAATTCGGTTCGGTCGAAAGGATCTTGGTTTCCGAAATATACCCTTTTCTCTTCCGAATTCCGAACCGAATTAATGTTATTCGGTTTCGGTTCGGTTTGAATTCGGTTCGGTTCGGTTAGGTTCGGTTTTACCGAACCCTATGTCCACCCCTAGCATAGAGGTCCATCCAAAGAAGATAGATACCATGCATTAACTAAAGGTACCTCAAAATATCGCTGAGGTTCAAGCACTGGCGGGGAAGATGGGCAGATGGCAGCCTTAGGAAGGTTCATTTCACGACCAGCTGACAAATGTGCGCCATTTTTTCAAACACTCAAGACTAGAGTCAAATTCAAGCGGACAGCCGAGTGTCAAGCAATGTTCAGCTAATTGAAAATTCACCTTGTATCACCTCCCGTTTTAACCTCCCCCAAACTTAATAATGAAAATCAATTCTTGTATATTATCATGTCATGCCAAACAGTGAGCACAGTTCTGGTATCCCAAAAATGATAATACACAAAACCCGGTATGTTACACGTCATGCACACAGCATGCTTAGTGGCCCCAAAAAAAGATACTCCACAATTGAGAAAGCTCCACTCACGCTCGTCAGCGACTCCCATAAGTTGCACCCATACTTCCAATCGCACCTTATAACCATCCTCACCAACCTACCACTCAAACGAATTTTGAGCACCATGGATGTATCCCGCAGACTCGTCAAGTGGGCGCTTGAGCTGTCAATGTTGACGAGGCGACAAGTAAACATGAGGATGGGATGGGATGCTAACCATCTATTAAGTTAGCACAGTAATAACCAATCCAATCTCAGTCCTTTTATTTTTCTGTCAATCCAAAGGTGATTTTGTTAAAAGGGCATTTTGGGTATGCGCACAGGTGATCCAGCCTTCGGCATGCAAGATTTGGGGATAAACCCAACCGTCCTTTACATTCGTTCTTTTATTTTTGCCCTTTTTCCTCTCTAGCTGTCTCTCTCTCTCTCTTTTTCTCTAGCAGAGCAATCCATCAAAATTGCATCTCTGTTGGCTTCCCCCTCTCCATCAGCTTCCCCCACTCCTCCTCCGCCCTCCCCACCATCATAGTCTTACTTGCTTCCCTTGCCTGCATCGTCGTTGTCTGCATCGACCTCGCCTGCCCCGCCATCATCGGCACTAGCATGGCCTCCGCCATCCTCTCCTGCGTCGCCATCGTTTGCTTCAACCTCGCCCGAAAAGGAATCTATTGATTCTCTCCCAATTGGTTAATTGGTTGGACCGTAGGTGCGATGATTTACTTCACGGGCGAGGTCTCTGGTTCAAGTCCAGGATGGCCCAGCTGGGCCAAAGAAAAGAATAGAAGAAGCATCTGACTCCTTCATGCATGTTCCACTTGGCTCGGGGGGATATAGCTCAGTTGGTAGAGCTCCGCTCTTGCAATAAAGGAGCCGAATGAAAGGGTATAATCGGCAATTTGACAGCAAAAGCAATAAGAAATACAATATATAATAATATTTCCAGAGCCGGAGGATATGATTGATTGGCTGATGTTTCATAATTAAATGTTGGCTGATAGGAACCATATAAAACGATACCCAAAGCTCCTATTAATAAAAAAAATGGAACTTCCTGCAGTATATAAAATAAACTTTGGAAATCTGATTCAAATCCAATATAGCACCTATGGGTACATAAGAAATGTATTGAATCAATTCTTGTTAATGAATAGATCCGATTGCAACTTCGAATATGGAATTGAAAGGGATCAAATAGGAAATGATACTCTGAATCATAGAACTATAATGAAATATACGATCAACCAACATTTATCAAATTTAAACGAAGACGATGCGCTGGAGATGTGGTTCGATTCCGTAGAGACCCCGAGATCCATCAATCGCCGCCGCAACGAAGTCGATTTCCGCCCACAACGGCGCAGAGTCGTCAGCGTCTCTTTCCCCGATTCCGCCTGCAACGGCGTCGATTTCCACCCGTAACGGCGCCGACCTTGCCTGCGTTGGCTTCCCACCACCATTGCCGTCAATTGCTCGTGGATAGCATGCTTTGAGAAAGAACGAGGATTTTTTCCAGATCTATATTATTATTTGATTAGTATTGATTTTGGGTTAGTAGTGATTGTGGTGTATTGTTTTTCATATGTATTAGTAGTTATTGACTTATTGTTATTGTAATCAACAGTTGAGCCGTGATATTTGTAAAGTATTAGTAGTGTTTTGTATATTAGTAGTAATATTTGTTCTTTGTAGTAATTTTTTCATTAAGAAGTATTATTCTTTCCAAATATAATCAACTTTTTCTATTTAAAAAACACTACTAAAAACAACGAAATCACTACGAAATTATTATAAAATCAATACAACATCTAAGCTAAATCACTACTAATTCAAACTAGTAGTAGGTTTTTCCCTAGTATTTTTTTCATGTTAAAGTTCTTTACGAAGGAGGAGAGATAATTAAATTTAATTTATTTATCAAATTTAATTTTACTAAATACCAATAAAGCCCTCCATTGCTCCTTGGTTAGACCGGTGCTAACTCTTTTATACAATTAGCACGGTAACTCCTCCGGTAAACATGGCATTTTCATGCACAGTAACCCTGCAAATTATTGTGTTTTAAAAATTATGAACCACTATCGCTAAGAGGGCAATTTCATCATGTGCGGTAACCCCGCAAAGTAAGCATGTTTTAACGATGAAACAGTACCGCTAAGAGGGCATTTTCATGCGTGGTAAGTGGTAAACTCAGCAAAATCACGCGTTCACGGTAAATATACGCGCACCAACAACCAAACAAATAACAACATCAATAAACGCACATATAATTGGAGAAAGAAACCAATATAGCTATATTAACGGCAAGCCGAACAAACGAGCGGACAAGGAGCGCCATAACAACAAATAAAAACAGATATTATACTTCTATGATATCTTCTTCTCCCGCCCCCAACATTCCCCTCGCGAGCATCATCAGTCTCGATCTCACTATCATCCACAAGCGAAGCGAGTGCCCCTCGGCGAAGAATCGTTAAACATGTCTAATCATCACGGGGGTATTCCAGCGCATCTTGGGCTTCTTACCTTCTTAAGCATTGCAATGATTGTCTTGGACTTGCAGTCAACCAGAAGTTTGGTAAAGGCCTCAGACGCACCGCGCGCACAGCTTCGTCTTTCTCCACACCTAACTCATCGCAGAGGCGAACAATCTCCTCCTCATGCTTAGCCTCACGACGCTTGCACTCTGCATCGATTTTCACATTTCCGCTGCCCAAACTTCTTGCCTGACTAGACTACTTAGTGGACCGCCCTCTTCTCCGCCTCCAAACCAGCCAAAAACTTGCTCCCCAACTCACCCACCTTAATCAAAGTGTCATCACACTTCTTGAAAGCCTTTGCATAACGTCGTTGCGCTCCTCCATGTTTTCTCTCAAGTTTGGAAACTTGACTCTTCTCCAAGCCAAGTTGAGCAGTAAGCTCACTACGCTTCTTCTGTGCGGAAAGTAGCCAACAATCCCTAGGACATAGCAAACAACAAAGGAACTAGAAACCGCGCAGAGACACGAAAAGGGGGCAAGAGAAAGAGGCACTACCGTGAATAATGTCTGACAGATTACCAAGAGGATCGCTTTTGAGTTTTGTCCATGCGTGTTGGAACGATAAGAGCGGAGCCGACGACCTTCAAAGCGCTTAACGTGGTGGCTACCGACTTCTTGACACCAGCATGCAGCCCCACGTTCCGTAAGTGAGTTGGGACAACGTCATTAAACGTGGTCATACATGGCAATGTTTGCTGACTAACAATTTCCAAAGCCGCTGCCACTCCCTGCACCAACATTCTTGACTGCCTTGGCTGGCTTCAACTTTCCACCCTTCCGGAACCAGCATCCATCCACGCGACTTTCCCTTTGTCGCCAGAGCCACCCTCTTCTTCTGAGAGTCGCAGGAAGCATTCTTTGGCTTGGGCACATCAACCGCCGTCATCATGCTGGCAATAGTTGAGTAGTCCAACCCTGCAACAGAACCACATAAGGGCACCATTAATACGACGGGATATAAACACATAGAAAAGATCAACTAACCACCACCATACAACTCCTAACAAGCCCCGCAAACTCTCTTCTTGTAAAGGTTGATCTTCTCCTTCAAACGTGCCTCGTAGTGATCATATATGCTTTCATACGCACCTGTCTTCTACTCCAACCTCCTAATATCACCTGTGACCAAGGTGATTGAATTTCGGCAAAATCCGTTGACCAAGACGATCACGACGCTGTACCGTCATGCCCTAGGACTTCTTGGGCACCTTCATCTTGTAAAAGAGGCAGAACAAACCATAAGACATGTGGATGTTCAGCCCCTTGCAAGCTAGTCGAAACATACAAGTATGGAGAATCACCAAAGGACTGAAGCGAGCGAGCGAACACTTAAAAACGCGTACAAGGCGGCACAGCAAAGGTTCAAGGGGAAACTTCAGCCCCATACGCCAATACTCGGTGTATACACCGAAACATCCGTCGGAACAATTCCTTATTCGACTCCGCTCGCTGGGCACCGTGTACTGCCAAGACGGCAGAAGCCCTAGGCTGCGGACATACATCTCCATGTCACCCCTACCCAGCTCCGACGCGTAATCTGGCCCGCGTATTAGATTATTGCTGGGAACACTGGCCGGAGAGAACATATCAGCCCAATCTATCATGGAGGTACAAGGCACATATCAAGGACCGAACAGAAGCAACAACAGAGGTGAAAGCAAATGCTACCCAAAAGAAAAAGAGGTAAAAGCAAATGGAACAGACCTCCCTCGGGATGCTTCAAGGTAAATGTGGATGCTGGAATTAATAATAGAGGACACTCTGGCCTGAGTTGTAATATCTGAGATGATCGAGGAATGAAAGTGCTTGCTGCTGCGAAAAGCTAAGAAATAAGGTGGGCAGCAGAAGTTGCAGAAGGAGCGATGCTTTTTCGGAATCCAAAAGGCTTTGGAAAAAGGTATAAACCCATGATTATTGAGCCATCCTGCAAGAAGTTAGTAGAAAGAACCAGAGAACAAGAGGAATTCAGACGTAAAGATGGAAGCATTGGCAGTGACATCAAGGAACTGGGATGATCGGTTATGGTGAGAGAAAGGATGTTTACCTCTAGAGAATCAAATTGTGTTGCCCATTTACATGCTCATTTTCCTTTGAATAATGATAGTGAAGTCTGTTGGGAGAATTCTATGCCCATGTATTTTGCTGATGTTGTACCCCTTAGGGTAGCACAAACTATCAGTCCATATATATGCTAAAATTCAAATGCAGCCAAGGGGTTAGGAAAACATCAAAGAATTCGTTAAGGAAATTTCACTTATTTAAAGAAGGCGAATGCTTTTAATCTAATTCTTCATGTTATCTACTGCAAACATGAATACAAGTGGATTAAAATTAACTCCGACAAACACATGGAATCCAACCAAGTCCAGAAGTACATTCTGAAGAGCAGTACATCAGCATCAATCTCAGGATTCAGTCCTAACCGTGGATGTCACCAATATTGTAAACCAAGAAGAAAACGAACTGAAGGCATAACCTTATTCCAACTCCCACACATGGAACGGATAGAAATGGGGAGCAGAGCACAGCACAGCACAGCACAGCACAGCACAAATATGTCTTGGTAGCCGGCTAGGTAGGACGAATCCAAACAGAGAAATGTGAGCAAAGAGAGTAGAGCTTCTTATAGAAAGGAGCCCTAGTAGACAGCAGGCGCGGTGTCGGGTATTTGGAAAAAGCTTCGAAAGCACCATTAGTTCCAAAGGTGGAATCTTTAGCAGGACGAGGGAGGTTGTATGATCCCAAAGCATAAAATGATGTCTTGTTGGTGGAGCACTGGAACCGCACAAAATCAACATCTTCGTCTCGTGTTGAAGGCCTCCACCCTCCAGTATCGAAATCAAATATTACACAGTTGCGACACAGGCCATCTTTGACAACAAGCTTTCCATCGAACTCGAACATGCCCCCCGCGGGCCAGCGCCAGCTAGGGGTGCGAGGCTCTACTGGTCGAGGAACAAGCCAACGCCAGAGTCTTGTCGAGAGATCAAATCCCCCCAACACTAAATCCTGGAAAAGGCAGTAGAAAGTCCCTTTCAAGTACACCACCGACTGCAAGCTGAGCTCGGTTTCAAAGGCGGGGTTGAAGATGGCTTCTGGTTCCATAGTCCAATTACAATAACTACTAGTAGTTGCCACATCAGCTTCGTCGAGTACCACTGCCTGGCACGTGCCGACCGTGATCTCACTCTGGCAGCGATGCTTGGAATAATAAGCTTCATAGATATGGCGGTGAAAAATGGAGAGGGCGAATACTTGGATGATTGATGAATCATGATCCACCGGAGGAGCAAAGGAGATCGTAGCCACTTTTCCTGGTACATAGAGTGAGGGGAGGTTCATCATCTGATCTCTGAATGGAGAGTAGAGGAACAATGCGAATCCTTGAAACAAGTTGGCATGGAAATTAGAACTCAAAAGTACGGCGGGGACGTTTGCTCTGGTCTCTTGTTCTGATGCTTCTTTGCCCATGAGAAGCCAACCTTTTCGGGAATCAAACACTACTATTCTGCTGCTACGACTACCGAACTCCCTTCTTTTTATCAGTGGGTACAACTTTTGTTTCCATGGATCAAACATCATTGGACCAACCATCCCTTTCTCGCATTTCGTCCACCACGACGGCAGTTCCTTCGACTTTGATAACCTGGTATCATGGCACAGCAAAAACATCCGTGGAAGAAAATCTTGGTGTAGGGCTGGTGCCGGAGGAACGTCTCGCCAGCTCTTACACACGCTACGACAACATATTTGATCAAAATAACTCAACCGCCCGAACACGATTCTCATGATTTCCACCGGCAGCTCAATCCAATTTGGCCCTTCGCTACTGCTGCTGCAACCTCTTAGTCTTTGACATTTTCTAATGGTCCACTTCTTCCTCATTCTCCTTGATTGCTTCTTCTTCTCCTCCTTCTCCTTCTCCTGGAAGTTTAATTGAACATCCTTCCCCCAATTGTTTGACTCGCAACTATATAAACAGCAAGGAAATCCGAATCTATAAATGAAAAGGATATCCGCATCTAACAGTGCAAAGGAAATCCGGAAGGGAAACGGTAACGGGGCAAAAAGCCCTTACCTTTACATACAACAACCACGCTTCTCCGTCAGATCTCGACTCTACTTTCAAACGATGAATTCCGGTGAAGATGGTGGAATACCCGACCCGTCGGAGATATGGATCTTCTATACGCCAGTCTTCCAGACGCCTAATTTAAGCGTCGGTCGGCTTGGGACAATAGATTCGATGATAAATAATTGAGCTTTCTCCTCAGATGGATGAGATGGGAGAAACTGAGCCAAATGCTTGCAGGAGTTGAAAGTGAAACAGACAAGAGAAGAACGCCACGGCAGATAAAGAGTACAAGTGTTACTATTTATTGGCGTCGAAGGGTTTTGTTTTGTCATTGCTATTTGCTACGGCCTACGGCCCACGGAGTTTCTGACTCGCTTCGCTCCATCTGTGTTTCCCTTGTGGACGACGGTGGGGTCGGCCAAGCCCAATTGCGTAGGAACGGGGAAGCAAACCCAGTTACGAACACGAAGCCCATCGAAGGTCAAACTGTGGGCCTTACCGATTATGTTCCGCCCAATTTTTTTTTTTTTTTTTTTTCCAAGGCAAGCCCAAAGGGCATGGGACAAAGACTCGACACGATTACAAGACCGACTCAAATACTGGACGTTAGTCCGTATGCAACCAGACTATCGATGAAAGAGCCTGTAAATCCACTACTTGGGCAGCTCTGAAGAAGCTCCGAGGAGCAAAGACACGACACTGACGGGAAAAAAACACAAAAAAAACACAAAAATCCAACATCGCCAAGGTAGTCCCGCCAGCGAGTGAGTTTCCTTCGACGGAGTATACCGGACCAGTGTCGAGTTGCCACAAAAATCACAACAAAGAAAAGAAAATAACATTAGCACTCTTTCACTGAGCATGATTGATTACTCTCGCAAATTTGTTAAAGCGAAAAAATAAACTATCACCTGATAGATCGATGAAACTTATATTACTTCCTTAAGTTACTTTCATACCATATGAACACCTGCAAAAAGACCAAACAGAAATACACGGCTATATATGGTGCTAGAAATCTCTATCACAAGAGATTAAATCTTGCCTTTAAGGCAAAGTCGATACTATCGAAAATATACCACCAACGGTATTATTCACCTCTTGTAAGTATAGTATACTCACAATCAATGATAATTGTCAAAATTAGGAAAATTGAAGTCTAATTAACAAAAATAAAAAAGTAGAGTTTTCTTCAAACCCCAAACCGTTACTTACCTCATCATCAAGAATAAAACTTAAATTCATGTAAATTTGGAAGGTAAAAAGATTTATAATTAACAATTTACACCAAGGTCATAAGAATGGTGAAACACGACCGGAAAAGCAAGCATGATTAAAAAGATTCCTAGGTGAAAATAATAACTAAACCATGAATCCAATATTATTATGTTCCGCCCAATTAAACTACTTATTAATTGGGAAAAAAAAAACTACTTATTATGGCAAAAAAAATAATAATAATAAACTACTAACTTCGCATTCACACGGGAATAGATCAGGTCAGTAACGTTATGGTGAGTAACTATGAGTAACCCGCACACATCAGCATGACATCAGCATCTTCTCTCTCATGGAAAGCCTTTAATTTTCTCTTCCTTAATCTTTGACGGAAGATTTCTCACTCGTTTTAAGTCGAAATTTAATTTTTTTTGCACCGTTAGATCAGATTAATTGTGCTCTTCAAAATGATATCCACTTTGATATATTTTTCGAGCAAAAAAAAATTGAGCTATTTTTTACCAGTCTATAACATATGGTATTGACTGGTATTGAAATAAGAGCATACCTATGGTTTGAAAAGCGTACCATGGTGGTATGAACAAACCAAGACTGTAGGATGATTGAATACATGATAGTAGAAGTATATTAATTGTCATTTACGACTTTTAACATTGTATACCATAAGATACCATAAAATACCACCCAGTACCAGGGTGGTATTGTATGGTTTGAAAAGCGTACCATGGTGGTATGAACAAACCAAGACTGTAGGATGATTGAATACATGATAGTAGAAGTAAATTAATTGTCATTTACGACTTTTAACATTGTATACCATAATATACCATAAAATACCACCCCGTACCAGGGTGGTATTGTATGGTATTGTGTTCTATTTTTTTGGTCTTGTGATTTGTCCACCCAAAAATTTGTAGATCCAATAGATCATGATGAACTCGTCCCTGCTGTGCAAACATTTAAAAAACGAATGAAAAACGAAGAAGATACCATATGGTATGCAGTTGGTACCGAGAGGCCAGAATTTTTTTTTCCTCAAAAAATATTGAAAATTGATCTCATTTTGTAGAGCACGATAAACTCGTTTCATCTGTGCAAAAAAAAATTAAAATCCGAGTTAAAACGAAAAAGATATGAGTCAATTAAGAAAGCTAGTGAAAATAAAAATGACCTTTAATTCTCCATCCTTAGATCTGGATTTTCTAAATGGAGGGTCCAGATTTGGTTATTGATGGGTGCATAACCCATGGTTATGCACCCTATCTTGAGCCCATTCGCACCAGGGCAACTAGTGCGGGTACAGTTTTTTTAGTTAACCGCAAGCGAGCGGTTAGTCCGTAACCGCACACCCTATTAGGGCTGGATTTTCGGTCATATGTCGGTTATCGGTAATCGCGAAACCAGACATTCCTACTGCCTGACGGATCCCATCGGTTATCCGACAATCGACCGGTCGGGTACCGGTTAGTTGCTCGGTTAACCGAGATAACCGCAACGACACAATTGGCTCAGTTATAACCGAGTAACCAAACCGGACAACCCCCCTATACAAACAAGATCGCTAAAATTGCCTAAATTAAACGTCCAACCCTACATTTCTACATCTAAATCACTCCACAAGTCACGTTTCAATCATTTTTGCATAGAAAATAGATTTAAATCACCAAATTAATGTCTCTAATACTAGAACATAAAGTCATAAACTTCATAAAGTCACAAATTACAATAGATTCAATCCAAATAGCATAGCATCAACAAGTCACCACCAAATCATCACTTATCAACAGAAGAAGAACCAACATCTACATAACCCTTTTCTTTCAATTGCGGCAAGAGGTCATGACCAACATCGTCATATCCATCTTTCTCATACTCTTCCTCCAGTACATTTTCTTCACCCTCCTACTCATTCCCATATGGAATGTTCAGACTTGCATCTGCATTGGCAACATTGTCAACATCACTTGCACTTTCCATTCTAGACTGGAAAGTGGTATTAACTGAGTAAGAAAAAAGAAAACAAATTGTTAGAATATTCATACATTGAATTAGGTAGAAAGAAATAGTATTTGTTTACTTGAACAAACAATAATTAAAAGAGTTTTAGAACTTACCGCTTTCCAAATCCATGATCTCTTCATCATCTTCCCTATCGTCATTCTCTCCGGCCTCGGTAGTTTGATACTTTATCAAATCTTCCGCACAAATCAATGCCTCCAACATGATATCACTCAAAGAAGACCTGAATGGACTGAGAATCCGACCACCACAGCTGAAGGTTGCCTCTGAGGCAACAGAAGAGATGGGAACAGCTAGGATATCCTTAGCCATCTCAGCAAGAATCGGATATGTTCCAGAGTGTCGAGACCACCAACTCAAGATGCCAAACTTGGCATCATCACTCTCCTCATTGATGCCATCAGTTTGACATCTTAAATAGATGTCAAGCTCAGCAGAGCTACCTCCTGTATCCTGCAAAAGTGCTTCCCTTTTCCTCTTCCTGAGTCTCTCCTCGAGCTGCTTAATCCTATCACCACCAGCCGTGCTCTCACCAGTGGTAGGCTCAGATGCAGAGGAGGGTGCTTTTGATCCATACTTCCCTTTGTAGACCTCAAACAGCTGCCGCATTTCCGACCTAATACAGTTACCATTTCTACTCCCTTCACATTCCCATACATCATTGCCAAAACCTTGAACACCAAATCAAGTTTACTTATTGGATCAAGCACACATGCTATATAAATTAAGTGGTTCACCTTCATGTTCTTCTCGTTTACAATACATGACTCAAACCAATACTTGTGTACCTTTTCCTCAACCTTCTCAACCATCTTTTGGATCTCTTCATGTGGATCATTCTTCAATTGCTCAATAATGTCATATACCGTAACAAGCTTCTTGAAGAAGATATGGATAGTCACATATTTAGTTCCTGTACAATGAGAAGATAACACAGAAGATTAGAATAAAACAAATTAAATACAAATGGGCAAATGGTTAAAAATTTTAAATTGGACAATGCAATTCAGAAATTTCACTTACCGGAGACTAGAAGGGTCAAGTCATTGAAGACTTTCATATAGTCTTTCAACTTCCTAATCATCTGCCAATCTTGATTAGTTGGAAGCCCACCTCTTGCGTCAAGATAATCTCTAAGAGAATGATCGTGTGGACTTGAATACAAAGTTGTAAACATTGCATCAAAACTTTCTGCTGACTCTAGCATGGTATATGTGGAGTTCCACCTAGTCGATACATCCAAAGACACCAAGTTGGTTGACTCCACATGCAGAAATTCCATGCCATTCTTGAACCGTAACAACCTAGCTGTTGAAGACCCCTCCACTTCACACAATCCCGAACTCTGTCCACAGCACCACCAACCACTTTCAGTCCATCTTGTACCACCAGATTAATGATGTGTGCAACACATCGAAACTGCAGAAACTTCCCATCCATCAAATCACACCCCACTCCTTTAGCTTCGTTCTCATGCACTCACTGAGAACATCATTTGAAGTTGCATTGTCCATGGTCATGCAAAACAGATTCTTCACCTTCCACTCTTCAAAAACTCCTGCAAGCTTCTCTGCAATATCAACTCTAGTATGACTTGTGATGGGAACAAAGGATATCACCTTCTTCTACAACATCCAATCACCTCCAATAAAGTGAGCAGTAACACACATGTAATTCTTGTTGTTATCAGAAGTCCATGTATCCGTAGTGATTGAAACTCTTCCTTGGCTCCTTGATTCAAAGAAATCGATTAAATCCATTTTTTTATCCAAGAAGATATGAAAGCAATCATCTCTTATAGCTTTCCTCCCGGGTATCCTAAACAGCGGCTGAACAACATACATGAATTGCTTAAATCCTTCCCTCTCCACAAAGTGAAATGACAATTCATCCATAATGATCATACTGCTAATGCATATCTAGCTTTTCCCTGATCAAACTTCCATAAACCACTTACTTGACCACCTTCTGATGTCCGCAATACTGTCTGATTTTTTGTTGCTGCCAACTTAGCCAAACATGAGCGCGTGTGGTTATTCATTGCAGTGGTCCCATTTTTGTGAGGATGAGCTTTGATTAGAGTATGACAGTGTATGCACTCTCCCATTGGGTAGCTGTCAACTATCACCTTCTTAAACACCTTCCAACAAGGAGCTTTACCCACCGTCTTCAACCATTTCTCGCAGTAAAAATTGTCTTTTGTAGCTGTCTCTGAAGCAGGAGCGTCCGTGTCAACAGAAGGAGTCTCGGCAGGTGTACTTCCACTATCGACAA
This sequence comes from Linum tenue, assembly GCA_946122785.1. Classification (NCBI taxonomy): domain Eukaryota; kingdom Viridiplantae; phylum Streptophyta; class Magnoliopsida; order Malpighiales; family Linaceae; genus Linum; species Linum tenue. The sequence continues at coordinate 22,592,734 of CAMGYJ010000010.1, read as the reverse complement.
GGGCGGGAATCGATGGAGTTGATGAAGACGGTTCAGCTTCAGTAGCTTGAACAGTTCGACTTCCTGTACGCCCCCCATGACCCCGGGTCTGAACAGGAGCAGTCGCACCACCACGACCTCGAGGAGCCGGAGGTCTCCCACCACGAGGAGCAGTCGCAGCAGTAGGGACACCTCGTCGCCACGTCACCACAGGAGCCGGAGGTCTCGCCCTACAAAAACAATTACAAATTGGGAAATTGAAACTCAATTACCGATTCAAAGAAATTCTAGCATATTCTGATTCCAACCATTTTTAATACTTCAATCATACATTCTTGTTTCGACACTATTCATTCCATAACGGCCAATCTGAAAGTATCAAATCTAATCAAGTAGAACACTAATTCAATCATACCATTGTTCATTAATCAATCATCAATCAGCAATCAAGTTTAATTCATAACCATGTGCAAGTTTAATTCATCGTCAATCATCATTCAAAAAAGTTAAAAAGTAAACACTTACATAATTGTAAATTTTCAGTATAATAGCGTCGATGTTGAGGGAGGGAGATGACGGTGCAGGAAGGGCACTGGTCGCCGGAAAGGAATGGCGCCGGCGGAGCTTAAGACGGCGGGGTCGCTGAGGCCACAGAGGAGGTCTGTTGGCTGCGAGCAGAGGAGGCCGAGGCGAGGTCGCGGCGGCGGAGCGAAGGGGATGGCTGGCGGCGACTTCGCGTTGGCAGAGAAAGGGGCTGGCGGAGCGACGTCTCTGCCTCTCTGGTTCGTCGTCGTCGCGGCAGTCGACTGCTGGCTGCTCGTGTGCTGGTCGTCGGGGAGGAGATGGTGGAGCAGCAGGGGCACGGGTCGGGGAGGGAGATGGCGGAGAGCGGCAGCGTCGCTCTCGTACTCCATTGGGGTCGCCTGGGAGTGGGAAGAAGAGAGAACGAGATGGACTGATGGTCGATGGAGAAGGGGGAAGTCTCTTCGCAGTTCAGGGCAGGCGGCAGGGAGAGTCAGGGCATCGTGATGCAGAGAAGAGAAGGGAAGGGGTTAGGCTTCGATTATGGTTAGGTTTTAGGAAATAGAAAGTGGGGCGGCGTCATTTTACGAAATGAGGGGAGGGGGTTAGATGTGTCGGTTAACCGGCATAGCTAAGCCCGCTACCAAACACCATCTGCAGACGCTTTTTTTGGTTAGTCGGTAAACCGGTAACCGTCGGTTATCGGTCTAACCGGCTGGTTGACCGACAACCGATAACCGAACGTCCAGCCCTACACCATATAAGAGGGGTCTTAAATCAGGACAGTTTTAATATGACCTGTTTTACTGTTATGCAGTTGACTGCTAACCTCACCAAATACAAAAATTCATATAACTAACCGTTTAAATAACTGCACCCGCTAAACCCGACCCAGCCCCCATAAAATTCTATTTCGAATCTCAAGCCCGCTCCAATGTGTTTCCTCTCGGTTGTTCAAATTCGGAAAAGGAAAAGCTTTCGCACTCACTTGTTCTAATTTCTAGTATTCCAAGGAGCAGGAATCTAGCGAAGAGCCGGATGAGCAGCAAAGCACTTTCAAGGAGGAGGAATCTGAAGATTATTGGGGGATCAAGAAGATGTGGAGCTATACATGATGTTTAACTACTACTTAGTTTATTTTGGCATTTCCTGTTATTAGATCGTGACATTATATGTATGATGTGACCCCATGCGGGTTATTAATTCGATTGCACGGCTTTTATTAACTAACACATCTTGAGCCAAGTGTAACTCAAGATGACGCTGCTAATATAGTGGTCGACCAAGGTCATATTTCAAGGGTTTTGATTACCTAGGGATGCGTTCTAGACCCTTTCAATAGGTTCAACCTATTTGTACACTAGCTCGACATGTCGATGGTCACGCACGCATCGCTCTAGCATCACTTAGGAGGGTTACTCGATTGGCAGAGGATGTCACCTTGTCCACCAATCGTTCCCCTAAAAATTTACATCCATCTACTCCTAATTAGCCTTAGGAGCTCAAATCCAGTTGAATTCATAAACTCCTAACTGGTAGGCTAGATTAAAAGAGTTTAAGAGACAAGCCCATGCATAGAATTGATCATAGATGAAGCATATAATTACTAAGAAAATAAATTTCATACATAAACTCTAACAATTTCCATCTACATTCAAAACCCGAATTCTAAGTTTGGGGGTTAAACCCCTAGTATCTTAGAGAACTACCCCATAAAGGGGGAAAAAGACATAGGAAGAATTAGAAGAAGACTTGAGTGAGGGGAAAGCTCCCTTGCTTAGTGGATCCTCCTTCTTCTCCTTCCTCCAACGTCTCTCTCTACCTTCTCTCTCAAAAACCAGATTTTTCCAAATGATTTCAGTTGTCTAAAGAAGGGGGAGGGATCCCCTATTTATGGAGCCCAGACTGTCTGGCAAGTTCATGGCTAACAAGGGAAGATCACGGTCGTGATCTTTGGGGGAGAGGTCGCGATCTTGGAGCTCGCCGAGTTATGCCTTGGTGGGTGCTGAGTTTGCGGCCTCACCAAGACATGGACAATGAGAGTCGCGAGTCGACTGTCGAAATTCTCTCATCCTCCCTTGAGGGCTACTCCAAAACTTCGCAGCCTGGGCTCCATACTTCACAGCCGCAACCTTCGTGTTCTGGTTCACGCCCTCTCTTCATGACAATGATCTGCTTGCTCCTGGCCGTGAACTCTCGATTTTGCACACAATCCTACACTTGTGACCCCTTTTCGCATCTAAAATGTTCTTATCATCAAAAACACCCTAATATGACAATTTTCTTTTATGTGAACGAATTAAGGATGCATTTGATAACATATCAACCAATGAGACTACGAAATGACTCAAAATGATCCTAAATATGGAAGTAAAATAACACTATTTTAGGTGTTATCGATGTATCATTTATTTCTTTGTGTTATTGGATGGTGATTTGAATTGTCATTTCTTTGCGTTGTTGGATGGTAACATGAACTGTTATAGGATTTTCATGTATTTTTCCTTATTTTTCACCATTAGGTAATGTGGGTTTTACTAGATAACCGTTGGGAACTATACTTGCATTATGCGGTTAATAGGTAACCTTTACTGCATGTGGTGCTATTGAAGCTACTATATTTCCCTTAAAAAGGGTATAAACGTTGTGTTTAACCGCAACCACACTTATTGACATCCCTAGTTGGCCGACCAACATCTCATCTTGTCATTTACATCCGTCTAGTAACTTTTCTTGTATTCATGGTTAATTAACATCATACCGCATAAAAAAATTATAAATTTCAAAAATTGACATATTTTTATCTAAATTTACAAACTTCTGAACAGATTTGAAAATATAACGTATGTAAATCTAAGTTCCAAACGGTTTTAGAAGCTACGACATTTTCTATGTAACATACTGTAGAATTTTTTCATTGTTAGATTACTCATATCATCCTTGAAGCATATTGACATTAGGGTTGCAAATGAGTCGAGCTGCTCGCGAGTGGCTCGGCGTTTGACTCGAAAAAAGCTCATTCAAAAGTCGACTCGTTTATTAACGAGCCGAGAATGAGCTAAGCCTTGTTCAGCTCGTGAAGCTCGCGAGCTAGCTCGACTCGGTGGCTTGTTTGAGCTAAACTCATGAGCTTACTCATTTAAAGCTCATGAGATGTCTCAACATGTGGCTAGAGAGCCAACTCAATTACCGACTTATGGGCGAATTAATCTATATCTTATGATTTTAATTCATATGATTGTTAAATTATATATCTCACAATACATAAAGTTTAACATGTTGAATATGTGAGCAAATATATCTTATTTTTTATTTAAAAAAAATAGGTATCATAGATTGCTTCGATACTATGAAATAACATGATTTGGACTAGTTATAATTATTAACTAAATAATATGATACCGAAAAAGTATAATATGAGATTAGCTAACAAAATAAATCATATGTATCATGACATACAAAATGAAGTACCAAATAAAAGTCAAGATTTTAGTAAACAAGCTAGCTCGAGCTCGACTCGGCTCGTTAATAAACGAGTCGAGCTCGAGTTCAGCTCATTTATTAACGAGCCGATCTCAAGTTGGGGTAAAACTCGACTCGACTCATTTGCAACCCTAATTGACATTGTACGCTCAGTATGAGTTTGAAGTTCTAATTACAAATAGTTTCTTCGAATTGTTGTGAAAAAACCTTTTGAAACCTTCGAAACAATTAAAGTTATATGACTCCAAACACACTAGGGTTTGCTCCAGTTTTCTCAAAACTTGTCTAAAGCAAACACCACCGCTAGTAACTCTTTCTCCATAGTTGTGTAATTCTCTTGTGCATCATTCATAGTTTTAGGAATATGGTAGATTGGTTGCAAATGTTTATCCTTACAATGACCAAGGACAGCGCCCACTGCTTAATTGCGTGTGTCGCACTTAAGTTCGAAGGGAAGAGACCAATCAGGTGCCACCATGATTTGTGCATTAGTAAGCTTCTCCTTGAGCGTTTCAAATTCAGTACGACTTTCTGGAGTAAAGAAAAAAAGGAGCGTTTTTGTCCAACACTTTGGTTAAGGGTCGAGCTACGTTGGAAAAGTCCTCGATAATGCGGGGATAGAAGCTCGCATGATCAAGAAAGCTCCTTATGGTTATGACCGAAGTTGGGGGATATTGTTAATCGCCTCTATTTTTGTATAATCAGCTTTGATCCCATTGCTTGAAATCTTATGGCCAAGAATAATGCCTTCTTGGACCATAAAGTGGCATTTCTCCCAGTTTAAAGAGAGGTTGGTTTCTTCGAAGCGGCAAAGGACTCGTCCTAAATTGGGCAAACACTAGGTGAATGAAGGGAAGTGAGAAGTGATCCTTACATGTGCCGTCATGAAGTCAATGATAAGCAATGCACACACGCCATCTCGTGATCGTTTGGTGGGTATTAGCTCATTTTTCTCATTATCATTCTCAACCACTGTCATCCCACCTTTTTTGGGAACTGCGTGGATTAGACTGACCAACGCACTATCTGATATGGGATAAATTACGCCAGAGTTTATGAGTTTCATCACTTGTGCCCTTACTAACTCTTTCACATGGGGATTCAGTCTTCGTTGAGGTTGCACTGTTGGCTTTAAACCATCTTCAAGCAAGATTTGTGAGTGCAGAATGATGGACTGATACCTTAGATATCAAAAATTTCTAGGCTAAAGCTCCTTCTACTCGTCTAACAGGGCAGAGCTGATGATAAGTGGTAATTTCAAACCATCCCTTAAATATGCATACTCAATATGTGCAGGGAGTGTTTTCAATTCTAGTTAAAGCGGGTCCTCTGAACACGATTTTTCCCTTGTTGATTTCGGTAGTTCCAATTTTGGACTCTCCCCGAGCTCGATCTTGGTATCGAGTTCTTTGGTGTACATTGCTTGCTCAACCTAATATGGTAGCGGTGCATCAAATTCAATTTTTGCAAGACAATCGTTCAGAGGATCTCAAGCATATACCTCCATTTCAACGTTTTAAGCATCAAAGTCTAAAACATTACACATATAAGTAATAACAAAGATCATCATGATCAAAAGAATGTTTCATGCTCTCATTTATCTTAAAAGTAATTTGTTCATTGCCTAATATTAAGATCAACTTTCCATCATGAACATCAATCAATGCTTTCTCAATAGCAAGGAAAGGTCGACCAAACATAAGAGAGACATCAACATCATAAACAATATCTACGATCATGAAATCGGCAGGGAATATAAAGCTCCCTTCTTTCAGAATAACATATGTTATTATCCCCTTAGGATGCGTGATAGATTTTTCAACCAATTGAATGCTCATGCATGTTGGATTTGGTTCACCTAATCTTAATCTCTTGAGCATGGCATACGGCATAAAATTTATATTGACACCTAAATCAGCCAAAGAACGCTCAATAGAGTATTTACCAATGGTGCAAGGCAGAGTTAAACTACCCGGATCTTTGCGCTTCTCTAGTAGCTTATTTTGAAGAATGGCCGAGCATGTCTCATTAAGGAGTACTGAAGAAGTCTCGTCCATCTTCTTCATATTGCGCAGAATGCCCTTCAAATTTTTTGTGTGTTTGGGCATTTGGACAACGGCTTCCATGAATGGCATGTTAATATGAACATGCCTCAGAATGTCCAGGAATGATTCGAAATTGGCTTCTAGCTTTTCACGGTGAAGACGTGAGGGGTATGGAACCTTTTGTTTATACTCCGATACTACTGTCTTAGGCTTAGGCACAAGTGAAGTATAACACCCCGGTATTTTAGAGTTAGATTCGACTTTAATACGTGATCGGTTGGATTGACGGTTACGTACTAAGGGTTACAATCGTGGATTAAGAATAATAATATTATAATAATTATTATTATAATCTTATTAGTATAACAGTAATTTTAAAAAAAAATAGAATATAGGAACCTGGGGCCGAGCAGCCCCCATTCTTTCCCAAAAACCCTCGGCCCCTCTATTTCCCCTAGGGGTGTCCATTCGGGTTCGGTTTTCCGGGTTTACCCGAAACCGACCCGATTGTATATAATTTCGGTTTTTCGGGTTCGGGTTCGTTTCGGGTTTCGGGTTTTTCGGTTTCGGGTTCGGTTTTGCTTATCGGTTTTTCGGGTTCCAGCTAAAAACCTCCAATAAATAGAACTCAGCCCGTATTTTTGAACTTTCGGGTTTTCGGGTTTCGGTTTTAATGATTTTCGGTTTCGGGTTTTTCGGGTTTTTTCGGGTTTCGGTTTGGGTAACCGAACCCGAACCGAACCGACACCCCTAATTTCCCCAGCCCCGCCCCAATTTTGTTTTCAGAGAAACCCCGCCCCATTCTTTTCAAGCCCCGCGAGAATACCCCCAAAGCCACCATCGTCGATCAATTCCCCAAATCACCGCCGCCCAATCCCCAGCCCCGCGCGGGCGAGAGGAGAAGAAGGAGTTGCACCCTATCCCGATCTCGTCCCTCTCGTGTTTCTAGCGGTGACGTTGAGGGTTCGATCAGCAAGGAGATCAACGTCCTGGGTCGTCCAACCTAGGCCTAGGCGAGTTCTAGAGATAAGGGAAATCGATCTCTTTGAGTTAGATCGATCGATTTGGTGATTTTTCGTGAGGATAGAATTCTGGGGTTTTAGCAACAGGCTTTTAGTGACAGATTTTGATTGGTCACTAAAGCTACTGGGAATTTCCAGAAACGTATTTTAGATGTATTAAATTGTTTCGAGCCTCTCTGAAGGTTGTTTTCTGGATCTAACAATTTTATAAATTGAGCGACGTCTAGGGGATGATTGTAATTTAATTTGATGATTTTTGAAGGTGTATTTCTATTTTTAGAAATTTTTATAATATTAATTTAATTAACTAAAAATCTTTCAGAGGGGTTTTTAAGGGTTTGATAATTTTTCAAGGTATAGGGGCTATGATTGACATGGGAAAATTATTATCCGAATTTTTAAGAAGGTTCTAGTTAGGTGGAAAATTCGTCCAAGATAAAAATAATTAAGAAAAATGGTCGTTTTTTAAGGGATTAATTCTAGAAAATTTTAATAGGGGTTAAAGGACCCTTAGAATGAGGTTCAAGGACTGGAGTTTTAGGAGAGGATATTCTAGTGATTCAAAAGGGGTTTTAAATCAAGGAAGGTCGTCTAAGAAAATGGATTCTTATTAATAGGTTTCCCCAAGATAATCCGGCTAAGGAGGGGTTTCTTCGAGGAAGGAGTTGAGGAGTCATCTTTTCGAGGTGAGTGTAAAGGGGGGTAAAATCTCTGTCGTAGGTCTTTTAATTTACGCCTTTTGTTTGAATTTATATTTAGTTAATTTTTGAGAATGCGCCATATGTGTGTAAGGCATCCCACCGCCTGTAAGGGTGGAGGCACTCGTTGTGCTATGTATGGATGTTTGTGATGTTGTATGGATTGATGGTATGAGGAACCCCCGGGCGGTTGGACCACTACTGGACGCGGTAGATGGTCGGGTCACTGCTGGACGGCGAGACGTAACGCAACAGTTGATCGAGTATGTAGGGGTCACTACTGGACGGCGAGACGTAACGCAGTAGTTGACGGGCATGCACTGGACGGCGAGACGTAACGCAATGCCATTGCCGAGTTTGGGTATGCAACCGGACGGCGAGACATAACGCGGTTGGCATACTAGGGTAGGACACCGGACGGCGAGACGTAACGCGGTGGTCCTAGTGTTTTATGTTTGTGTTAAGGATAGAAGGCGAGCACTCTTAGGAGTTAATGTTGAAATGAGTTGATAAGGATGATTATTTAAGAGCAGAAAGCGAGAACGACTTTCATGCTAGGAAGGCATTCCCCCTAATAATGTGTTTAGTAAGGAGTTTTCCTAGGGCAAAGACCTTAGGGAGTAACGACGAGACTGACCCCTTATCACTCACCAGGTGCTTAGAGGGGAAGAGGACGCATCCATCAAGAGGAGATTACTCGAGGAGAGCAGCCGCGGCCAGTACAGTCAAAATCGCGCATTAAAACTTAAAAACTTACGTTTTTACGTATCCAGATCACCAAAACGTTTCAGTTTCTACCTAAAGTCGCTTAGTCACAAAAACTGGTAAAAACGTTGGTAAAATCGGTAAAATCGCTTAAAATCGGTAAAATCGGGATTCTGAAGCGTTTTTATACGATTGTGATCATCTCATAAAAATGTGCTAATTGGCCCAAAATGATGTAATTTTGAAAACATATAAGCAAAAAATAAAAGAAGGAAAACATGATTCATCTCTCATTCTACAACTAGTGTCGAGATAGGGGCTTCACATTAAGTTGAAAAGACACCTAATGGTATTCTCAACAGCCGCTGACCTTCTATCAGTCTTCTCCCTTAATCACCTGTGGATCTTACCTGGGTTACGATAAAAGTTTATTGGTAATTGATCTTATGTAATTATGTAAACTCAAACCAGCTTATGAGAATTTGGATTCTCAAGCTCGTTTACGGGTTACGATCTACATTTATGAGCTTATTATTAAGATGTGATGAGTTTTCTCTACTTTTGAGTCAACACAAATTAGTTTATGTGTTAGATATTACATTTTAATTATGAATTTCATGTAGTTATTCACTTATCTAAAATCTACACACTCACATTTTACATACTATATGTTGTACTTAACATATTTTAGCTATTTTAGAGGGTGCGTCAAAAACTTACGCTTTTACGCTTTGATTATACGTTTTACGATTTTACCCATTTTCCGCTTCTAGGTAGAATCGCGCTTTTAACTGCATTGGCCGCGGCTAACCTGAAGATGTCAACTGGATCTGGGTAACGAGATGGGACCTCCCATTAAGTTTTTCTTTAGTTTCATGTCTTAATGAGTATACTGGGGAACTCAAGAGTTGTGTTTATGTTTTGTTGCTCTGGGTTGAGGTCGCCCAAGTGTTTAAGGCATTGTGGTTTGAAATTCTTAAATAATGTCAGTTTGTTTATTTTAAATGTGGTTTGGGTTGCTCCGGAGTAACCGGTTTTTGGTTTTGAGTTGTGGTTTGGTTTTCAAAAAGGATCGGGTCGTGTCACGAAGATAATACTTAAGATGCCCTTTACTCATCTCCTTCTCCATCCTTATTATGCTTAAGATAATACTTCTTAGCCTTGATATGGCTATCATCTAGTTGTTTTCCACTCCTAGTGAAGATGTCATTCAATTACCCTTTGGGTTTTCGATTGTGTTGCTCGGTAAGGTACCCAAGGGTCTCTCGGAGAGTTGCTTAGAGATGGATCCCATATGAATTTCTTGATTTTGGATCGCAACTTATTGGTTCCTCTCAAGGTATTCCATACATTGGAAGCGGCTTTCAGTACTCGCCATAATTTTATAAATTTTAAAGAGTGTCTCTCCATCTAAGTTATTAAAAGCAAGGATTTCTCCATGAAAATTCGTAGTCTTAGAAAGAGGAAAGAAGTGGTCTAGTAATTTATCACCTAGCTCCTTCCATGTAGTTATAGAGGCTGGTGGGCGAGATTCTAACCACTCAAGGGCATCACCTTACAAAGTGAAAGGAAATAGCCTAATATTCAGACAGTCAGCTAGAACATTGTTTATTTTAAAATTACCAGTCAACATGAGGAACTTCTTGATGTGAGGACGAGGACTCTCATCCGACAATCCTCTAAACATACTAGCACCGGGCCCGACACGTTGGCCGGGGGAGTAATAAGAGCATCCGCAATAACGTAATTACAAATATTGTTTTTATTGTCATTTCACAATTTTTAAAAAATCCAACTCATTTTAACTTCCTTTTTGTTACATTACATCAATACATTTCACTTGCAATTTCACTTGATTCCTTACTACAATTCTAAAAACATAAAACAATCAAATAATAAATCATTTAATTATAGTGTGGTTTGCAACTCATAATTGCATTAGATGCAAGCTTGCAAAGATGCAATTGCAAATGAATTTCATTTCATGAACTCATGATGCAATCCCCAAACTCGATTTAATTCATAGTCTAGATCGAGATATCTCACTAAGAATATGTGGAGTATAGTATAATCCAGTAGTATACCATATATATATACTTTGCTCACTGAGTTCATTTCATTTCATGAACTCATGATGCAATCCCCAAACTCGATTTAATTCATAGTCTAGATCGAGATATCTCACTAAGAATATGTGGAGTATAGTATAATCCAGTAGTATACCATATATATATACTTTGCTCACTGAGTTCATTTCATTTCATGAACTCATGATGCAATCCCCAAACTCGATTTAATTCATAGTCTAGATCGAGATATCTCACTAAGAATATGTAGAGTATATATATATGGGTCAGACTGGTGTACTACTGGATTATACTATACTCCACATATTCTTAGTGAGATATCTCGATCTAGACTACGAATTAAATCGAGTTTGGGGTATATACTTTGCTCTATCCTCTAATAGATAACCACAAACCCCGATTGTCTAAACCGAAACCTGAAGTTCAATTTAATAGAAAATAATAGTTGACCATTGAGATTTGTCGGAGCTCATCGAAGTACTAACAGCCAGTTCACCTAGAGTATACTATACTCCTATAGTTTACCAGTCTTTACAATATATATCACAAAGGCTAGCATATGCCTGGTGTATGCTATACACATGCGCTCACACCTATTATTTGTACTTGATATATTTTGACGAATAAGAAACGTCGCTTATTATTATAAAATTGAAAGAATCTCATTGTTCGGGTAAAATATAGTGTTTATGCTAGCAAACGTCATGGTCTAAATAAAACAACACAACAGGTGTAGCCTGAACCATATATATAGTTTAGGCTAACGTATGTCTCGCGTATGCTTACCTTACTGTATGCCCATTCATTTTTGTTATTTAGATCTTGAATTAGTCGGAGTTTGGGGCATGATATTATACCCTAACCTTTAATGGGTGAACTCTAGTTTCCAATTCTCTTACCCAACCCATAAGGTTCATTTCATCTTAAAATGAAAACTAAGGATTTTGATTTGTCGAAATTATCCAAGTACAAATAATAAGTGTGAAAGCAGGGTCAGGGGTACGATAGCATTTTCCATATATATATATAATATGGGTCGGATTGGTGTACTTGTGGAGTATAGTACTCCATGTATTCCTAGTGAGATACTATACATTAAATATAGTTTAGAGTATTATACTATACCCTAACCTATAATGGATAAACCCTACGCTGCGGTTAATTAGTGTTTTCTATAAATTTAACTTCAAATTTGGGTTTAGAGATTGATCGTAGCTCTTTTAAGTACATCTAACAACCATATCACCTGGAGTATACTACTCCTGTCTCTACCATAGTGACGTCTATCGTACACCAGGCAAGAGCTGTTGTATGCTGTACGCCAGGAAATCTCTATCGTTTGCGTCCATTTCAACGATCAACATAAATGCGATAATTTATTTTATAATCTTACAAAAAAGTAGAACCCACAATCATACTGACTGTTGAGATGGTCTGGTGTACGACATACACCAGCTTTTGCTTGGTGCATGATTGAATTTTGAATATGTATATATATTTGGAGACTCATAAAATGTGTATTTTGTATGGTAGCTATGTAAATAACATCTTGGCAAGTGGTCTAACTATGGAAATCGGCTGAGGTGATTGAATGCATGAGAATTCCCTTTTCAATTGAATGTATAAAATATGGCTATATAAGTTTAAATTCTAACAATACCAAATACTCAAAAAGATCTATGACAGAACAACAAATACTCATAAGGATAGTAATCTATCGGTTATGGTAAAAAATGCCCACAAAAGATTCATAGCTCAATGTCATGAGAATTTAATCTGCGCTGTCCAATCCAGCCTAGCACAATCAATTATTCTCTAGTTTCCAACATAGAAACAAAAAAGTGTTATAAAGTTATAAGTAGGATGCGAGGAATGAGTTAGCGTGATTACTTAATTTTTAGTAATCATGGTGGCTACCTGAATCTACACCATTCATTATTTCTTTTTCGCCCTAATTTTAAATTAACGATGAAGATTGTATTAGGGTAATTTTGGAATGAAAAATATACCACACCTGATTACTCTATAAATTATATTCAAACCCTACAATACTGCAACCCGCCGCCAACCACCAAGCTCCCTCCCGAGAACCCCCTCCACCGCCGGCCGACCTCCCCTCCACCGTCCTCCTCCCTTCCCCTCCTCTCTCGCATAATCTTCCATCCCTAGCATCCCCCCTCTCTCTCTCCCTCTCTCTCCCAGAAGCTGCAGCACCATCAATGGACGCTCGCGTCCTAGATCGGGACCTCCCCGACGACGACGACGATTCCCCCGGTACTTTCGAATCGTCCTCCGACGTTGCTGACGGCGGAGCTGGACAAGGCAATTCAATATGGGACGCTCACCAATTCAATGGACGATTCCCCCGCCAATTCGCTCGACGATTCCGCTGCCAATTCAATGGATGCTCGTGTTTCAGATCGGGACCGCCCCGACGACGACGATTCCCCCGCCACTTCGGAATCTTCCTCTGACGTTGCTGATGGCAGCACTGGACGAGGCAATTCAATATGCTGCATCCCAGAATCTTCTTTGGTAGTGTGTGCATTACGCTTTGGTAGTTACCTGCATTTGTGTTAGTTAGATGGAGCATTATGTTTTGGTAGTTATTTGCATTTGGTTTTGTAGTGTTTGCATTATGCTTTGCTAGTTTCTCTGTATTTGTTTTGGTAGTGTTTGTATTGATTTATTTATGCAATGGTATTGTTTTGATTTCACAGTAGTAGTGGTATTGGTTGTTTTGGTATTTGTTTGACTTTTGTAATGGTATACATTGTTTATATTGGTAGTTTTCATGTAATGGTATAGATTTATTTCTGCAATGGTATTGATGTTTTTCAAATTGGTAGTGGTTGTCTAATGGATTGTTAGTGATTTCGTGTTTTTTCTTTTGCAGAAAGATTTAGAAAAATATGGAAAGGAGATCTGGCTGGAGATTACGGAAGTGAGAGGAAGAGAAAGAATTGTAATTAATAGATTTTTTAACTACCTAAAATGTAATTTATTAAAATTAATTAATTAATATAATTTATTTTTACATCCCCAATTTACCCTTAGTAACTGCTTTTATAGTGATCACCGTAACTGCTCCCTAGGATGCGATACACCGGGTCCGCACGTGGTGATATGATGATTTTTTTGAGTTTAACTTGCGAAGGGGGATCCATAAATTCGGTTGCCTCAGTGGTTCGCTTCAGAAAAGTTAAGCCGAAACATAGCAAACTGTAGAGGAACAACGCCAGCTATCCCCAAAGAATCAGTGGTGATCAAGAAAATACAACCGCGGAATGCCCTGGCGTCCCGATCGCCGAAGAAACATTAGTGAAAATGGCAGCGCCTGGCGAGATGGTTGGAGAAGGGGGTAGGGGAGGTTAATTTGCAGCAGAGTGACGTACGTGGGAAGTTACAGAACTTGGCGTCATCTGCATGATGATGTAACTGGGAATATACATTCAGGCTCGTTCTCTTTGGTGTTCTTGGCAGAAGCACATCATTCTTTGTAAGGAGAGCTTTGTTTCCCCTACCAAAAACCCAACGTCATCATGCTCTGTGAATTGGGGAGATGCAGGTAAAGGACGCCAGCTTAGGAGTTAGGAGTGCCTTTGTTAGGAGTTAGGACGTGTTTGGTTTGCCATATTTGTTTGATCTGTTCTTGGCTTTGCATCTGCTTAGCAATCCACCACGTTCCACGTCGAGCCACCATAGTAAATTCGTGGGCCTTGAACTGATGGGCTATTCTAAGAGAGCTTTCCAGCGGCCAACAACGAACTCGAAGTCCATAACCCGCCCATTATGAAAGCCTCAACCCGGGAGCCTAAACGCAGAGCATCATTAATATAGGCTAAATGTCGACAATACCCTTCCGTGAAACACTCCCAGGGCTGGAATTTCAAAATGGAGGAAAACGGGGTGATGAATCTGCTTTATATATGTTCTAGACTAGATGATTGTGATTGATCATGTTCAGAACCCAAGACTGGATTTCAGATTGTTGGCGACAATGTTAGGGAACTGGATGCTCGAAGTGATACCATCCAATGTTGGACAAGAGTAGTCCAACATCGTCTTATCATTGCCTTCTTTAGTTCCTTCGGCCATGGTGCATTCTGGTACTGCTAATGTAAGCGTCGATATGGGGCCCGTTTTATCTTCGGATCAATGGCAAATTCCGGAGGATGACCTCTTCGCATAAACCAACTCAAATACAGAAGCAAAGAGAAGCACAATCCACAAAGTTCAAGGATGCATAAGCAACAAAATGGTTGAAGTAATAAAATCAATTTGTTCCTAATATTACAGTCCCCTGCGATGGCGCCAAAAACTTGATCGCCTAATTCTAAGTGCGACTACTTAAGGCAAGTGTACATGTCGTAGAGGCAATATAGTGGCAAGCAAGGTCGTATTCCATAAAAACTATGTCTACTAGTACTAAGTTATGTTTCTTAGTATTGATAACACCCAACTGGTGTTATTTGCTCTTTAAAATTAGGTTTTATTGTGCTAATTCATGTGCATAATCGTTGAACAGCGTTGATTCCATCCCTATTTCGTTCCTATTTCATTTTGATGTGATTTTAGGGTGCTATAGACAATACATGCGAATTAGGTACGAAAAAGGACACAAGTGTAACAAAAGGGGCAGAAGAGTGAGGATCACAACCTGGAGATAAAGATCACGGCCGAGAACCAAGGCTGTGAACTCAAGGTGAAGATTGCAACCTGAAATCCCAAGATCACGGTCGCAAATAAGGAGGCTTAACGCCCGAACTTCGTGAAGAATCAGTCGAGGAGAAACAGAGAGTTTCCCCTGTCCGATGAAGGCCATAGTGCAATCTGAGTGCGAGGAAGTTTGCGGCCTTGACTCACAGATCGCGACCATCAAGTCAGCCCGCGAACCCCTCGCGTTTGAAGACCAAAATGGCAGCATCGGGAGATATCGGCCTCCATGAAGAAGATCGTGACCACGATCTTTACCTGCGTGGCCGGGAACTTGTCCATCTTCTGAAGGCTATAAATAGAAGACACATTTTCCCCCCAATTGATAGAGCTGATTTTTATATATAATTTTTGGTTTTAGAAAGAGAGAGAAGAGAGAGAAGCTGAAGGAAGGAGAAGAGAAGAAGGAGGAGGAGCTATGAGAGAAGAGCCATCTTCCTCAAACATGACTTCCCCAACCTCTTCTATAAATCTTATTCCCTCCCTTATGGAGTAGTCCTCTAAGGTACTAGGGGTTCTAACTCCCAAACCCTAGTATTAGGGTTACTATGTAACGAATGGATATTATAGGGTTTTACAGAATGAATGTTTTGTCTAATTGATTTTAATGCTTTCCTAGCTTTGATTGTTTTTAGTTAAGTCGTCATAATCTTCTCTACTAGCCTAGTTGAGCTTCTACGTTGGGGATAGAGTTTTAGGGTTAGACGGATATGCGTCATCAAGCAAATTGAGGTTAGATGTAGACTAGGCTAGGGTGAGGGATAGTTCCCCGAAGTACCTACATTTATCTTTATCTACTCTCTTGACTAGTTAGTTCACTCAAATCCTCCAACATAAACCCTTAAATTGATTGGCTAGATAACAACAACGTGGGAAGTAGACTAGGGTACTGGGACCCGAGTGAATAGGAACTTGATTGCCACTATAAGACAACACCATTTTAGGTTAAACTTGGCTTAGGATGTGGTAGTTGTTAACACGTGCTAACCACTGACAATAATCTACACGGATGAATGTGAACAATTATTTAACCCATATCCTTTCAATTTCGTCAATTAACTAAACTAATGAAGAAGACAATGAAATTCAGCAAAGACAAGATGTGGTTACGAGGAAAACTTGAGTAGAGAAAGCCGTTGGTCAGACTTCGAATCCCCCTAGTTGATTATACCCTTCAATTGATGATGCATAAACTCGATGTCAGATTCTTTGACCATAGGAATTCAGAATTGATGTTAAACCGATATTCTGATATTCTCTCTGACCTAGATTGATTCTCCAAATGGTTATCGCTCTATGATTCTCTCTATTAGGTTTTACCCTTATCCAAAAGTTCATGTCCCTTCATATTCTAATAATTCAAGGTCCTTTTCATCTATGGGTGTTCTATCACATTTGTGGGGATCTTCTCCTCATCATACACATGAAACATACAATCAAGCAATAGGTGCGTAACTAAAGCATACTCGCAATATAATCCATAGAAAAATCAAAGATCATAAAATTCCACATCCATGCTTTCTCAATCAAATCAGTATCATACAACTAGGTTCATCTAATCCAAACAACAGGGAATGATTAGTTCATTGATAGTGGGAAAAAGAACAAAGGATAGAAAGAAGAACTGATTTCCATCATGACAACTTGATCAGATTCTCCAAGATTAAACATTTGGGGTAGACTAGATGGAGAACCTCCTCTCCTCCTCTCTATCTCATTTTTGATCGATTTTAGGGTTTTGTTTCGGACTCCCGCATCAATATGCTTACAGATGCTTAAATAGATAAGGCAGGAGGTCATTCACGGGTGCGGTCACGACCGTGAAGCCACCCATGAACTAAACCCTAGCACGATAATTAATTGATCCGACGTTGCTTTGGGGCAGTCTTCAAGCTTCCTTCACGGCCCAGCATATTGTTATGGAAGTATCCATGAATCGCTCGACAAGAAATTCTTCAGCTAGAATTCTTTCCAATTTTCACAGTGTGGGCCATGGGCGTGAGGCTAGTCGTGGGGAATGTAGTCAAAAACCCAAATTTAATCTTAAAATATAATGGTTTTACGACATTACCTATGGATCTCAATCCTGATTTTACTACTAAATCTATTAACCGTAAAATTCCATAAAATCCAGATTAAAAACTACAAAATCTTTAAAATCAACGATTTATCCGATTTTGTACGATTTCAAAGTTCATGTATATTGAAGAAAAATCACCCCGAAGGTGTTGAATTTCGCTCACGAATTGGTTCAAGTTCACTACCCCCGACTCGGAAAAAAAAATTGATACTCAACTCATTACTTAATGAGTTGGCCTATTAGTAGGTTGAAATTTGGTTTGGTCTGGTTACAACTATAACTGTTTAGTCAGCTAACCATTAAGCAATTGGTAATTACTGTTAACCGCTTTATTTATATTAGTCGGTTTACCGACGAACTATTAACAAGAGATTTGATAAAGTTAGAACGGCTAAATTACACGTTTGGTCACTCAAATTATATAAATTTTTCACGTTTGCCACCTGAATTACTTTTCTTTCTTATTAGCCACTAACTTTACGAATCTTTTCACCGTTAGTCACCGGCCGTTACACTCCGTTAAATTTGTCCTACTTGGCAGTCAACTATAAAGTTTGACCGTTAACTAGATGACGTGGAAATTAAAAAAATTAAGAAAAACAAATAAATTAGTAATTAGAGAGAAAACTAAAAAGTCGGTACCTTTAGCTATTTCTCCGTTTTGCGGATGATCGGCGACGAGCATCCTGATTTCTTTGACGCCCTGATGAGACTCAGTCAATCCACCGAAAACATGGAGCTCCAGACGAACATATGTTCCTTGGCTTCATGATTCGATTTTCCAATGCCACCATTGTTGCTACTCGGGTGTAATGTCGCCCTTGCTCCTGCCACCAGAGTATTGCTCTTCGCTCCCTTTGCCAGAGCTGTTGCCGTGGCGGCGGCGGAAGAGAATTCGGGGCTCAAAGCAGGGTAGTACCCGAATCTCGGAGACACGCCGTAGCCATATTGGCGCAATTCTCCTCGAAATTCGACGGCCAGGGAATCGGCCCGCGGGAGGACTGAACAGAGTACAAATCCGCCGCCCTGAAATTCTAAACCCTCTGACCCTGCCCCGACCCAAACCCCTGGACTCCCATCATCGAATAAAAATCCACCGGATTCAAATTCCAACCCCTGAGAGTCGGATTCCGCGACGAGCTCAGGATGTAAATCTCGGTTCCGGTCAAATTCGACGGGCGAGGGGTCAACCCTGAAAATGACCCGACTCCACCATTCCCGCCGAGCCCCAACCCGGAAACGGACTGCCTCGAAACATTTGATTTCCTCATCTTGACATGAAGCTTCCCATCGTCCTCAATCTCAGCATTCGTCTCCAGCAACTCCCTCTAGTCGAGCGAAACGATGTCATAGTCGACCTTATCGACCCGCCGTTTCGGGGAACTGGTCCATTATCAAAATCTTGGCCCCCCTGTACTCGAACAGGAACAAAGCAGAGTGTACCAAATGATACACTGCAAGATGACGACTTGAACCATCAAACTCCCTGCGGAAGGCCCGTACATGGCGATTAGCACAGGAATTCCCATCACCAAGGGGGTGGGTAAAGTGGAGATTCAGAAAATAGTAATCAATCACTTGAGGCTGCCGGATTTGGTGACATTGATCCTGATTCCGAGGGCGACGAGCATGATGATTTTTCGGGGGGTGCCGGTGGCGATGAATCAGAAGTTCATTGAGGGTCTTTGGTAGAGATGATGAGGTGGAAAAAAATATTATTTTTTTATATTTTTTATTTCCACATCATCTAGTTAACGGTCAACTTTATAGTTGACTGCCACGTAGGACAAATTTAACGGAGTGTAACGGCCGATGACTAATGGTGAAACAATTCGTAAAGTTAGTGGCGAATAAGAAAGAAAAGTAATTCAGGTGGCAAACGTGAAAATTTTGTATAATTTGAGTGACCAAACGTGTAATTTAGCCAAGTTAGAACTAAATAATCAATCGTCAACCAAATCAATCAACAAAAGATCTTTTATTGTATTCATTATGCATTTTATAGAAGCTTTTTAATTTTTATCTTTTAATAACAAACAATTTAACAAAAAAAAAACATTCAAATCATGTGCCTACTTCTCTCATCTTTGGAATGCTTTGGCTTGTAGCAAATTGATCCAACATTATCCCCTCTTGCGTATTTTGCACAAATAATATGCGCTGCCCACACATCAATATGAAGAAGCGACTGCCTAAAATGCAGACTACGTGGTAATTGTACCCACATTCTTTGAACTTCCCAATCCTGCTCGTTTTTCATGGAAAAAATCTTGGCAGCATCCTAGGATGCAGCCAGTAGCTGCTACCGTTCCACATGGCTGATAATTATTGGTTACAAATTTCTTTTTACTTTTAATTATTAACTGAATCACTAAATGTCGCCCTAAGAATTGCTAAACGTCTCCCTAGCTAAAATATAAAATTACCTATATGCCCTTAAGCAAAAACTCAAAACAAACAAGCCCTTGTTGCAAATTCAAATTCATTCCCCCTCCCCCCTCAACTCCTCTCTCACCTCTGCAACTCCCCTCAACCGCCGGCCACCTGTCTCCCCTCAACGTCGGCGACGCCAGCCCGCCGCCGCCCGTCCCCTCCCGCGCTTTGGTCGCGGTCAGGCCTTTTTTTTAAATGATTTTTTTTTAATTTTGTGTTTTTATTAGTCGATAAATGTTAATAATAATATAAATAATAAAAAATAAATGTTAATAATAATAAAACACTTAATACTTAATAAAAATAATTAGTTATATATTTTGTCAATAATGATATAAATGTTTTTTAAAAACGTATTCGATAAATGTTAATTAATGATAACAAATTTAAAGAACATTATAAAAAAATTAAAAATGTGTTTTCATCATTTTAATAATCAAAATTTCAAAGTAATTTGTTTATCTACTTAATTATTAATAATTTTACCTTGATTAATTATTTACTTTTATATAAATAATTATTACATAGAACGTAACATAAATGTTAAAACTATTAGTTTTATAATTTTAATTATGAAAATCTTAAATTAATTACTTTATGTACTCCATTATTAATGATTCAAACTTTTTTTTGAAGATGTCTGGACATGGAATGGGTAAACCGGATATGATTAAGGCGAGAAATAAGGAGAGAATGGAAGGTCGTGCTTGTAGACTTACGGCGACTGGTAGGAAGGAAAATGAAGAAAAAAATCCACCTAGAAGGAAGAAGAAGAAGGCGGATGTAGTGCGTCCTGACGGCCACCCTACTGTGGGGCAGTTGTCTCTTAGTCGAGGTACTACCAGTACTCCTACACCAGAGAGCGCACCGGTATGGCAGGCTAATTGGAGTGATTCCATTAACGAGGATGATGATGATGACGGTGATGCTGAGGTTGGGAATGCCCCAGATGTTGGTGATGATGCTGCTGATGATGCTGGTGATGCTGCTGGTGATGATGCTGCTGATGATGCTGGTGATGCTGTTGGTGATGATGCTGTTGATGATGCTGGTGATGCTGCTGGTGATGTTGAGGTTGGGGATGGCCCACCTCAAGCTGATTTAGGCGTGGGGAAGATGGCTCGGGTCGGGATATCTTCTACTGCCTCCTCCCACTTCCGTGGGCCCGATGGACGATATGCGTCCAGACCTAGTAGCGAGGATGGCGGAGATGGAAATAGGAAGAGGAAGACCACGAGGAAAGATATGCCGTGGTTTCTTACAGCCGAGTCTCCGATGTGTTCAGGTGGACCAGTGATTCCCGATGAGATCCCTAGCTTTGGAGGTCACATTGGCTTTGTATTGTGGAATTCCCCTGAGCAGGACCGTGGAGCGTTGGACGGCTTCCATAGGCCGAGAGCTGTAGAGACTTTGAGGCGATATAAGTGGAGTGCAGAGGGTTCCAAGGAGATGGTTGAAGCCACAGGATTGTCCCACTTGACAGGGTGCATGATGCAGCATTTAGACATAGCTCTACTGTCGGCATTTGTGGAGAGGTGGCAGCCGGACACAAACACCTTCCACATGCCGTTTGGAGAGTTTTCGATCCTTCTACACGATGTGCATCACATTCTTCGGATACCGGTTGACGGAGAGCTGATGGGAGATTAGGCGTCTCAGGATACTCTTAATTCAGACATGGGTGGTCTAGTTCGACTTTCGGTGGATGCTCAGGTTGGTGGTAAGTGGAAGTCTAAGTGGTACGATAATTGTGCTATGCATGCAGAGGGATTGTTGGTGCGTGGGGGAGAGCTGAAGATTAAGGAGATTGAGGTGCAGTGTTACCTATTTGTGTTACTGGGATCCACGCTTTTTGTGGATAAGAGTCGTGATCGCCTTCGTCCTGCGATCAACTTGTTTCTGAAGGATCATCGACGATTGACTGATTACGCTTGGGGAGCTGGTGCACTAGCCTATCTCTACAGACAGTTGGGAGTGGCCACACGAGCGGGTAGTAAGGGTCTTTGTGGTTGTTTGACCCTGCTTCAGGCTTGGATATATGAGTACTTTCCTCTATTCCGTCCGAGCCAGCTGCCGCAGTCTCCGGATGCACCTCGTGCTTCCTCGTGGATTTCTCCCCGTTTGCCAGATGGGGATGAGGCTAGACAGAGGTTAGCACGTTATCGACAGTTGTTGGATGAGCTTTCAGCTGATGATGTGACCTGGACTCCGTACGGATGAGATGGCCACACAGATATACCCCGCTCCTTGTATACTGGCCCCATTCGCTTTTCTGACATTGCTGAGGGATACGATCGTGCACGTTGTCTGCGCCAGTTTGGATACCGACAGATTATCCCCCGTGCTATGACGGTACCACATGACCAGTACCGCCCGGCTTCCAACAGCAGTTACATAGTCTTTTGGGATCCGTGGGTGAATCAGTTGTGGGATAACGTGGCAGCCCGTCGTCTAGATTTGGATTTTGCTTCTCGGCCGTGCGAGCACCCATCGGAGATCGTGGAGGAGTACGTTGACTGGTTTCTGACTAGATCGCACCCACGGATCACCCACCCCACTGATGGGGTGCCTCAGCCTCGACCACTACTAGTTCATCAGGTTAGTTATGACTTTCTTTTGCTTTTCCAAATATAAAGAACATTTGTTATTTATTCTAACATTGTTTTCTATTTACAGTTGAGAGAGCAGATTGTGGATGGTTTAGGTCCCGTGTTGCTGACGAGGGACCGGAGTAAGTGGGAGGAGGACGGTGGTAAGTTCTATGATATGGTAGCTGGGGTTTTCGAGTTGTACGACCAGTTGGTAGGGCAGCCGCCTCAGTAGACGATTGTGTTTTTTATTTGTCATCGTTTGTAGTTGAACTGAGACTATTGTGTTTTTTATTTGTCATCATTTGTAGTTGAACTGAGACTATTGTGTTTTTTATTTGTCATCGTTTGTAGTTGAACTGAGACGATTGTGCTTTTTATTTGTCATCGTTTGTAGTTGAATTGAGACGGTTGTGTTTTTTTTACTTTAGTTATATTCAATGCATTGCTAAAATAGTTAATCAACATGGTAGATTACTAAATGTTTCAACAATAGAGAGTTATACAATTCGTAAATATACTTCCAATCTTCATCCCCGTGGGTTCAATCTATCATAAAGCGTACGCTCATGTAAGAATAATTGATCCCACCCATTGACACTAGGGTCATGAAAAATAGGCCAAATGCCATTAATTGGAGGCATGGGCACTTGACCATGTCGAAAGTCAAGTCGCACCCAATGATCCCCCGTAAAATGTAGTGATAAGAGCCCACGTGGTCTTGTTACTCCTGGTGGGGCCGTTACAGGTAGCACGGTATAACGACCACCTTGACTGTATACAACGATGGCCCATGAACGCAAGGTGGCGAAGACGAAGAGTTCCGCATTATCCATCCAGTTGGGAGGTCCACAGCCACTTGTTGATGCCTATCTGCGACGTCGAATGTCATTTTCTATTCCATTTGCTATTCCATCATAGTAGTCTCTATAAAGCTCAAGACGGGATTCAAGCTCCTCTAGAACAGCGCGTCTCATTTGTGGCCAATTCCTTTGGTCCCCAGTAACTGCTTGTGATATAGCTCGAAATCCACAGTGTCCATCTGGAATAGGGTTTAACCAACCACGAACTAGTCGTTGCACGTAGGATTCCAAACAATATAGCCATGGGTAATTCTTCCAACTAGTATTGGGAATCCGAGCAACCCTCCACGGGGCACCATCTAGCCAAAGAGCATAACACAATAAATTAATACAAAGAGTTATACAATATGTTTACCCGAAATTAGGAATATAATTTCTAACCTGTATCATTATGGATCACCGGCTCCGTCCCATTCTCGAAGTTGGTTTGTGGATTCCCATTTGGTGCACCATCTAGATGAAGAACATAATAGAATAAATTAATACAAAGAGTTACACTATATGTTTACCCGAAATTAGGAATATAATTTCTAACCTGTATCATTATGGATCAACTCCGTCTCATTCTCTAAGTTGGTTTGTGCATTCACATTTGGAGCACCACCTATCTCATTTAAAAAAATAGATTAGTTGTACACCATATTGAGGACAATTGAACACAACTAATAGAAAAAGTTAATCTACCTGTATTTCCATCATTGTCCGGAGTTGCAGTCGGAAGTCTTGAACTTCTCCTCCCTCGTCTCCTCTCCACATGCTCGAAGTGAGATAGGTTTCGAGTGGTGGACGTCCTTGGGCGACCGGGGCGAGGCTGTCCCCCATGCGGTTCATCAATGCCATCGTTTTCAGGATGAAGATGGCTCCGGAGTAGACCGATTGCACCTCGAATGGTCTCGTCACCTCTATCAAGAACCTCCTGTACTAGACCTTGGAACACACCACGGTGGTAATCACTATGGTCATCCCACTCCGGTCGAGTAGGAGGTTCACGATAGTTGATAACGGTCCAGAATGGCAACACATCATACAAGGCGAAATCCCGATTTTCACGTCGTGCTAACTGAATGGAACATCTACATTGGAGACCATAGGTAGGAGGAAACGTACATGTACAAGGTTCCCCTTCCACTGCTACCTCGAACAACATCAACCTCAGAGCTTCTAGAGTGACTTTCGTATTCAACTCTCAAAATGGCTTTCCATCCGCTGGTGCTAATTAGGAGACTACTAAAACTTATGTGTGTATCAATGAAGATTTATTAGGAGACTAACCGTGTCGACTGTGCCAGTAGATGATTGAAGCCACTTCTTGAAGGAGGAATGGGCAGCTTCAACCCTATTAGAGCTTGTGTTACCCAAATGCCGCAGTTGATTGGTATAACATTTAGCCCACATGTGTCTAACTGGTAACCACTCAGCTGTCATATACCCCCAAAGACGTCGGTACTGTACTCCCCAACTACGTCTGAAATTGTCTAAGGCAGTATCCATGTCTTCCACTGTCAATGCATATACAGCACGTTGCCAAGACGCCATGATATGATCCACTGTCGGTTTGGCTGCATCTATACCACAATGAGTCGTCCTTCGCACCTCCGCTAGACACTTTTCTCTCACATTCCTATCCATATGCCAAAGACATAATATATGAGTCGATGATGGAAACATTACCCCCACGGTCTCAACCAATCCTCATGCCTTGTCACTGACAAACACATCTGGAACAATGGGGCCAAGAAGATGTTGCAAATGCGTCAGAAGCCACTGGTACGACTCCTTCGTCTCGTCGTACACTATTGCAGATGCAATGACAAAGTTCAATCCCACTGGTGTCATGCCGACAATCTCAACCCGAGGCATATCATACTTATTGGTCTTGTATGTTGCATCTATCACGATCACATGGTGCCAAGCTCCCAACATCACTATTGACTCGGGGTGGGCTAGGAACAAGTGTATAAGCACGTTACGATCGTCCATATACTGCACATAGTAACCCTTCTCCTGCGCCATGCGGAAAGTATACTGTAAGGCTGTCATCTGACCAAGCTCTTCTTTCCTTATCTTGTGACACTTGTTATAAATCTGCTTTCTGTTGTGTGTTCCATTTGCACCTTTTCTGTCATTCACTGCCTTGTGGATATTCCTTGGTGGGACACCGGCTGATCTCAGCTCTCTGATGTATGGCTTATCCTCTGTAGTCAAAACATTCCTTCCCTTTGATCCCTCCGGAAATAGCTCCAACTGATGATTGTGGAAACCCAAATTAGCACCAGGATTCTTTGTATTTGCCACCCCTAGGATCAACCAATATCCATCACCGGACCGCTCAAGCTTGATCTGAAACTCGCACCCCAACTTTTCAGTAGATGTAAGAGGCCTCCTTTCCTTACTCGGATCAGGTTCCTTCGACTTCTTCTTCCTACCATGAGTGCAATTTAAGTGATGTCGCCAAGTACCTTCATTTTTTTTTTTTGTTCGATGCCCTCACCAAATAAAACCCAAAACCCTTGGCAATCTCAGTAGCTGCTTCATATGCTTGCAACTCCGTAGTGTATTTCACGCCATCAATGAAATCCGAGGTGTAATCACGGCCATCCGGACTGTAACTTCCAATATCTTGCAATGTTATCAGAATTTATAAGTGATACCCCGCAAATTTAAAAAAAAAACTTAACATTCTATATCGACAATTTAATGTGTACCATATGATAAATTTAAAATTTCATAACTATATTAAATTTAATAATCATCATAACATCATATGCGAATCTATTATTTATGCAATAAATTTAATCTTAATTTGTAATGCAAAATCTAATCTTAATTTTCTAGATTAGGACCAAATTAAATCTAATCTTAATTTAAGGCCAAATCTAATCTTAATTTCTAATGCTAAATCCTTCAATTCCAAAAATAATAATGCAAATAAATCTAAAAAATTATATAAATCAAAATCCAACAAATTATTTCATGGAACAAATCATAAATCATATAAAAAATAGAAAATTATTCAACGAAAAAAAAACCCAAAAAATGCCCAACCGCAGGTGATTTGCGGTCCAGCCATGGTCCAACCGCAGGTCACTTGCGGTTGAACCATGGTCGAACCGCAAGTGACCCGCGGTTCCCATTTTCTGTGTTTTTTTTCAGTTCATGTTTTTACCTCGTCGGAGTCGCTACTCATGATTCAGACGTCCTACCGACGATATCGGCTTCAAAATGACAATGATGGATTTTTCTCTCCTTAGATAGTGTTTTATTAGTCCAAGTGATGTTTGTTTGAGGAAGGGAAGGTAAAGAAGCTAAGGGGGTTAAAAGTGTAACTTTGATTCTTTTTAGGGCGACCTTTAGCAATTTTAAGGGCGACTTTTAGCAACTTTGATTGTTTTTGGTTAAGTCGTCATAATCTTCTCTACTAGCCTAGTTGAGCTTCTACATTGGGGATGGAGTTTTAGGGTTAGACGGATATGCGTCATCAAGCAAATTGAGGTTAGATGTATGAATAGGATCTTATGGTGGACGAGGCAACCATACCCTTGCCATAGTAATGCTTTCCTAGATAGAACCCGAGATAAAACCTCGGTGTGGGCAGTGGGTAGTACCCATTGAAATTAGCTATGACCTTAATGCCCCATATACGGTAGCCTAGATCGAGGTGACTGGCATGGGTTTAGGGGAGGCATACTTGGAGGCGGGTGGATAACCAAAAAAGCCTATTTATCTAGACATTGTATAGTAGTCCTAGGCTAGGGTGAGGGATAGTTCACCGAAGTACCTACATTTATCTTTATCTACTCTCTTGACTAGTTAGTTCACTCAAATCCTCCAACATAAACCCTTAAATTGATTGGCTAGATAACAACAACGTGGGAAGTAGACTAGGGTACTGGGACCCGAGTGAATAGGAACTTGATTGCCACTATAAGACAACACCATTTTAGGTTAAACTTGGCTTAGGATGTGGTAGTTGTTAACACGTGCTAACCACTGAAAATAATCTACACGGATGAATGTGAACAATTATTTAACCCATCTCCTTTCAATTTCGTCAATTAACTAAACTAACGAAGAAGACAATGAAATTCAGCAAAGACAAGATGTGGTTACGAGGAAAACTTGAGTAGAGAAAGGCGTTGGTCAGACTTTGAATCCCCCTAGTTGATTATACCCTTCAATTGAGGATGCATAAACTCGATGTCAGATTCTTTGACCGTAGGAATTCAGAAATGATGTTAAACCGATATTCTGATATTCTCTCTGACCTAGATTGATTCTCCAAATGGTTATCGCTCTATGATTCCCTCTATTAGGTTTTACCCTTATCCAAAAGTTCATGTCCCTTCATATTCTAATAATTCAAGGTCCTTTTCATCTATGGGTGTTCTATCACATTTGTGGGGATCTTCTCCTCATCATACACATGAAACATACAATCAAGCAATAGGTGCGTAACTAAAGCATACCCGCAATATAATCCATAGAAAAATCAAAGATCATAAAAATCCACATCCATGATTTCTCAATCAAATCAGTATCATACAACTAGGTTCATCTAATCCAAACAACAGGGAATGATTAGTTCATGGATAGTGGGAAAAAGAACAAAGGATAGAAAGAAGAACTGATTTCCATCATGACAACTTGATCAGATTCTCCAAGATTAAACATTTGGGGTAGACTAGATGGAGAACCTCCTTTCCTCCTCTCTATCTCATTTTTGATCGATTTTAGGGTTTTGTTTCGGACTCCCGCATCAATATGCTTACAGATGCTTAAATAGACAAGGCAGGAGGTCATTCACGGGTGCGGTCACGACCGTGAAGCCACCCATGAACTAAACCCTAGCACGATAATTAATTGATCCGACGTTGCTTTGGGGCAGTCTTCAAGCTTCCTTCACGACCCAGCATATTGTTGTGGAAGTATCCATGAATTGCTCGACAAGAAGTTCTTCTGCTTGTATTCTTTCCAATTTTCACGGTGTGGGCCATGGGCGTGAGGCTAGTCGTGGGCAATGTAGTCAAAATCCCAAATTTAATCTTAAAATCTAATGGTTTTACGACATTACCTATGGATCTCGATCCTAATTTTACTACTAAATCTATTAACCTTAAAATTCCATAAAATCCAGATTAAAAACTACAAAATCTTTAAAATCAACGATTTATCCGATTTTGTACGATTTCAAAGTTCATGTATATTGAAGAAAAATCAGACCAAAGGTGTTGAATTTCGCTCACGAATTGGTTCAAGTTCACTACCCCCGACTCGGAAAAAAATTGATACTCAACTCATTACTTAATGAGTTGGCCTATTAGTAGGGTTGAAATTTGGTTTGGTCCGGTTACAACTATAACTGTTTAGTCAGCTAACCATTAAGCAATTGGTAATTATTGTTAACCGCTCTGTTTATATTAGTCGGTTTACCGACGAACTATTAACAAGAAATTTGATAAAGTTAGAACTAAATAATCAATCGTCAACCAAATCAATCAACAAAAGATATTTTATTGTATTCATTATGCATTTTATAGAAACTTTTTAATTTTTATCTTTTAATAACAAACAATTTAACAAAAAAAAAAACATTCAAATCATGTGCCTACTTCTCTCATATTTGGAATGCTTTGACTTGTAGCAAATTGATCCAACATTATCCCCTTTTGCGTATTTTGCACAAATAATATGCGCTGCCCACACATCAATATGAAGAAGCGGCTGCCTAAAATGCAGACTATGTGGTAATTGTACACACATTCTTTGAACTTCCCAATCCTGCTCGTTTTTCATGGAAAAATCTTGGCAGCATCCCAGGATGCAGCCAGTAGCTGCTACCCTTCCACATGGCTGATAATTATTGGTTACAAATTTCTTTTTACTTTTAATTATTAAATGCGACTGGAATGACTTGTGTTTCGGAGAGAGGTAACGGAATTAGAAAAATGTGAGGAGAAAGGTAACAGAGCCTTCTCACAAACGGTAGAGAATTTATTGGCTTCAGTCGCACGTCACCTGAAGCAGCAGCCTGCAAAAGCAATGCAGAAGCCATTCCCTGCCCTCACGAAAACAAAAAACAAAACAAAAAAAAAAGAGGAAAAGACTTTTGCTTCTCTACTGCAAATCCGAAGCAGCAGCCTGCAAAAGGAGAACTCTATATTCCTCTTTGTACCAAGATTGAAATAGATAAGAATTTAAAGTTCCAAAAAAATTAAGTCATTCCCATTGTAGGAAAATAAAATGTTTTTATGAAAGGTATCAAATAAAAATATTCAGATGCATCACGATCCTCATCAAATAATGAATCCAAGTTTAAACAAATAATAATATATTGAAGCATGGAACAAACTTAATGTCACTTTATTCTACTCTAGATACTTATAGAAGAGCAACGGTTGTCACTGTTGCGGATCATTGAAAGGAGAGTTCATTATTGCATCCTGTTAAATGAATTAAGAAAATAATAATAATGTTAGTAATATTTTAATGAAATCAAATAAAATAGATAAAATGACTAACTTCGTACCTGTAACAATTGTGTGTATGATATATTGTTGAAACAAATTGTAGAATCCAAGTTCTCTCCCGTCGGACTAATAATTGATCTTTGAGGCTCATGTTCCACCTAAAATTTAAAATACTTATTAGATATACAATTATTATGATATGTTCACCTAGAGTCCATTCAGTTGATCGAAATATAAAATAGACAAAGTAAAACCTGATGATTTTGGATATGCAGTTCAGTTGTGCTTCGAGCAGCTTGTTGACAACAATTAGTTTTCTGCTTCTTACCCTGTACATATGGTATTACATAAAGACAAGTTAATGAACTAAAATAGTACAATAATTATAATTTATAAAAGAAAACAAATATCAAAGTCAACTTGTGGTTTTGATTGAGCTTTATGACTTTTTCGACGCTCTAATCCACCTTTGATCCTCCCTTTGGGTCGCCCTACTGTTGCTTTTGTCTTAACTCCAGCTACAACTCGCTGATCCTTTTCGTGATTGGAGCACAATTCCTCATGAGAAGTTCCAACATTTGAACATTTTCTCATTCCCTGCAAATCCTTCAGCAAGTTTGAAAATACTGCACTTGCATGCTCATACATTGTGTCATTCTCAGCTGCCAGTGTAGATATCTCTCGAAAATTATAATGTAGATTGCACTAACGCTTCCCAATAAGTTTCTTAGAACTTCCCTGCACACGAACTGAACTCCTCAGGTCTCCATCTTTAGCGTCCTTTGTCCATCTCTTCAATATATACCGTTTTGGGATTTGCTTTATATTTTTCTTGTCTAGAACCTTCAAAGCATGAGCACATAGAATCCCCACAAACTCAAACTTCTTGCAGCTGCAATCAACTGCTTGAGACGAAAACTCAAACCGGACAAAGTGCTCAGTGCCTCTACCTGCATATCTCACTTTATATTCTACCTGGAATTCGGTTTTGTTGATCTTATCAATAGTACAATCCCAAACTTTTACAAACTCTTGTTGGAACATTTTAAACACTTTAGGAGTATACACCTCTGAAGCATGTCTTAACATCTCAACATCTGCTTGTAACCCTGGGCTGGTGTCCCTCATTTTGAACTCTCCAAGTAGTTCATTATACCTTCTATCTTCTACCAACCGAGCATAATGATAAAAAAAGTATGTCATATTGTGTTTTGGCTTCAAATACTTCTTCAACACATTATTCATTGATTCATTGTGTTGAGTACTCTTCATGTTAGCTGTAAACATATGACGTCCATATACCATAGCCCATTTTTCTCTCATTGAGAATATCCCATGCAACCATTCACTATTTCTAAAATTATACTTGGTAAGCATATCATCTCATCCTTTATACCATTCCTCTTCCTCTTCATAGTCATATACACATGCACTAAAATTCTTAGCAAATTGGTCGGATGCATTGAACACATGACTCAAGTGTTTAGCAGCATTTTGATAAATATGCCAGATGCATAAACGATGATGGGTTTCAGTAAATACCTCTTCAATTGCTTTGGCCATAGCAGCTGTTAATATGGTTTTGGGTTGATTTCCAGTCATTGCAGTCAAGAATGCTTCAAACAACCACTTGAAAGATGTGATTGTCTCATCATAAAGTAATGTTGCTCCGAAGATTATTGTCTGCTTCAGGTGATTTACTCCGACAAATGGAGCAAAAGGCCGACCATATTCATTGGTTCTGTAAGTTGTATAAAAACATACAACATCACCAAAGTACTTGTAATCGATTATTGACCTGCCATCTGCCCAAAACATATTCATAATAAGATCATCATCATCAAGTTGCACCAAGTAAAAGAATGATGGGTCCTCTACTTGTGCCATACGAAAATAATCCATGATTGCCTTACCATCTCCTTTAATCATTGTAGCCTTTCTTTTTGTACCAATATAGTTTTGGTAGTCTTTATCCAGAAAACCATTGTGCTCACGACCTCCATTCTGCACTGCTAGTAAATCAATAGTTTTCTTGATTGATAATCCAGCTTTCTCAGCATCATCTGCAATAGCTTTCTGAGCATAACTTATCTTCCTATTTGACCTCAACATATGCTTCATCGGAGTGGGGGCAAGATCATGGTTATGATTTTCTTCAACTTTGACAATCTCCAGCATTCCATCATTTTTTAACTGGCAGGTCATACGTGCTAAGCAACCTACTCTTGAAATCGGGCGTTCATAGGCTACGTGCTCACGCCTTTTATCAAAACCTTTTTTCCCTTGTTTTGAACAAGAATACGTTCTTCGCTTCACTTGGCCTTCTTTTGTTCGCTTGACCTGATGCTTCTTTACGCTAAAACCAATACTATGTGCATATGTTATGTAAAATTCATAAGCATTATCATCACCGTCAAACTTCATACCTATGCATGGTACTTCAATATTTTCATTAATCTTATTGGTGTGCTTTTTGAAAATTTCTTTGGGAGTCCTAACATCTGTTCACGAGAAAAATTACATGAGATAAAGAAATAAAGTCATATTAATCTACTTACATAAAGTCATCGTTAATCATGAGACTAGAAAATTCAAACAGTAAACACAAGACTCAATGCATGTGTATCACAAAAGGTGAAAACTTGGCAGCAATACTGATAATTTAGCCAAACCATTCATAGAAGACAAATTACATAACAGACAAAAGAAAAAGACAAACATGATAAACGGAAAAATCTCATAAACATAGGTTGTGGTAGTTGCAACTAGGGCTTGAAGTTTGGTACCGGTATATGGGATATGCCGAATACCGTAGCGAATTTGTCTATATGTGGTAGTACCGAACACACGTATTATTTATTGGGATTGTGATGTCGCTAAAAGCGCATGCAAAGATAATCCAGAAAGTGAAACTTAATGAAGTCGTATTTCCCTAGAGTCTTTTCTGTTGCCTTACTCAAGTATTAGTGATCTAATATATAACGAACTGGTTGATTTATTTAGACAATGGTTTGGAAAAGTTGTTTGGATTAGTTTCCCCCTCGATGTTTCATCCCGAATAAACTCAATTTAATTAACAAGTTTTAATAAGAATTTCATCCCATCGTAATTTCCAAAATTGAATTCATGCAATTTCATACCAATGAATTCGTTCAGCTTCCAATTACTAATCTCGGTTTTCACGTCATATTAAATGATTGAAAATTGATAGATGAAGACCCAAATTACATTCAAGATGGACCACACAAATCAATCCTGATTTCTCATGAATTTTACCTGAATGGTACTTGTGTTTGGCGATCAAGGAGTCGGAGTGCTGTTTCTAGACGACTCTGTCTTCCAACAATTTCCTAAATGGAGGGTCTCTCCTCTCATCCGGGAACAAGATAAACGAACACAAGAGATGTTAATTTGTCATAAATCCGTTAATTAAATCGTTTTAAAAGAGTTGAAATCTTTAACTTCATTGAGGGTTCCACCATTCCAAACAACGTGTTTTTTTAGTTCTTCATTAAAACGGACGAAGGGCGGAAAGATATAGTTATCTCAAGTGAGGTAACCAATCGTATAAACCTGACCCCACTCCAAAAATAAATATAAGTATAGTATAAATTGGACGAAAGGGCGGAAGGACTTAGCTAACTCAAGTGAGCTAGCTAATCGTATAAACCAAACCCCAATCCGAAAATATAAATATGGGGATACAGAAGGGCTTAACTAACTCAAGTGAGCTAGCTAATCGTATAAACCAAATCCCCACTCAAAAGGTAGATATGGGAGTAGGGCGGTAGTCCGTCCCCATTTAACCCATGATAGTAACAACGTGAAAATTAAACACATAAGAGTATAAAAGTTACCAAAACCTTGTTGTTGACCAAGCGGAAAAACGAGAATAGAGTAAGTACGTTATACCAATAAATCACCTAGAAGTTAAATAAACTTCTTATGGTAATTTACGAAAACATATTACCGCTAATCTCAAGAATTGGAACCATTATCGTATAAAGCATATGACTTTGGATTGAAACACAAATATTACAACGAAGATTTGGCAGAGTTTCGACAAGGAAGAAATGAAATGGAAATAGCAAGAAGAGAAAGGATTCTATCGTCCAAAAATGAGTCTCCCCAGTTGCCTCTGTACGCTGCTTTTTATAGAGCAAGCTAGCTAGTCCAAATAAATCAACAAGAGCCCTCCTTTGAAGTTCACAGTTGGTTGCCTTAAATTGCTGCACCTAACAGCTGCTTGCTTGAGCTAGTTGCTTGGGGAGGAGACGTGGCCTCCGAATTCACCAGCTAGCTTTTCATTCTCCCACCTCACCGCCGCAAATTAATGGTCACAAGGAGACCAGCTTGCTTCCAATTTGTCGTTCTTACTCCCAATTGAAGAGCTGCTAGCTTCAGCACCCTGCTTGCTTGGAAGCCCCGTATAAGTGAGCTGCTAGCTTACAATAATGGACCAGCTTGCTTTTCCAATTTGGACCAGCCTGCTTGCGCTGCATGCTTGTACTTTCAGCACCCTGCTTGAAGCCCCGTATAATTGAGCTGCTAGCTTACAATAATGGACCAGCTTGCTTTTCCAATTTGGACCAGCCTGCTTGAGCTGCATGCTTGTACTCTTTCATTTGACGTGAGCCAATTTCTATTTCATGCATACGTAGGTTCGTGGTTGAATGTATAAGCATTGAGCTTGGTTGCATGGGGTACAAATTTGATAATTTTGATTACTCATCTCGAGCACACAATCCCATCTCCAACGTTGGTTCATCATTTCTCCTTTTCAATCATTATTTGAGACGAGTTGACCCTTTTCTCTCCTACATGTCTCTGAATATCCTGAAACATCAAAACACACAAAACCAAACGTAAAACTGGAAAACAACTGAACTTATTTTGTGTTACAAGCCAGTTGGATACTTAAATGTGGGAATAAATATGTGTATTTCTAGGCATATCAGATTGAGATTCAATTTCAATTGTTATTTGGTATTAGGGATTACGGGATTGAGATCGGTATATACCAAAATACCAAACAATACCGAAATATAAGCTACGGTATATTTTATCCTCTCAACTAGACTCTCTCATTCACTACTACACTACCCCCAACCACCAATCTATTGTTATTTTCATAACACCAAAAAGCAAACACTAGTATTAGTCTTCTCTCAGCCTCCAATTCGTCAAATTAAATATTACCAATGACAAAAACTTGAGATGTCACCTCTAGTCCATTCTCCTTATCAATATCCTAGCTCTAGCCAAAGTAAAAAATCTTTGTTTAGTCTCTTTGTCCTATATTAAACAATCAAATCTAATTTATATATTTAATTATTAATTGTAAAGGTAATTAATTTCGGATACGATAATACCGATTGGGAGACCGAAATACCGATTGGGATACCGAAATATTTAGTGATTGGGATTGATTCTAGAGTGTAATTCGGTATTCAAGATTTCGGTATTTGGTATTGGGATAGCGAACCGTACCGATTTCCACCCCTAGTTGCAACAACCATAACACCTAAAGATCCAATAGTTTCCATTCTCCGTTGTACAATCAACTTTTTATCCCCTCCATCTTCAATCTCTCGACGTATATGTTTTAAACCAAAATTCAATTTCTAATCCTCCTTCTACAACTTCATTTATGCTACTATGATGGACCTTCTCTCCATGAACCTGAATTTCTCTTTCAATTGAGTATCTTGTCAGTTTGATCTCCAACTCCTCAATCCTCTTTCTTGTATTTGGCCAACTCATCTTCCTCGAGGCAGTTTTAATAAGCTCGTAAAACCAACACTCATCTTCAATTCCATCAATATGCTCTTCTCCTCCTTCTCTCCCTTCACCTGATCCAGTTCACTTCCATGCTCTTCAATACCCTCTCCATTTTCATTAATATCCTGATCATCTACCACTTCTATATCTTCAACTGCTCCGATTTTGCTTCAATGTCTTTCAATACCCTCCTTGGTTCAATCACTACCCTGACCAACTGCCTCTTCACTGCCTTCACTTGCCACAAACTATTTCCATGACTTTTTATACACATTCCTCAAAATCATAATCAACTATCCAATATCAATCCATGGCCTTGGATCAGTTTTAAACTCTCTATGAACACCTCAATACCACAAAGTCTAAATCTAAATATTCTTTTAGTTAATCATGAACCCGACTTTATCAAAATTTAATCCACTCCTTCTTAGTTGGAATTCTCATCCCCCAAGCTCATTTTTGGTTCATTTGATCCCACATAACCATGATATTATAGCTCTAACTAAAATAAATTAAAGCATTTTACGAAAAGAAACCGAACCATGAACTTTACCTGCTACCAAATCCAAACACAATTTCTTCCTCTCACCACTTCCCTTCCCAAACCCAATATAAACTTTTACTCCAAGTTCACACCCCCCAACTCCCAGTGCATTGCGTGAAAGCTTAATTTTAGCAATCATTATGCTTGCAATTAGATTAATGGACACCAGCAAGCGCCAAAATTCCACCAGACGATGAGTTGTCTTCACTTTGAGTTTTGTCATAAAACTGCTGGCCCGATATGTTTATCAGTTTGGAGGCCATATGATGAGCAATACCGAATCGGTTGCAGCGAAGTTACTGGTTACAGTAATGCCAATGTGAAACATGTTTTAACAAACGTGAATATGGGTTACTTTTATGGATTGACATTAGAATGATGGGATTGGACAATGAGATCGTCCTTAGTTAACCGACATGTAAATTGTCATTTGATATGGAGGACACAAACCGTTAAAATTCTAAATTATTTGGGTGAGTATGTATTTAGTGTTTTCAAAATTGTGGTATGTGAGATAGGTGATTAAAATATCTAGGGCTAATACCACTACAACACCCAAACTATCAACAAAATGCCACTTGTGTCCTATTCTTTTCAATATTCCATTTCCATCCTGAACTATTTTTTCCGTTAATATTGACCAACGTTGACCGTTTGTTTTAACAGAAAATCTAGTCACCGCATATGTGGCATGTGACATGGAATTTTAATATTAATTTTCATTTATTTTCCATCTGAAAATGAATAAATTCAAATAAAAAAAACTCATATTCACTAGATCTATCTGTATCCCGACCGTCTTCTTTCTTTGATCTCCGATGAGTCCCCTGACACGCTAAAACACAACACCTAACAATGGCCAAGTGTAACCAATGAAAGGGACTGCAGTATAGTGGCACAAGTAATAAATATCGAATCCACGGGTCTCTAGAGTTACTATTACTCAGCTTCAGTTCATTATCTAGCAAACTAGATTAAGGATTGATTGATAAACTACTCTACTGACTACTCTACTAATTACAAGTTGGGAACTCACTTAGGTATGATTCCCCCTAGCTCCTCAATTAGGTCCAAGTTGCAATTACCTTTGGTTGATCTATTGTTGATTAAACTGCGGAAGATCCTAAATTAGCTTGGGATCTCTTAAGATGACCAAGCCCTCTCAGACAGAATACCCGACAGGCGACTAGCCTTCACCGGGATAGACTGCTAAGGTGATTCACACAGATCTCCACTACTGGAATGAATTCCAGTACGAAGCGGTGAATTGATTGACTCTCGCACAACCAATTCACCACTATCAATCACGGAAGCTCTCTTAACCTAATCAGATTCTATCTATCATAGGTTAAAGCAGAAATCAAGAGAATTTGATCAAGATTCAATTGACTCAATAAATCATGCCTCAATCGATTATAATCAAACAATATAGCATCCAAAACTTCATACAAGAAAGATCCTAACACATGGTACTAGGGTTCCTCAAAACCTAAGTGAAGGGAAGTTACTCCATAGAGAAGAGAGAGACTGCAGAAATCTGATCTAGATCTTCAATCTCCATCTCCAAGCTTGATTCCCGAGCTCCAATGGTGAAGAAATCCTCCAAAATGGCTCCAAGAATGTTCCCAAGTCGCTCTCTCTCTCTAGGGTTTGCCCTTGGGTGTTTGGGAACCAAAAACCCCGCTCTCCCTTTCCTTTGGCTCGAATCTGCCTCAAAAACCCGATTCTGGGCGAATTACGGGCTGAATTACGGTCGTAATTCTTCCATGCCCGTATTTTTCCCAAAACACGCGTTTTGGTTAAGTTTCAGCGCACCCAAAGCTCCTCTCGGCAGTGAAATTACGGGCATGGGAGGGGAAATTACGGTCGTAATTCTCCTGCCCGTAATTCTTCCTCCGCTCCTGTTCAAAGCTTCGTTTCTCCCTCGTCCGGACTCCAAATCAGTCGCCGTTTGAACCCAGACGCTCGTAGTCTCGTCCTCTTTCTTTTCATGACAAGCTTGCATGATTCTTTGTCCATAAAGTGAGGTAGAAATCCATTCTTCTTCAGGTCATACCCGAGTTTCTTCTCCCGTATCGTCAATTGATCTCTGATTGACTTGAAACTTGCGCCTATGCTTCACTTTATGTGCTAGGACCTGAAATGTGACAAAGTAACACAACCTAGCGTAAAATAGGCCAAAGACACGATAATTCAAGCTCAAACAATCAAGAAACAAAGGGGAAAACATGTGCAAATACCGAGTCATCAAATCCCCCCACACTTAACTGTTTGCTTGTCCCCAAGCAAACCTATAACTCAAACCAATGCAGCTCTCCAGAGCTCTATAGCAACATACAGCCCCGATCGTCGGTAGAGGATTTCCTAGATCATATAGCAGCTTACGAGGTCAACTGGTCTTCTAAGACGTTCCCTATCTTTCTCAATGCGATTACTAGACTCAAGCCAGGATCATGAGAAAAAGTAGAAGTAAGAAAGTCAGTTCATGGATAAATGGACTCACACCATTCACAACCAAAGACTCGTTGTACCGGGGTGCTCTTTCACTTCATTTCACCGTTGGAACCCCTTTTTCTCACTTTCATTTACATTTTTTTCTTTTTTTTTCTTTCATTTGGTGGGGTTCCAACTGCAGTCTTTTGCACGGTCGACCCTTATTAGTCGAGCAAGAGCAATTTCTGTAAATCTGGCACTCGCCAGAGTAATTTCTTTAACTCCTTTTCCTCAACTCGTGTGGAGGGTCAATGAAATTAAGGGGGGTCGGAAGCTCTATCCGGGCCCTTAAAAACACATCCTCAAGTAGGCAAATCGTTCTACGGGTGGAAGTTTTACTTGTACTAGAGACAACTTAGCTTCACCTTGTAGGAGTACCCCACTAAGGATCACTAAAATCTCTTCCAAAACCCGATTTTGTGCAATGAACGGTGCCTCACACGTTGGGCTTACCCCACGTTTAAGATTTAATGATTTTGACATGGGGGACCAACTGCTTCTCATTTTCCATATGAGCACCCTGTTCGATACACGAGTCCATAACACAATCCAAATATAGTCACCATTACCACATGAATTCAACGGTCTTAGCTCCACTAATTCACAAAATCAACCTGCACAGCAGAGAGCTAGATAGGAAAAATCTTATACTTCAACATCCTCCATAGTGCTACACTCCCTCCCCAGGTTGCATATTACTATAGAGTCTGTCAATTCAAAGCATACTGAGCAGGCAATTTGCATGGAAACACGTACTTGGAGCCCTCAAATCAAAATTTGGATAGTGGACTAGGCTCCAAGCACAAAAACAGCCAAATATTCACCCGCATACATAATCGAACATACCCCCACACTTAAGCACGACATTGTCCTCAATGGAGGAAAGATAAGGAGGGTAGAACAAAGTTACCAGATGAAGGGTGAATGATGGTGGACGGGGCAGGCGGTGTATTCCAGGAGGAGAGAGTGGTCAGAACACAAACACCACATAAAATCTCATAAAGGTTGAGTTATTGACTCTAAAATCAAATAACAAAACTGACTCAACCGAGGAAAAAAAGAGAGAGAAATGCAAACTGACTGGTTGGGTTGCCTCCCAACAAGCGCTTCTTTCACGTCGTGAGCCGGACGATGGCTCCTAAGTTTCGGTCCATGCTAGAACCTCTTTGAAGTTGAGGTTCTCGTCGATGAGGTGGAGTCTCAAGTCACGAGCATGTGGTGTGGCAGGTGATGAAGGCTCATGCAATTGATGCAGATGAAGTCTCCACCCTCGAGACCTCTTCTTCTCTTCTCTCGTCTCATTGCCCCAAACCAGATATGACAGCATCGATTTACCACCATCGCGTCCACCAAGAGGGACCGATGTTAATGTGGCCTTGGTCTGGCAAAGAGAAACTGCAAATGGGTCCTTTGCAAGCAGCTCCTCGAAGTTTGGTGGAGATATCACATGTAACTCATGGCCGGTGCATGCCTCTTCCACCTTAACTCCGTCCTCAGCCTGGACGCCAATTTCTTCTTCAACCTCCCTTTCTTCTACATGTGGTATCACCCCTGGGAAATGATCAAGAACTCCTCCTGCTTCACTTTCGTCATCCTCCACAACTTCTTTCTGCACCCTTTCTTGCTTTTCTTCTTCTAGCACGCATTGGAGAGCAAGTTGCCAAGCAATTTCTTTCATGAGATCTTCTTGCATCTCCTCACTCATGCCCTCCTCTTCAAAGCTCGGTGTGGGATGTGGGAAGGTGTGGTCGGCTATGATAGGACATTCCTGATCATGATCATCACGAGATCTCTCCGTGACAACTTCAGTGTGCTCCACAATGTCCTTGTAGCCTTCTTCTTCCTCCTCCTCTTCTAGTATGGTAACATAAGGGTGATCTGGAGCAGGTTGTGCAAAAGATCGCTCAAGATCATCGACGCTCTTCTTAAGGCTCAGGAGGATCTCCTCTGTTTCACGATAGGCCTGGACACAATGATCCATCCTGGAGCATGATCTCTCACAGTCTCGAGCAAACTGCTCCATGAGAAGCCTCAATTCATAGTTTGGATCTGGCTGTGGAGTGTAGCATGGCTCTACAAAATGGCCCGTGAAGGCCGCCATGGGTAACTCCAGCTCCGATGGCCCTTCTGGTTGTGGGAGGAATTCTTCTTGATAATGAGGTTGTTCTTGATATGCCCAGGGATCTGGTTGTTCTCCGTAGTAAGGGGGTTGGTACTGGAATCCGAATCCATAGTCTTCTCCTCCTTGATTGCTCCAGGGGGTCTCGGGGTAATACCACTCGAATGGTGGTGGATACCCCCAATGGTTGGAAAAGCCATGAGGATCCATGATTCAGATCTGCACCAACAAAAACAAAAACACCCAAGTGAAAAGCAAGGGTGGAAAAGAAAAGAAAAACGCTAAAGTAACAAACTTCTGCCTTTCCTAATAATCTAGAAAGTCCCCGGCAACGGCGCCAAAAACTTGACACGCTAAAACACAACACCTAACAATGGCCAAGTGTAACCAATGAAAGGGACTGCAGTATAGTGGCACAAGTAATAAATATCGAATCCACGGGTCTCTAGAGTTACTATTACTCAACTTCAGTTCATTATCTAGCAAACTAGATTAAGGATTGATTGATAAACTACTCTACTGACTACTCTACTAATTACAAGTTGGGAACTCACTTAGGTATGATTCCCCCTAGCTCCTCAATTAGGTCCAAGTTGCAATTACCTTTGGTTGATCTATTGTTGATTAAACTGCGGAAGATCCTAAATTAGCTTGGGATCTCTTAAGCTGACCAAGCCCTCTCAGACAGAATACCCGGCAGGCGACTAGCCTTCACCGGGATAGACTGCTAAGGTGATTCACACAGATCTCCACTACTTGAATGAATTCCAGTACGAAGCAGTGAATTGATTGACTCTCGCACAACCAATTCACCACTATCAATCAAGGAAGCTCTCTTAACCTAATCAGATTCTATCTATCATAGGTTAAAGCAGAAATCAAGAGAATTTGATCAAGATTCAATTGACTCAATAAATCATGCCTCAATCGATTATAATCAAACAATATAGCATCCAAAACTTCATACAAGAAAGATCCTAACACATGGAACTAGGGTTCCTCAAAACCTAAGTGAAGGGAAGTTACTCCATAGAGAAGAGAGAGACTGCAGAAATCTGATCTAGATCTTCAATCTCCATCTCCAAGCT
Source organism: Linum tenue (assembly GCA_946122785.1). NCBI lineage: Eukaryota > Viridiplantae > Streptophyta > Magnoliopsida > Malpighiales > Linaceae > Linum > Linum tenue. The sequence continues at coordinate 22,551,021 of CAMGYJ010000010.1, read as the reverse complement.
TGATTCCCGAGCTCCAATGGTGAAGAAATCCTCCAAAATGGCTCCAAGAATGTTCCCAAGTCGCTCTCTCTCTCTAGGGTTCGCCCTTGGGTGTTTGGGAACCAAAAACCCCGCTCTCCCTTTCCTTTGGCTCGAATCTGCCTCAAAAACCCGATTCTGGGCGAATTACGGGCTGAATTACGGTCGTAATTCTTCCATGCCCGTATTTTGCCCAAAACACGCGTTTTGGTTAAGTTTCAGCGCACCCAAAGCTCCTCTCGGCAGTGTAATTACGGGCATGGGAGGGGAAATTACGGTCGTAATTCTCCTGCCCGTAATTCTTCCTCCGCTCCTGTTCAAAGCTTCGTTTCTCCCTCGTCCGGACTCCAAATCAGTCGCCGTTTGAACCCAGACGCTCGTAGTCTCGTCCTCTTTCTTTTCATGACAAGCTTGCATGATTCTTTGTCCATAAAGTGAGGTAGAAATCCATTCTTCTTCAGGTCATACTCGAGTTTCTTCTCCCGAATCGTCAATTGATCTCTGATTGACTTGAAACTTGCGCCTATGCTTCACTTTATGTGCTAGGACCTGAAATGTGACAAAGGAACACAACCTAGCATAAAATAGGCCAAAGACACGATAATTCAAGCTCAAACAATCAAGAAACAAAGGGGAAAACATGTGCAAATACCGAGTCATCATCCCCCCACCAGCCACCGGCGACCCTGCTCTCCTCCGGATCGACGATTCACCTCTCTTGGTGTTTTTCGGCTCTTCCTTTGACCCAATTCGCCTATATCATCGACTGCTTGTGCTTCGCGCTTTTTCCTTGGAATTCCCGTCGTCGCGGCCGTGGTTCTTCCTCCCTAGGTCTGGGTTCGAAACAAGATCGAAGGAGCTTCTGGAATGGGGTTATTCTTCTCCTTCCACCCAATGGAAAAAGGGTTTAATCGGCGCGGAAATCTGGAGAAGTTCCTCTGGCTCGGTGCGGTGAACATGTTTCTAGAGACGGACAGGATCAACTAGTCTTCGTCTGGATTGGAAACCCTAGAAACGTTGAAATCCACCATCCCCAGATATAGGGCGAAGTTCTAGAACGCGTGCGCCCGCAATTGCCGGCTGCTGGTCCAGAAAACGACGCCGCGACGACAGACCACAAGCTCCGGCAGCCAGGAATTGGTCGGGGAATCAAAGCTCTGTCATAAGGTCACTCCCAAAGTAGTGTCGAACAGGGAAAACTTCCTGGTGTCTTCTAGTACGGCGGTTGCGGGGGGAAGAGGAGGGTGATTTGGGGGAGTAGAGGTCGAGGATGTCCGTGTGGCAGAGGAAGATGGTAGAGGGGAGGGTTTGGGGATTGTGTGTGGCGGAGGAAGATGATAAAAGCGAGCTTGGTGTTGATGTCCTCGATCATCATCATCCATCTCTCCTCTCCCATCTCCGTCTACTGCTTCTTTCGGCCGCCTAAGCTGTTCCACTGGCTGCATCGGAATCGGAGCTTCGTCGTCTTCCAGATGGAGAAGGTTGAGGAAGCGAGGTCGCTGGAAGAGCAGCTTGTCGTGGGGGAAGGCGGCGATGAGATATCGTTGCCGTAGATGCTGATTCGCGGAAGGGATTTGAAGGCGGCGACGATGGCTGAAATTGAGGGCGGGGGTAAGGTGGTGAGCAGGTTGAAGGCGACTGTGGGTAGAAAGTTCATTTTTTATTTTTAATTATTTTGCATTTTAATTTGATTTTGAATTAAAAAATATTTGTGGTATGATGTGGCATCTACGTGGATGCCACATTTTCTTCCATGTCAGCAAAAGTCAACATCTGTTTGACCACTGTTAGGTCAACCGTTAGAGATAACAGTCAATGAAATCGCCAAGATACAAATGGCACAATGTATCATAGTTCAGGATAGAAATGGAATATTGAAAAGAGTAGGACACAAGTGGCATTTTTTCGATAGTTCGGGTGTTGTAGTGGTATTAGCCCAAATATCTAAATCCAAACAAACCGATCCACGTACCCCCCTAGGAAGAGTTTCAAAACTAAGTATTTAACCGGACAAAAATGTTCAGAGACCCAGTCCCCTATAGTTTGCACAAAGATATGATTGCTTCACTATAGTTCTGGAAATTAATGGTAATTTAAGAATTCTATATCGCTTCTACATAATCAATGATTCGGATTCGCCAAGATGTATACAACATACCATATCCACTATATTAGGATTTAGAGAATTATGATACAGGGTTTAGTTACATGATTAATCTATGGTCTAGATAATGTTATTTAACTAAGGAGATGCAATAACTCCCAATCCAACGAGTGTACCATATAATTTCCAATGTATATACACATACCATTGTTTGTTAAATTTAGCCAATGATAATTGGCTCATTTGTTAATGGTAATTAGTCTTTCAATTCTATGCTTATAATTGCCAACCATTAGGGAAATTGTTAGCCAATGATTTTTGGTCATTCACTTATAGCATTGAAAATGTCTCTTTACAAAATCATAGATCACAAATGTCAAATTTTATGTTTTGAAATAAAATTTTGTATAGCACTTTTGTAAACAATCCTTGTATTCCTACAAACTACAAAGTCATGTGACCTAGTAAATGTAAAAGTTGCAAGACATACATAAACTCAAAATGTACTATTTGATTCTTGGTGAAGAATTGTGTGATTAGAGGAACTCACTTAGTTGATTCATAAAGTTAGGTATATCATGATGATTCACTTTGTAAATAATTACAGTTATTAATTAATTCGATGATTGATTGTTGCGGTGGATAGTCATATGATTTTGACATATTTTAGTATTTTCTCTCTTTAATTCAAAAAATACATAAACATTGTTGTAGTCTAGTTGGTTAGGGATATTGACTATCAATCTGAAGGACTCGAGTTTAATTCTTTGTAATGACCTTTTTTTCCTCGTAAAAAGATATTTAAGTTCTAAGTTGAACTTACAAATTTACCTCTAGCTACAATTAAGGAGAGTGCAAGGAATTTGAAATGCTCAAAATCTTCTCAAGTACTGCTATATATTATAGAGGGATATATATATTTATTGGAAAGGACAAAAAACGTATGACTGAGAATGAAAGTCTCCACGATACTTTGGGTTTTAAAGATGGAGAATGTTGTCCAACTGTAACATCCAATGGAGGCTAAACTGGAGGATTGAGCCTCTAGTATGGAGGAGGTGGACGTGGAGGCCATGGATAAAACGCTACATTACATATATGTAAGAATTAAAGAAGAACTCGAAGGTGAATTACGGGAGTTTGCAGATGGTCAGAATCAAATGGCAAGGTGAATACTTGGGAGGCAAGGTGAATATCTCTTATCCTAGACCCTGAGGCCAAACACACACCCCTTTGCATATCTAAATCCTCTCTCTCTCTCTCTCACACACACACACACATCAACGCTTTCCTATTGGGGCCTATCAACTTCTTCTACTTGTTCTTCTTCGGCACACGTGTTGATGGGTATTTTTCCTGCTGGGGATTGATTTTTATCTTGTTGACCTGTGAGATTTAACTACTGTTCTTAGAATCACCACTATTTTGGGATATGGGTTTGTTGATTGGTAGGTGGGTTTTGGGAGTAAGAGCAAGGGAAGGGGGCGATTTTGTATGTGATGGAGGATTGTCTTTGGCCGCATTGCACGGTGATGACCCGGAGACAGATTGGTTGTGTAGGTAAAAAAGTGGTGACGGTGAAGGATAGGGAAGATTGGAGGATTTTTCTCGGAGGAGAATTCCTCAATTGAAAACCATCCACCATCGTCGTGGGCGAAGGATAGCGCCCATTGTCGGACTTCTTCCCTGTTGTACAAACATATCTCTCGGAAGGGGATTTTGGATTCTGCATTTCTGATGATGCATCTACAATTTCTGCAGCCACGACATCCACCACCCCCGCAGCCTAGTTATTCTGCTAACTGTATAAGTTGTCAGCATATACTAACTAATATCCAAAATTTATGAACTAGTATCCAAGTCTGCTGATTTTACGAAAGTATCTAGATAGCACAGACTAGTATTCAAAACATCACAAACTAGTATCTAGATAGTAGATACCAACTAATATCCACAATCAACCAACTAGTATTCAATATGGATACTCTTATGTGTTATCTGGATACTCTTATGTGCTCTCTGGATACTAATTATGTTCTGTATGGATACTAATTATGTTTTGTATGGATATTAGTTTGTGAATTTGGGATAATAGTTGATTCATGTTGGATATCAGTTAGCAAAACTTGAATACTAGTGTGCTCTCTAGATACTTTAGTACTTGGATACTAATTCATGTATTCTGGATATCAGTTAGTATCTGCTAACGAATCTTCAAGTTAGCAGATTAACTTTTTCGTACCGCCACACCCTTTTCCCTTATTTCCTTTGTTATTTCTATTATTAATTATCGAGATAATTGTTCGTTTATTTTGGGATATTGATCGGTTTAGGATATTTATCATCTGGGAACCGGGTGGGGATTTGTTACCTTGTTGGGAGGGAAAGGGTTTGTAGGCCTAGCCTATAAATATGTATTAGGTTTTTATGTTCTATTCACCAGAATAAGAATAAAACAAACTTCCTTTTTGCCTATTTCTCTTCTCATACAAAATCCCGACGCGTGAACCAATCACGCCTCAATTGGTATCAGAGTCTGGTTCCAAGAGAACCCAGGAGCCATGTCGCCAAAGAAGAATGTGACCACCATGTCCGCATCCAAGGCCGTCGCCACCGAGGGCAGCCAGAAGCCCCGCGACACGATGGGGAGGATCGACGAGCTCGATCGACGGTTGAGAACGACTGGAGACGAGCGAGCGCTACTACGAGCCGAAGGTTAGCTCCTCAAAGACGGTCAAGTCGCCCTCCAAGAGGAAATCCGGCGGAACCGCAACGAACTGCAGTAGGGCGTGGACCAGATTGTTGCGTCGCTACCGACAGAGATGCGCTAGGAAAAGGAGCAAGCAGAGGTTGCGCGACGAATGGATGATGAAAAGATTATGCGATGGATGGAGGCATTGTTCACTGGCCAAGCGGACATGGGAAGGGACAGTGGGAGGCGCAAGGGGATGGAGTCGGCATAGGCAAGCCCCAAGGGAGACGGGTGTGGGATCCTGCCGACGTCGAAGGGGTCGCCGATGGGGCAGGGAGGCAAGAATGGATCCATCCCTCTCACCAGGTTGGCATGGGACAGCTTGGCCTTCGGCGACGAAAACGAGGGAATTGTGAGATCGATCGCAAAGATCGACGAACGATCCAGACGTGGCGATGGAGGTGGCGAATGACAAAGTGGGGACGAAGATGACATCGGCGCAGGCGCAAAGCAGAGGTGGTCGGGATGAAGGCGGCACGAGGAAGGAGGTGGGTCTTGGCCCAACACCGGGCGGCGGGCCAAGACAGACCCGCCCACGAGTCGTCAGGACCTCATGGGTGAAAAACGGGAAGAACCGTGGCAGTGGCCCAAAAGGCCAAAACCAACCGCATTGTTGGCGGACTGTCAAACCAAACGGGAGCAGGGTCGAGCGGCCCAATCGCACGCTGCCAAGAGTGTCGCGAAGCCGGGACCCGAGCCGGAGAGGAGTGGGCTGCTGCTTGGTTTCGAGGCCGAACCACGACCCTCATGTTTTCCAAGTTCACCGGCTAGGAAGACCCATCGGGTTGGATAGCTCGAGTCGAGAGGTACTTCAGGTATCAAGACATTCCCGAAGAATAGAAGGTAGCCCTCGTGTTTTTCCACATGGAAGGAAATGCAAACCAATAGATCATGTGGATCGAAGAGGAGTTCGCTCAGGCGGGCATGGAGATGACGTGGAACAATTTCCGAGCCAAATTTTGGAAAAGGTACGGAGCTTCGGAGAAGGCCGCAGGGCGGGGCTTTGGCAAAATTTCAGCAGACAGGGAGCGTGGAAAACTACCAACAGATCTTTGAGCAATTGCTGAATCACTGCAAAGGATGGAGTAAAGAGGCCGTGATGGGGACGTACATGGGGGTCTCAAATCCGAGATTTCCGCCTATATACGCGCGTTCACGTCGCGGAACAATGGGGAAGCATATCGCCTGGCCAAGATTCGCGTGGAGGAGATCCGGCTCGAGCGGGGAGCCACTAGAGGGGCGACTCGTGGACCTGGTGATGTTCCGCCAGAGGCAGCTCCTTCTCCAGTGCCTGCACCAGCCCCTGCACTGCCGAACCGTGCGCCACCACCTGCTAGGAGCCAAGTTATTCGCCATCTGACGCAGGATGAGGCTGCCCAACGCCGTCGCGATGGTCTTTGTTACAATTGCGATGAGCGCTTTACTTTCGGTCATCGATACGCTAACAATCAGGTGTTCGCTCTAATAGGAGACTTTTGCACAGGAGGAGAAGGCTGGGACGGGGACGAGGTTGCTCGAAGGGGGGAGGATTGATGCATTTACAATTTCTGCAGCCGCGGTATCCACCTCCCCGCCCTTTTCCCTTATTTCCTTTGTAATTTTTATTATTAATTATCGGGATAATTGTTCGATTATTTTGGGATATTGATTGGTTTAGGATATTTATCATCTATCAATCGAGTGGGGATTTGTTACCTGGTTGGGAGGGAAATGGTTTGTAGACTTAGCCTATAAATATGTATTAGGTTTTTACGTTCTATTCACTAGAATAAGAATAAACTAGTCTTCCTTTTCGACTATTTCTCTTTTCTCATACAAAATCCCGACGCGTGAACCAATCACGCGTCATCTGACTTCGAGAAATGAGAGAAGAAAAGCTCACCAAAGTGGTGGATCAGAGATTGCTAGAGAACAGCGACAAATCAACGGGAGGGAGCTTGAATCTTAAATGCGGTGGAGGTTGTCGTGGGGTATTTAATTAATTGAAAAATAAATTGATGCGATATCGACTAACACGATATTTAATTTCCGTGGTCCAAAAATGAAGATTTAGATTCGTCGATACAAGGATCAATTAGAAGCATTCTTAATGGATCAAATTATGCTCGTCACTTCGCATAAAACATTCAAATGCATGGCTGGGATTTTATTACTACGAGGTTACATGGAAGAAGTGTGGCGGCAGGATGTTTGAAAGAATGATGCTTAATTGAGTTCATTCACACATGGACGAGGCACATGGGAAAAACTGATTTGTGGAGGAATTAGTTGAGTTGGTTAATTAAGTTTGGTAATTGCAGCGTGGAGGAAACAGACATGGAATTGTGCTGGGTGCAATTTTGGAGCGGCAATCAATGAAAGAAAGACAGCACAGCCGGCAAAGTGATATTCGCTCCGCAAGCGCTACGGAAAGGAGATTCCAATTCCGTCCAGGAAAAGGAGGGGTCGGATACTATGCTAGCCCCAAAAGGTAGGGCTAGAAGTTTGGTACCGGTATTTGGGATATACCGAATACCGTACCGAATTTGTCTATATTTGGTATTACCGAATATACGTATTATTTTGTGGGATTGGGATTGAGATTGAATTTCAATTGTTATTCGGTATTAGGGATTACGGGATTGGGATCGGTATATACCGAAATACCGATCAATACCGAAATATAAGTTAGTGTGTATTTTATCCTCTCAACTAGACTCTCACATTCACTACTACGCGACCATCAACCACCAAAAGTGTCATTTAATTATACATAGATCATTATATCACTATTTCACACTATTATTAGTCATCTCTCAACCTCAAATTCGTCAAATTAAAGATTACCAATTACAAGAAATTAAGATGTTAGCTCTAGGCAACTCAAGACTATTTGCTTAGTCTCTTCGCCCTAAATTAAACAATAAAATTTAATTTATATATTTAATTATTAATTGCAAAGGTAAGTAATTATGTATTCGATAATACCGATTGGGATACCGAGGTACCGATTGGGATACCGAAATTATTTAGGGATTGGGATTGGGATACCGAAATTATTTAGGGATTGGGATTGGGATTGATTTTAGGGTGTAATTCGGTATTCGGGATTTCGGTATTTGGTATTGGGATACCGATATCGTACCGATTTCCACCCCTACCTAAAGGGGTAGTGATTTTCGACACCCTCCTTTTGATTGGTCAGTTTTATTTTCAATCATTGGCAAGTATTAATTAAACTTGTATTTTTATTTTTTTTAATCTTGTAATTTTGGTTCTCTCACCCACATTGGAAAAGGAAAGAACTTGGGGAACCAGGAAAAAGCACCCCCCCAAATGTACAATTAATTGCCATTTTTTGTCTTTCTTTTTCGTCTCCTTCTCTCTCCATTTGGAACCCCTTTCCATTTTGATTTTATTTTCACCAGAAGCCTCCCCCATTTTCATCTTCCTCTTCCTCCCGCCGCCGCCATCACCCCTCTCCACCCTCTTCATCCATGTCGTACTCCTCCGGCGTCTTCCCCCATCACCATCCTTCTATCTCCAGCCGCCGCCGTCCTGGGATCGCCTCTGACCTACCGAGTGGGTTGCTCGCCGTCGGAGGACAAGACGCAAGATTATCGCCGGAGATCAAACAAATGAAGGCCACACCGAGAGGGAAGACGGATCCAACATTCCACGCGACGATTCTGGGCATGCCAAGAACAGAGAATCTTGTGCGGCATCAAATGATGGGGGTGACGACGTGATCGGACTCTCCTCCCGAACGCAGGAGGCACCAATGGACTGGTACGTGTACCAGTGGAGTGGTACGTGTACCAGTGGAGTGGTACGCATACCAGTGGAGTGATACTAGTAACCATATGTTCTGTTTAGGCTTAAAAAAATTTATGAACACAGTTTTTGGCTACTAATGGAAAGTTCCTATTTTGTTGACTGATTGAAATGTTTCTTGTGTTTCTTGTGTTTCTTGTGCCAGATTTATATTTCATGATCAAGTATGAGTATTGGTATATTGAGGACAGTCTTGATTAGTACCAGTTCAGTGGTATAAGTACCAATATAGTGGTATAAGTACCAGTTAATTGATATGTATACCAGTTAATTGATTAGTACCATTTAATTGAATATGTACCACTGTTGTGGTACATATACCATTGTACTGATACATGTATCACTGAAGTGGTAAATGTATCACTAGGCTGATACAAGTACTAGTGCAATTATTCAAGTCATACTTTTCTACTTGTACCATTAGCAAAATTGAAACTCATCCTAAATGTTCCCATTGTAGTGTTAGATATACTTTGGAGTTATGTCATTTAAAAGGTACATGTATCACTGAACTAATATATATACCAGTGAACTGATACACATACCACTCCACTGGTACACGTACCACTCCACTGGTACATGTACCAGTCCATTGGTGCATTTCCTCTGCCGCCTAGTGGTACGGTGAAATTAAAAAAGGTAACTGAAACGGTGAAATTAAAAAAGGTAAGAGGGAATGAATAATTATGAGTGGAGGAACCCACTATTTACTTCTTTCTCCCGTGCATAATTAATATGACAATTAATTCTTTCTCTATCCATATTTATTTGGGACAGCCATTAATACTTGTCTAATAATTAAGTATAAAACTGACCAATCAAAAGGAGGGTGTCGAAAATCACTACCCCTTTAGGGGTAGTCACGCTAAGGAAAAGGACAGCGGAGCGTTGCAACGGTGGAGTTGAATTAGTAGTTTATTTATGTGTTAGATAATTATTATATTTCCTAGTTAGTTTGGTATTTGTTTCCTATTCCTTTAAGGTTAGATTTATGTTTTTGAGACCTCTATAAATAGAGGGTGTAAGACCAACGAATTTTGTACCCAATACCCAACATTCAAGTTATCAATTAAAGAGTTTTTACTCGTGTTCCTTTGTGAACGTTTGTGCAAGACTTCTGTCGAGGATTTCAGGAGATTGTACGTGTCTCTTATCAACTAGAGAACACGTCTAGTTGTGGCGAGCTTCTACCCTATATCAATTGCCCCTTTCCACGAGTTGGTGCTGTCCGATTGGTTTCATATACCAATTGCCCTTCATCACGGTTGGGATTGTCCGATTGATTCCGCATCTATCTTTATTTTTCGAGTTCAAGAAAGGCGACATCAGAAAATCATAAAAAAGGAAGGCTGCGTACTTTGTTCATATCATCCGAGTTCGAGGGTTCTCTTCGGATTTGGATCACATCATAAATTTTTAATAAAAATTATAAATTACAGATATTACTGATGTGGCACTTTTGGGACCGTTTATGTGTGGCTGACATGTAGGCGCCATGTCATTATAGTGAAACACACCCTTGATGACCGTTAGGTCAACTGTTAAACTTAACGGTTAACAAAATGTTTGGGCTTCAAATGACTTAACGTCATACTTTGAAACATTTCTGTCATATTGAATACTTTAGTATAAAAATCGCATTTTTTTTAGTTGGGTTCTTCTAATGGAATTATCCCTATTCTTTTTGGGCCTTTCACTCTCACTAGTCAATCAGGAGATATTTCTTTCTTGGCTTTACAAAACGAACTCTAGGGGTTGAGGTTCTGACTCGCCTTTACTACAACTCCAATAAGTGGCCAAGAGAAATCACAAATTGGAAAATAGTATAGTGGTGTAAAGTTTAAATTTGTCAACCCAGGATGCTAGATGTACTCTTACTCAGTGAAATGACCGTTATTCAGCAAATCATGTGTGGTAAAGTTCATTAACAATCAATGAAAGCAAGGCAAGTAATTTAATTCAATTTCAAGGGTGGAAAACTCACTCAGGTATGTTTACCCCTGTTTCTTAGTTAGGTCAATGTTGATTACTACCTAATTTGTTCAACTTGATATTTTTATTGCAGAGAATTTGGATTTAGTTTGAAATCTCGACTAAAGCATTCCAAATCCTCATGATTAAAACAACACGGAGGGACATTATCCTCAATCAAAAATGAAATATCAAGGCGAAATGGTAATATTCCCTCTTTCGGGCGATAATTCGATACAAAGTAGTGTATGAACTCAATATTCGGGTAATTGATTCACTACCACCAATTGAATGTGCTCTATTACCCTAATAAGATTCTCTCTCATATGTTTAAGTGATAATTGAAGAATTTGATCAAGATTCAACAATTATGTGGATAAACGTCAATTGGATAAATAATATCAAATTATACAAATCAAATAACAAATACAATTGACCATAACACCGATCTAGGGTTCTACATACCCAAGTAATGGAGTGGACTACTCCATTGAACTAAGAAAGATCATGGGCAAAGTTAATCCTTTGAAACAAACGGAAACAATCCAACCAAAGTGAGGTGAAGCAGTGAAGAGTTTGGGGGAATACCGAACAATGGATGAAATTGAAACTTGAAAGACGGTGATGGAAGATATTCCTGGCCTTATCAACTTCGATGCTATAGAAAGGTCTTGTGGAACTTGGACACTTCTATGAAAGCTTAGAACCGGTTCTATTTTAAGATGAAGTCAACCCATTCCTTTATCCTCAGTTTCGAAACTTGAATCCATAAACATATGGTGCGTTTACAGTATCCCTCAATTTTAATTGGCAAAATACGCTTATATATCCAAAACTTTCGCATTCATGGCAATAATAGCCACTTTTGAAAAAAATACCAGACATAACCATATTTTTAAAATTTGTTTGACAAATTTAGCCATTTCCGTCAAATACTTTAATTCCGTTAACTAATGTGGCTGCCAGCTAAACGATACATCACGTCCACACAGACTCGCCATACCACCTGGCCGCCACGTCACATTTTAAAATTAAAAAATTATATTTTTGTATGTTGAATCTCATTTAATCTCCCTTCTCGAGACAAGAATCCGGCTACTTACGGCGTCCTCTGCTTCGTCGTCGTCGATTTATCACCCCTGCCAAAGACGAAATCAACTGTCGAAGTAGATCCAATCTTCGCCCTTGCGTCAGTTGATTCCAGTTGCAACTTAGCAAGGAAGAAGAAAACCTTGCTGACGTTAGAAAATGGTTGATTCCTTCACGAGGCCCCTATCGACCTAGAGCAAGGTATGATGGATGGCCTTGAGATTGTAATCATGTGTCAAGCCAGATGGTCGATATTCTAAGGTACCCAAATTTCCAGCGCTTCTATAACAATTCACTCAGCTCTGCCTTGTTAGACCTCGCTTTTCTTTCGAACTGAACTTCATTACATTATCAAATGAAACTACCTAGAAAATCAGCAAGCTGTTCTTAAATAATAAAAGCTCAAATTCCAATAAGCCTTAGCAGCTTCTTAGTTTTGCATAAAATTATAATTACAAACAGCAAATTACCATGATGGCCATTTCACCAGCGATTAGTTCAAGTTGGATTACGGAGGAAAAAATTGGCAGCGACAGTGATCGACAAAAATCATGAATATCAACACTAAATAAAATGTCAGTGGTGAAGTTTCTTTGGTGAAGTTGTATTGCTAAAGGAGGGCGGCTGTTGAAGAACGACGTAGAGCGCATCGGTATTTATAAAAGATAGATCCGAGAAGGAGAAGACTGGTGAAAACCAATTTTAGGGATAAGATTCCCTCTTCTGCTCTTCAGCCGAGAGCTCTTCGCTCTGCTTATTTCGGTTCCCCGGAGAAACTAATATTACAGAAGAGAATGAATGGTGGAGAACAATGGAAAGAGAGAACGGGACAGAATAATCCATTTGTATATATACAACCCCTGACCGTGAAAGTGGATTGCTGAATTGCTACGTCGAATACCTACTTTGTATTTAGTAACAAGCTACCGTTCACTCACGGCTTATGCCGCCGGATACCTTTGCTAGTAATGGTAGAAGAGCAACCCGGAATACAGAAATCCAAGAACAAGAATCAAAGGTTGTTGAAAAAGGCAGGGGAAAGGAATGAAGAGGATCCCACGAGAAGAAACTCCCTAACCCACTGTTTCAAGAGTTCCCCACTTCTGAAACAGCAACTGTTAACATCAGTCCAAACTCCAATGGCAACGAGTTCCTGCACAAACCGGATCCCACCATGAGACGCTCATTTAAACCAACCATATAGAAAGAAAAACAAAACCGTGCATGATGTTGGAACTCAGTTCCCTGTTCATTGCCCGCCAAAAGTCACTCGTTGTAATCTCTGTAAATCTAATCGAGGCAACACATCGAAGCACCAGATCTTACTAGACTATACACGTCAATACAAATCCCCTTTTACACACCTCAATGATAAAACAGCTGCAGGTATACAGATTAGAAACACCAATAGATGAGCAAGAAAGATAAAAGAAGAGAAATCACCATTCTATTTGCATGGACGATGAGACCTGCACACTTTAAGCTCGTCGATAAAAATCCCTTTTTACACACCTCAATGATAAAACAGCTGCAGGTATACAGATCAGAAACACCAACAGATAAGCATAACAAAGATAACAGAAGAGAAAGCACCATTCTATTTGCACGGACGATGAGACCTATCAAGCAAGACAATTTACCCATCGTAAGTAAAGTACCTACCTATTGCAGTAACAACCTTGGTGAAATGCACATGGCCATGAGCTCTTGAACAAGGAGTTTGAACGAGTATGGTGTGTGGACCTGCAATTCATAAGTCATTAAACAAAGTTAGTCAACACTCCGAAAATTTTGATAACACAAAAAACTTGGCTAACCTGGAAAATGTTAATGTTGTTTTTGCAAAGCTTGCACCCAAAAGACCTATTGGTCGGATTGGCAATAGCCAATAGTCCACAGCTCTGGCAAATGTGAACCCTATAAGGGTCACTCAACTCGAACAATCTTTCTTTTAACATATTGGCAGCGCCATGTGAAATTAGACAGTCCCGCTCCATTTCACCGAAACGAATACCACCACTGCGCGCCCGTCCTTCGGTGGGCTGTCTGGTAAGGATCTGGACAGGTCCCCTTGCTCGAGAGTGGATCTTGTCGTCCACCATATGCTTCAGCCGTTGATAGTATGTTGGACCCATGAATACCATACTCTCGAGTGGTCTGCCAGTACCACCCTGGTACATGCGATCTTCACCAAGTTTTTGGTAACCCGATACGAGAAGAGCTTCCTTAATACTGTCAACCTGCATCCACAGGAAAAAACAAGGGTAATTAGTTAATTACTAGATAAAAGGAGTAATGATTTAAAATTTACTTCTAACATGGATGAAAAGAAAACTTACCGTGATACCGGTAAAAGGTGTAGCATCTCGTACCCTGCCACTCTGAGCAGCCACTTTCCCCAGTAAGCTCTCAAGAAGCTGGCCAACGGACATCCTACTTGGCATCGAGTGTGGGTTCACTATGATTTCCGGCGTGATCCCTTCAACCGTCCAAGGCAGATCTTCTTGTGAATAGATCATGCCTATGGTTGCTTTCTGCCCATGCCGACTGCTGAACTTGTCTCCGAAACGAATACCACCACTGCGCGCCCGTCCTTTGGTGGGCTGTCTGGTAAGGATCTGGACAGGTCCCCTTGCTCGAGAGTGGATCTTGTCGTCCACCATATGCTTCAGCCGTTGATAGTATGTTGGACCCATGAATACCATACTCTCGAGTGGTCTGCCAGTACCACCCTGGTACATGCGATCTTACACCAAGTTTTTGGTAACCCGATACGAGAAGAGCTTCCTATCTGTGGAATTCGTTGAGTTCTCACCCTCACTTTCACCAACCTCAATCCACTAGCATTAGTAGTCAGCAAAACCTACAAAACAAATACAATTTTCAAGTATTGCATTAGAATGCTTTCCACCAAAATACTAAAACAAAGTGGACAATAATTGAAGGAAAAGGACAATTAATTCTGATACATTAGCACGCTTTCCATTTGTAACAACTCCTTGACATTCTTTTCTCCTTTTCTAAGTCACATTAGGAACTGAGTCGGAAAAAGACTTCAAAGTTACATTCTTTGGTCTTGAAAAGTTCCACTATCTTATTCTTTCTCTCAAACTTTCAGTAATCACGAGAAAGCAATATGAAAACTACAAGATCAGGCCAACAAGTTATAGAGAAGAAGCTTACTCTATCAACCGTCCCTGATTCACTACCGGGCAGACCTGTACTGTGATCACGTCGGGTGTAACGCATAAGTGGCCCCTGGACATCTCTCCCTGAGATGGGACTGGTCTTTCCAATTAAAGTATCACCTCCGCAAACCCTTGTACCCTACCAGCCATGATATTCAGAATAATGTGAAATCCCCAATTATGGACTCACAAAAAACAATGTATGTGCATCAGCAATACAAACTAACTTACAGGGGGTGTGAGTCCATCATCATCCAACTTTTCGTATGAGCGATGTCGCAGGCCCTACAACAGAAGAAAGAAAAGTACCAGCTATTAATAACATACCAGACATTATTATACAGCCAAGTAAATCATCATAAGGGAGAAAATGTAAGGTATAAAGAGAAACAAAAACCATAGTATTAGCTCGGTTAGGAACTCCAAATTCCTCTTTGATCAGTGTACCGATGTTTCTCTCCTCATCTCTGCAAAATGAAGGGGGTTCCATCATCAGAATCCCATTCCCTCTACACCAAAATATTCAATATGCTAACTTACCTATATGCACGAAAGACAGACGATCTGAAGAGTCCACGATCAATTGATGACTGATTCATGATGATAGAATCGCTCTGATTGTATCCACAATGGCTGCTGATCGCCACAATGGCATTCTGAATACATAATAAAAAAGCACTCAATGAATCCGCAAGAGTAGATAAACTAACAAACATACAAATGATGAAATCATTTTACATACCACACCGGCTGGAAGCTTCTCGAAGTTGAGTAGCTTCGTAGCTCTTGTGGTCACAAGAGGCGTTTGCGGATAGTGTAAATCATATGTTGTTGAGTGCTGCACACATGCGAGACATATGATATTATGATACATTAAAGCGGCACTAGAAAAGAGCACAACTGATGATGAACAAAATAACAAACCATGTTGAACTGGGTGTTGGTCGCATAAATTCCCATTGCTTGCTTCCCAATTGCAGATTGGTGAGTTATATATGGGGACTGATCCCATCAAGAAGTCAGCGATGATAGAACCACACTTTGAAACAAAATACTAAATTAATCTATTAAGCAATAGAAATAATTACCGGGTTATGGTTAGGGAATGGAATAAATGAGGCACAAACACCAAGAATCAATGACGGATGGATCTCACAGTGTGTGTAAGTCGTAGAACCAGCAGCTTCTGGGTTAAGCCTTGCTTTCACAAGCTCCTTTAAATCAATGTCAGCAAACCCATAGATCAGGAGATTTATCAGATATAATATAAAAATCAATCTGCTTATTCCCTGACCACAATCAGTCATCAACGTACATCGATGAGCATACAAATCATGGCTGTTTCCTCCTCATCTGCAGCAAGATACTCAACAAGCCCTGCCTTTACCAGAGAAGTAAATGGCAGTTGTTGCTGCTGAAAAAGAGCAAAATGAACTGGCTCAGCGCTACCTTTGAGAAGTTGATGAAA
Organism: Linum tenue; assembly: GCA_946122785.1. Classification (NCBI taxonomy): domain Eukaryota; kingdom Viridiplantae; phylum Streptophyta; class Magnoliopsida; order Malpighiales; family Linaceae; genus Linum; species Linum tenue. The sequence continues at coordinate 22,534,618 of CAMGYJ010000010.1, read as the reverse complement.
TAAAATGGCAAGAGCAACTAAATGGAAGAGTACAAAGACAACATATCCAAGAGCAGAATAAATATGAAAACACACAAAGAAAGCACAAAGTGGCAACAAGGAGTGAACACTTCTCAAGCAACCAACGAAAGTAACAAAAAAAAAAGCAATAAAAAGGACAAGCTGCTGCTTGGAACTGGCTCACCTCTTTAAGTCGAAGAATATCCTGCTTCCTTATGAGAAGTCGTTGTCTCTCAACAACGAACAAAGGACGACGACAACGACCATGATCTGTATAGATTCGCAACTCCTTGAAACGGAAATCTTTCACAACTCCAGTTTCACTGTTCACAATACCCTGATCCGGAAGATTGATTCAACACTCAAGTCTCTTATAATCGATAGTTTTCAACTACTTTTCTTTAAACCAACCAGTAACTAACCTGCATCATTTCCACCCGCAATCTCGCAACCAACTCAACCGGGTTTTTATGGATGCCCACCCACACGCCATTAACAAAAATTTTGGTAGCTTGAGAAATAGCAGCAGGAAGGGTTTCCTACAAGGATGGAAGAGCATGTTAGCTAGATACTGAGAAAATTACGGAGCAAGACTTGGGACATGTTGAATGCAGCTCCTCCAAGGAGATATAAACCTCCAAGCTTTCAGTGCCCTGCTCTCTTAAAAACGCAACGACAGGGTCTGCGTCTGATCCAACCGTTATGTGCGCCATTAGAGCCAAATTTTTCACCAGTCCGCAGGCCTGTCCATGAGGTGTCTCGACTGGACAAATCATCCCCCATTGAGAGCTGTGAAGCTGGCCTTCTGTGACTAGTTTTCCTAAGACAAAATGAAAAATGAAAAACATGGAACAAATTCAAATGAAGTAACAATCCCTGCCACTAAGTGTAAAATGCAATAAAAAGTTCAGAAATTCCCAATACAAAGACTGATCACAGGCATGAGTGCATTATAGAATACAGTTCTATCCCACTGTACCTTCGCGCCGTTTTGGGGACATCAATCTCCGCAGATGGGATAGAGTAGAGGCAAAGGTCAGCCGATTTAAGAGCTACAAAATAAGGGACTAGATGTCACCTTCATTGTAAAGCTTGCAATCCCTCCCAAGTAATAACAGAGAGAAGGCAAACTCGAGAAGAAATACCTGTGACACTCCAGCTCTATTGCCAGCAGCACTAGCTTGTCCCCAATTCCCAGTGGCGAGTGCATAGTTAAGCCCGGCAGTGATTGTTTTTGCTTTAATAGCAAATTCCAGATCAATCACTTTTCTTTTATCAACACACTGTACCACGACAAAATGTTAATATAAGTTGCTTTTCATGCAGTAACAATGCATATTATAATAAATCTGGCATAATGAGGCTAACCTTCTGCACATAAGACCTGATATCCCTAGTCAGCCTTCTGAATAACTGCATCCAAATAAAAAGATACACTAAGATCTACTAATAACTGCAGTCATATTCCCAAAGCCTTTCAAGCAAAACAAACCATTCTGAAGACTTCTTCAAATAAAGGACCCGCAAGATCGAGCCTCTTGTTGCCAAAACGATGGATATCATCTTCTGGTCGCCGCCCAAGCACGCACAGTAGAAGGCGGCGGATGATGTATCTTCCAAAAGAGACAGATTATGTTACTGTCATAAGCCATAAATAACATATGAGAGGAGTCTTATTGAGACGGGACTCACCCGAAGTAGTAAGCTTTTTTGGTCTCCTGATATTCCTCGACACCAACATGAGGAAGCATTTCTTTTTGTAGAATATCTTTAGCATACCTGAGGGACAAAAGCATTAATGAGATGGTTGCAATTGAGACCCAGCAAGTACCTTTAACAAATATGGACATACTTGATCCTCTTTTCCTTTGTAAGAGGAACAGTTGGCCCACGTTTCCCAATGTAATCAAGAGCAACCTAAAGCCAAAATCAATGAATATGACAGGATTAATTACTATTATACTACAAGGCACAAGCAAAAGATAAGCTTAAACCACTTTCAATAAAGTAGACCAGTTACCATAAAATGACGAAAGTTAAAAGGAAAAACAATGTTTATATTTTGGGAACATGGCCAAACAACTTTACAGTCGGCCTAATGACCAGTGTAGACAAGTTTAACAAGAGAGAGGAGAGGAGAGCTACCTCTTGATTTTGGATTACAAAGGCTTCATCCAAAGAGGGACCCAGCAACTCTATCATCTCTGTATCAGAGAGATCATAGCAAATGTACTTTACTATGTCCTTATCAGCCACAATCCCAAGAGCTCGAAACACAATAACAATAGGGATTGCAGTGCGGATGTATGGTAAAGTGCTTGCAATACACTGTCCTGATTTGCCCTGTACATGATAACAGATCATATTACATAAACCAAGATATTACATTAAACACAAGTTTATTACAAGGATCAGAATACCTCCGCCCCTGTACATGATAACAGATCATATTACATTAACCAAGATATTACATTAAACACAAGTTTGTTACAAGTATCAGAATACCTTTTTAGCCCCACTCCGGGAAAGCATATTAACAAACATGGTGGTAGTTGCCGGCCCATTGTGGAACTCTCCTCTGGATCGTACTTCAGCTACATAGCTATAGTTATTTGGCTCCTTTTTCTTTGAAACATAAACATTGTTTATGTTCATTCTCTCCTGGCCGATAATCACGTGATCGCGCCCATTAATCACAAAATACCCACCACGATCAAATTCACATTCTCCATAGGTTACTGCAGTACCATCTGTCATGTTTAAGCGGCAGACACTCGACCCCAGCATTATAGGAACCTAATGAGCATGATTAATGACCAACAGTAATTAAAGGCTCTGCATCAAAATCTAGGAGTATGTACATAAACAATCAGATCTGGAACAAGTTCAATTTAAAAAACTCGACAGAATTTAGGAGTATGTACATCAACACTCAGATTTGGAACAAATTCAAAAACTCAACAGAATCTAGGAGTATGTACATCAACAATCAGATTTGGAACAAGTTCAATTTAAAAATTCAACAGACCTTCCCGATGTAATGTTTGGTGAGCGTCTGGAGTATAGTAATGTTTTCACCATCACATGCGCTCAAATTGACATCGACGTACAATGGAGCTGAATATGTCAAGTTCCTCAACCTGGCAGTTTGAGGAAATAGTACTTCTGTTTCTCCATCAGGCTCCGTCATCATAGGCTTACTCAAGCACAAGTTACTGAATTTGATTGTATACATTTGCTGCAGAGAAACCCATCTTTCTTTATACCAAATTACAAAGGCTCCCTAACAAAAATCTACTAAGCTACTGTCTAGCAAGTTCAAATACAGATGGTACCTCAGGGAGATGGCTAGGGACTTTGATATTATTGTAGTCTGCCTCAACAATCTTCACTATTGTCGTATTGATAAACGTGTTGAATGATTCAAGTTGCTGTTCAACCAAATTTTTTTCGGCAAAAAATGCATCAATAACCACCCAAGCATCTTCTTGAGCAATGTCCTCGTCTCCATTGCCTTCGCCCAACTGCATCTTTGCTTTCTAAGGTATACTCAACGAAACTACCGAGAGGAATCTGCAAATCTTGAAAACGGACACTGGAAAGAACAGTGTTTTTAACCCAATTCCGCCCGGTGAGCAAAATAGGTGACAAATTAATAGTCAAATCGATTTAATACTGTTTACAAAGTTGAAAGTTAAAACAGGATATATGGAATAAAATCAAATCATTAACTGTACATACATATAAAATAGAACTATTAATCCTCACAATTTCAAGCACAAGTCTACCACCAAATTCGTCCACCAAATAAAAGTTATAAATTGAAACAAATTGCAATCCACCCAACCCTCAACCTGAATATTTAACCACACAATGAAATTATGTGAAAAGGGATCATAACTTGCACTAGGAAAGCAACCAATTCACAATGGGTAGCTCAGAGAGCTAGATCCCAGAAACATCCTCAATTACGCAGAGTCACTGTTCAACAATATATAAGAAACTAACGAATTTGTTTATAGGGGGGGGGGGGGGGGGGGGGGGGGGGGGGATTCCCCCAAATATCCACATTCCTCAAACTGCTGCTCGAAGTTAAAAACAAGATGGAAAATCTTTTGGTGAACCTGGGGGAATAGAACAGATGCGAACTGACAGCAGCGCAGAGCTAAGGTTTCTTCGGCAGCGAAAGAGAAAGGAGAACTGAAGGCCGCGGCTGCTCTGTGCTGCTCGGGGCTGGATGGAGACTCGATGCGGTCGATTGGGGGTGGAATCCTCCCGCCGAATGAAGCTGGGATTCCTTTACCTGCCGGTGGTAAAGGAGTAATGATGAAGCGAAGTTCTCCAACTGCGCTGAGCTGCTTGGGCGATGTGGTCGATTGGCGGTGGAATCCTCCCGTCGAATGAAGCTTGGATTTCTTTCCCTGCCGGCAGTAAAGGAGTAACGATGAAGCGAAGTTCTCCAACTGCGCAATGCTGCTTGGGCGGTGCGGTCGATTGGCGGTGGAATCCTCCCGTCGAATGAAGCTTGGATTACTGTCCGTATCGTCAGTGGAGTAACGATGAAGGAAGAAGAGTAGAACCTTGGCCTTTAGATTTGGGTGGGCCCTTGCGAATTGTGAGCTTGAAGGCCGAGGCGGAAGAGTATCGCTGACTCTGAGGCACGTGTCTCTCTTTTATTGCTTCAGCATAAAACGACAGCGTTTTGAAACTGAGCTCTCGCTACATTCAGCAAAATGTTGGAAATTTGGGAGTTGTATGGAAAAAGATTAAAATATAGGAGGCCATTAAAGCTTTGAAACCCCTAGAAGGATGATTAGTAGGGACACAGGACTATTATGAGTACGAGCTAACTGCACACACTCTGTAAAACAAGGTCAATATAGTTTAGCAAACTTACGTCCTTCACAAAGAACCCAGAGAAATCAGGAATACTTGCACTTAGGAATGACAACCATTCAATTGCTTCAAATCAGAACTGCAACCTGATCCCGTTTCTCATTATCAAAGCTACTCTGCATTTAATCCGCTACCTTGTGCTCCAAGTTTGAACCAAAAGGTACATGGAGAAAGGAACTAACAACCAATACAATTAACCAAAATGTTGCAGCACTGCCATACCTCTTCCAGCATATGAGAAAGCACCAGTACAAATAATTTAGAGTATCAAGGAACGGAAAGCACCACTCGATCACGAAATTACAGATTAGACTCGGGAACTCAACTCATGATCATCATACTCCACAATGTGATGTTAAGCAGTAAAAACATATATCATTGCTCAAACATGATGCTCACACTTATGGAAAGATAAAAACAGAAAGGGGCTTAGGGTAGCACAAACTATCAGATTGTATCCTGAAATCCAAATGCAGCCCAACAGTTGAAAACATCACTGACTTTGGTAGGAAGTTAAACTTTTTTCTGAAGCATGACAATCAATCTATTCCTTCAAACATCTACGGCAAACAAAACACATGGTTTGAATGAAATCTGACTAGCACATAGAATTTGGCGAATCCAGCACTTCAAAAAGAGTTTACCAACTCCACCAGCATCAGCATAAAACTCAAAATTTAATCATGACCGTTGACATCAATATAGTAAACCAGGGACAAACGAAGTGAAGACATACCTTATTTCTACTCCCACGCCATAGTTTGATGTGATGACATGTGATTTACAACAACAAAGAAATTCAAAGTAGAGAATCTGCAACATATATTATACAATGATGGTTGTGCGAAGGGCCAATTAATTAGTTTTTATGTAGAACAGATGAAGCCTTCTCTTATTGATAGGGAAAGAATATATTAATGGACGAAAATGTATACTACTCCATCAAAATAGGTGTATATAGGTGGCTAGCTAGATAGGATGAATCTAAATGGAGAGATGGGATATTTAGAGAAGACAGCTTGTTATGGAAAGGATGCCTTAAACAAAGCAGACACAGTGTCAGGTATTCAGAATAAGTGCGGAAAGCACCATCAGTTCTGAAGGTGGAATCCATAGCAGCAGGTGGGAGGATGTATGATCCAAAGCGCAAAACGATTTGGGGGAACCGCGCAAATCCAACGTCGTCACTTGTCATCTTGTATCCAAGGCTGCCACTCAGGTATCATAATCAAACTAGTAAGCTGCGCCACGGCCATAAGATCATTGAAAGGCTTTATCGATTAAAACGAAAAGGGGAAGTGATAGTATAAAAGTAAGTCAACACTATATAATACTTGAATTTCATAACCCAATAAAGAAACGTGTATCTTTACGTAAGGACCAAAGACTGCCCATTAAAGCAGCTTTTGCAATATGTTTAATGCTTTTCTTTTTACAGTACAGTCAAAACTGGAAATGAAAATAGTGTAACGAAACATATGGTAAAACAGACTTAGAGGTTTCAAAAGGTGAAGGCAAGGTGATCTCACATACTTATGACATCGAGGATGGGACGGGTGGTGTTGTCGGCTGACAGGGGAATGATTTCATATACGAAGAGGGTTTATGCTGACGGAGTTCACCATTCACTGTGTGGGAGCTTGCAGAAGAGGACTTCACCAACTTTGGGGTGAGCCCCATTTGCTTTTATTTCCTCAACCATACCCTACGGAGCAATATAAGACCTTCAATGGTTTGAAGGTGAACCTAAGATTTCAGAATATTCAAAATGAATCCAATAATATCCAACCCACCATTGCTGGGAAGTACCTGATAAAGAAGAGGAAGTCGGCCTCACCCGGTGAAGGCTTGTGAAATGTGCTATTTGAAAGGTAAACGACAAGAACTATCTTAAGCTCATTAACCTGCGAACAAAGCAACAGGATATCATCGTAAGTCCACTGAAGAATTCATGACCCCACAGCATTCACTTGAGCAGGAAGCATAATCACACGACTGCAGATAGGCACGCATGAGAACATTGAGCTAGTATAAATAGATCTCATGCTATATGTTCATAATTTTAGCATGCTTGTGTTAAGAGGACAATGAGGCTCTCTGTCAACTAGAACAGAGGACAGAAACTAATCAAGTGCTAGCTAAATTGATCTGAATTGTGGCTAAAACTCCTATAACAATCTCCAGTCTCCCCCTATACTAAGTTATTTAAAATGAAGACTTTAGATCAGGGCCCCAAACAGTTTTATCCATGAGTGCAGCATTTTGGTTCTGTTGTTGCATAGCAGAGGAAGAAAATGCAGCATATGCATAAGTTGTTTCATCTTAGCAAGGAATGGGACAATGTAGCATCCTAGCAGAACAATAAGAGACTATAGTAACTTATCCGAAAATCTCTGTGACTAATGATGAAGACTTAAGATGAAGGTATTGAACCATTGAAGCTAAGCTTGAATCAATCCACGGTACCATAGAATGGAATAAGCAGAGGTCTATGTATGCGTTATAACAAAACTTTGACATTAACCAATTGTCATAACACAATCAATGTCTTAGGGTAAAGGATTTGACAATCACCTTTGACGACCGGAATCTTAATTCTAAAAGTGTAACCAGTATTTCATCTGGGAAGGATTGAACAAACTCTTCTGAGTAAGAGAAGAAACTGAACAAAGCAAATGAAGTTCATCAGTTACCTGTCGTTTCCAATCTGAGAAACTCAAGTTCCCATCGAAACCATCGGTGTTCTTGCAAAGGCACAACATTTAGATTGTGTTGTCTTAACAGTAGTTGCAAGTCATTACCTGTTGCAGTGTTGCTACAGCAAAACAGTGAAATACAAATTGATAAAGGCAACCAAATTGGCAAGCAGAGTATCTAAAATGATCCAGATTAAAAGGGCTAGACAAATTAAGATCAAGCCACCTACATTAGCCATAAGTGAATCAAAGGTAATACCAATATCACCTTTAATGGCCTTGTAAACCCAAGAAAGAAGAAAAGGATGGACTGTAAATCGACCACAATGAGCACGTTGAGACAGATTATGACAACAATCCATACAAGATCAATTTTTCATGTTAGGCCTCACAGCTAGCCTGATAGCTTACCAAGAGGTTCTGTTTATATCCAACGGCAAGCATTTGATTCTGTTTTATAAGTAAAAGCAACACTCTTTCAGACCACAAATTTTGTAGATAAGGAAAATAATTTATGGACCAAAGTTTATAAATAAAACAAAGGATGGCTGATTTACCAGCTCCGGAGTTCATCCATTCCCATTACTCTTACGCTCCTGTTTGGCGGTGGCTTGTTATTGCCTCCATTGTTGCTATGACGATCGGAGTTTCAATCCACCATAACCTGGGGGAAAACATCTTCTCCCCAATTTGAGAAAGTAAGACGTTAAAGAGTACAAAAACTAATACCTAAAGAAACTAAACCAAAGGCCATGGATCCATCTACCACTCACAATCCGAATCTATACAGAAGAGAGAGTTTTGGGGAAACTCAGACAGCGCACAGGTGTGTGCCACAAGGAGAAAAGGACTGGAGAATTCAGTCGGAGAAGAGAGCCACGGTAAGATTATTACAGAAAGAACAACTCATTCTCTTCTCCCTTTCTCAACACATTTCTACTACGAAATTGAAGCACTGATTATTCAGGAACATAAAGCAGACAATACTCAGCATTCTGAGTAAACACAACTTAAGCATGAGTATACGGTTTACGTTGGATAATCTTAACCGTCGGCATATGAGTTTAGGTTAGTTAAAATTTAAATTAGAGCTTCATGAAGTTAACAACAGAGTCTAACTCCAAAATGTCGAACTCACCAAATAAGCCATATTTCAGAAAGGAAATGAAAATTTTCATCAAGAACAAAGTACTTCACAAATCTCGAACCACTATGTTCTTGTTGTTGAATATTGTATACCATCTCACCAGAACAGCAGTACCTAACTAAAGAAGAAGTAGCTAAACTACAGAGGATGGGAAAATCAAACGGGAAATCCTAGAAAAAAACCCGTCATGTTAATTTGGAGAGACGCATCGTAAAAGCAATGGCATGAATAGACCTTGACTCTACGTCCGTTATGAGAATCTCCTTGCCAGCTCGTATAAAATATACTATGAATTGACCAGCAAAATCATTTTGCCGCTACTGTTCCCATGGGGAAACCGCCGATCGACAAGTGGGTGTCTAGGCATGAGATCGGCCTGTAGTCGAGGGAATGAGAAGATTGAAGAAAGGTATACAAAAGGCGGATGAATAAGAGATCTCGCCTGCTAGAAAATCAAATATGTTCTCACCACTTTTGTCCATTCCACCTCTGGATGAAAAGGGATGAGTCATAGGCAGCGTAGAGAGATTGATCTAGAGGGTCTTTCCCTTCTTTTTCTGTTTCACCTTTGTCAATCTCAAGGAAGAGAGAGGGATTTCTGGAAGAATAAAAAAAATCAGTAAGAAATGGGTATAGAAATATGAGGAAAGAACACGGAAAAATAAAACAACAAACCTTGAAACAAACAGGAAAATCACCAACTCTTCTCTTGTTGTGTGGGATTCTTGTTTTCCCTCTTTCCTTCTTCTTGCAGCGAATAGGAGAGGGTGGGAAGAGATAAGAGAAAGGAAACCAAAAAATGAAAAATGCAGGAATAAACAACTCAATACAATGCCCTTAAAGCTTTCATATATATATAATAATTTTATTTTATAATATAAGGTTTTCATGAGGGTGTAGAACCTCCTCATGGAATATAAGGTTTTCATGAGGTTGATCTTGAGCCGCCATCCAATCACGAATACCATCATTTAAGAGAATATTTCTGGTGTAAAAAAGTCTCAAATTCAGGATCTTCCGATGCACGTATTTCCTGAGAAACAAAAACATAAGCGTGTAGATTCAGAGCCAAACCGACTTCTCTAAGATTACTCAACCATAACCGGTTACTGGTACAAATAACATAAAGAAATGAGAGACTCAATCCATTACCATGACTAATAAGATGATAAGCATGGCTTTTTAAAATATTCCGCTTCTCCTCTTAGTTAGAGAGGAGCAGAGACCGCTCGATCTTATCTTGTTGGTTCTTCTTCAGTGCAACACTTGTGATAAAAGCAGCCATATCCGGAGGACTCCCTCTGTCTCCTACATTTGTAAACAAATTATATTCGGCTACAAGAGTTAGCAGTAAACGAAGGCTGCCAGCCTCAAAGCACGGCATGACTAACCCCCTCAAACTACGTATGGCTGCATAGAAATTGCCCCTTACCTTAGCACAAACTATCAATTTATATATATGCTAAAATTGAAATGCAGCCAAGGGAGTCAGTAGAACATCAAAGAATTCCCTATGCAGTTTCACTTATTTAAAGAATAACACAATGTTTTCAATCTAATTCTTCATGTTATCTACTGCAAACATGAAGACAAGATGACTAAAATTAACTCTGAAAAACACATGGAATCCAACAAAGTCCAGCATGCAGTACATTCTAAAGAGCAGTTAAATAACACCCTTGAGCACTGACTGCATCAGCATCAATTTCAGGATTCAGTCATAACCATGGATGCCGCCAATATTGTAAACCAAGAAGAAAACGAACTGAAGAGATAACCTTATTTCAACTCCCACCCGTGGAACGGATAGAAATGGGGAGCACAGCACAGATATGTCTTGGTAGCTAGCTAGGTAGGACGAATCCAAAGAGAGAAATGTGATCTAAGAGAGTAGAGCTTATCATAGAAAGGAGCGGTAGTAGACAGCAGGCGCGGTGTCGGGTATTTGGAAAAAGCTTCGAAAGCACCATCAGTTCCAAAGGTGGAATCTTTAGCAGGACGAGGGAGGTTGTGTGGTCCCACAGCATAAAACGATGTCTTGCCGCTGGAGCACTGGAATCTCACATAATCAACATCGTAGTCTCATGTTGAAGGCCGCCACCCTCCAGTATCGAAATCGAATACTACACAGTTGCGATAGATGCCATCTTTGACAACAAGCTTTCCATCGACCTCGAACATGCCCCCAGAAGGCCAGCGCCAGCTAGGAGTGCGAGGCTCTACTGGTCGAGGAACGAGCCAGCGCCAGAGTCTTGTCGCAACCTCAAATCCCGCCAACACTAAATCCTGGAAAAGGCAGTAGAAAGTCCCTCTCAAGTACACCACAGACTGCAAGCTCAGCTGGGTTTCGAAGGCAGGGTTACAGATGGCTTCTGGTTCCATAGTCCAATTACTATAACTACTAGTAGTTGCCACATCAGCTTCATCGAGTACCACTGCCTGGCACGTGCCAACCGTGATCTCACTCTGGCAGCGATGCTTGGAATAATAAGGTTCATAGATATTGCGGTGAAGAATGGAGAGGGCGAATACTTGGATGATGGATGAATCATGATCCACCGGAGGAGCAAAGGTGATCGCAGCCACTTTTCCTGGTACATAGAGTGAGGGGAGGTTCATCATCTGGTCTCTGAATGGAGAGTAGAGGAACAATTCGAATCCTTGTGACAAGTTATTAGAACCCAAAAGTACGGGGGGATTTTGCTCTGGTCTTTCGTTCTGATGCTTCTTTACCAATGAGAAGACAACCTTTTCGCGAATCAAAAGCTACTATTCTGCTGTCACGACTGCCGAACTCCTTTCTTTTTCTCAGCGGGTACACCTTTTGTTTCCATGGATCAAATATCACTGGATCAATCACATGCTTGCCATTCATCAACCACGGCTGCCGTTCCATCAAGTTTAATGCCGTTGTATCCTCGCACAGCAAAATCATACGTGGAAGAAAATCCTGGTCTAGGGCTGGTGCCGGAGGAACGTCTCGCCTGCTCTTACACACGCTATGGCAACAAATTTGATCAAAATAACTCAAACGCCCAAACACGATTCTCATGATTTCCACCGGCAGCTCAATCCAATTTGGCCCTCCGCTGCTGCTGCAACCTCTTAGTCTTTGACATTTTCTAACGGTCCACTTCTTCCTCATCTCCCTATTTGCTTCTTCTCGAACTTTAATTGAACATCTTTCTCTCAATTGTTTGAATCGCAACTATATAAACAGCAAGGAAATCCGAATCTATAACTGAAAAGGATATCCGCATCAAACACTGCAAAGGAAATCCGGAAGGGAAACGGTAACGGGGACAAAAGCCCTTACCTTTACAGACAACAATCACGCTTCTCCGTCAGATCTCGACTCTACTTTCAACGATGAATTCCGGTGAAGATGGTGGAATACCCGACCCGTCGGAGATATGGATCTTTTATGCGCCAGTCTTCCAGACGCCTACTTTAAACGTCGGTCGGCTTGTGAGCATAGATTCGATGATGATAATTGAGCTTTCTCCTCAGATGGATGAGATGGGAGAAACTGAGCCAAATGCTTGCAGGAGTTGAAAGTGAAACAGACAAGAGAAGAAGGCCAGGGCCAGGGTGTTCAAACGAATTGGTTACGGAGGTACCTATAATGAACTGTTATTTACCGCCCGTAAAATTATTATTTGCCGCCCATAACTTTGAGTTAAATGACACTTTTGCCCTTTAGAAACTCTACCACCAAACACTGCTTAGCCTCCGACGAGAATCCCTCCCTCTGCCGGTAAATTGCCGCCGGCCACAATACCAACCTTCCCCAGCACCCTTAATCTTTTCTCCCCGCTTTTCTCCAAGGCACGCTCAACCTACCAAAATTTTCCGCTGGGGACGGCGATCAACACCCATGATCCCTCTCGATTGAAACTCTCATGTGTCTTACCAGCATTGGTTTCCCGACAACATCGATCATCTTCCTGGCATCGTCACCGTCCGACGAAGATGCGAGGTCCGACGTTGGCTTTCGGATGGCGGGGATAGGATCGCTCGCTGGTTGTCGGGCCAGGTTAGCGGCTCCATTCATCGGCGTCGGATGGGACGGGGTCCACCGACGCAATCGGACGAGGTCCGCCCGTCAGCGTCGGACGGTGTCCGCTCGCAGCAGTCGGACGGGGTCCGCTCGCAGCAGTCGGACGGGGACCGCTCGCCGCAGTCGAACGAGGTGCACCCGCCGACGTAATCCCGGCGTTGGACCTGTCCCGGTGACTTTTTCTGATAATCACTTAATTATCAAGGACAATGGAATTTTTTTTTTTTTTTTTTGTTTGAAGGGAGGACAATGAAATTTGTTGCTACCAAGGAAAACGAATTTTAATAATTCATTACCTATTCTAGGTATAATCACTCAATTACATAACCTAATGTGTTTGTCTCGTAAGTGAGTTTAATCACTTAAGGTAATTCTTTAAATAATTAACTTGATTCCATCTAATTGCATAACCTAACGTCTAATTGCCCAATTAACTTGTTTCCATATCACCAACGAAAATTTTATTTTAATTAAGGTAAGTTTAGGTTTTTCTTAATTTCAAATTGTTTGTCTGAATTTAATCCCTTTAAATAAACCTTTAATAATTAAAAAATATCACGAAAAAGGTAATTACTTTAGGTTATTCTTAATTCCTGTTTTTGTGTCCGTCAGTTGAGTATAATCACTTTCGGTAACTCTTTTTTTTTTTTTTTTGTCAAAATAGTTAAGGGAATAAATGTAGCAAGGCTGGGTTTTGAACGTGGAATTAGTTAAATTAATGATTATTTAACAGAATGAAATTAAATTAGTTAGATTAGTAATTAAATCATTCTAGTATGTAAAAACAAATAAATTAGAGAAAATAGTGATAAAATTAGAGAAAATTATGTAGAGTTTGATTAAATATTTTATATTATGTTAAAGTTGGGTTTGACCGAATTAGGTTTAATCTTTGACCAATTAGGATTTAACGAGTTTAGGGTTTGACTTTGACTAATTAGGGTATGGTTAAGCTGAATTAGGGTTTGACCACAGTTGAACCAACAATGACGATAAGAAGAAGAAGAATCTACTAGATGGAACTAGACCAACAGTGAGGATAACAAAAGGAAAGAAAGCATCTATCCCTAGGGCTGGGAAACGGTGCGGTCTGGTCCAGACCAGACCATATATACGGTCTACGGTCCAGACCGAGAGGCTAAAGTATAGACCACAGACCAGACCACAGACTATACGGTCTGGTCCAGACCACGCCTGTGCGGTCTGGTTCGGTCTGGTCTGGTCCAGATAGACCACACTCAACGAAAAATGAAAAATTTGTTTAGTCAACCACACAAAAAATTGAACCAATAACCAAGAAAAATAATTGTTATTTGCCTTAAAACATTAATCCTAACATGCATGAATAATTTTGATACTCTAAATCTTAGTACATAACCAAGATACAAAGTAAAAGCATCCCAGCTTGCACCATAATGTCATAAACATTAACATAATATGGAGACACGATTATCTCTACTCTGTGGTTAAATGTGGTTGTAACATTAACATAATGTCATATGGAGACACGATTATCTCTACTCTGTGGTTAAATGTGGTTGTGAATGAAGAAGGGAAGAGATTCACAAAATTAAGGTTGAGACTTGGGTGTCGTTGTGGGGGTTTGGAGAGTGGTCGAATGGGCTGTTAACACGTATTGACAAGTCAGTTGGGTCTACGGTTTGGTCCGGTAAACCGCGGTCTAGACCAGACCAGACCATGAGATCAAATTATAAAATAATACAGACCATGGACCAGACCAGACCATACTTCACGGTCTACGGTCCGGACCAAACTGTGCGGTACGGTTTGGACCACGGTTTTTCTAACGGTCTGGTCTATTTTCCCAGCCCTATCTATCCCCCTTCATATACCTCGTACCCCTCTCAAAACCTAAGTTCTCATTCCAACCAAATAACTACCTTCAACTTCGATTCATTAAATCCTACTACGATAACATTTTAGAGGTAAAATTGTCTTTGCCTCCACTAACAACAATCATTCGCATCGTCAAAATATACATGCTAGGCTCAAGAAACACCTCATTACGACTCACATAGCACCCAAAAATCTTGATTGAAATTTTGTCACTATTCATTCATTTTTGTCTGGGATGTTCAATCGAGAAACTGTCAATTTTACCATATTTATATCCAAATTTTAAGGGATCGGTGAGGGTTTCAATAATTTTTCAAATTGATGTCTATAGTAATTGTGAAAAGATGTTTTTGCCCGAACCTCCGCAAGCCACAAAGAGCCCTCTTTACTCCCCGAATCCTTGGATAAATTTTGATAAAACATATTTTAAAGATGATCTAATTAATTATGAAATTAATAAAATTAAAAATGTTTTAATAAATTTAATAAATATTTTATAACCATTCTCCATAATTAAAATGAATTACCCATGTCCAAAAAAAGAAATAGCCATTATTATAGAAGTATTTATAATAATTTACAATGAAATATGCATACTTTTTACACACTACCTTTTTGATAATTTTAATTATTTATTTACTAATATACTTAACTTACAAATTCGGTACAAATTATTACATCTTAAAAGCTGTACCATTAATGTTGTCATTTAGTGCTCTGTTATGTATTCCTTCTCAATTACTCACATCCCATTATATCAAATCCATTTCCTTAATTAATAGCCGACTAAATTAGTGTTTAGAATTATCAATTATTAATAAAATTTTCCTTATTTTATTCCCCTTTTCTCTCCCCCGTAATCCCTCCACCGTCACTAAAATTGGGAGAGGTTGTCGCCGCCGCCGTGGAGAAAAAAATTACTATCGCCATCGAGGAAGGAGCTCACCACTAAGGGCAGGCTTTTTTTCTTTTTTTATTCTCCCTCCGCTCGCCGGCGTCGGGCGTGGTCCGACCGGCGAGGTCGGACGGGGTTTGCCACCGACGACGGAGGGGATCTCAAGCTGGCAGCGTGATATCGCGCTGGCGGCGGCGGTATTGATATGGCACCGACTGATATTGTGATCTGCTGTTGGTGTAATGGTTGAATGAGAGTTTGTGTTATAAAAATAAGGGGTAAAAAGGGTATATTAACTAAAATTATGGGCGGCAAATAGTAAATACTCGGGCGGCAAATAACAACTCTCTAACTATATTAACCCGTACATTCGGTTAATTTGGTTTGATTATTTTGGATAATTAGTTTGGTTTGGTTTGGTTTGGTTAAATAATTTAGCTTATTTGGTTAGGTGGTTTGGTTTCAACACTACTAACCAATGAAATCAATTAACCAATTAATGATACATCTAATAGACAAAATTATTTATACTTCCATGCAACCAACGAAACCAAACTTTCGTGATTCCCTATTTTATTTCTATGTGCACAACAAACTAAAGCATTATGAGTCAAAAATTAAATGGGTCTGCCTATTTACTAAACCAAAACATTTTGGACAACTACTAAACTGTAGGATTACGTACAATACCATGACACTTATCTTAAACTATGTATAGTTTAAATATTTTATATGAGAGCTTTAACTTCCTGATCAGTGGTATTGATATGTATTTAATATTTATGTGAAGGATTTGTTGTAAGCTAACTATATTAGGTGCAGAGATGATGAATGATGTATTAACTCGAATGATGATGATAATCATGGATGGTTAGTCTTATTATTATTGCTTATATATAATGATAGTTTACGATAGAAATATAATATGGTTATGTTTTTATTCATTAACATGATAATTGTTTTCATGTAATGTTACGCTATTTGGTTAATCTGATTATCCGATTAACCAAATCAATTAATCTTTGGTTTGGTTAATTTGGTTTTTGTGTTAATTTGGACTGCTTGGTTAAGACATTTTATTCCATGGTTAATGAAATTTAGCCTTAATTGGTTTGGTTATTACCACGGTAACCATTTGAACACCCCTAGCCACGGCAGATAAAGAGATATAGCTTACAAGTGTTGTTATTTATTGGCGTCGAAGGGTTTTGTTTTGTCATTGCTGCTAGGGGTGGAAATCGGTACGGTATCGGTATCCCAATACCAAATACCGAAATCCCGAATACCGAATTACACCCTAAATCAATACCAATTCCAATCCCTAAATAATTTCGGTATCCCAATCCCTAAATATTTCGGTATCCCAATCGGTACTTCGGTATCTCAATCGGTATTATCGAATACGAAATCAAGTACTTTTACAATTAATAATTAAATATACAAATTAGATTTGATCGTTTAATATAGGACAAAGGGACTAAGCAAAGACTCTTGAGTTTGGCTAGAACTAGGATATGGATAAGGAGAATGGAGGAGAGGTGACATCTTAAGTTTTTGACATTGGTAATCATTAATTTGACGAAGTGGAGGCTGAGAGAAGACTAATACTAGTGTTTCTTTTTGGTGTTATGAAAATAACAATAGATTGGTGGTTGAGGGTCGTGTAGTAGTGTATGTGAGAGTCTAGTTGAGAGGATAAAATACACACTAGCTTATATTTTGATATTGTTCGGTATTTCGGTATATACTGATCCCAATCCCATAATCCCTAATACCGAATAACAATTGAAATTGAAATTGAAAGTAATTTGCTCATTGCCTAATCTCTAGATCAACTTTCCATCATGAACATCAATCATCGCTTTCTAAGTATCAAGGAAAGGTCGACCAAAGATAAGAGAGTTCAACATCAGAAGTAATATCTGTGATCACGAAATCAGCAGGGAATATGAAGGTCCCTACTTTCACAAGCACATCTTCTATTATCCTCTTAGGATGCGCGATGTATTTGTCAACCAATTGAATGCTCATGCCCGTAGGATTCTATTTTCCTAATCTTAATTTCTTTTGCATAGCATATGACATAACATTTATATTGGCACGTAAATCAGCCAAAGAATGCTCAATAGATTGTTTACCAATGGTGCAAGGTAGAGTAAAACTACCTGGATCTTTGCGGTTCTCTGGTAGCTCGTCTTAAAGAATGGTCGAGCATGTCTCATTAAGGAGCATTGTAGCAGTCTCGTCCATCTTCTTCATATTGCCCAGAATGCCCTTCAGGAATTTTGAGTGTTTGGCCATATGGAGCATGGCTTCCATGAATATCATGTTAATATGAACTTGCCTCAGAATGTCCAGGAATGATTCGAAATGAGCTTATAGCTTTTCAAGGTGAAGATGTGAGGGTTATGACACCTTTCGTTTATATGATACTACTGTCTTAGGCTTAGGCGCAAGAGGAGATGAATGGGTAGATGCCTTGTCCTCGTCTCCTTTTCCATCCTTATTTTACTTGAGATCATACTTCTTAGCCTTGATATGGCTATCATCTAGTTGTTTTCTACTCCTGGTGGAGATGGCACTCAGGTGCCCTTTGGGTTTTGATTGTGTTGCTCGGTAAGGTACCTAAGGGTCTCTTAGAGAGATGCTTACAGATGGATCCCATATGAATTTCCAAAAATTATATCGCAGCTTACTGGTTCCTCTGAAGGGCTTCCATACACTGGAAGCGACTTTCAGTACTCGCCATAAGTTTATTGATTTTAAGATCGAGGTTAGCACTAAATTTCAAACAGATGCCATCCTGGTTGGGCTTCTTCTCTACTTGAGGAAGAAGGAACCAATTTTTCTTCTACTTGAATTGGTTTTGGGGATTGAATCCAAGAGGAGGCCTATGATTGTTCTAACCATTACAAGAGAAGTTGGGGTGGTTCCTCTATTGATCGTTACGTAGAGTAAATCAAGTAGAACTTAGAACGAAACGAGACGGGATTTACGTGGTTTCCTTGCTCGATAGAAATCGAACAAGACTAGTCCACGGGAGGGTCGTAGCTTTCTTATTTCACTTGTTCATCAACGTTTCCTGTACATTGCATATATATACATTCGGCATCCTCATTAACCCTAGCTGATACCTCTCTGACCTAATGGGCCAAGCTCTTTAATATAACAAGGCTTTGGGCCTTTAGGCCGCATCATATTACTCAACACCCTCCCCCAAATTGATGGGAGTTCTCATCATCAATTTGCTCGCCAAGAATGAGTGTCGAGTAACCATAAATGCCTTGGTAAATAGATATGCAATTTGGTCTTCAGAAGCAATGTAGAAGATACAAAGAGTACCATCACGAACTAGATCACGGACGTAGTGGATGTGTACCTCTATATGCTTCATGCGATCGTGAAGAACTGGATTAGTAGCAATGCGGATGGCACTGGTGTTGTCAACGTAGAGTTCCATCGGGGTGGCACACTTGACACCAAGATCACCCAATAAGCGATGCAACCACTCGAGTTCGGATGTCACATCAGACATGGCGCGATACTCGGCTTCGGTGGAAGATTTTGAGACTCGGTCCTGCTTCTTACACCGCCAAGAGATAACCGAAGACCCGAGACGAATACACGACCCAGTAGTGGAGCGCCGTGTATCAATGCAGCCAGCATAGTCAGAGTCGGAGAATGCCTGTAGAACTAGTGATCCCTGTGATGGAAGATGAAGACCCACATCTCTGGTACCCTGTAAATATCGCAATATCCTGTGAACTGTCGCGAGGTGGTCCGTACGAGGTGCAGACATGAATTGACTAACAATCTGTACGGCGTAGGCAATGTCTGGGCGAGTAGAAGCAAGATAGATGAGGCTACCTACTATGCTGCGATACTGCTTCCCACCGTCCGGCAAAAGATCACCAGAGTCCCTCCCCAGCTTTAGGTTAAGCTCAATGGGCGTAGCAACTGGAGTACATTCACCATGGCGAGCAGCTTCCAATAGATCATCAATGTATTTTCTTTGACTAAGCAGAATGCTAGATGCAGAACGAGTTACCTCAAGAGACTGTTGAAGTAGACATACCGAATCAGGCGGACCTACGTCATAGCCAGGGGGACGTTCCATATAAACTGTCTCTTTTAGCTCCCCGTGCAAAAAGGCGTTCTTGACGTCAAGCTGATAAAGCGGCCAACCACGAAGAGCCGCGACCGCAAGAAGAGTTCGAACTGTCACCATCTTTGCCACAAGAGCAAAGGTTTCCTCGAAGTCCACCCCGTACTCCTGTGTAAAGCCCTGTGCTACAACCCGAGCCTTAAACCGCTCGATAGTCCCATCGGGATGAACTTTTATCGCGTAAACCCACTTGCTACCAATAACAGGAATCTCAGGTGGGGGACGAGGAACAACAACCCAAGTGTTTTGTGCATGAAGTGCCGAGATCTCCTCCGTCATTGCCCCGTCCCAATGAGGGTCGCCTTTGGCCTGCGAGTAGCGAGTAGGAACCTGGACCGGAGCAACCTGAAAGGAGACATAATCCAGAAAACGGGCAGGAGGTTGCCCCAGATTCGTGCGCGTGGAACGGCGGGGAGGAGCAGGAGTTGGCGCAGTCGATGATGAGGAGGAAGTGTCGGATGATGCTGGGGACGAGGGGGCGGGAGAAGAGGCGTCCGAGTGGGGGCTTGGCGGTGGGTCCATGTCGTAGAAGTGATCACCATCATCATCTTCGTCTGGGAAGGACGGAAGGTCCAGGGAAGTGTCAAAGAGAGAAGTAGACTCAGACGGGGTGGAATAGAACATTAGGTTCTCGAAAAACACGACATTACAAGCTATACGAAGACGACGAAGGGAAGGGTCATAAAATAGATAGCCTTTATGAATGTCGCTGTAACCTAGGAATGCACATTTCGCAGTCTTAGATGTGAGCTTAGTGCGTTCAGACTTAGGAAGTAGGATAAAGCACAGGCAACCAAAAACACGGAGACGAGAGTACGGAGGGTGTTTAGAAAACAGCTTGAAGTACGGACTTTCTTGACCTAAGACCGGAGTAATCTGATAATTTATGAGGCGAACAGCAGTAGAGACTGTCTCAGGCCAGAAAGAGGAGGGTACACGAGAGGCCAAGAGAAGAGCTCGAGTAACCTCCATCACGTGACGGTTTTTCCGTTCCACAAGGCCGTTTTGTTAAGAGACTCCAGGACAAGACTTTTGGGAGAGAATTCCTAGGGATCGATATAACTCGAGAAGGGGAGTAGAGCTGAATTCTCCTCCAGGATCATACCGGACTACACGAACAGTTCTATCGAATTGGGTTTGAATCATTTTAAGAAACTCAGTGGCTATGGCTCGAAGATCAGATTTTTGACGCAAACAATAGACCCATGTATATCTGGTAGCATGATCAACAAAGAGGGCAAAATACTTATAGCCATGACGAGAGGTAACGGGACTGGGACCCCACAAGTCTGTATGAATTAAATGTAAGGGTTCACTAATGATGGTTTGACTCGAAGGAAAAGAAATGCGAGTAGTTTTCGCCTCCACACAACTCGTGCAAGAAAAATCGGACAAATGTGGCACATTATTCCCAAATAACTGTTTCTTGAACATAGTACCTAACCGAGAAGAATTTGGATGTCCCAATCGGGCATGCCATAACTGAAAATTGTGATCACCGAGACTCGAAAAAACAGATTGAGGAGACAACCTAGACACCGAAGGGTTTGAAAGACACGAGACTGCAGACGATGATGATGATGATGGAAGCTTGCCGAGTTGCTCCAAGTAGTAAATTCGCCCACTATTGCTACCCCTGCCTATCTCCCGCCCCGTCTTCAGATCCTGAACAGAGCACCTAGACGGTGCAAAAACAAACGACAACCACTCTCAGTAAGTTGTCCAACAGAGATCAAACTTGGCACAAGTTTCGGAACATAATACGCGTGAGGTAACTCCAAATTTTTTTCTTTAATTACCCCCATTCCCGCAACAGGTATACGTGATCCATTTGCTACTTGTAATGAAACATCATTAACTGGAGATATATGTGAAAGACTAGATATGCTATTCGTCATGTGATTAAAGCAGGCCGAATCAAGGATCCAGCGAGGAGACTTACCGGAGACTTGCATACTAGCAAATGCCGAGGTGATGGCCTTATTGACGAGCTGCTCGAGATGCGCTGAAGTCACCATAATTCCTTCAGCTCCCGGAGCAGCTTCCGTAGCATATGCACGTCGAGAATCATGGCCAGCTGCTACTGTGGGAGGACGCCACTGGCCAGCATTGCGAGGAGCGCCCTACGACGAGCTGCTGCTGCCGCCGTTAGCGCTGCCGTGAGCTGGACGCGGGGGAGCGACTGGGCATTCAGGCACGATGTGGCCTGTTTGCTTACAGTAGACGCAGAAATTCCGACGTCTACAGTACTTCTTGGTAATGCCCCTTGGCATGACAGTGGAAACACTCCACTTCACGGCGCGCTGTCGACGGGGACCTGTAGGCAGCAAAAGCAGAATCCCCAGCTTCAGAACTCGCGCCGCCCTTCCCAGCTGCAAAAACCGAGGGTTCGCCATTACCAAGTCGCGCATCAATCCCGGCCTGAGTACGAAGTCTGGTTTCTTCTCGGATGAGGGCACCGAGGACTTGCTCCAATTGAAGACCCTCGCGATTAAGCAAGGTTGATCGTACAGCCTCATATTCTGGCTTCAACCGCGCCAAGAATTGAAGGGTGCGAGTTTTTGCTTTCTCAGCCCTTACCTCGGCCGACGCAGCGCCGGATAGCAGTGTCGCCGAGAGGATATCCTGCTCTGTCCACAGGAGTTTAGCATCATTATAATATGTAGCGATATCCTTGTCTCCCTGATACAGGTTGCCCAGCTCCACCTCAATTTCAAACTGCCGAGCAACGCTCGTCGTAGCATAAGTGTCCCGCAACGCCGTCCACATCGTAGATGATGTGGGGAGAAGACGCAGCCCCAAAACGATGGATGGATCCACCGATTTCAGAATCCATGATCTAACTTTTGCATCCGATTGCAGCCACTTGGTTACCTCTTGTTCGGTGGAAGGAGGAACGAGTGGTTTCGTTGTAGTGCCATCCAGAAATCCGAAGAACCCTTGTCCTTCAATGAACGTCCGAAATTGAAACTCCCATAAAGCGTAATTCTTCGAGTTGAGACGTGCATTGATGCTTTCCGAATCCATAGGCTCTGATACCATGTTGATCGTTACGTAGAGTAAATCAAGTAGAACTTAGAACGAAACGAGACGGGATTTACGTGGTTTCCTTGCTCGATAGAAATCGAACAAGACTAGTCCACGGGAGGGTCGTAGCTTTCTTATTTCACTTGTTCATCAACGTTTCCTGTACATTGCATATATATACATTCGGCATCCTCACTAACCCTAGCCGATACCTCTCTGACCTAATGGGCCAAGCCCTTTAATATAACAAGGGTTTAGGCCTTTAGGCCGCATCATATTACTCAACATCCTCAAACCAAGCTTATAAGGATTCATGACCAACTTCCATACAGTTCACAAGAGGCAATTGTACCCACATTCTTTGAACTTGCTAATCCTGCTCGTCTTTCATTATGCTCTTTTGTACTCAATCCTTATTCTTAATTATTATCCCTTTTCTAATTTCTTTGTCTGGCAGTAAAAAGGAAATCCATTAGAGCTTATGCTGGATTGTTTCTTTTGTTTGTCCTTTTGGTTCTTTCCAAGCTATGGTTTTTAGCCATTAATTTACTCGTGCTAAGGCGACAGGGATTCCTAGATGTGCTGTCATTTCGTTATTGGAGATTCCCAATGCCACATTGGAATTCCAGTTCGAGTGATGAAAACTGAGATAAATGAGCTTGTCAAAACGATAAAAAACAATTTTTTTACGGTTGGTTTGATTCATAGATTTGAAAATTTGGGATTTTGGTAAAATTGAGATTTTGGAAAATAATGGATATATAATGGATTTGGTGGTTTTATGGATTTGAAAAGGTATATTGGGGTAAATTGCAAGGTTGACAATTGGGATGACTGAAAACGTTCATGTTTGGTCACTAAAAATTAAATGTTTCAAATTTGGTCATTCTCCGTACAACTCCGTTAACTTTTGCTTATGTGACAGTCAACTCTTATAGTTGACCGTTAAAAGTGTGACATGGCAATTAAAAAAATAACAAAATAAATAAAATTTCAAATTTAATATTTTCCATCTCATTTCCAACTATTTGAAAAATAAAATTACATACAGAGGAACCAACTGCTGTTGCTGCTTCGATGCTGTCGGCGGCGATGGGAGCGGCATCACCATTGATCCCAGCTGTAAATGACTTCGTTTTCCCCCTTGGAAATCCAGGTTCGGGGAGGAAAGGTTGAATCTGGGCATGAAATGCAAAGGGGCTTGAATTGATGGGTTCCCTCTAGTACACACTATTGCTTGTGAGAAGGGCCACATTGGGGCTTTGGTGGACGTTTGGGGGACCATTGAGTGGCCGCCACTACCTTCACCTCCGTCGCCAACAGTTGTGACCAGTAGCATCCATAACATTTTTTTGGCTCCGAAGTTGGGACCTACCTCCATCGCACACATCGCAATCGCCGGAACGATGTTGGATAGACGGAGTAGCGGAGAAGATGATGACGACAATGACGCCGACCCTACTTCCTACTACTGATGTTTGGTGATTTGTTTAGAGATCCCCTAACGAATTTTACTTTGTGAGAAGCTTATCACTTCAATCCGTGCAAGTTATTATCAATGATTAGCACGTGTCCACAACTACCCCATCCTAGACCAAGTTTAACCTAGGGTGGCATTGTAGTATAGTGGTAATCAAGTTCGTATTCTACTCGGGTCCTGATACCCTAGCCTACTTCCCACCTTATTGCTAATTATGTAATCAGTTTTGTGAGGTTTGAGTGGAGGACTTGGAGATGAGACTAGTCAAGAGATATATCAAAGCTAAAAGCAGGTCCTTCAGGGAACTAATCCTCCCCCTAGCTTAGGGTTACTATGCATGTAGGATACTTAGGGCTATCAAATGTGGTGAGGGAGCTCTTTTCCGTGGGCTTTCATGGTTATCCACACGCCTTCGTGTACGCCTCCCCTAAACCCATATAAAGTCACCTCGATCTAGGCTATCGTATCTGGGTATTAAGCTCGTGGCTATTTTCAATGGACACCATCCACCGTCCACACTAAGGTTTTATCCTGGGTTCTATCTAGGAAGGCTAACCTACGGCAGAGGTTCGGTTGCCTCGAACGCCCTATGTCCCTATTGATACATATATCTAGATTCAATTGATGACGCATACCCGTCTAACCCTAGAACTCCATACCCAGCGAAGAAGCATAAAGTAGGCTAATAGAGAAGATTAGGGTGACTTACCCAATCGCAATGAAAGATAGAATAGCATTCAAATCGACTAGATAAATACAATAATTGATTCAAACCTTAAAATATTCATTCATACATAATAAACCCTAAAACTAGGGTTTGGGGTTTAGAAATCCTAGTACCTTAGAATACTACTCCATAAAGGAGGAATGAAGAAACATGGAAGAAATTAAAGAAGACTTGAGTTGAGGGGGATGCTCCATTTCTTTTAGCTCCTTCTCCTTCCTTCTCATTCCTTCAACTCCTCTCTCTAGAACTAGAAATTTATCCCCAAAATCAGCCCTCCTGTCAAGGGAAAGGGGTCTTCTATTTATAGGCATTCTGGATTCGGAGAAGTTCACGGCCTAAGGCAAGGAGATTGCGGGTGGGATCTTTGAAAGGCAGACCGCAATCTCAAAATGCTGTCATCTTGGCTTTCTGGAAGGGGAAGATTGTGGGCCGACTTCGCGGTCGCGATCCCTGAGTTGTGGTCGTGATCTTCCTCGCGTGCAGTTAATGCGTTAGCCGTGACTTGACTAGGGAAACTCTCTGCTTCTCCGTGGATCCTTCCTCGCGAAGTTCGCCCCCTGAGTCTCTTAGTTCGCGGCCGCGATCTAGGGCTTCCAGGCGGCGATCTTCATATGGACTTCACGGTCCAGGGTTATGACCATGATCTTTGGCTTCTAGGCCACGATCTTCTATCCCCTGCTCCCTTGCTACAATTGTTACCTTATTTTGTACCTAATTCACATTTATCATCTAATACACCCTAAATTCGTTTCAAAACCAAATAGGAACGATATAAGGCAGTAATTGATGACATCCAAACAATTAAGCACATGAATTGGCACAAAATGGACCTTAATTTGAGGGTTAAATAATATCAATTTGGCTGTTATCAAACTCCCCCACACGTAGGCGTTTGCTTGTCCCCAAGCAAACCTACTCAAACCATATGCAACATGATAGATGAATCAATGAGGAATGCACACTAGTTCTTAATTGAATAAGAAGAGTAGACTGAGATGAATGCACGTTACTATAATCTTACTGGGCAAGCACAAACTCTCAGGTGAGGAACATACCTACTACCTTAGGCTGAACATTCAAGGTGTGCTCCGAGGGATTCTCAGACAACAAAATGATACTAGACCTATTGAAGGTGCACATTATTCTTTCTTACGCTTAGGATTTGTCATTTTTTGGTCTCCTTTTTCTTCGTTCATGCACATTGCACCGAACTTTTGCAAATTTTTCTTTGCATAATAGCTTCTCTCCCTTAAAAACCAAGAGCGGTTGAATCATAGCCTTCCCTATGAAGGTCACATGTGGGGAAGTTGATGGGCGGATTCGTCTTAGTCTGAGCACCACTTCCCAGCCTGCACTCCACATTGGGTTGCCACACATGTTGGGTAGAAACGAGAGCTATGAGGTCTTATGAATTACTAAAAGACACTTTGTACCTTGGGATATGATTCCGTGAGGAGGAGAGGTGTTTGTGGGATGGTAAGTAGTAAGAGATGATAGGGAAGCGGTAAAGCTATGAGAACCCCAAACACATCCTCGAAGGGCACTTCGAACCAAGAGAAAAACCAATGCTATCAAAGCCGAGCCGGAGTATGACCCGGTAACGTGAACGGCTCGGTCATTAGTGTTCCAGCCGGCATTAGACCGTTTAAAAACTGTTTGAGAACCGGTACAAAAAAAAAGATCAAATCAGCAAATTTACAATGGAAAATCTAACACTACCATTCTGAAACTTCTAGAAGACAGATCTAATCGATTAATCCCCCAGCAGTCCATTTCGTAAGCAAACTAGCTGCCCCTATCAGCAAATCTCAAAATCTACGCTAATCACGTCAAGATCAGACAAACGACTACTAGATCCACCACTAATCAAATACCTAGTAAACCAATCACCACCGACAGCCCAATAATACCCACACTGGAGAAATGCTAACATAGAAATCCCCAGAACCAACGGAAAGAGTGAAGAAGAAGAAGGGAGATGAATTACCCCGATGTCGGATGGCGCGCTGCTTGCGGCGACGGGAAGGAAGCGTTGGGGTGATGGTTGACGGCGGCAGGGTGGCGCCGCTCTCCCTCTGTCGTCTGTTCTACTTCTAGGTCGAAGATGAAGAAATAAAATGAAAGTTAGGGTTTTGTTTGGTTGCCCCATTCCACGATTGGCCTTTTTTTAGGGTAAACCAAACGGTCGAACCGCGCGACCGGCTTGAGCGGCTCGAGCAGTTAACTGCTTCGGGCGCTCGCCGGCCGCTGTATAAAACCGTGGCGGTTAAATAGCTGATCCGAGCCGGTTTTACGACCGGGTGGCGGCTTTGGCGGTCCGGCCGGCCGGCTCGGTTCGGCTTTGACAGCACCGAGAAAAACCCTTTGACGGTTTATCTCTATTCTTTGCTTGGTTGCCACTCACGTGAGAGCCTCTTTTCCTATTTTAAGCACAATTTGTAAGAGTTCCTAGTTCAACATAAAAGATATTCCCACACACATGTTCTTCCTAAAATAGTAAACATTATCAACTCACAAAAGAGGAAGAAGATGCTAAAATTATTCACACACTGGCACTCAATTCATAGTAAACATTATCAACTCACAAAAAAGGAAGAAGATAGTAAAATGATTCACACACTAGTACTCAATTCATGCAACTATCACCTAGTGAACACAACACACCGATCATCTAGTCAAATCAAAGCATGTTGAGTAGGAAAATGCAAGGACAAGATGCTTGGAACCATTTGGGCATAACATTATAGGTTCCAAAGCACTAATATTTGACCATTCATCACCACACATTAAGCAAAATTACTAGTACACACTCCCATAGGTATTCATCTACGTCTTACATTCATAAACAAGGGAGGATGATAGCAATATACAGTTCAATTCAACCAATTACGATAATCATTCAAACAATCATTCGAAAATTCATACACATTCCCCCCACACTTGAGCAACACATTGTCCTCAATGTGTGAGTTTCAAAAGGAAAGATCGCGAATGTTACCATAGGTTGGGTGTGGGTTGGTGAAGGTTCACAAGTGCATAAAATACAGAGGAAGACGATAAGAAGTTATAGGTACGATATATATATATATATATATATAAGTACGAAAAGTAAAACAAAAATAAAGTAAAAATTAGACATTGTTTTTATTAAAATAAAAAAAAGCAAAGAAAAAGAAAGATAGAACTTTAGGCCCCGGATGCCTAGAACTTAGTCCTCCACGGAGGGTCCTTCTTCTTCTTTTGTGTTGGTGCAAGGGGATTGAAGCGATCGAATTGGGCCAGTGCATCCACGATCGGAATGTTCATCTTCTCCATGATCGTGTGAAGGCACACCATGATGTGAAGTCTTGCTTCTTTCTCCCGCCTTTGGTTATGAAGGATAGCGGCTATCAAAGCCTCAACTCTGTAGTTGCTTGTGTTGTTGAGATGTGGGTAAACCGGTTGAAGAGTGGGAAGCCAACCTTCTTCGATCTCTCGCCGTTCTAACTTCCAGGAGTTGGAATACGGTTCCTTCCATATCTAATGTGTTGGTTGTTGGGAATGGAAGTCCCCGCACTCCCCAAATACCTCCGTTGTTCATATGTAGAATCCCGAGCTTCGACTTTAAGGTTTTGAAGGATATAGGAATGGTCATACTATCCATACGAAACTCGACAGCTCTGAAGTCGACTTTGAAGTATTTGGCCTACCGAGTAAAAAAGACTACCCCATGTAGTGAGGCAATCTGGTGATCCGTCTCATAGCGCTTAAAAATGGAAAGGACAACCAAACCGAGATGAGAAGGGATCGAGGTAAATGCATACTCTGAAAGAAGGTGATGTCTTAGCGGTGAGGTTGCCCTTGCTCCGGTTCTTTCCTCCCACGGGCCTAGCAATCACGTGGTGGATGAGCCGCCACTTCGGTTGTACTTCACTTGCTTTAGATAGCTTGACATCCCACTGTCGATTTTCGTATTTCTTTACCTCAGATTCATAAAATGCCTTTAAGCAAGAAAAGTCGGATTCCCTTGACAAGGTGGCAAAGGAGTCCGGTGAGTTAATAAATTCCATCGGGTATATATACATTGCTATAGTGAAATCCCGGATCGATAGTTGGCGATGCTCTTCTCCTAGTTGGAATTGAACGTTGTCTTCAAGGTCGGCGGCACCCCTCATATCTCAAATGGTAGGACTATTGACAAACTCCGGGACAAGCACGCGGTAAATATGTTCTTATATAGATAGCAACTTAAGTCATTCCAACTTCTGTACTTTAGAACAGATTGCCTTATCAATCCCAAGTTGCTCGAAGAGTATCAAGTTGAAACATGTACTCTCCCCTAAGGGCAATCCTTGAAGCCACAGAATTTGGTTTTGAATCTCTCGGGCACATGCTCCAAAAATAAATGAGTGATGTGCTCTACGCCACCTTCCATATTCATTCGATTATCTTGATGAAGTTCCCTTGTTTGTTGGTGAATAGGTGATGCTGGATGAGGTTCTTCAATAACTGCTCCCTGTGATTTGGATTTCCTTGCTTTCTTCCCGGTGCATTGGCGAGGATGAGAAGTATGAGAAGAGGAACTCTCACCACCAGCCATGCCCTTAGTCTCGTAAATTATCCTTGAAAACAAGTAGTACACAATGCAAAATCCATCAATCCAAACATCACATACCATAAGGGAAATAATGGCCAATAAACTATTATTAGATTTCTAAGCCCCCCCCCCCCAAACACACACTTAAGTGAGACTTAGACTTTGGCGATGCTCTGCTCCTAGTTGGAATTGAATGTTGTCTTCAAGGTCGGAGGCACCCCTCATATATCGAATGATAGGAGTATTGACAAACTCCAGGACAAGCATGCGGTAAATATGTTCTTATATAGATAGCAACTTAAGCCATTCCAACTTCTGTAATTTAGAACAGATTGCCTTATCAATCCCAAGTTGCTCGAAGAGTATCCAGTTGAAACATGTACTCTCGCCTAAGGGCAATCCTTGAAGCCACAGAATTTGGTTTTGAATCTGTCGGGCACATGCTCCAAAAATAAATGAGTGATGTGCTCTACGCCACCTTCCATATTCATTCGATTATCTTGATGAAGTTCCCTTGTTTGTTGGTGAATAGGTGATGGTGGATGAGGTTCTTCAATAACTGCTCCCTTTGATTTGGATTTCCTTGCTTTCTTCCCGGTGCATTGGCGAGGATGAGAGGTATGAGAAGAGGAACTCTCACCACCAACCATGCCCTTAGTCTCGTAAATTATCCTTGAAAACAGGTAGTACACAATGCAAAATCCATCAATCCAAACATCACATACCATAAGGGAAATAATGGCCAATAAACTATCATTAGATTTCTAAGTCCCCCCCCCCCCCCCCAAACACACACTTAAGTGAGACTTAGACTTTGGCGATGCTCTCATCCTAGTTGGAATTGAATGTTGTCTTCAAGGTCAGTGGCACCCCTCATATCTCGAATGGT
Organism: Linum tenue; assembly: GCA_946122785.1. Classification (NCBI taxonomy): domain Eukaryota; kingdom Viridiplantae; phylum Streptophyta; class Magnoliopsida; order Malpighiales; family Linaceae; genus Linum; species Linum tenue. The sequence goes on along the minus strand of CAMGYJ010000010.1, from coordinate 22,504,203 downwards.
AGGAGTATTGACAAACATCCAGGACCAGCACGCGGTAAATATGTTCTTATATAGATAGAAACTTAAGCCATTCCAACTTCTGTAATTTAGAACAGATTGCCTTATCAATCCCAAGTTGCTCGAAGAGTATCCAGTTGAAACATGTACTCTCGCCTAAGGGCAATCCTTGAAGCCACAGAATTTGGTTTTGAATCTGTCGGGCACATGCTCCAAAAATAAATGAGTGATGTGCTCTACGCCACCTTCCATATTCATTCGATTATCTTGATGAAGTTCCCTTGTTTGTTGGTGAATAGGTGATGGTGGATGAGGTTCTTCAATAACTGCTCCCTTAGATTTGGATTTCCTTGCTTTCTTCCCGGTGCATTGCCGAGGATGAGAGGTATGAGAAGAGGAATTCTCACCACCAGCCATGCCCTTAGTCTCGTAAATTATCCTTGAAAACAAGTAGTACACAATGCAAAATCCATCAATCCAAACATCACATACCATAAGGGAAATAATGGCCAATAAATTATCATTAGATTTCTAAGTCCCCCTCCCCCCCAAACACACACTTAAGTGAGACTTAGACTTTGGCGATGCTCTCCTCCTAGTTGGAATTGAATGTTGTCTTCAAGGTCGGTGGCACCCCTCTCATATCTCGAATGGTAGTATCGACAAACTCCAGGACAAGCACGCGGTAAATATGTTCTTATATAGATAGCAACTTAAGTCATTCCAACTTCTGTAATTTAGAACAGATTGCCTTATGAATCCCAAGTTGCTCAAAGAGTATCCAGTTGAAACATGTACCCTTACCTAAGGGAAATCCTTGAAGCCACATAAGTTGGTCTTGAATCTCTCGGGCACATGCTCCTAAAATAAATGAGTGATGTGCTCTACGCCACCTTCCATATTCATTCGATTATCTTGACGAAGTTCCCTTGTTTGTTGGCGAATAGGTGATGGTGGATGAGGTTCTTCAATAACTGCTCCCTTTGATTTGGATTTCCTTGCTTTCTTCTCGGTGCATTGGCGAGGATGAGAGGTATTAGAAGAGGAACTCTCACCGCAAGCCATGCCCTTAGTCTCGTAAATTATCCTTGAAAACAAGTAGTACACAATTCAAAATCCATCAATCCAAACATCACATACTATAAGGGAATAATGGCCAATAAACTATCATTAGATTTCTAAGTCCCCCCCTCCCCCCCCCTCCCCCAAAAAAAAACACACACACACACACTTAAGTGAGACTTAGACTTTGGCAAAAGGAGGGAAATTAGATGGAGAGATAGCTCCAAGATAATGAATACTAGGATATCCCAAATCGATGCAAATATATTTAATACAAGTCACCTTATGCAAATAAGTTGATGCCCAATAAAAAACGATTAAAATAACGACCCTACGTGGTTGAGGACTTTCTACGAACACTTAGTTGGCAGTTGTTGAGAACATAATAATTGCATGATAATAGCTCACCAAGGTCTCAAGAATTGCATAGCAAGTTCATAAAGTGAAGAGAAGCAATCTTATGCCCTAAAAGTTTCATTCAAAGAAGAAAATAGGCATTGAAGATCTCAAGTATTCAACACATGCTAGGTAAGTGACACGCTACGACACAACACCAAACTGCGACCAAGTGTAATCGTAGTCCAGAAATGCAGTAACAGGAAAGCTCTAGTTGTCAACCTGGGGTCTAGATCTACTGCCTACTCCGTGAATATCTATGATCTAGGAAACTAAGTCGAGTGATTGTGATTTTAACTAAAAGCAGTAAGAGAGCAGGAAATGGTTCGGTTTTCTAAAGCAAGGGAAGAGTCACTCGGGAATGAGTCCCCCTAGCTCCTTAGTTAGGTCACAGTTGATTACCCTGGGTTGATTAACTGATGATTAAATTGCGGAAGATCCGACAGTAGCTTGGAATCTCTTAAGCTGACCAAGCCCTCCCAGTCCAACTACCTGGCAGACGACTAGTCTTCACCGGGATAGAAAGCTAAGGCTATGAACGCAGAACTCCACTACTGGAATTGGATTCCAGTACAAAGAAGTAAATCGATTAACTCTCGTATAATCAATCTACCACTACCGATTGATGAAGCTCTAACAACCTAATCAGATTCTATCTATCTCAGGTTGCAGCAGAAATCAAGAAAAGATGATCAGACTTAAATTGACTCAATAAATCATGCATCAATCGATTAAAATCAATCATTATAATAATCCCAAGTCATTACAATCAAGATCCCTAACACATGGAACTAGGGTTCTTCATACCCAAGTGAAAGAAAGTTCTACTCCATAGAGAGAGAGGAAAACAGAAATCAGAGTAGTCATACTCATAATAATGAGGATAATCTGCTCCGGGATGATCTTCACTCCTAGGGATGCAATCTATGCTTCAATGGTGAGAAATCCACTCCAAATAGCTCCTAGGGTTTGTTCTTCGCACTTTCTCTCTCTAAAACTCTGTTTTTGCTCCAAAAAGTCGATTTCCCCTCATTTGGCTCGAATCTGCCTCAAAAACCCGATTTTGGGCGAAATACGGGCAGAATTACGGAAGTAATCATGGTCTGCCCGTAATTCACCCAAAACGCGCGTTTCACTAAACTCTGAGGAAGGTAATTACGGTCGTAATTACCCAACTCGTTTCACTAAAATCTGAGGAAGGTAATTACGATCGTAATTACCCAACTACTGCCAGTATTTATGTAATTACGACCGTAAATGAGTCCACTCTTGCTCGTAATTTGCTCTGCGACAGACATGCTCAGGGATTTGGCTCGGCATTGCATTTACGGGCATGACAGAAGCAATTACGCCCGTAATTGGGCAGGGGATGCCCGTAATTTGCATCTTGAATCGCCAACTGACCTCCAAATGACCCGAAACTTGCGCCCATGCATCCCTTTACTTGCTAGGACCTGAAATACAACAAAACAGCACAACCTAGCGTAAAAATAGGCCAAGGAACAACAAATTCAAGCTAAAATGGTCAGGAAACAAGAGTGAAAACATGTGCAAATACGACGCTATCAAAATCCCCCACACTTAACCGTTTGCTTGTCCCCAAGCAAACGAAGTCAGATACAAGGTATGCTCGAAACATCTCAATCATGAAACCGTTGGGGACATATCATATAGGCACGAAACACGGGAATCATACTTGCTTTTAGACATCAACACAGGGACAATCAACAGCAACCTGGACAACCACCACAGAGGACATTCGAGTGCAGCAAAATCGGGTAAAGGAGGAGTCTCCCTTCTGTTCATCAACCAACATAGACTTGACTCAACCACTTACTCAAGACAGTCAACTCATGCACAAAACTCAAGATATCATAATTGAGACCGAGCAATCTAGGTCCTCACCGAGGTAAAGAGTATAGAGAATATGAGAAAATGAATCGCTCACTCTCGACCAGTGGGGTCAGGACAATTTGATGCGAAAAATGCGCATGCTTATTCTCTCAACCCCTAACGTCTCTTCACCATGAAGGCAGCCTCTAAATGTTAGAGGTCGCATATTGAGTGTCACCACTAACTAATCCGGAGGTCTTAGACACAGGTTCAGATGACTGGCTAGGGTCTTGGACATGGGGAAAAGGCCTTTTAGGTGGTGGAAGTATTCATAGCACAAGGTTCCACAGTTCCAAACCCAATACAATCACAGTCAATCAACCCACTTACTTTCTTTCTGCCATTTTGCATTACTCGAGTTCTTTAGAGCACAAGAGCGAAGGAGGTCACACTAATGTTAGTATTTCCAAGCCAGACTGCTAAGAAACACTACTTAACGAGCATGATTCAGAATTTTGGGTAGTGCCTCTCTTTTGGTTTCATTCATTTTTTTTCTTTTTCCTGTTTTCTTCATTTTTTTATTTCTTGAGAGAACCACCACCTGTGCACATTTTTCAAACACATGCCCAATCTTTAAGCATTACCTCCAACCCTCACCTTATATTTAGCACTTAGCAGAAACAGCAGAGATGCAAAAGGGTGATTTTCCATTGTAGACCGAAAGAAAGAACAACACACGGCTCAAAGGGGTTGACTAGGGGGTATGACACACCAGGACAGTCAATTTGGTCGTGGACTAATCTTATGCCTCCATCATCTTAGCTAATGACAACGTGAATGCTACACATCATGGAAGAGGGAAATATCGCACAAGAAAGAAACGAGCAGGTTCAAATCTCACATGGCTACCTATATGCTCTATCTCTCATTCTGATTCCCTGAACTAGATGCATAAACGAATGTCAAGAACAAGTGATCAATCCAAGTCACAGTGGGTAAGCAAACAGTTGAAAAACTGAACCCCTACACAATTTTCCTGCACGTCTCAGTCATCATTATAGGTTGTCCTAGTCACACTCTAGTTGTCATGCATTAATTCAAAAGCCATTCAATTCACCAATTAAACCCACAGTGCCAATATGATCAAGCAAACAGCAGTGCTTGAGCACCCATATATATGTTCCCATGAATACAAAGAACCCCCCACGTACACTTATATGCGACAGTGTCCTCAGCGGAGCAGAGGGAAGGGGAACGATGTTACCATGAAAAAGTGGTCAGGAACGGTGACTGGAGGGCGGACCAGTCAATAGCAGAGGACTAGACAAGGACCAGTCCAACGGGAACAGAGCTAGAGTCATCAAAACACACACATTGGGTGAAAGACACCATAGTGCCAAGTCTACAATCCAAATAAACAGGACAAGAGAAAAGGAAACACAAAATGGAGTCTCAGTCTGGAAAGAAAGACAAATGCAGAGCCCAACTTGATGGTTCAGCAGGCAGAGCCAGCTTAGTTCTCGCCGCCACCGTCGCCAGCTGGAGGCGGGTAGAAATCCTCATGCCCCGGGGAAGCCTCCCAAGGGTAGCTAACAGCAGCAGGGTCCATGTCCCAGTAGCTCATCATGGAATGCTGGGCCGAAATGATGCAGCGGCGACCTTCGCGCTCACGATCGAGTCGGGCGTTGAAGTGCTCCTGGCTAGCAAGGATCTGCTCGTTCTGGCGAGAAATGGCTGCCAGCTGCTCAGCAATGTAGGAAGTGGGGGCAGAAGCAGACGGGCCAGCAGCAGAAGTGGACGCGCCAGCTGCAGAAGGTGTGGTCCGACGAGTGATCCGACGCGGTCCACGTCGAGTGGCAGCATCGCTCGCCTCGGGGGGGGGGGGGGGGGGGGGGGGCGATCATCGCCCTTTGGTGCATGAGGAGCAGGGCAAAGAAGTCCTCGGATCCAGGTCACGTCCCTGTCGTGCTCCAGTATCAGCTGCAGTCGTAGGGTTTCTCGGGAGAAGGGTGTCGGTGGCAGGATGACAGTGAACCCAGAGAGGTCGATGTTGAAGTACCGGGCCAGGGCAGTGACCACCCGGCCACAAGCGAGAGCACGACCGCAGCGAGAAGCCTTGGTGATGGTCCTGGCGAGGAGAGAAGCCAAGTGGAGATTGTCTTCCTCCTGGTTGATGGAGTGCAGGCAATGCAAGGTGCGGAGCTGAAGATGACTGGCTGAGCCACCGCTGGGGGTGTAAGATTTCCCCAATAGCTGGTTGAGGATGCGCCACTCTGGGCGCAGCTGAGTAGCAGTGGTCGAACCTGGTGTGAACACAGTGCCCGCGAACTCCAAGAGGCAGATCCTCTCGAAGAAACGCTGGTCCCGGAAGATAGGACAGTCCTTCTGTTTGATGGCTGACACGCTAAAACACAACACCTAACAATGGCCAAGTGTAACCAATGAAATGGACTGCATTATAGTGGCACAAGTAATAAATATCGAATCCACGGGTCTCTAGAGTTACTATTACTCAGCTTCAGTTCATTATCTAGCAAACTAGATTAAGGATTGATTTACTAAACTACTCTACTAACTACTCTACTAATTAAAAGTTGGGAACTCACTTAGGTATGATTCCCCCTAGCTCCTCAATTAAGTCTAAGTTGCAATTACCTTTGGTTGATCTACTGTTGATTAAACTGCGGAAGATCCTAAATTAGCTTGGAATCTCTTAATCTAACCAAGCCCTCTTAGACAGAATACCCAGCAGGCGACTAGCCTTCACCGGGATAGACTGCTAAGGAGCTCTCTTAACCTAATCAGATTCTATCTATCATAGGTTAAAGCAGAAATCAAGAGAATTTGATCAGGATTCAATTGACTCAATAAATCATACCTCAATCGATTATAATCAAACAATATAGCATCCAAAACTTCATACAAGAATGATCCTAACACATGGAACTAGGGTTCCTCAAAACCTAAGTGAAGGGAAGTTACTCCATAGAGAAGAGAGAGATTGCAGAAATCTGATCTATATCTTCAATCTCCATCTCCAAGCTTGATTCCCGAGCTCCAATGGCGAAGAAATCCTCCAAAATAGCTCCAAGAATGTTCCCAAGTCGCTCTCTCTCTCTAGGGTTCGTCCCTTGGGTGTTTGGGAACCAAACCCAGCTCTCCCTTTCCTTTGGCTTGAATCTGCCTCAAAAACCCGATTATAGGCAAAACACGATCGAGGACACGACCGTGTCTTACTTTTGCCCGCCCGTGTTTTGCCCCCAGCAGCCCTCATGACACGCCCTCGTCGGCCAAAACACGGTCGTGCCTAAATATGGAAACGACCGTATTTTTAGGGTAGTCTGCCCGTGTTTTTACTGCTGAACCTGTTCCCCTATATTCAATACTTCGTTTCTCCCTCGTCCGGACTCCGAATCAGTCGCCGTTTGATCCCAGACGCTCGTAGTCTCGTCCTATTTCTTTTCATAACAAGATTGCATGATTATTTGTCCATAAAGTAAGGTATAAATCCATTCTTCTTCAGGTCATGCCCGAGTTTCTTCTCCCAAATCGCCAGTTGATCTCTGATTGACTTGAAACTTGCGCCTATGCTTCACTTTATGTGCTAGGACCTGAAATGTGACAAAGGAACACAACCTAGCGTAAAATAGGCCAAAGACACGATAATTAAAGCTCAAATAATCAAGAAACAAATGGGAAAACATGTGCAAATATCGAGTCATCAAATCCCCCCACACTTAACCATTTGCTTGTCCCCAAGCAAACCAAGTCAGACACAAGGTAAGCTCAAAATGTTTTAATCAAGCAGGCTTTAGGGACATATTATATCGGCACAAAACACGTGAATCATACTGGCTTTTGATCATTAACACATGGACAACCTCAACAACAACCTAGACAACCACCACAGATGACATTCGAGTGCAGCAAAGTCGAGCAAAGGAAGAGTCTCCCTTCTGTTCACCAACCAACATAGACTTGACTCAACCACTTATTCAAGACAGTCACTTCATGCACAAAGCTCAAGATATCAGAATTAAGACGGAGAAATCTAGGTCCTCACCTGGGTAAAGAGTGTAGAAAAATATAAGGAAATAAATAGCTCACTCTCGACCAGTGGGGTCAGGAAAAATTTTTGATGCAAGATGTGCATACTCATACTCTCAATCCCTAAAGTCTCTTCACCATGACGGCAGCCTCTAAGCGTTAGAGTTCACATATTGGGTGTCACCACTAACTAATCCGGAGGTCTTAGACACAGGTTCAGATGACTGGCTAGGGTCTTGGACATGGGGAAAAGGTCTTTTAGGTGGTGGAAGTATTCATAGCACAAGGTTCCACAATTCCAAACACAACACATTCACAGCCAATCAAACCACTTACTTTCTTTTTGCCATTCTGCATTACTCACATTCTTTAGAGCACAAGAGCGAAGGAGGTCACAATAATGTTAGTATTTCTAAGTGAGACTGCTAAGAAACACTACTTAACGAGCATGATTCAAAATTTTGGGTAGTGGCTCTCTTTTGCTTTCATTCATTTTCTTTTTTTTTCCCATTTTTTTTCTTGAGAGAACCACCACCTCTGCACATTTTACAAACACATGCCCAATTTTTAAGCATTACCTCCAACTCTCACATTAAATTTAGCAGAAACAGCAGAGAACATGCACAAACCACTCTATGGAACCTTCTACGATTTTCAAATTCAAAAGGGTGATTTTCCATTGTAGACCGAAAGAAAGAAAAGTACACGGCTCAAAGGGGTTGACTAGGGGGTATGACACACCAGGACAGTCAATTTGGTCGTGGGCTAATCCTATGCCTCCATCATCTTAGCTAATGACAACGTGAATGCTACACATCATGGAAGAGGAATCTATCGTACAAGAAAGAAATGAGCAGGCTCAAATCTCACATGGCTCCCTATATGCTCTATCTCTCATTCTGATTCCCTAAGCTAGACGCATAAACGAGTGTCAAGAGAAAGTGATCAATCCAAGTCACAGTTGGTAAGCAAACAGGTGAAAAACTGAACCCCTACACAGTTCTACTGCACGTCTCAGTCATCATTATAGGTTTTCCTAGTTACAATCAAGTTGTCATGCATTAATTCGAAGGCCATTCGATTCACCAATCAAATCCACAGTGCCAATACGATCAAGCAAACGGCAATACTTGGAGCCCTCAAATCTTGAGATTTGGACAGCGTTCTAGGCTCGAAGCACACACATACAGCCAAGCATTCACACGCATACGTAATCGAACATTCCCCCACACTTAAGCACGACATTGTCCTCAATGGAGGAAAGATAAGGAGGGTACGAAGTTACCAGATCAAGGGTGAATGATGGTGGGCGGGACAGGCGGTGCATTCTAGGAGGAGAGTGTAGTCGGAACACAAACACCACACAAAATCTCACAAAGGTTGAGTTATTGACTCTAAAATCAAAGAACAAAACTGACTCAACCGAGGAGAGATAGGGAAAGAAATGTGAACCGACTAGTTGGGTTGCCTCCCAACAAGCGCTTCTTTCACGTCGTGAGCCGGACGGTAGCTCCTAAGTTTCGGTCCATGCTAGAACCTCTTTGAAGTTGAAGTTCTCATCTTTGAGGTGGAGTCTCAAGTCACAAGCAGGTGGTTTGGCAGGTGATGAAGGCTCGTTCACTTGATGCAGCTGAAGTCTCCACTCTCGAGACATCTTCTTCTCTTCTCTCGTCTCTTTGCCCCAAACTAGATATGACAACATCGATTGGCCACCATTGCGTCCACAAAGAGGGACCGATGTCGATGTGGCCGTGGTCTGGAAAAGAGACACTGCAAATGGGTCCTTGCTAAGCAGTTCCTCGAAGTTTGGTGGGGATATTACTTGCATTATAGGGCCGGTGCAAGCCTCTTCCACCTCAACTTAATCCTTAGCCTGGACACCACTCGGTTCTTCAACCCCCCTTCCTTCTTCAAAATGTGGTCTCTCTCCTTGGAAAAGATCAAGAACTACCTCTTCTTTGCTTTCTTCCTCATCCTCCACAACTTCTTTCCTCACCCTTTCTCTCTCTTCTTCTTCCATAACGGATTGGAGAGCAAGTCGCCATGCAAGGTTCTCAATAAGTTCAGCTTGCATCTCCTCGCTCGGTCCCAACATGTCAGAGCGGAAATGGGGAAAGTTTTGATCTACCACCAGAGGATACACTTGATCATGATTATCATGGGATCATTCCGTGACCACTTCTGTATGCTCCTCAACATCCTCATGATTGCCTTCTTCTTCCTCCTCCTCTACTTGTAGGGCAGCATAAAGGTTGTCTTGAGAAAACTGTGAACAAGCTTGCTCAATGACCTCTATGTGCTTCTTTATTCTCCGAAGGGTATCCTCTGTTTCACGGGGAAAGGAGAAGTCAGTTTGGGCAATGGTCTGGATATGAGGATCCATCTCGGGAAAGGATCTCTTAGGTACTCGAGCAATCTGCTCCATGAGAAGCCTCAAGTGATAGTTTGGATCTGGCTGTGGAGTGTAGCATGGCTCTGCCGGATGGCCCGTGAGGCTTGTGGCTATATCAAAATCTGATGGCCCTTCTGGTTGTGGGAGGAATTCTGGTTGTGGGAGGAATTCTTCTTGATAAGGAGGTTGTTCTTGATATGCCCAGGGGTCTGATTGTTCTCCGTAGTAAGGGGGTTGGTATTGAAACCCGAATCCATAGTCTTCTTCTCCTTGATTGCTCCAGGAAGTCTCGGAATAATACCACTCGGGTGGTGGTGGATACCCCCACTGGTTTGAGAAGCCATTAGGATCCATGATTCAGATATGCACCAACAAAAACAAAAACACCCGAGTGAAAAGCAAGGGTGGAAAAGAAAAACAACAGAAGAAAAGCTAAGGCCCTGTTTACTTTCATTTCTGTTTCCTGTTTTTGAGAAAACAAATGTTGAAAACAGGTGAAAACGACATTTTTTCGTTTTCGAAAACAGTAGGAAGCTGCCACTTTCTGTTTTCAGAGTTGAAAACGAATAGAAAACAGAATGAAAAGTAAACATATTTTCTCGTTTCGTTTGCCAAATTTATGACATGAAAACAGAAAACAGGAAACGAAAATGGAAGTGAACATCATGTAAATTAATGAAGTTTTGCCTTTCCTAATAATCTAGAAAGTCCCCGGCAACGGCGCCAAAAATTTGACACGCTAAAACACAACACCTAACAATGGCCAAGTGTAACCAATGAAAGGGACTGCAGTATAGTGGCACAAGTAATAAATATCGAATCCACGGGTCTCTAGAGTTACTATATCTCAGCTTCAGTTCATTATCTAGCAAACACGATTAAGGATTGATTTACTAAACTACTCTACTAACTACTCTACTAATTACAAGTTGGGAACTCACTTAGGTATGATTCCCCCTAGCTCCTCAATTAAGTCTAAGTTGCAATTACCTTTGGTTGATCTACTGTTGATTAAACTGCGGAAGATCCTAAATTAGCTTGGAATCTATTAAGCTGACCAAGCCCTCTTAGACAGAATACCTGGCAGGCGACTAGCCTTCACCGGGATAGACTGCTAAGGGATTCACACAGATCTCCACTACTGGAATGAATTCCAGTACAAAGCAGTGATTTGCTTGACTCTCGCACAACCAATTCACCACTATCAATCAAGGAAGCTCTCTTAACCTAATCAGATTCTATCTATCATAGGTTAAAGCAGAAATCAAGAGAATTTGATCATGATTCAATTGACTCAATAAATCATACCTCAATCGATTATAATCAAACAATATAGCATCCAAAACTTCATACAAGAAAGATCCTAACACATGGAACTAGGGTTCCTCAAAACCTAAGTGAAGGGAAGTTACTCCATAGAGAAGAGAGAGACTGCAGAAATCTGATCTATATCTTCAATCTCCATCTCCAAGCTTGATTCCCGAGCTCCAATGGCAAAGAAATCCTTTAAAATAGCTCCAAGAATGTTCCCAAGTCGCTCTCTATCTCTAGGGTTCGTCCCTTGGGTGTTTGGGAACCAAAACCCAGGTCTCCCTTTCCTTTGGCTTGAATCTGCCTCAAAAACCCGATTCTGGGCAAAACATGATCGAGGACACGCCGTGTTTTACTTTTGCCCGTCTGTGTTTTGCCCCCAGCAACTCTCACGACACGCCCTCGTCGGCCAAAACACGGTCGTGCCTAAATATGGGCACGGCCGTGTTTTTAGGGTAGTCTGCCCGTGTTTTTACTGTCGAACCTGTTCCCCTATATTCAATGCTTCGTTTCTCCCTCGTCCGGACTCCGAATCAGTCGCCGTTTGATCCCAGACGCTCGTAGTCTCGTCCTCTTTCTTTTCATGACAAGATTGCATGATTATTTGTCCATAAAGTGAGGTATAAATCCATTCTTCTTCAGGTCATGCTCGAGTTTCTTCTCCCGAATCGCCAATTGATCTCTGATTGACTTGAAACTTGCGCCCATGCTTCACTTTATGTGCTAGGACCTGAAATGTGACAAAGGAAAACAACCTAGCGTAAAATAGGCCAAAGACACGATAATTAAAGCTCAAACAATCAAGAAACAAAGGGGAAAACATGTGCAAATATCGAGTCATCAATGGCCAGGTGGCAGGCGAATGGTGGAAGGAGCCCCAGTGCCCGGCCGAAGTCATCATAGCTGAGGAAATAAGAAGCCCCGCCAAGTCTGAAGTGAATGGCGTTGCCGTGAGCGCCCGCGTGGGTCGGGAAGTGCACGAAGGTGGCAAAGAACTCCCAGAGGAGCTCCTGATAAATCGGCTCAGCGAGGCAGAGGAGGCGGCGCCAAGAGTAAGCGCGGATTGAAGCCTCCATTGCCTCCGAGCACCCAGCTCCTCGAAGACCGCAAAATCGAGGTAATGGTGGTCAACAACTTTGCGGCGTCGGATTTCTAGTAGAGTCTTCTTCTGGTCGGGGTCGAGCATGTTCAGGTAAGTGTTCATGGTCCTGCAACCAAAGGCAACAAAAATACAACAACATACATGGAAATTTGTCAATGGTGAGTACACAATCACCCGCACCCGGGGCCCTTGAATCACAAAATTCGGCCAGTGTACTAGGCCCCAAGTGAGGGAAAACATTCAAAACCATTCACCATCCACACAAGATTACACGCACTTGGAGCCCTCGGATAACAAACCCGAACAGCAAATTAGGCTCCAAGTGGGACAATCACAAACACATGCTGCCCGGTAGGCCAACCAAGGTAGGATCAAACATAGCATGCAATACCGTAAGCCTACCGAATTCATTCAAGCACAAACCCAATCCCCGAATTCCGTCACTTAAACCCGTAATATCAATCCTCAACAATTCGACAGTAAAAATAGAGAAACACACCTGGAGGCACAAGAAGGTATCACGGGGAAGTTGCGGAAAGGGAGACACTCAACGACAATCGACGGGAAGCTCGCTGGAGTTTCGTCTCCGGCGAATTCACCACCGCCAAATTAACCCAAAACTTTGGGGGATGAGGACCCGGATGCAAGGAGCGCAGTGGTGTTCGCGGTTTTGCGATTGGAGGTCGGAGGAGGGAGATCGGGCCGAAAGAACACCGAAGAGTCGTGGTTTTCCGGCGACCCAAACCACCGCCAAACTTGACCGCACGAGTATAGACTTGTGCGTGCCGACGAGAGGAGCACGAAGGTGTTTTCAGATTTTGATTTGTAGCTCCGGTGAGGGTGATATGGCCGGAAAACCGCCCGAGGAGAGAGGCGGGCTTTTCTGGTGACAGGAGAGAGAGATGTCGACCAGAAAAATGGGGAGAGAGGGAGGATCTACGAGAGTCGCCCGATTTTTATGTGTCTGGGGAAATTACGGGCTGAATTACGACAGTAATTGCTCCTGGCCAGCCGTAATTGTGCTGCCGCAAGCCAAATCCCCCCTGTACCAATTTCGGGCATGATTACGACCGTAATTGGTCTGATCCTGCCTGTAATTGCACTGCCGAGGCTCCTCCCCTCTTCTGGATGAATTATGGGTAGGGGGCAGGCAAATACGACCGTAATTTGGCCCCCCTTGCCCGTAATTACACTGCCGAGAGCCCCTTTCTCCATATTTTAAACCGCATTTTTGGACAGGCAAAACCATTCGTGCCCCGGCTCGAAAATAAACACTACCACAGACAAAAACAGACCATCCAGGGCACGAAAAACATTCCAAATCGGCTTGCCCTTTGACTGGGGATGGTAAGCCACCGACACCTAATGCTTAAAACCATAGTGAGAGAGGAGTTTAGTGAATTGTCCTTGAAAATGGGTTCCTCTATCACTAATGATGGCGCGAGGTGTCCCGAACCGGGAGAACAACTGCTTCAGAAATGAGCAGACCCGTCTTGCATCATTGGTGGGCATGGCTTGAGCTTCTTCCCACCTCTAGATGTAGTCCACTACAACCAGTATGTACAAATTGCCAAAGGATGGAGGGAATGGGCCCATAAAATCGATGCCCCAAACATAAAAAATTTCACAAATGACAGAAATATGTTGGGGCATCTCATCCCGTGAAGAAAATGTTACCTGACCTTTGGCAGCGGTCGCACAGTCGTGCGAAGGTGTCTGCTTCCTTGAAGAGCGAGGGCCAATAGAAGCCCGACTGTAGTACCTTCTGCGCCGTGCGGTTTCCTCCATGGTGACCTCCAGTAGGTCCCTCGTGGCATTGAGACAGGATGTCTCCCATCTCGTGCTACATGACGCAGCGCCGGATCACGGCATCTGCTCCGAACCTGAAGAGGTAAGGATCCTCCCAGAAATAATGCTTCAGGTCGGAGAAGAACTTGCGCTTTTCATGAGTGGCCATCCCCTTTGGTAGCTGCTTGCCCACCAGATAATTGGCAAAGTGAGAATACCAAGGGGCCACGCTGTCCACCAATGTCATCGGCAGTAATCGCTCACTCGGAAAGGAGTCATCGATCTCTTCCACAAAGTTGTCCAACGGAGGGGCTTCCAACCGTGATAGATGATCTGCAACAACATTCTCGGCTCCTTTCTTGTCCCGGATCTCTATATCAAATTCCTGCAGAATCAGGATCCAGCGGATGAGCCTAGGTTTTGCATCAGCCTTGCTAATCAGATAGCGAATCGTCGAGTGATCTGTGAACTCGAATGCAGCTGTGCACTCAGGACTCAGGAGTGAACTGGAACGGTGCATCTTTCTCCAGCAGCTTGGTCAGCGGTAGGGAAATCTTCGAGAAATCTTTAATGAAGCGCCGGTAGAAGCCTACATGACCCAGAAAGCTGCGAATCCCCTTCACAGAAATGGGAGGAGGTAGCTTATTGATCGTCTCAATCTTCGCGTGATCTACCTCAATCCCCTGCTTGAAGATCTTGTGCCCGAGCACAATCCCCTCACGGACCATAAAATGGCACTTCTCCCAGCTGAGTGCCAAATTAGTCTCCTCGCACCTCTTCAGAACGAGTTCCAGGTTATGAAGACAATGAGTGAAGGAGTCTCCATAAACCGAGAAGTCATTCATGAAGACTTCCATGATCTCTCCGACCATTCGATCGACGATCGCCAGCATGCATCTCTGGAATGTCGCCGGTGCATTACACAGCCCGAATGGAATCCTCTGGTAAGCAAAGGTACCGAAGGGGCAAGTGAATGTGGTCTTCGCCTGATCCTCTGGTGCGATAGGAATATGCAAATAACAAGACATGCCATCCAAGAAGTAATAAAACTCATGGCCAACCAACCTCTCCAGCATCTGATCAATGAAAGGTAGGGGAAAATGGTCTTTCCTGGTGGCATCGTTCAGGCGCCGGTAATTGATGCAGACTCTCCAGCCGGCCACGGTCCGCATCGGGATCATCTCGTTCTTCTCATTCGGAACCATAGTCATCTCGCCTTTCTTCGGGACCACCTGAGTGGGGCTGACCCACTTGCTATCAGATATAGCAAAGATGATCCATGCATCCATTAGCTTCACAATCTCTGCCCGGACCACTGCCTCCAAGTTGGGAGACAATCTCCGTTGTGGCTGTCGGACTGGATTAACCTCATCCTCCATCATAATTCTGTGGGAGGAGAAGGATGGGCTAATGCCTTTGATATCTGTTATCTTCCACGCCATGGCCCGGGCATACTTCTGCAGCAGAGCCACCAGCCTGCTCTTTTGCTCGGGTGTCATATCCGAGCTGATAATGACTAGGAGCTTATTCCCCTCTCGGAGAAATGCATACGCCAGGTGAGAGGGGAGGGGCTTAAGCTCCAGCTCTGGTGGCTCCTCCAAAGATGTGGCGATCCGGGGCGAGATAGGGATCGGCTTGAATGGTTTCTCTCGCCCCTCGATCGCGGCCTCGTCTAGCTCCGCAAGCTACTCCTTGAGTTGCACATCCTGTGATGCCTGTTCCCCTAGCAAAAGACAACGCTCGAGGAAATCGTCAGTACCCGCACTCGTGATGGCGAGTGCGGTGTCAAAATAAGCAATAACATCACAGTAGTCTAGATCATCATGAAGCTGGGGGTGTTTCATGTTATCATACACAGAGAAGGTGATTTGTTCACCCCCAGCTCGCAAAATCAATTTCCCATCATTCACATCAATGAGCGTCTTGGCGGTGGCGAGAAAAGGTCTACCCAATATTAAAGGCACATCCACATCCTCATTTATGTCCACAATCACAAAATCATCAGGATATGAGAATGGCCCTACTGCTACTATGAAGTCCTCTGGAATGCCCCTAGGATGCACAATGGATCTATCAGCAAGTTGAATGCTCATCCTAGTATCACTGGGTTCACCTAGGCCTAGATTTTTAAACAATTTATATGGCATGACATTTATGCTAGCGCCTAAATCCGCCAAGGACTTCCCTATATGCAAACTACCAATCATGCAAGGGATAGTAAAACTCCCTGGATCTTTTCGCTTCTCTAGTAGTTTGTTCTGCAGGATGGCAGAACACTCCTCGTTGAGCATCACCGTTGAAAGCTCCCCAAGCTTCATCTTGTTGGTGAGGAGATCCTTCATGAACTTGGCGTACTTGGGCATCTTCGATAATGCCTCCACGAAGGGCATGCTTATGTTTACCTGCTTGGCAAACTCAGTCTCCAGTCGGTCTTTGTGCAACCGAGTAGGAAAGGGAAGTTGCGGTACATACTCCTTCACCACTGGTTGCGGTTTAGGAGCAGGCACCTCAACCTCCTTCTCCATTTCCTCCTCATTAGCTGGAAGTGCTGAAGCAGGGGTCTCTCTCTCTTGTGCCGAACAGGTGGATCAACGGTCATCTTGCCAATCCTGGTAGTAATGGTCTTACAGTGCTCATTTGGGTCCTGCGGATGAGGGATGGTCTGACTGGGTAAAGTACCAGGAGTCCTCTGGGCTACAGCTTGGGCCACACTCCCAAGTGGGTCGGGATATCCTGCAGCACAGCCTGCGTGTTTCTCTGGCCAGCTTCTAACTCCAAGAATTTACCTGAAGCTTTCTCCATGTACTGCTCGATATTATTGAACTTGTTTGCACTGGAGGTGGCCAAAGAACCCACCAGATCTCGCAATTCCGCCATCGGGTCGCTCTGTACTGGGGCTGCGGGTGCTTCCCCTGTCTGATGAAATGGTCGCACCTGTGACTAAGGTGGAACTGGCCCCTGTCTGGGCGGGTAGAGAGGCTGTTGCGGCTGCTGAAATTGCCCTTGTCTGGGCTGGTAATGAGGCCTCTTGAAGCTTGGTGGTCCCTGGGGGACTGGTGGTCTAGAATTGGCCCCAACCCAGGGGAAGTTGGGATGCTAGTGCCACCACTCGTTTTAAGTGTTGCTATAGGGGTCGAAACGCCTGGCATTGCCTATGAAGTCCACCTGCTCCTAGAGAGTAGACGACTCCCTCATCGCCTGACAGTCCTCCACGGTGTGATGGGAGCTCTCACACCACTGGCAGTGCATCTCCTGCTGCTGTCCTGTACCTGCAATCATCCCAGAGCGATGGATGGCTGAAACCAATTTTGATACCACCTGCACCAAATTAGATGACTGGGTGGCTACAGCATGCACACCCCGTCCTGGTGTTCGTCTCGATCTCCTCGCTGTTCCCCAATCATAGCCCTGCTCTGCCATCTCTTCAAAAAGTAGATTCAGCTGTGGCGGTGTCTTGGTGAGCATATTCCTGCCACAAACCGAGTCAATCACCTGCTTGTCTTACGGGAAGAGCGTATGGTAGAAGGTGCCCACCTTGAAAGCGTCGGTAAAACCATGGTTGGGACACTTGAGGAAGAGACTGATGTATCTCTCCCAAGCATCCCGAATGGTCTCATCTTCGTCTTGAGCAAAGTGGGTAATTTGCTTCTGCAGGTCCGCCGTCTTGGACGAAGGATGGTAGCGGGTGAGGAACTTGTCCGCCAGGTTGGCGAACGTGGTGATCGAGCCTGGAGGTCTAGTTTCTAGCCACTCCTTGGCTTGCCCCTCCAGAGTAAATGGGAAGTACCTCAGCTGGATTGCATTGGCTGGGACCTCATTGATCTTGATCCCATCGATGAGCTCGTGGAATCGCCTCGGGTGTGATCGGGGGCACTCCCCCTCCTTGCCACGTAATACCACCGAACCGCGCTGCATGGTGATGACAGAGGTGCTCACCTCAAATTTATTCACTGGAACATGAGGGTGTTGAATGGGCGACCTCATGTCCCCGGCTCTGGCGGTCAAGTAATACCCCATGGTCTGCTCCTCGGGAAGGACCACATCATGGTCCTGTGGGTCACCCATCTCTTCCTCCTCGGTGATTTGCAGCTGTGCTAAGGCCTCCTCCGCAGCCAGTCGCGCCTTTAGAGCCCGCTTGAAGTTCCTACAGGTCCGTTCAAACTCTTGGTCTAATGGTAGTAAATCTCCCGACTGGCTACGGGTCATGCACTACCTGCACACAATCAGCAAAAGCAACCCGTGAAGGCACACAGGGGGAAGAGAGAAAATGCAGCAAAGAAAAAGCTAGAGTAACAAATTCTCACGTTTCCCCAATAACCTAGAAGTTTCCCTGGCAACAATGCCAAAAACTTGACACGCTATGACACAACACCAAACTACGACCAAGTGTAATCGCAGTCCGGAAATGCATTAACAGGCAAGCTCTAATTGTCAACCCGGGGTCTAGATCTACTGCCTACTCCGTGAATATCTATTATCTAGCAAACTAAGTCGAGTGTTGTGATTTTAACTAAAAGCAGTAAGAGAGCAGGAAATGGTTCGGTTTTCTAAAGCAAGGGAAGAGTCACTCGGGAATGAGTCCCCCTAGCTCCTTAGTTAGGTCACAGTTGTAATTACCCTGTGTTGATTAACTGTTGATTAAACTGCGGAAGATCCGACAGTAGCTTGGAATCTCTTAAGCTGACCAAGCCCTCCCAGTCCAACAACCCGACAGATGACTAGTCTTCACCGGGATAGAAAGTTGAGGCTATGAACGCAGAACTCCACTACTGCCACTGAATTTGGATTCCCGTACAAAGCATTAAATCGATTAACTCTCGTATAATCAATCTACCACTACCGATTGATGAATCTCTAACGACGTAATCAGATTCTATCTATCTCAGGTTGCAGGAGAAATCAAGAAAAGATGATCAGACTTCAATTGAATCAATAAATCATGCATCAATCGATTAAAATCAATCAGTATAACAATCCCAAGTCATTACAATCAAGATCCCTAACACATGGAACTAGGTTTCTTCATACCCAAGTGAGAGAAAGTTCTACTCCATAGAGAGAGAGAGAGAGGAAAACATAAATCAGAGTAGTCATACTCATAATAATGAGGATAATCTGCTCCGGGATGATGATCTTCACTCCTAGGGATGCAATCTGGGCTTCAATGATGAGAAATCCACTCCAAATAGCTCCTAGGGTTGTTCTTCGCACTTTCTCTCTCTAAAACTCTGTTTTTGCTCCAAAAAGTCGATTTCCCTTGTTTTGGCTCGAATCTGCCTCAAAAACCCGATTCTGGGCAAAATATGGGCTGAATTACGGTCGTAATCATGGTCTGCCCGTAATTCACCCAAAACGCGCGTTTCACTAAACTCTGAGGAAGGTAATTACAGTCGTAATTACCCAATTACTGCCAGTATTTATGTAATTACGACCGTAAATGAGTCCACTCTTGCCCGTAATTTGCTCTGCAATAGACATTCTCAGGGATTTGGCTCGACATTGCATTTACGGGCATGACAGAAGCAATTATGCTTGTAATTGGGCAGGGGATGCCCGTAATTTGCATCTTGGATAGCCAACTGACCTCCAAATGACCTGAAACTTGCGCCTATGCATCCCTTTACTTGCTAGGACCTCAAATACGACCAAACAACACAACCTAGCGTAAAAATATGCCAAGGAACAACAAATTCGAGCTAAAATGGTCTGGAAACAAGAGTGAAAATATGTGCAAATACGATGCTATCAGTAAGATAAGGTGGTCAAAACATAAAACATGGGGATGTGTACGTTATGTGTTGGAAATCCAAAAACAATAAATAATCCCTCTCAAAAGATCTTAGAAAATGAGATTAAAGATGGTAGGTTCAAAAAGTCAAGAGTAGTGGAGAGTAATGGCATGTAGATCTAGAAAGGTGTGAGAAAATGAATACACAAAGACCTAAAGAGGGCCGGCATTACTTAAATAGGAACGGGCAAGATCGCGGGCTAGGCACCCAAGATCCCGACCGCGATCTTCAGCCTGTCAACCGCGATCTTTGCCCTGTTGAGGATAACACATTTTCTCCATTTCTCTAAGTTTAAACTGTCATCCAAATCATGCCATCATTCAAAGGCATGGGCTAAGCTAAATCAATCATTCTCAATGAAACAATAAAGTCTGAATCAAACTATTATTCAAAAAGGAAAATGGGAAATGATACGCAAACTGGATTGTTGGGTTGCCTCCAAACAAGCGCGTTTGTAAGAGTATTTTCACCGGACTTGACTCCTTGAGATCAATTAATGAGATCTCCATCCTTCACCGGTGACTCTTCGTAGTAGTCATACTTATGATGAAGTCCTAAGTGAATACATTGGAGTCTCTCAGATGCCTCATCTGATTCTTGAGATAGAAAGGATATATTTGATGATTGATGTGCAAGTTGGTGAAGGTTGAGCTTCCTTGTAGAAATATCATTATATGTGAATGGCTTGTAGCATTCCCCGGAGTCTTCGTCTTCAAAAATAGGAGCTAGGTTACCCTTAACCATTCGATTTCTTTTCTTCGGTTGTCTCTCTTCAAAGATGAATCTTTGAAATTTCCTTTTATGACCATCAGAAAGAAGAGAAACCTTGAACAATTATTGAGTTTCCTTTTTACAAGAAAACTTTTCCTTACTCAGTTTCTTCATGATGTTGCAAGAATCACTCACACCTTCAACTTGATTGTAGTGAGAATTAATATGGGAGACCATATTAAACCACTCTATCTCGGGACTAGAAGGTGGTGTGGTAGAAGGTGTAACCGGCTCACAATTCATCTGAACATCGTCCCATGTGCAATACTAGTGAAGACTTGGGATTGGAGTAATCTTGTAGCTTATCTCCTCACTAAACCTTAAGGTGATCTTGCTTCCACTTACATCAACGATATTCCGTATCGTAGCCAAGAAGGGTCGACCAAGAATGATCGATGCATCATACCCCTCCGTGTCTAGAACCACGAAGTCAACCATATAGACAAAATGAGCACACTTAAACAAGACATTCTCTATGATTCCTCTTGGTTCAACAATGGACCCATTGGCCAACACAATCCGCATTTCAGTAGGAATGAGTGGTCCAATGTTCAATTTATTGTATATCTGTGCAGGCATAATGTTGATGCTTGACTCCAAGTCGGCTAACGGATTCCAAAAATTTTTATCTCCGAAAGTGCATGGAATAGTGAAGGTTGTCGGATATCTTAGCTTGGGAGTAAATCCTCCACAACCAATGGATGCCGAAGCAACTTCACTAACGGATACCATAGCCACCTTCTTTCATTTTCCACTTTCCCGACAATATTTCCTTCAAGAATTTTGTGTATTTAGGAATCTTCATCACCATGTCTAGGAAAGGGACTGTTACCTTCAATTGCTTCAAAGTATCCTTCCATGGACCACATTAATGATATAGATCACTTTCAAATAACCTTCTAGGATAAGGAGCTTTCGGTGTAGGATCGGGTACTTGGGTGTTCTTAGACTTCTCTTCATCTTCAATTTTGATTTCAATGGAAGGTTGGACTTCCTCCCGAACTAGCTCTTATTCTTGAATAACAACCTGTCAAACTTCTCTTACCGGAACCCTCGGAGTCAATATAGGAATCTCCTTCAAAGGTCGGCCACTCCTGAGAGTTACTGCGTGACATCCTTCCTTTGCATTTGGCTCCAAATTTGCAGGTAGAGTTCCTTAAGGTCTCAATGGTATGTTTTGAGCCAGAGAGCTTAGTTGGGATTCAAGGATTTGAAGTGAAGCTTGTTGATTCCTTTGACCCGCTTCCAAGCTCGAAAAATTGGTTGAGGTGTGTTCGATGAACTTGTCAATTGCTTCAAAACTCTTGTTGGATTGTGTAACAAATTACCCTACCATTTCTTCAAGTTTGGTGATTCGAACAAAGGAGGGTCGACTTTGCTCTTGATATGCTCCTTGATATGATGGCTGACTTGATCTTTGGTAAGTATTTTGCATTGGAGTTTGCGATTGAAAAACCAGAGGTTTCCTATCCGTTGGAGAAGACCAAAGAAAGTTTGGGTGGTTCCTCCAACCCGGATTATATGTTGAGCTATAAGGGTTGTTCCCTCGAGATTGACCTCCAACAAAGTTGGCTTCTTCAAATTGTATATAAGCCTCAATCATGGACTTGCATTCTACCATGCTATGAATTGAGTCACCACACCAATTACATTTCATAAGTTGCTTCCCATTGCCTTTCATTGATGATGCAACTTGATCAATTTTCTTGGAAAGTTCTTGAATATGAGCCGGTAATGACGAATGTTCTTCAACCTTCATTACACTTCCCTTTAATAAGCTCTCGCCTCTTCTTCTGTCACCCCAATCGTAGCTATTAAGGGTCTTTTTTCAATCAATTGTTGAAGTTCTTCAACTTTTTTGTTCCGAAAGGCACCTCCACTAGCCGCATCAATTAGGCTCCGTGACTCCTTTGTTAACCCATTATAAAAGCTTTCCAATTGTAACAAACCGACGATGCTATGGTGAGGGAACTTGAGTAGAAGAGATGTAAATATTTCTCATGCTTCAAATAAAGGTCCATCCTCCTCTTGACAGAACATAGTAATTTCACTTTTCATCAAAGCCGTCTTAGAAGGTGGAATGTATCTTGCAAACAACTTGTTGCATAGATCATCCCATGAGGTGAAAAAGTGATGTGGGTGATTATTCAACCACTTCTTGGCTGCTCCATTCAAGGTAAACGGGAATAATCTTAGTCGGATAGCTTCTTGAGGAACTTCATTCACCTTGATTCCATCCGTCAACTCGTAGAATGACTTGACATGTGCATGTGCATCTTCACTCATCAACCCATTGAATTGAATTGCACTTTGAAGCATTGAAATAGTGCCCGTCTTTAACTCATACTCATTGTTAGGCAACGTCGGATGAAGAATTGGTGATTGGACATTGTCCACACTTGGCCTTGAATAATATTCCATTGTCCTAGGCATCGGTGGAACTTGAGCTTATTATTCCGCCATTGGTGGAGATTGAGGTCTTGCAAATATTCTTAGATTCCCAAGGGTTCTCTCAATTTCTGTATCAAGAGGTAGGATTTCCAAAGAATCCCTTCTCGTATACAAAGGTGCTACAAAACAACCTTAACAACCCGTGACGTACAAAGTTGAATAACAAAGCAAAAAAATGAAACAAAACAAAAACAAGACAAACATGAAACAAAACAAAAAACAATACGTAAACAAAAACAACACGAAACGAAAACAAAACAAATAAAACAAGGTAAATACTAACTACCAACTCAATGGTTTTCTACTAGTTATCAAGGGTCCCTAATAACATCGAATTTGCACATGTTTGCACCCTCGTTTCTTGATCATTTTGGCTTGAGTTTCTGCTTTCTTGGACTATTTTATGCTAGGTTGTGTTCCATTGTCACATTTCAGGTCCTAGCACATAAAGTGAAGCATAGGCGCAAGTTTCAAGTCAATCAGAGATCAATTGACGATTCGGGAGAAGAAACTCGGGTATGAACTGAATAAGAATGGATTTCTACCTCACTTTATGGACAAAGAATCATGCAAGCTTGTCATGAAAAGAAAGAGGACGAGACTACGAGCGTCTGGGATCAAACGGCGACTGATTCGGAGTCCGGACGAGGGAGACACGAAGCATTAAACAGAGGCTGAGCAAGCCACACGGGAACAACCCACACGGCCATGTGACCTAGCCATGTGGCCGTGTGGAAATCACCGAGCCTTCATACGGGCAGCTGGGAAAGCCACAAGGCCATGTGGCCTGGCCGTGTGAGTCGGGAATTGCTGGTTAAAATCCGATTTTCAGCAAAAGGAAAGGGGGGAGCTGGGTTTTGGATCCCAAACACCCAAGGGACGAACCCTAGAGAGAGAGAGCGACTTGGGATCATTCTTGGAGCTATTTTGGAGGATTTCTTCGCCATTGGAGCTCGAGAATCAAGCTTGGAGATGGAGATTGAAGATCTAGATCAGATTTCTGCAGTCTCTCTCTTCTCTATGGAGTAACTTCCCTTCACTTAGGTTTTGAGGAACCCTAGTTCCATGTGTTAGGATCTTTCTTGTATATATGAAGTTTTGGATGTAATATTGTTTGATTATAATCGATTGAGGCATGATTTATTGAGTCAATTGAATCTTGATCAAATTCTCTTGATTTCTGCAATAACCTATGATAGATAGAATCTGATTAGGTTAAGAGAGCTTCCTTGATTGATAGAGGTGAATTGGTTGTGCTAGAGTCAATCAATTCACTGCTTTGTAATGGAATTCATTCCAGTAGTGGAGATCTGTGTGAATCGCCTTAGCAGTCTATCCCGGTGAAGGCTAGTCGCCTGCCGGGTATTCTGTCTGAGAGGGCTTGGTCAGCTTAAGAGATTCCAAGCTAATTTAGGATCTTCCGAAGTTTAATCCACAGTAGATCAACCAAAGGTACTTGCAACTTGGACCTAATTGAGGAGCTAGGGGGAATCATACCTAAGTGAGTTCCCAACTTGTAATTAGTAGAGTAGTCAGTAGAGTAGTTTATAAATCAATCCTTAATCTAGTTTGCTAGATAATGAACTGAAGCTGAGTAATAGTAACTCTAGAGACCCGTGGATTCGATATTTATTACTTGTGCCACTATACTGCAGTCCCTTTCATTGGTTACACTTGGCCATTGTTAGGTGTTGTGTTTTAGCGTGTCAAGTTTTTGGCGCCGTTGCCGGGGACTTTCTAGATTATTAGGAAAGGCAGAAGTTTGTTACTTTAGCGTTTTTTTCCACCCTTGCTTTTCACTTGGGTGTTTTTTGTTTTGTTGGTGCAGATCTGAATCATGGATCCTGATGGCTTCTCTAACCATTGGGGGTATCCACCACCATCCGAGTGGTATTACCTTGAGACTCCCTGGAGTAACCAAGGAGGAGAAGACTATGGAGTCGGGTTTCAGTACCAACCCCCTACTACGAAGAACAATCAGACCCCTGGGTATTTCAAGAACAATCTCCTTATCAAGAAAAATTCCTCCCACAACAAGAAGGACCATCAGATCTTGGGTTCGCCATAGCCTTCACGGACGATCCGGCAGAGCCATGCTACACTCCACAGCCAGATCCAAACTATCACTTGAGGCTTCTCATGGAGCAGATTGCTCGAGTACCTGAGAGATCCTTTCCCGAGATGGATCCTCATATCCAGGCCATTGCCCAAACTGACTTCTCATTTCCCCGTGAAACAGAGGATACCCTTCGGAGCATAAAGGAGCACATAGAGGTCATTGACAAAGCCTGTGCACAGTTTTCTCAAGACAACCTTCATTGATTACCCTGGGTTGATTAACTGTTGATTAAATTGCGGAAGATCCGACAGTAGCTTGGAATCTCTTAAGCTGACCAAGCCCTCCCAGTCCAACTACTCGGCAGACGACTAGTCTTCACCGGGATAGAAAGCTAAGGCTATGAACGCAGAACTCTAATACTGGAATTGGATTCCAGTACAAAGCAGTAAATCGATTAACTCTCGTATAATCAATCTACCACTACCGATTGATGAAGCTCTAACAACCTAATCAGATTCTATCTATCTCAGGTTGCAGCAGAAATCAAGAAAAGATGATCAGACTTAAATTGACTCAATAAATCATGCATCAATCGATTAAAATCAATCATTATAATAATCCCAAGTCATTACAATCAAGATCCCTAACACATGGAACTAGGGTTCTTCATACCCAAGTGAAAGAAAGTTATACTCCATAGAGAGATGAAAACAGAAATCAGAGTAGTCATACTCATAATAATGAGGATAATCTGCTCCGGGATGATCTTCACTCCTAGGGATGCAATCTATGCTTCAATGGTGAGAAATCCACTCCAAATAGCTCCTAGGGTTTGTTCTTCGCACTTTCTCTCTCTAAAACTCTGTTTTTGCTCCAAAAAGTCGATTTCCCCTCATTTGGCTCGAATCTGCCTCAAAACCCCCATTCTGGGCGAAATACGGGCTGAATTACTGACGTAATCATGGTCTGCCCGTAATTCACCCAAAACGCGCGTTTCACTAAACTCTGAGGAAGGTAATTACGGTCGTAATTACCCAACTCGTTTCACTAAAATCTGAGGAAGGTAATTACGATTGTAATTACCCAACTACTGCCAGTATTTATGTAATTATGACCGTAAATGAGTCCACTCTTGTTCGTAATTTGCTCTGCCAGTATTCATAGCACAAGTTCCACAGTTCCAAACCCAATACAATCACAGTCAATCAACCCACTTACTTTCTTTCTGCCATTTTGCATTACTCGAGTTCTTTAGAGCACAAGAGCGAAGGAGGTCACAATAATGTTAGTATTTCCAAGCCAGACTGCTAAGAAACACTACTTAACGAGCATGATTCAGAATTTTGGGTAGTGCCTCTCTTTTGCTTTCATTCATTTTTTTTCTTTTTTCTTTTTTCTTCATTTTTTTATTTCTTGTGAGAACCACCACCTGTGCACATTTTTCAAACACATGCCCAATCTTTAAGCATTACCTCCAACCCTCACCTTATATTTAGCACTTAGCAGAAACAGCAGAGAACATGTAAAAACCACTCTGTGGAACCTTCTAAGAGATGCAAAAGGGTGATTTTCCATTGTAGACCGAAAGAAAGAACAACACACGGCTCAAAGGGGCTGACTAGGGGGTATGACACACCAGGACAGTCAATTTGGTCGTGGACTAATCTTATGCCTCCATCATCTTAACTAATGACAACGTGAATGCTACACATCATGGAAGAGGGAACTATCGCACAAGAAAGAAACGAGCAGGTTCAAATCTCACATGGCTACCTGTATGCTCTATCTCTCATTCTGATTCCCTGAACTAGATGCATAAACGAATGTCAAGAACAAGTAATCAATTCAAGTCACAGTGGGTAAGCAAACAGTTGAAAAACTGAACCCCTACACAATTTTACTGCACGTCTCAGTCATCATTATAGGCTGTCCTAGTCACACTCTAGTTGTCATGCATTAATTCAAAAGCCATTCAATTCACCAATTAAACCCACAGTGCCAATATGATCAAGCAAACAGCAGTGATTGAGCACCCATATATATGTTCCAATGAATACAAAGAACCCCCCACGTACACTTATATGGGACAGTGTCCTCAGCGGAGCAGAGGGAAGGGGAACGATGTTACCGTGAAAAAGTGTTCAGGAACGGTGACTGGAGGGCGGACCAGTCAATAGCAGAGGACTAGACAAGGACCAGTCCAACGGGTACAGAGCTAGAGTCATCAAAACACACACATTGGGTGAAAGACATCATAGTGCCAAGTCTACAATCCAAATAAACAGGACAAGAGAAAATGAAACACAAAATGGAGTCTCAGTCTGGAAAGAAAGAAAAATGCAGAGCCCAACTTGATGGTTCAGCAGGCAGAGCCAGCTTAGTTTTCGACGCCACCGTCGCCAGCTGGAGGCGGGTAGAAATCCTCATGCCCCGGGGAAGCCTCCCAAGGGTAGCTAACAGCAGCAGGGTCAATGTCCCAGTAGCTCATCATGTAATGCTGGGCCGAAATGATGCAGCGGCGACCTTCGCGCTCACGATCGAGTCGGGCGTTGATATGCTCCTGGCTAGCAAGGATCTGCTCGTTCTGGCGAGAAATGGCTGGCAGCTGCTCAACAATGTAGGAAGTGGGGGCAGAAGCAGACGGGCCAGCAGCAGAAGTGGACGCGCCAGCTGCAGAAGGTGTGGTCCGATGAGTGATCCGACGGGGTCCACGTCGAGTGGCAGCATCGCTCGCCTCGGGGGGGGGGGGGGGATCATCGCCCTTTGGTGCACGAGGAACAGGGCAAAGAAGTCCCCGGATCCAGGTCACGTCCCTGTCGTGCTCCAGTATCAGCTGCCGTCGTAGGGTTTCCCGGGAGAAGGGTGTCGGTGGCAGGATGACAGTGAACCCAGAGAGGTCGATGTTGAAGTACCGGGCCAGGGCAGTGACCACCCGGCCACAAGCGAGAGCACGACCGCAGCGAGAAGCCTTGGTGATGGTCCTGGCGAGGAGAGAAGCCAAGTGGAGATTGTCTTCCTCCTGGCTGATGGAGTGCAGGCAATGCAAGGTGCGGAGCTGAAGATGACTGGCTGAGCCAGCGCTGGGGGTGTAAGATTTCCCCAATAGCTGGTTGAGGATGCGCCACTCTGGGCGCAGCTGAGTAGCAGTGGTCGAACCTGGTGTGAACACAGCGCCCGCGAACTCCAAGAGGCAGATCCTCTCGAAGAAACGCTGGTCCTGGAAGATAGGACAGTCCTTCTGTTTGATGGCTGACACGCTAAAACACAACACCTAACAATGGCCAAGTGTAACCAATGAAATGGACTGCATTATAGTGGCACAAGTAATAAATATCGAATCCACGGGTCTCTAGAGTTACTATTACTCAGCTTCAGTTCATTATCTAGCAAACTAGATTAAGGATTGATTTACTAAACTACTCGACTAACTACTCTACTAATTAATAGTTGGGAACTCACTTAGGTATGATTCCCCCTAGCTCCTCAATTAAGTCTAAGTTGCAATTACCTTTGGTTGATCTAGTGTTGATTAAACTGCGGAAGATCCTAAATTAGCTTGGAATCTCTTAAGCTGACCAAGCCCTCTTAGACAGAATACCCAGCAGGCGACTAGCCTTCACCGGGATAGACTGCTAAGGAGATCTCTTAACCTAATCAGATTCTATCTATCATAGGTTAAAGCAGAAATCAAGAGAATTTGATCAGGATTCAATTGACTCAATAAATCATACCTCAATCGATTATAATCAAACAATATAGCATCCAAAACTTCATACAAGAAAGATCCTAACACATGGAACTAGGGTTCCTCAAAACCTAAGTGAAGGGAAGTTACTCCATAGAGAAGAGAGAGACTGCAGAAATCTGATCTATATCTTCAATCTCCATCTCCAAGCTTGATTCTCGAGCTCCAATGGCGAAGAAATCCTCCAAAATAGCTCCAAGAATGTTCCCAAGTCGCTCTCTCTCTCTAGGGTTCGTCCCTTGGGTGTTTGTGAACCAAAACCCAGCTCTCCCTTTCCTTTGGCTTGAATCTGCCTCAAAAACCCGATTCTGGGCAAAACACGATCGAGGACACGGCCGTGTTTTACTTTTGCCCGCCCGTGTTTTGCCCCCAGAAGCCCTCACGACACGCCCTCGTCGGACAAAACACGGTCGTGCCTAAATATGGACACGACCGTATTTTTAGGGTAGTCTGCCCGTGTTTTTACTGCTGAACCTGTTCCCCTATATTCAATGCTTCGTTTCTCCCTCGTCCGGACTCCGAATCAGTCGCCATTTGATCCCAGACGCTCGTAGTCTCGTCCTCTTTCTTTTCATAACAAGATTGCATGATTATTTGTCCATAAAGTAAGGTATAAATCCATTCTTCTTCAGGTCATGCCCGAGTTTCTTCTCCCGAATCGCCAGTTGATCTCTGATTGACTTGAAACTTGCGCCTATGCTTCACTTTATGTGCTAGGACCTGAAATGTGACAAAGGAACACAACCTAGCGTAAAATAGGCCAAAGAAACGATAATTAAAGCTCAAATAATCAAGAAACAAATGGGAAAACATGTGCAAATATCGAGTCATCAAATCCCCCCACACTTGACCGTTTGCTTGTCCCCAAGCAAACCAAGTCAGACACAATGTAAGCTCAAAATGTTTTAATCAAGCAGGCTTTAGGGACATATCATATCGGCACAAAACACGTGAATCATACTAGGTTTTGATCATTAACACATGGACAACCTCAACAACAACCTAGACAACCACAACAGATGACATTCGAGTGCAGCAAAGTCGAGCAAAGGAAGAGTCTCCCTTCTGTTCACCAACCAACATAGACTTGACTCAACCACTTATTCAAGACAGTCACTTCATGCACAAAGCTCAAGATATCAGAATTAAGACCGAGCAATCTAGGTCCTCACCTGGGTAAAGAGTGTAGAAAAATATAAGGAAATAAATCGCTCGCTCTCGACCAGTGGGGTCAGGACAAAATTTTGATGCAAGATGTGCATACTCATACTCTCAATCCCTAAAGTCTCTTCACCATGACGGCAGCCTCTAAGCGTTAGAGTTCACATAATGGGTGTCACCACTAACTAATCCGGAGGTCTTAGACACAGGTTCAAATGACTGGCTAGGGTCTTGGACATGGGGAAAAGGCCTTTTAGGTGGTGGAAGTATTCATAGCACAAGGTTCCACAATTCCAAACCCAACACATTCACAGCCAATCAAACCACTTACTTTCTTTTTGCCATTCTGCATTACTCACATTCTTTAGAGCACAAGAGCGAAGGAGGTCACAATAATGTTAGTATTTCTAAGCGAGACTGCTAAGAAACACTACTTAACGAGCATGATTCAAAATTTTGGGTAGTGGCTCTCTTTTGCTTTCATTCATTTTCTTTTTTTTTCCCCCATTTTTTTTCTTGAGAGAACCACCACCTCTGCACATTTTACAAACACATGCCCAACTTTTAAGCATTACCTCCAACTCTCACATTAAATTTAGCAGAAACAGCAGAGAATATGCACAAACCACTCTATGGAACCTTCTACGATTTTCAAATTCAAAAGGGTGATTTTCCATTGTAGACCGAAAGAAAAAAAAGTACACGCCTCAAAGGGGTTGACTAGGGGGTATGACACACTAGGACAGTCAATTTGGTCGTGGGCTAATCCTATGCCTCCATCATCTTAGCTAATGACAACGTGAATGCTACACATCATGGAAGAGGAATCTATCGTACAAGAAAGAAATGAGCAGGCTCAAATCTCACATGGCTCCCTATATGCTCTATCTCTCATTCTGATTCCCTGAGGTAGATGCATAAACGAGTGTCAAGAGAAAGTGATCAATACAAGTCACAGTTGGTAAGCAAACAGTTGAAAAACTGAACCCCTACACAGTTCTACTGCACGTCTCAGTCATCATTATAGGTTGTCCTAGTTACAATCAAGTTGTCATGCATTAATTCGAAGGCCATTCGATTCACCAATCAAATCCACAGTGCCAATACGATCAAGCAAACGGCAATACTTGGAGCCCTCAAATCTTGAGATTTGGACAGAGTTCTAGGCTCGAAGCACACACACACAGCCAAGCATTCACACGCATACGTAATCGAACATTCCCCCACACTTAAGCACGACATTGTCCTCAATGGAGGAAAGATAAGGAGGGTATGAAGTTACCAGATCAAGGGTGAATGATGGTGGGCGGGACAGGCGATGCATTCTAGGAGGAGAGAGTAGTCGGAACACAAACACCACACAAAATCTCACAAAGGTTGAGTTATTGACTCTAAAATCAAAGAACAAAACTGACTCAACAGAGGAGAGATAGGGAAAGAAATGTGAACCGACTAGTTGAGTTGCCTCCCAACAAGCGCTTCTTTCACGTCGTGAGCCGGACGGTAGCTCCTAAGTTTCGGTCCATGATAGAACCTCTTTGAAGTTGAAGTTCTCATGTTTGAGGTGGAGTCTCAAGTCACAAGCAGTTGGTTTGGCAGGTGATGAAGGCTCGTTCACTTGATGCAGCTGAAGTCTCCACCCTCGAGACATCTTCTTCTCTTCTCTCGTCTCTTTGCCCCAAACTAGATATGACAACATCGATTGGCCACCATTGCGTCCACCAAGAGGGACCGATGTCGATGTGGCCGTGGTCTGGAAAAGAGACACTGCAAATGGGTCCTTGCTAAGCAGTTCCTCGAAGTTTGGTGGGGATATTACTTGCATTATAGGGCCGGTGCAAGCCTCTTCCACCTCAACTTCATCCTCAGCCTGGACACCACTCGGTTCTTCAACCCCCCTTCCTTCTTCAAAATGTGGTCTCTCTCCTTGGAAAAGATCAAGAACTACCTCTTCTTGCTTTCTTCCTCATCCTCCACAACTTCTTTCCTCACCCTTTCTCTCTCTTCTTCTTCCATAACGGATTGGAGAGCAAGTCGCCATGCAAGGTTCTCAATAAGTTCAGCTTGCATCTCCTCGCTCGGTCCCAACATGTCAGAGGGGAAATGGGGAAAGTTTTGATCTACCACCAGAGGAGACACTTGATCATGATTATCATGGGAGCATTCCGTGACCACTTCTGTATGCTCCTCAACATCCTCATGATTGCCTTCTTCTTCCTCCTCCTCTACTTGTACGGCAGCATAAAGGTTGTCTTGAGAAAACTGTGAAAAAGCTTGCTCAATGACCTCTATGTGCTTCTTTATGCTCCGAAGGGTATCCTCTGTTTCACGGGGAAAGGAGAAGTCAGTTTGGGCAATGGTCTGGATATGAGGATCCATCTCGGGAAAGGATCTCTTAGGTACTCGAGCAATCTGCTCCATGAGAAGCCTCAAGTGATAGTTTGGATCTGGCTGTGGAGTGTAGCATGGCTCTGTCGGATGGCTGGTGAGGGCTGTGGCTATATCAAGATCTGATGGCCCTTCTGGTTGTGGGAGGAATTCTGGTTGTGGGAGGAATTCTTCTTGATAAGGATGTTGTTCTTGATATGCCCAGGGGTTTGATTGTTCTCTGTAGTAAGGGGGTTGGTACTGAAACCCGAATCCATAGTCTTCTCCTCCTTGATTGCTCCAGGAAGTCTCGGGGTAATACCACTCGGGTGGTGGTGGATACCCCCACTGGTTGGAGAAGCCATTAGGATCCATGATTCAGATATGCACCAACAAAAACAAAAACACCCGAGTGAAAAGCAAGGGTGGAAAAGAAAAATAACAGAATAAAAGCTAAATTAACGAAGTTTTGCCTTTCCTAATAATCTAGAAAGTCCCCGGCAACGGCGCCAAAACTTGACACGCTAAAACACAACACCTAACAATGGCCAAGTGTAACCAATGAAAGGGACTGCAGTATATTGGCACAAGTAATAAATATCGAATCCACGGGTCTCTAGAGTTACTATATCTCAGCTTCAGTTCATTATCTAGCAAACACGATTAAGGATTGATTTACTAAACTACTCTACTAACTACTCTACTAATTACAAGTTGGAAACTCACTTAGGTATGATTCCCCCTAGCTCCTCAATTAAGTCTAAGTTGCAATTACCTTTGGTTGATCTACTGTTGATTAAACTGCGGAAGATCCTAAATTAGCTTGGAATCTATTAAGCTGACCAAGCCCTCTTAGACAGAATACCCGGCAGGCGACTAGCCTTCCCCGGGATAGACTGCTAAGGGATTCACACAGATCTCCACTATTGGAATGAATTCCAGTACAAAGCAGTGAATTGATTGACACTCGCACAACCAATTCACCACTATCAATCAAGGAAGCTCTCTTAACCTAATCAGATTCTATCTATCATAGGTTAAAGCAGAAATCAAGAGAATTTGATCAGGATTCAATTGACTCAATAAATCATACCTCAATTGATTATAATCAAACAATATAGCATCCAAAAATTCATACAAGAAAGATCCTAACACATGGAACTAGGGTTCCTCAAAACCTAAGTGAAGGGAAGTTACTCCATAGAGAAGAGAGAGACTGCAGAAATCTGATCTATATCTTCAATCTCCATCTCCAAGCTTGATTCCCGAGCTCCAATGGCGAAGAAATCCTCCAAAATAGCTCCAAGAATGTTCCCAAGTCGCTCTCTCTCTCTAGGGTTCGTCCCTTGGGTGTTTGGGAACCAAAACCCAGCTCTCCCTTTCCTTTGGCTTGAATCTGCCTCAAAAACCCGATTCTGGGCAAAACATGATCGAGGACACGCTGTGTTTTACTTTTGCCCGTCTGTGTTTTGCCCCCAGCAACCCTCACGACACGCCCTCGTCGGCCAAAACACGGTCGTGCCTAAATATGGACACGGTCGTGTTTTTAGGGTAGTCTGCCCGTGTTTTTACTGTCGAACCTGTTCCCCTATATTCAATGCTTCGTTTCTCCCTCGTCCGGACTCCGAATCAGTCGCCGTTTGATCCCAGACGCTCGTAGTCTCGTCCTCTTTCTTTTCATGACAAGATTGCATGATTATTTTTCCATAAAGTGAGGTATAAATCCATTCTTCTTCAGGTCATGCCCGACTTTCTTCTCCCGAATCGCCAATTGATCTCTGATTGACTTGAAACTTGCGCCCATGCTTCACTTTATGTGCTAGGACCTGAAATGTGACAAAGGAACACAACCTAGCGTAAAATAGGCCAAAGAAACGATAATTAAAGCTCAAACAATCAAGAAACAAAGGGGAAAACATGTGCAAATATCGAGTCATCAATGGCCAGGTGGCAGGCGAATGGTGGAAGGAGCCCCAGTGCCCGGCCGAAGTCATCATAGCTGAGGGAATAAGACGCCCCGCCAAGTCTGAAGTGAATTGCGTTGCCGTGAGCGCCTGCGTGGGTCGGGAAGTGCACGAAGGTGGCAAAGAACTCCCAGAGGAGCTCCTGATAAATGGGCTCAGCGAGGCAGAGGACGCGGCGCCAAGAGTAAGCGCGGATTGCAGCCTCCATTGCCTCCGAGTACCCAGCTCCTCGAAGACCGCAAAATCGAGGTAATGGTGCTCAACGAATTTGCGGCGTCGGATTTCTCGTAGAGTCTTCTTCTGGTCTGGGTCGAGCATGTTCAGGTAAGTGTTCATGGTCCTGCAACCAAAGGCAACAAAAATACAACAACGTACATGGAAATTTGTCAATGGTGAGTACACAATCACCCGCAC
The DNA here is from genome assembly GCA_946122785.1 of Linum tenue. NCBI lineage: Eukaryota > Viridiplantae > Streptophyta > Magnoliopsida > Malpighiales > Linaceae > Linum > Linum tenue. Next base: position 22,469,554 of record CAMGYJ010000010.1, on the reverse strand, counting down.
CCGAGGCCCTTGAATCACAAAATTCGGCCAGTGTACTAGGCCCCAAGTGAGGGAAAACATTCAAAACCATTCACCATCCACACAAGATTACACGCACTTGGAGCCCTCGGATAACAAACCCGAACAACAAATTAGGCTCCAAGTGGGACAATCACAAACACATGCTGCCCGGTAGGCCAACCAAGGTAGGATCAAACATAGCATGCAATACCGTAAGCCTACCGAATTCATTCAAGCACAAACCCAATCCCCGAATTCCGTCACTTAAACCCGTAATATCAATCCTCAACAATTCGACAGTAAAAATAGAGAAACACACCTGGAGGCACAAGAAGGTATCACGGGGAAGGTGCGGAAAGGGAGACACTCAACGACAATCGTCGGGAAGCTCGCTGGAGTTTCTTCGCCATTGACTTCACCACCGCCAAATTAACCCAAAACTTTGGGGAATGAGGACCCGGATGCAAGGAGCGCAGTGGTGTTCGCGGTTTTGCGATTGGAGGTCGGAGGAGGGAGATCATGCCGAAAGAACACCGAAGAGTTGTGGTTTTTCGGCGACCCAAACCACCGCCAAACTTGACCCCACGAGTATAGACTTGTGCTTGCCGACGAGAGGAGCACGAAGGTGTTTTCAGATTTTGATTTGTAGCTCCGGTGAGGGTGATATGGCCGGAAAACCGCCTGAGGAGAGAGGCGGGCTTTTCTGGTGACAGGAGAGAGAGAGGTCGACCAGAAAAATGGGGAGAGAGGGAGGATCTACGGGAGTCGCCCGATTTTTATGTGTTTGGGGCAATTACGGGCTGAATTACGACACTAATTGCCCCTGGCCAGCCGTAATTGTGCTGCCGCAAGCCAAATCCCCCCTGTACCAATTATGGGCATGATTACGACCGTAATTGGTCTGATCCTGCCCGTAATTGCACTGCCGAGGCTCCTCCCCTCTTCTGGATGAATTATGGGTAGGGGCAGGCAAATACGACCGTAATTTGGCCCCCCTTGCCCGTAATTACACTGCCGAGAGCCCCTTTCTCCATATTTTAAACCGCATTTTTGGACAGCCAAAACCATTCGTGCCCCGGCTCGAAAATAAACACTACCACAGACAAAAACAGACCATCCAGGGCACGAAAAACATTCCAAATAGACTCCAGACAGACTCAATGACTCAAAAACCGACAAAAACGAAAAGGAAAAATGGCAGAAATACAAACCGTGGTGGGGTTGCCTCCCCACAAGCGCTTCTTTACCGTCTTTTAGCTGGACGTCAGTAGAGGAACTAAGGGTCCTCGAGCTTGATCAGCAGCTCTGCGTGCTCGAAAGCACCTCCCAAGTAAAACTTTAGGAGGTGGCCATTCACCTTGAATGGCTCAGTTTGAGCATTGCTGATCTCCACCGCCCCGTGCAAGAATACTTGGGTGTCCGTGAAGGGTCCCAACCACCCCGAACGGAGCTTTCCTGGGAAGAGTTTCAGGCGTGCATTGAAGAGCAGAACACGATCAACTACCTGAAACTCCTTTGGGGCCCCTCAACCGAGCGTCGTGGAGACGCTTGGTTCGCTCTTTGCAGAGCAGGGTGTTCTCGTAGGCGTGGTAACGCCATTCCTCCAACTCCGGCAGTTGCAAGTTACGTTCAGTACCTGCAACACTCAAATCGAGGTTTAACAGCTTAAGGGCCCAGAAGGGCTTGTGCTCTAGCTCTACTGGCAAATGACACGCCTTCCCATAGACAAGCCTATAGGGTTAAGTACCAATCGGGTTTTTGTAGGCTGTCCTATATGCCCAAAGAGCATCATCGAGCTTGGTGGACCAATCCTTGCGAGACTGATCCACCGTCTTTTCAATTATTCTTTTAAGCTCCCGGTTCGTCAGCTCGACTTGCCCATTTGACTGGGGATGGTAAGCCACCGACACCTAATGCTTAAAACCATAGTGAGAGAGGAGTTTAGTGAATTGCCCTTGAAAATGGGTTCCTCTATCACTAATGATGGCGCGAGGTGTCCCGTACCGGGAGAACAACTGCTTTAGAAATGAGCAGACCCGTCTTGCATCATTGGTGGGCATGGCTTGAGCTTCTGCCCACCTCTAGATGTAGTCCACTACAACCAGTATGTACAAATTGCCAAAGGATGGAGGGAATGGGCCCATGAAATCGATGCCCCAAACATAAAAAATTTCACAAATGACAGAAATATGTTGGGGCATCTCATCCCGGGAAGAAATGTTACCTGACCTTTGGCAGCGGTCGCACAGTCCTGCGAAGGTGTCTGCATCCTTGCAGAGCGAGGGCCAAAAGAAGCCCGACTGTAGTACCTTCCGCGCTGTGCGGTTTCCTCCATGGTGACCTCCAGTAGGTCCCTCGTGGCATTGAGACAGGATGTCTCCCATCTCGTGCTCCATGACGCAGCGCCGGATCACGGCATCTGCTCCGAACCTGAAGAGGTAAGGATCCTCCCAGAAATAATGCTTCAGGTCGGAGAAGAACTTGCGCTTTGCATGAGTGGCCATCCCCTTTGGTAGCTGCTTGCCCACCAGATAATTGGCAAAGTGAGAATACCAAGGGGCCACGCTGTCCACCAATGTCATCGGCAGTAATCACTCACTCGAAAAGAAGTCATCGATCTCTTCCATGAAGTTGTCCACCGGAGGGGCTTCCAACCGTGATAGATGATCTGCAGCAACATTCTCGGCTCCTTTCTTGTCCCGGATCTCTATATCAAATTCCTGCAGAAGCAGGATCCAGCGGATGAGCCTAGGTTTTGCATCAGCCTTGCTCATCAGATAGCGAATCGTCGAGTGATCTGTGTAGACCACCACATGGGAAAGCATCAGATATGGTCGGGACTTATCAACGGCATACACCACAGCGAGGAGCTCCTTCTCAGTGGTGGTGTAATTCTCCTGTGCATCGTTCAAGGTCTTCGACACATAATAGATGGGCTGGAAGTGCTTCTCGCGTCGCTGACCCAAAAATGCTTTGACTGCATAGTCACTCGCATCGCACATCAGCTCAAAAGGAAGAGACAAGTCAGGAGCCACCATGATCGGTGCATGGGTAAGCTTCTCCTTCAGTGTCTCGAATGCAGCTGTGCACTCAGGATTCAGGAGTGAACTGGAACGGTGCATCTTTCTCCAGCAGCTTGGTCAGCGGCAGGGCAATCTTTGAGAAATCTTTAATGAAGCGCCGGTAGAAGCCTGCATGACCTAGAAAGCTGCGAATCCCCTTCACAGAAATGGGAGGAGGTAGCTTACTGATCGTCTCAATCTTCGCGTGATCTACCTTAATCTCTTGCTTGAAGATCTTTTGCCCGAGCACAATCCCCTCACGGACCATAAAATGGCACTTCTCCCAGCTGAGTGCCAGATTAGTCTCCTCGCACCTCTTCAGAACGAGTTCCAGGTTATGAAGACAATGAGTGAAGGAGTCTCCATAAACCGAGATGTCATTCATGAAGACTTCCATGATCTCTCCGACCAGTCGATCGAAGATCGCCAGCATGCATCTCTGGAATGTCGCCGGTGCATTACACAGCCCGAATGGAATCCTCTGGTAAGCAAAGGTACCGAAGGGGCAAGTGAATGTGGTCTTTGCCTGATCCTCTGGTGCGATAGGAATCTGCAAATAACAAGACATGCCATCCAAGAAGTAATAAAACTCATGGCCAACCAACCTCTCCAGCATCTGATCAATGAAAGGTAGGGGAAAATGGTCTTTCCTGGTGGCATCGTTCAGGCGCCGGTAATTGATGCAGACTCTCCAGCCGGTCACGGTCCGCATCGGGATCATCTCGTTCTTCTCATTCGGAACCGTAGTCATCTCGCCTTTCTTCGGGACCACCTGAGTGGGGCTGACCCACTTGCTATCAGATATAGCAAAGATGATCCATGCATCCATTAGCTTCACAATCTCTGCCCGGACCACTGCCTCCAAGTTGGGAGACAATCTCCGCTGTGGCTGTCGGACTGGATTAACCTCATCCTCCATCAGAATTTTGTGGGAGGAGAAGGATGGGCTAATGCCTCTGATATCTGTTATCTTCCACGCCATGGCCCGGGCATACTTCTGCAGCAGAGCCACCAGCCTGCTCTTTTGCTCGGGTGTCATATCCGAGCTGATAATGACTAGGAGCTTATTCCCCTCTCGGAGAAATGCATACGCCAGGTGAGAGGGGAGGGGCTTAAGCTCCAGCTCTGGTGGCTCCTCCAAAGATGTGGCGATCCGGGGCGAGATAGGGATCGGCTTGAATGGTTTCTCTCGCCCCTCGATCGCGGCCTCGTCTAGCCCCGCAAGCTACTCCTTGAGTTGCACATCCTGTGATGCCTGTTCCCCTAGCAAAAGACAACGCTCGAAGAAATTGTCAGTACCCGCACTCGTGATGGCGAGTGCGGTCTCAAAATAAGCAATAACATCACAGTAGTCTAGATCATCATGAAGCTGGGGGTGTTTCATGTTATCATACACAGAGAAGGTGATTTGTTCACCCCTAGCTCGCAAAATCAATTTCCCATCATTCACATCAATGAGCGTCCTGGCGGTGGCGAGAAAAGGTCTACCCAATATTAAAGGCACATCCACATCCTCATCTATGTCCACAATCACAAAATCAACAGGATATGAGAATGTCCCTACTGCTACTATCAAGTCCTCTGGAATGCCCCTAGGATGCACAATGGATCTATCAGCAAGTTGAATGCTCATCCTAGTATCACTGGGTTCACCTAGGCCTAAATTTTTAAACAATTTATATGGCATGACATTTATGCTAGCGCCTAAATCCGCCAAGGACTTCCCTATATGCAAACTACCAATCATGCAAGGGATAGTAAAACTCCCTGGATCTTTTCGCTTCTCTGTTAGTTTGTTCTGCAGGATGGCAGAACACTCCTCGTTGAGCATCACCGTTGACAGCTCCCCAAGCTTCGTCTTGTTGGTGAGGAGATCCTTCATGAACTTGGCGTACTTGGGCATCTTCGATAATGCCTCCACGAAGGGCATGCTTATGTTTACCTGCTTTAGCATTGCCATGAGCTTGGCAAACTCAGTCTCCAGTCGGTCTTTGTGCAACCGAGTAGGAAAGGGAAGTTGCGGTACATACTCCTTCACCACTGGTTGCGGTTTAGGAGCAGGCACCTTAACCTCCTTCTCCATTTCCTCCTCATTAGCTGGAAGTGCTGAAGCAGGGGTCTCTCTCTCTTGTGCCGAACAGGTGGATGAACGGTCATCTTGCCACTCCTGGTAGTAATGGTCTTGCAGTGCTCATTTGGGTCCTGCGGATGAGGGATGGTCTGACCGGGTAAAGTACCAGGAGTCCTCTGGGCTACAGCTTGGGCCACACTCCCAAGTGGGTCGGGATATCCTGCAGCACAGCCTGCGTGTTTCTCTGGCCAGCTTCTAACTCCAAGAATTTACCTGAAGCTTTCTCCATGTACTGCTCGATATTATTGAACTTGTTTGCACTGGAGGTGGCCAAAGAACCCACCAGATCTTGCAATTCCGCCATCGGGTCGCTCTGTACTGGGGCTGCGGGTGCTGCCCCTGTTTGATGAAATGGCCGCACCTGTGACTAAGGTGGAACTGGCCCCTGTCTGGGCGGGTAGAGAGACTGTTGCGGGTGCTGAAATTGCCCTTTTCTGGGCTGGTAATGAGGCCTCTTTAAGCTTGGTGGTCCCTGGGGAACTGGTGGTCTAGAATTGGCCCCAACCCAGGGGAAGTTGGGATGCTAGTGCCACCACTCGTTGTAAGTGTTGGTATAGGGGTCGAAACGCCTGGCATTGCCTATGAAGTCCACCTGCTCCTAGAGAGTAGACGACTCCCTCATTGCCTGACAGTCCTCCACGGTGTGATGGGAGCTCTCACACCACTGGCAGTGCATCTCCTGCTGCTATCCTGTACCTGCAATCATCCCAGAGCGATCGATGGCTGAAACCAATTTTGATACCACATGCACCAAATTAGATGACTGGGTGGCTACAGCATGCACACCCCGTCCTGGTGTTCGTCTCGATCTCCTCGCTGTTCCCCAATCATAGCCCTGCTCTGCCATCTCTTCAAAAAGTTGATTCAGCTGTGGCGGTGTCTTGGTGAGCATATTCCCGCCACAAACCGAGTCAATCACCTGCTTGTCTTCCGGGAAGTGGTCATGGTAGAAGGTGCCCACCTTGAAAGCGTCGGTAAAACCATGGTTGGGACACTTGAGGAAGAGACTGATGTATCTCTCCCAAGCATCCCCTCCAGAGTAAATGGGAAGTACCTCAGCTGGATTGCATTGGCTGGGACCTCATTGATCTTGATCCCATCGATGAGCTAGTGGAATCGCCTCGGGTGTGATCGGGGGCACTCCCCCTCCTTGCCACGTAATACCACCGAACCGCGCAGCATGGTGATGACAGAGGTGCTAACCTCAAATTTATTCACTGGAACATGAGGGTGTTGAATGGGCGACCTCATGTCCCCGGCTCTGGCGGTCAAGTAATACCCCATGGTCTGCTCCTCGGTAAGGACCACATCATGGTCCTGTGGGTCACCCATCACTTCCTCCTCGGTGATTTGCAGCTGTGCTAAGGCCTCCTCCGCAGCCAGTCGCACCTTTAGAGCTCGCTTGAAGTTCCTACAGGTCCGTTCAAACTCTTGGTCTAATGGTAGTAAATCTCCCGACTGGCTACGGGTCATGCACTACCTGCACACAATCAGCAAAAGCAACCCGTGAAGGCACATAGGGGGAAGAGAGAATATGCAGTAAATAAAAAGCTAGAGTAACAAATTCTCACGTTTCCCCAATAACCTAGAAGTTTCCCTGGCAACGACGCCGAAAACTTGACACGCTATGACACAACACCAAACTACGACCAAGTGTAATCGCAGTCCGGAAATGCATTAACAGGCAAGCTCTAATTGTCAACCCGGGGTCTAGATCTACTGCCTACTCCGTGAATATCTATTATCTAGCAAACTAAGTCGAGTGTTGTGATTTTAACTAAAAGCAGTAAAAGAGCAGGAAATGGTTCGGTTTTCTAAAGCAAGGGAAGAGTCACTCGGGAATGAGTCCCCCTAGCTCCTTAGTTAGGTCACAGTTGTAATTACCCTGGGTTGATTAACTGTTGATTAAACTGCGGAAGATCCGAAAGTAGCTTGGAATCTCTTAAGCTAACCAAGCCCTCCCAGTCCAACAACCCGACAGATGACTAGTCTTCACCGGGACAGAAAGTTGAGGCTATGAACGCAGAACTCCACTACTGTCTACTGGATTTGGATTCCCGTACAAAGCATTAAATCGATTAACTCTCGTATAAGCAATCTACCACTACCGATTGATGAATCTCTAACGACGTAATCAGATTCTATCTATCTCAGGTTGCAGGAGAAATCAAGAAAAGATGATCAGACTTCAATTGACTCAATAAATCATGCATCAATCGATTAAAATTAATCAGTATAACAATCCCAAGTCATTACAATCAAGATCCCTATAACATGGAACTAGGGTTCTTCATACCCAAGTGAGAGAAAGTTCTACTCCATAGAGAGAGAGAGAGAGAGAGAGAGGAAAACATAAATCAGAGTAGTCATACTCATAATAATGAGGATAATCTGCTCCGGGATGATGATCTTCACTCCTAGGAATGCAATCTGGGCTTCAATGATGAGAAATCCACTCCAAATAGCTCCTATGGTTTGTTCTTCGCACTTTCTCTCTCTAAAACCCTGTTTTTGCTCCAAAAAGTTGATTTCCCTTGTTTTGGCTCGAATCTGCCTCAAAAACCCGATTATGGGCAAAATATGGGCTGAATTACGGTCGTAATCATGGTCTGCCCGTAATTCACCCAAAACGCGCGTTTCACTAAACTCTGAGGAAGGTAATTACAGTCGTAATTACCCAATTACTGCCAGTATTTATGTAATTACGACCGTAAATGAGTCCACTCTTGCCCATAATTTGCTCTGCGACAGACATTCTCAGGGATTTTGCTCGACATTGCATTTACGGGCATGACAGAAGCAATTATGCCTGTAATTGTGCAGGGGATGCCCGTAATTTGCATCTTGAATAGCCAACTGACCTCCAAATGACCTGAAACTTGCGCCCATGCATCCCTTTACTTGCTAGGACCTCAAATACGACCAAACAACACAACCTAGCGTAAAAATAGGCCAAGGAACAACAAATTCGAGCTAAAATGGTCAGGAAACAAGAGTGTGCAAATACGACGCTATCAGTAAGATAAGGTGGTCAAAACATAAAACATGGGGATGTGTACCTTATGTGTTGGAAATCCAAAAACAATAAATAATCCCTCTCAAAAGATCTTAGAAAATGAGATTAAAGATGGTAGGTTCAAAAAGTCAAGAGTAGTGGAGAGTAATGGTATGTAGATCTAGAAAGGTGTGAGAAAATGAATACACAAAGATCTAAAGAGGTCTGGCATTACTTAAATAGGAACGGGCAAGATCGCGGGCTAGGCACCCAAGATCGCGACCGCGATCTTCAGCCTGTCAACCGTGATCTTTGCCCTGTTGAGGATAACACATTTTCTCCATTTCTCTAAGTTTAAACTGTCATCCAAATCATGCCATCATTCAAAGGCATGGGCTAAGCTAAATCAATCATTCTCAATGAAACAATAAAGTCTGAATCAAACTATTATTCAAATAGGAAAATGGAAAATGATACGCAAACTGGATTGTTGGGTTGCCTCCAAACAAGCGCGTCTGTAAGAGTCTTTTTACCGGACTTGACTCCTTGAGATCAATTAATGAGATCTCCATCCTTCACCGGTGACTCTTCGTAGTAGTCATACTTATGATGAAGTCCTAAGTGAATACATTGGAGTCTCTCAGATGCCTCATCTGATTCTTGAGATAGAAAGGATATATTTGATGATTGATGTGCAAGTTGGTGAGGGTTGAGCTTCCTTGTAGAAATATCATTATATGTGAATGGCTTGTAGCATTCCCCGGAGTCTTCGTCTTCAAAAATAGGAGCTAGGTTACCCTTAACCATTCGATTTCTTTTCTTCGGTTGTCTCGCTTCAAAGATGAATCTTTGAAATTTCCTTTTATGACCATCAGAAAGAAGAGAAACCTTGAACAATTATTGAGTTTCCTTTTTACAAGAAAACTTTTCCTTACTCAGTTTCTTCATGATGTTGCAAGAATCGCTCACACCTTCAACTTGATTGTAGTGAGAATTAATATGGGAGACCATATTAAACCACTCTATCTCGGGACTAGAAGGTGGTGTGGTAGAAGGTGTAACCGGCTCACAATTCATCTGGACATCGTCCCATGTGCAATACTAGTGAAGACTTGGGATTGGAGTAATCTTGCAGCTTATCTCCTCACTAAACCTTAAGGTGATCTTGCTTCCACTTACATCAACGATATTCCGTATCGTAGCCAAGAAGGGTCGACCAAGAATGATCGATGCATCATACCCCTCCGTGTCTAGAACCACGAAGTCAACCATATAGACAAAATGAGCACACTTAAACAAGACATTCTCTATGATTCCTCTTGGTTCAACAATGGACCCATTGGCCAACACAATCCGCATTTCAGTAGGAATGAGTGGTCCAATTTTCAATTTATTGTATATCTGTGGAGGCATAATGTTGATGCTTGACTCCAAGTCGGCTAACGGATTCCAAAATTTTTTATCTCCGAAAGTGCATGGAATAGTGAAGGTTGTCGGATATCTTAGCTTAGGAGTAAATCCTCCACAACCAATGGATGCCGAAGCAACTTCACTAACGGGTACCATAGCCACCTTCTTTCATTTTCCACTTTCCCGACAATATTTCCTTCAAGAATTTTGTGTATTTAGGAATCTTCATCACCATGTCTAGGAAAGGGACTGTTACCTTCAATTGCTTCAAAGTATCCTTCCATGGACCACATTAATGATATAGATCACTTTCAAATAACCTTCTAGGATAAGGAGCTTTCGGTGTAGGATCGGGTACTTGGGTCTTCTTAGACTTCTCTTCATCTTCAATCTTGATCTCAATGGAAGGTTGGACTTTCTCCCGAACTAGCTCTTATTCTTGAATAACAACCTGTCAAACTTCTCTTACCGGAATCCTCGGAGTCAATATAGGAATCTCCTTCAAAGGTCGGCCACTCCTTAGAGTTACTGCGTGACATCCTTCCTTTGCATTTGGCTCCAAATTTGCAGGTAGAGTTCCTTAAGGTCTCAATGGTATGTTTTGAGCCAGAAAGCTTAGTTGGGATTCAAGGATTTGAAGTGAAGCTTGTTGATTCCTTTGACCCGCTTCCAAGCTCGAAAAATTGGTTGAGGTGTGTTCGATGAACTTGTCAATTGCTTCAAAACTCTTGTTGGATTGTGTAACAAATTACCCTACCATTTCTACAAGTTTGGTGATTCGACCATAGGAGGGTCGACTTTGCTCTTGATATGCTCCTTGATATGATGGCTGACTTGATCTTTGGTAAGTATTTTGCATTGGAGTTTGCGATTGAAAACCCAGAGGTTTCCTATCCGTTGGAGAAGACCAAAGAAAGTTTGGGTGGTTCCTCCAACCCGGATTATATGTTGAGCTATAAGGGTTGTTCCCTCGAGATTGACCTCCAACAAAGTTGGCTTCTTCAAATTGTATATAAGCCTCAATCATGGACTTGCATTCTACCATGCTATGAATTGAGTCACCACACCAATTACATTTCATAAGTTGCTTCCCATTGCCTTTCATTGATGATGCAACTTGATCAATTTTCTTGGAAAGTTATTGAATATGAGCCGGTAATGACGAATGTTCTTCAACCTTCATTACACTTCCCTTTAATAAGCTCTCGCCTCTTCTTCTGTCACCCCAATCGTAGCTATTAAGGGTCTTTTTTCAATCAATTGTTGAAGTTCTTCAACTTTTTTTTTCCGAAAGGCACCTCCACTAGCCGCATCAATTAGGCTCCGTGACTCCTTTGTTAACCCATTATAAAAGCTTTCCAATTGTAACCAACCGACGATGCTATGGTGAGGGAACTTGAGTAGAAGAGATGTAAATATTTCTCATGCTTCAAATAAAGGTCCATCCTCCTCTTGACGGAACATAGTAATTTCACTTTTCATCAAAGCCGTCTTAGAAGGTGGAATGTATCTTGCAAACAACTTGTTGCATAGATCATCCCATGAGGTGATAAAGTGATGTGGGTGATTATTCAACCACTTCTTGGCTGCTCCATTCAAGGTAAACAGGAATAATCTTAGTCGGATAGCTTCTTGAGGAACTTCATTCACCTTGATTCCATCCGTCAACTCGTAGAATGACTTGACATGTGAATGTGCATCTTCACTCATCAACCCATTGAATTGAATTGCACTTTGAAGCATTGAAATAGTGCCCGTCTTTAACTCATACTCATTGTTAGGCAACGTCGGATGAAGAATTGGTGATTGGACATTGTCCACACTTGGCCTTGAATAATATTCCATTGTCCTAGGCCTCGGTGGAACTTGAGCTTATTATTCCGCCATTGGTGGAGATTGAGGTCTTGCAAATATTCTTAGATTCCCAAGGTTTCTCTCAATTTCTGTATCAAGAGGTAGGATTTCCAAAGAATCCCTTCTCGTATACAAAGGTGCTACAAAAACAACCTTAACAACCCGTGACGTACAAAGTTGGATAACAAAGCAAAAAAATGAAACAAAAGAAAAACAAGACAAACATGAAACAAAAACACAAAACAATACGTAAAAAAAACAACACGAAACAAAAACAAAACAAATAAAACAAGGTAAATACTAACTACCAACTCAATGGTTTTCTACTAGTTATCAAGGGTCCCTGATAACATCGAATTTGCACATGTTTGCACCTCGTTTCTTGATCATTTTGGCTTGAGTTTCTGCTTTCTTGGACTATTTTATGCTAGGTTGTGTTCCTTTTTCACATTTCAGGTCCTAGCACATAAAGTGAAGCATAGGCGCAAGTTTCAAGTCAATCAGAGATCAATTGACGATTCGGGAGAAGAAACTCGGGTATGACCTGAAGAAAAATGGATTTCTAACTCACTTTATGGACAAAGAATCATGCAAGCTTGTCATGAAAAGAAAGAGGACGAGACTACGAGCGTCGGGGATCAAACGGCGACTGATTCGGAGTTCGGACGAGGGAGAAACGAAGCATTAAAGAGAGGCTGAGCAAGCCACACGGGCACCACCCACACGGCCGTGTGGAAATCACCGAGCCTTCACACGGGCAGCTGGGAAAGCCACACGGCCGTGTGGCCTGGCCGTGTGAGTCGGGAATTGCTGGTTAAAACCCGATTTTCAGCAAAAGAAAAGGGGGGGGGAGCTGGGTTTTGGATCCCAAACACCCAAGGGACGAACCCTAGAGAGAGAGAGCGACTTGGGAACATTCTTGGAGCTATTTTGGAGGATTTCTTCGCCATTGGAGCTCGGGAATCAAGCTTGGAGATGGAGATTGAAGATCTAGATCAGATTTCTGCAGTCTCTCTCTTCTCTATGGAGTAACTTCCCTTCACTTAGGTTTTGAGGAACCCTAGTTCCATGTGTTAGGATCTTTCTTGTATGAATTTTTTGATGCTATATTGTTTGATTATAATCGATTGAGGCATGATTTATTGAGTCAATTGAATCTTGATCAAATTCTCTTGATTTCTGCAATAACCTATGATAGATAGAATCTGATTAGGTTAAGAGAGCTTCCTTGATTGATAGAAGTGAATTGGTTGTGCGAGAGTCAATCAATTCACTGCTTTGTACTGGAATTCATTCCAGTAGTGGAGATCTGTGTGAATCGCCTTAGCAGTCTATCCCGGTGAAGGCTAGTCGCCTGCCGGGTATTCTGTCTGAGAGGGCTTGGTCAGCTTAAGAGATTCCAAGCTAATTTAGGATCTTCCGCAGTTTAATCCACAGTAGATCAACCAAAGGTACTTGCAACTTGGACCTAATTGAGGAACTAGGGGGAATCATACCTAAGTGAGTTCCCAACTTGTAATTAGTAGAGTAGTCAGTAGAGTAGTTTATAAATCAATCCTTAATCTAGTTTGCTAGATAATGAACTGAAGCTGAGTAATAGTAACTCTAGAGACCCGTGGATTCGATATTTATTACTTGTGCCACTATACTGCAGTCCCTTTCATTGGTTACACTTGGCCATTGTTAGGTGTTGTGTTTTAGCGTGTCAATTTTTTGGCGCCGTTGCCGGGGACTTTCTAGATTATTAGGAAAGGCAGAAGTTTGTTACTTTAGCGTTTTTTTCCACCCTTGCTTTTCACTTGGGTGTTTTTTGTTTTGTTGGTGCAGATCTGAATCATGGATCCTAATGGCTTCTCTAACCATTGGGGGTATCCACCACCATCCGAGTGGTATTACCCCGAGACTCCCTGGAGTAACCAAGGAGGAGAAGACTATGGAGTCGGGTTTCAGTACCGACCCCCCTACTACGAAGAACAATCAGACCCCTGGGTATTTCAAGAACAATCTCCTTATCAAGAAAAATTCCTCCCACAACAAGAAGGACCATCAGATCTTGGGTTCGCCACAGCCTTCACGGACGATCCGGTAGAGCCATGCTACACTCCACAGCCAGATCCAAAGTATCACTTGAGGCTTCTCATGGAGCAGATTGCTCGAGTACCTGAGAGATCCTTTCCCGAGATGGATCCTCATATCCAGGCCATTGCCCAAACTGACTTCTCATTTCCCCGTGAAATAGAGGATACCCTTCGGAGCATAAAGGAGCACATAGAGGTCATTGAGAAAGCCTGTTCAAAGTTTTCTAAAGACAACCTTTATGCTGCCATACAAGTAGAGGTGGAGGAAGAAGAAGGCAATCATGAGGATGTTGAGGAGCATACAGAAGTTGTCAAGGAAAGCTCCCATGATAATCATGATCAAGTGTATCCTCTGGTGGTAGATCACAACTTTCCCCATTTCCTCTCTGACATGCTGGGCCCGAGCGAGGAGATGCAAGCTGAACTTATTGAGAACCTTGCATGGCGACTTGCTCTCCAATCAGTTATGGAAGAAGAAGAGAGAGAAAGGGTGAGGAAAGAAGTTGTGGAGGATGAGGAAGAAAGCAAAGAAGAGGTAGTTCTTGATCTTTTCCGAGGAGAGAGACCACATTTTGAAGAAGGAAGGGGGGTTGAAGAAGCGAGTGGTGTCCAGGCTGAGGATGAAGTTGAGGTTGAAGAGGCTTTCACCGGCCCTATAATACAAGTAATTTCCCCACCAAACTTCGAGGAACTGCTTAGCAAGGACCCATTTGCAGTGTCGCTTTGCCAGACCAAGGCCACATCGACGTCGGTCCCACTTGGTGGACGCGATGGTGGTCAATCGATGTTGTCATATATGGTTTGGGGCAATGAGACGAGAGAAGAGAAGAAGAGGTCTCGAGGATGGAGACTTCATCTGCATCAAGTGCACGAGCTTCCATCACCAGTCATACCACATGCTCGTGACTTGCGACTCCACCTCATTGACGAGAACCTCAACTTCAAGGAGGTTCTAGCATGGACCAAAACTTAGGAGCCATCGTCCGGCTCACGACGTGAAAGAAGCGCTTGTTGGGAGGCAACCCAACCGGTTTGTTTGCATTTCTTTCTCTATTTCTCCTCGGTTGAGACAGTTTTGTTATTTGATTTTAGAGTCAATAACTCAACCTTTGTGAGATTTTGTGTGGTGTTTGTGTTCTGATTACTCTCTCTTCGTGGAACGCACCGCCTGACCCGTCCATCATCATTCACCCTTGATCTGGTAACTTCGTTCTACCCTCCTTATCTTTCCTCCATTGAGTACAATGTCGTGCTTAAGTGTTGGGGGATGTTCGATTATGTATGGGGGTGAATGTGATGACTCGATATTTGCACATGTTTTCCCCTTTGTTTCTTGATGGTTTGAGCTTTAATTATCGCTTATTTGGCCTATTTTACGCTAGTTTGTGTTCCTTTGTCACATTTCAGGTCCTAGCATATAAAGTGAAGCATAGGCGCAAGTTTCAAGTCAATCGGAGATCAATTGGCGATTCGGGAGAAGAAACTCAGGCATGACCTGAAGAAGAATGGATTTATACCTCACTTTATGGACAAATAATCATGAAATCTTGGCATGAAAAGAAATAGGATGAGACTACGAGCGTCTGGGATCAAACGGCGACTGATTCGGAGTCCGGACGAGGGAGAAACGAAGCATTGAATATAGGGGAACAGGTTCGGCAGTAAAAACACGGGCACGCCTAAATCAAAACACGGCCGTGCCCATATTTAGGCACGACCGTGTTTTGGCCGACGCGCGCGGGCGTGTTTTTAACACGGGGCAAAACACGGGCGGGCAAAACCAAAGCACGGTCGTGCCCTCGGCCGTGTTTTGCCCAGAATCGGGTTTTTTAACCCAAATTCGAGCCAAAGGAGGGGGGGAGCTGGGTTTTGGATCCCAAACACCCAAGGGACGAACCAAAGAGAGAGAGGGCGATTTGAGGGCATTCTTGGAGTGGAATTGGAGGATTTCGTCGCTTTGGAAGCTCGAGGAACAAGCCCGGACTTGAAGACTGATCATCTGAAGATTCTTACTGCAGTCTCTCTCTTCTCTATGGAGTAACTTCCCTTCACTTAGGTTTTGAGGAACCCTAGCTATGTTTGTTTGATTGGATGATAGTATGAGTACTCTTACTTGATAATCTTGAGTTCACATTCAATCTATGCATGTTTTCATGATTCAATTCTGCTTTAGTCGAGATTATTGATTCTGCTTTGTGAATGCCCGATTGCTGTTGTGAATACCCGATTGCTGTTGTGAATGACCCACTTGATTGTTTCTGATGAAGGAGTTTCATCAGTTTCTCATAATCCTCTTTAGTAAGCTTGATGTCTTGTTCACTTTGGATAGCAGATGACATATTAGCATAACCTCTTCCTCCTCCTTGCCTTGCACCAGATCTTGTATTGTTGTTGGGAGGAAAACCATGTTTGAAGAAACACCTTTCCTCTATATAACATTGCCTTCTGGAATAAGTGCACTCCAGACCCTTGCTTGAGTTCCTGTGCTCCTTTAGTCTATCCCAGGTAGCCATCCATGCTTTTGATAGCAGACCTCTTTCATGTGTCCCTCTTTCTTGTAGTAGGTACAGGAAGGCCTCTTCTTAGTGGGATTTGGTCTTCTGTTTCCTCCTTGAGCAGCTGGCACTGGTGACTCAACAACAACATCGAAAATCATCTTGCCCTTTTGAGTTCCATACATTTGCCTTTCGTGTTGCAATGTCCTTTGAAAAATCTTGTTGATATTGGGCAACTCATCTCCAAAAAAAAAAAACTTGAGACCCTACAAGGGAAAGTTTTTCATTTAGGCCTTGAAGAAACTTGATAATGTAACTAGTATCCTGGTTAGGGATGGCAATTTACCCACCCATGGGTAATTTTGCCCAAACCCAAGTAGACCCATTTATTATGGGTAGGGTTTGGATGATGTGTGTATGGGTTTGGGTTGGATATGGATATTATCTAAATGGGTATGGGTTGGATATGGATATCCATTTACTTGAGGGTGTTTTAACTACACATGCAAAAATTGGACCTATTTATAAAACTTGAAAAGTATAGGTACCAAAATGTAAGACCAAAAAAATTTAGGTACCAAAACGTAATTTTCCATCCATATTTTGAGGACTTATATGCAAAAAAATTAAATTTAGGTACTAAATATGCATATCTATTAAGTTTAGGTACCAAACTGTAATTTGTATTTGGAGTGGGTACAAACCCAAATCCATTTGTTATAAACCCAACCCAACCCAAAGTAAATGGGTATGGGTACAAACCCATCAAACTTTACCCATATCCATATATGGATATTATCTAAATGGGTATGGATAGTAAAATACCCATGGGTATGGGCAAAATTGCCATCCCTAATCCTGGTATTCCCGAACCTTTTTCATTGTCCTGCAAGTGATATGGCTGACAAGAGTACAATCACATGGAATGAGAGGTTGATAGTTCTCTAGTTGGTCTCCGAGAGTGATCACTCTACCATAGTACTCTGTAATAATCCAGTTTCCTTGCTTAAGGTTAGAAAGTGATCCCTCAAGCTCTACAATCCTAGTGATATCTCATGCTCCATATCTAGACTGTAGGCTCTTATAAGCTTCACAATCTTACATGAGAGAATAGTTTTCCTTATCTCTGTATCAACTGCTTGCTAGATCCAACTAAGAATCATCACATTGTTTCGGATCCAAGATCCATGCTTCGGATATGTTGGATCTGGTTCAACCAGAACCCCACTAACAAACCCTAGCTTGTTATTAGCAACAAGAGCACTGTACATTGCTATGCTCCAGTCATTATAGTTTGTAGTGTTGAGTTTCTCTACAACTAAGAGAATACTTGGCAGGTCACATTCCTGAAGAAAGTAGGGATCCTCCATCTGGTAAGTCTGCTGATGTGCATTCTGGTTGTTAGCTTGAATGTTTTCGTCATTGTCTTCTTGCACTTGTAGTTGTGCTTGATTGTTGGTGCTGGGATCTGCCATGGTTACACTAGCGGTGGGAACCTAGGTTGAGCAACCAGGCTCTAATACCATAACAAAGTTTACTTTGTGAGAAACCCTAAACCTCTACGCATGTGGTCACCTCACTTCCCAGCTGTCACTATGGGAAACAAGCCTTTCGCAACACCATGTCTGCAACACTAATTAAAATTTTAACTTAAAGTATATAATAACGACACTTTCTAGATCCATGGCTTAGGTGTATCAAAAAAGACCTAGGTGCTCCGTGATTATCGGAATCCCCGCAGACTAGAGTAGTTTCTCCGTTACCTTCATCACCATGTCCGCAACGTCGGGGTCTGTTCTCCCGGCGGCAAAGCCACCGGACCTGTCCTCGGGCGTCCGTCGTCCTTCCCCCATAACCTCTTCTCCAACCGGGAAGGGGGAGAAAGAGACCCAATAAGCCAAGAAGTGTGCTAAGCCAATGCACGCGAACCCTCTTTTCGAGCAAGCGGAGATGGATGCCGACGTGAGCCACGACCCTTCAGCGGGGGAGGTTTGGGCGTCGAGCGAGGCTCCGTCTCCACACCAACGTGCTAACTCCCAAACTATATGGGGCGGGGCAGGGAGAAGCCTATTTTGTGAGGCTTTGCTGCATGAGGACTACTATGTTGGTGAATCTGACTCTGAGGACGTTGCTGAGGCAATGCGAGAGGACGATATGGATGATGATGTTACTGAGGATGATGACCCCCGATGCCCGACAATCTCATTTCGGGCATCTGAGAAGCTGTGGTGGAGAAGGCCGGTGGAGAAGACCTTTCCTTTCCTGGTGGTATCCCATCGCCTTGAGAACTTGTGGGCAAAGTGTGGCACGCTCTAGATTGCAAGCATCTCTTTGCAGGGCTGGGACGTGAGCTTTTGCGAGAGGAGATTGTGGCAGCCTTGAAGAGTATGGGCAGCTTCAAAACTTCGGGCAAGGATGCGTATCCATCGCTGTTTTATCAACGCAACTGGGAAACGGTTGTGACCGCGTTCTGTGAGTTTATTCGTGACTGTTTTGCTACCCCTTTTGGGATTAAGGCGGTTAATGAGACATTGCTGGTACTTATCCTGAAGAAGGAGAGCCCGACTATGATAAGAGACTTTCGCCCCCATTGGCCTGTGAAATGTGGTGTATAAGACACTGATAAAATGCCTTGTGAACATAATCAAACCATTGATGGCTAAGTTGGTCCACCCGATGCAGACAAGCTTTGTCCCGGGAAGGCATATCACGAGCAACATCATAATTGTACAAGAGATGGTCCACTCAATGATGATGAATAAAGTAAAGAAGGGCCATATGATTGTTAAAAAATTGATTTGGCTAAAGCGTATGACCGGATAGATTGGAGATTTGTTCAGAAGACATTGGAGCTGACGAGGTTGGTAAGCTGATCGACGTGATCATGCATTGCATCACGACTCCGTCCATGCAGGTGTTGTGGAATGGTTGTCAGACCGAGGCTTTCTCCCCGTCCCGGGGCTTGTGCCAGGGCTGCCCTCTTTCCCCGTACATCTTCACTCTATGCATGGAGCTCATGAGCCATACTATCGAGGCAGCGGTGCAGGAAAAGAGATGGCGGCCCATTAGTACGACCCCACGTGGCCCAAAACTCTCCCATTTGTTTTTTGCTGACGATTTGATTCTGTTTGCAGAAGAATCTAAGGCGCATGGTCGGATTATCCTTGATTGCCTGGGGAGCTTCTGTCAGGCATCGAAGAACAGGTTAGCAAGGAGAATTCCGTCATCTTCTTCTCGCCTAACACGCACCGCCCCTTCAGCGCGGACATCTCTCCCCTCATGGGAATCTCGACAACTCAGGATTTGGGGCGCTACCTCAGGGTGTCGGTTTTTTATGGGAGAGTGACGAAAGAGACTTACAAGTATATCTTAGACATGATCGATAAGAAGTTGGCTGGCTGGCGCGCAAAGTCGTTGTCTCTTGCGGGAGGGTCACTCTAGCTGCCTCGGTGCTTAGCTCTCTCCCCACCTATGCGATGCAAACGACTTTCTTGCCGATGTCCATCTATGATGCCATCAACCAAAGGGTTAGAAGCTTCATCTAGGGCTCCACTGCGGACTCTCGGAAAACTCACCTGGTGCATTGGGACGGGATATGCAAGCCGAAGTCGGCGGGAGGATTGGGACTTCGTCGAGCTAGGGAGCTTAACCTTGCTTTCCTCTCCAAACTCGCCTGGAATTTTACTCTTAATCCTGACGAGATTGGGTTAAAGTGTTGCAGGCTAAATATTTTAAAACAGTGCAGGGAGTTCTGACCAGGAAGTCAATGGCTTGTGCTTAACCCCTCTGGCGCGGCATGATGAAGGCATGGCCAATCATGGTGAGAGGAATGAGAATGTGTATTCAAGATGGGAAAGCAACTAGCTTTTGGACGGACAAATGGGTAGATATAGTAGACGTGCTCCTTGACTATGCCCGCGAAGAGAGCCCCCCTGAGAATCTAAATATTCCGGTGGCAGCATTCGCCTCGGCGGAAGGTGAGTGGAATATTCTGGCTTTGCGGGAGGTCCAGACCGAAGAGGGGCTTATGCAGGTTTTTGGGATCCACCCCCGCAGGAGGATGCAGGTGAAGATCGAGCCACTTGGGGACCTGAGCAGGACGGCAAATTCCGCATCCGGTCAATGTATGAGATTGCCACAGACGAGACGGTGGAGTATGGACAGGTGGACTGGCGGACGTTGTGGAGGTGGCGAGGACCGGCTAGGATTACCCATTTCCTGTGTTTAGCCTGCCGTGAGCGCCTCCTGATGAACGCGAAATGGACCAGGTGGCACATCGCAACCTCAAAACTTGTACTCATTGTCATCAAGGGCTCGAAATAGTCCTGCATGTGTTGCGGGACTATTCTTTTTCCTGATTAACTTGGGCGCAGCTCGTTCAACCTTCTGAATACCATAGCTTTTTCGGAATGCAGCTACAGGATTGGATTCAGCACAACCTAAAGGAACCGCATAACAGCCTCGACTTTGGAGCTATTTGTTGGTCCCTTTGGAGGACTAGAAATGATCGTGTCTTTGCAGGCAAGATCATAACTCCTAAAGCATTTATACTGCGTATCCAGGCATGGATTAAGACTTTGAGGGATTCCGCCCATGAGAATGGAGGCGTTGATCTCTTTGCAGTCGCCGCCTCCAGAGTGGGTCACTCTCAACTCCGACGACTCATTTCACCCTTTTTCAGGCCACGCCTCTGTTGGTGGCTTGATTCGAGATCACTCAGGATGCTGTCTGGCAGCGTATGCGATTAAGCTCAAGATTTGCTCTATCACCCGAGCTGAGTTGAGAGGCGCATTTGAGGGGCTTTAGTTGGCTTGGAACTTGGGTTTTCGTCGTATCCAGGTTCAGATGGACTCCAAGTGTGCGGTTCAGCTTCTTCTTCGACGTGATGGTGACGTTAACCGTCACTCAGCGGTGCTCCGTCGTTTCCAGGCACTCTTGAGCAGAGACTGGCAGGTTGTGATTTCTCACATCTATAGGGAGGGGAACTATTGTGCTGATTACATTGCCAGTAGAGGCCATTCTATGTCCTTTGGTTTACATGAGTTCCCCATTACTGATCCTTCCTTGTGTAATTGGATTTTGTATGACGTTCAGGGGATTTCGGAACCCCGCTTGGTTGTGAATGAAAGTTAGAACGCGTTGCTTTCATTTATAAAATAATAATAATAATAACAATAACAACGACAACGACACTTTCTTTTAGTGTTACTTAAAATTGTCTTTGGCAACACCATGGTTGCAACACTCACTAAAAAGTGTTGCTTAATATAGACAATGACATCTTTTTTTATGTTACTTAAATATTGTAAATAATTTATCAATTAATTTGTATTTTATTTGGTTATATCATATAGTCAATACTTATATTGCAAACAATATCATTTTGTTTATTTACGTAGTTTAGACAACTTTTTATAACATTGGCAAAGGTCAAGTGTTGGGAAATTTAGTCCAACATTTCTTAAATGTGCAACAAGTCTAACCATTTTGCCAAATTAAAATCATGTTTAAATGTGATCATAATCATCATGTTTAAGGGTGGACAATAATCCGGTTCACATTGTACCAAATTGATACTTGGACCAAATTGGATGGAATCAAATATATTTCAATTCAATATTGGTCCTATGAAATATTTTAAATATGAAAAAATGGACCAAAATTGAATCTGGATCGAACCAAATGAACCAATCATGCTTATGATCTGGTATGATTTTTATTTTTCCTTTGAGTTTGGTCCGGTCCTATCTCAATTTAACCTGGTTCTGGACCGAATCGATTGATGCCGATAATATTACCTAACCTCGAGGTCTTGATTATCATAGTCACGCAAAAGATCAATCAAAGGACTGATTGAGGTAAAAGGGGGTTCTTGGCACAAAACAGGGTATGGCGTTAGGATGGAAGGATTGTCGACCAACTTGTCAGTTAGGAAGAGGCTCGATCGATATCACGCCGGAATTCAGCCATAATTGAAGGGACTATTCAATCGATAAGAAACATAATTCTCTGTTGAGTCCCAACCAACACGAGAACAGGAAGAAACTTGGTGACAAGGTAACTTTTCCACTCATCTAACAACAATCAATTACACTCGTGTTTTTGGCTTTAAATAGAACAAAATCTAACCCAATTAGACTACTCTACGAACAAAGAACCACAATCTAACTAAACTACTCGAAAATGAAAAAGAATCCAATGTGCAAAAGGAAAGAAAACTCGACATAAACAGACTTCCACAACAAGTTGCCCTCCTGCGCAAGCAATCATGTAAGCAAGCCTCCATAGCTACTTTGAGCTCTTTGTTCGAAGGATTCCAGGTATACACTCGAGCTCATCCGACTCCAATATGTTCTTCAGTAAGTCTTAGGCTTCCAATTCCAACTCGCAGCTGCCCTCGAATATCCCTCAAGTGGGTCGACTATGGCTTCAAAGTAAGTAGCTCAAAACAGCTTCCTCACTTAGCCAAAATTACAGCTCTCTGTCTTCCTTTGATCCATTGCTTGGTTCCATCTTTGCATTTCAATGGAGAGCAATCTAAGTCATATTCCGAGATCTCACCAGCCCACCCCTTATCACATTATCGAAACTCAAATTACTTAATTGATGGGGCTGATTTTCGGTTCAATTTATTTGTCAACATGGCGGGTTAAATGAGCAATATGGGTATTTGATATAGCTGGCTAATAACTTGGTGTATTTTAATCTTGGATTCAAAACTAACTTCTAATATTCATCTACTTGATTAACATGTGGTGGTGTTACCTAAGTCAGGATAATACAGTTTCTAAGTCAGGATATACATGTAATATTTTAGTAGTGTCACCTATATGTAGTGTTACCTAAAACCATAAGCAACATTTTTTCCGCACAAAAATAAAAAAAGTGTCGCTTATGTATACCCATATATAAAGTTAGAAACAACTTCTAATAGAATGTATTAACTTGTACTAAAAGGCCAGATTGTTGTGTTGGCATGCGACATCGGAGTTCTGATGCTACAGTTTATTAAGGGAGGATGCAATGGAATCAGATGTTGGGTATATATTTTTTCTTTGAACGGGTATTTTCCCTGGGCGAGTTAGGTGTTTCCATTGCCTGGGGATTTGAGGGAAGGGCTACCACCATGTTAAGCGACGTGTGCTCCATGACTGGGACATTCACGAGCCTAACCTTAGGCTTCTACTTCGACGGCGGGTCAGTCGATCAAGGTCGCTCTTGTAGTTGTTTATTGATCTAGTTGTATATCCTTGCTTGGTAGTGGCGAATTGGTTGTGAATTCCTTATTCAACTCAGACATCCTTACAGTGGGGGAGTCGACCCCTAGTTAGGGTCGTCTCCCTCAGAGACGTAGATCTCAGCTGAATCGATCACTGCTCTAAAACTATCAGAGCTATGGTTTCTGGTAGAGCGAAGTAAAATTTATTATTAGGCATATTCTTGTCGAAACTGGACAACTCCATTAGTACGATATTGTCCACTTTGGACCAACCCCGTACATATTTACTCTTGGGTTCCTTCCCAACAGGCCTCGTACTAATTGTGCTAGGTGGACACTAATATACAAGAGTCTCTTCCCTTGTATTACTGATGTGGTACTTGGATTGTCTCGTAACAATCCTTCCAGACGCATAACTCTTTTTGATCCGCCAAACAAACGTGGATCTCTTTGCTGAAACCGGGTAGCTCAATTATTACGATATTATCCGCTTTGGGCCAAGCCCGCACGATTTTTACTCTTGGAAATCCTTCCCAAAAGGCCTCGTACTAATATGGTTGCATGGACACTAATATACAAAGATCTCTTCCTTGCATTATCATATGATATGGTACTTCTTCCATAACAATCCTTATATTTCCTATAAGGCTATAACTAAATATTGTACAAGGTTTTGCTATATCACGAATCTCGATTACTTGTGTGACAAAAGTGTTGTAATTTTCATTTATGATAAAATTTTCTTTATAGGAAAAATTGATGGGGATTGCTATTCGTCGCCCTAAAAATCCTTATTCGTCGCCCTAATTAAGTTAATTTTACTTTAATGTCCTTAATTATTTTATTTGTAATTTAAATAAACACTTAAATCCAAACAAACTTATTACTGGAAATAAATAAAAAACAAACTAATTATTGTAAATCATGATTAAGTAATTAACCCAATCTTATTTTGACCTAAAACGATTCATGTTTGACTTGCGGTCTGCATTCTGCAATGGTAAAAGCGACTATCAATCAACCACAGTAAGCTCTGCGCGACATGGTTATCTCCAACTACGGAAAATCGTTTAATGTCACTGCTTTGATTACCCAAACCGATGTCGTACCCAAGCCTTAACCTACTCAGGTGGCCGTGCCTCCGGCTTCCACGTCGCCGGCGAGTGATTCATTAGCGGCTGGTGAGCAGCTTCCTCCGCCTCCGGTGGCGGAATTGGATCGGCCGGTTGGGATTATTGATGGGGATGGGAAGATGAGCGATGATTTTGAAGTTGGTTAGGTGGATCCGGATGTTTTGGAGAATTGGGGGAATGAAACTGAGATCGAGAGTGAAGGTGGTGAGGGATTTGAGCGGCATTGTCCTGAGAAAGGAAAAGAGCTGAACTGCTTTGTTGTTCAACCCAAAGGATACCGCCGCCAACTACTTCCATGGCCCCGATCCTCGGAGAATAAAGCAAATTGGCTTTTCGGCAATTGCTTGGCTTAGGATATTAGGATATAAATTTTATTGAGGGTAAATATGTCAATTTAATGCATTTTAGGGCGATAAAATTTAAAATTTAGGGCGACAAATAGCAATTCAGTAAATAAGTGGCGGATAAGAAGACTCTTTCCAAACAAGGAAAACCATTATCCGAAAACATCATTTGTCTGGGCTTGCTTGACCAACTCTAGAAGGAGCTAACCGCCTGGGCTTTCTCAGGTTGACCATCGTTGGGCTGAGCCCCTAGTGACTAGTCCATCAAATTTCATTTTGTTTGGGCCGAATACAAATCCAATTATTTGAGTCCACCAAGTCCAGAAGCAAACAGTGTTAGAAAGTATAAGATTGTTTTCCCTCATTGGTCTTGTTCTCTGTATAATTCATTTGTATTTTGTCATTAATTTCTCGTGATAGAGTCACAATCATCCTGTGACTGGGAAAAGAAGGAATAAGGGTGGCGAACTAGCAATCAATCCAAATCTGCTGATCATTTGAATTAGAGGTGTGCAACGATTCGATCATGTTCGGATCGGACCAATCTCATAAGAACGCGATTTATTTGTGAAAAATATTTTAGGATCAAGGATCAGACCATCATTACATTTGGTCCATTTGGTCTGGTCCAAATATCAATTGGATCTCTGTTTTCTTCAGTAATTATAAAATTTACATGACCAAACATCAGATCGCATTATACTCGGTTCAGTCAGGTCTAGTTCAAACAGCGTTTTAGTTCGGTACGATCCGGTATAGGACGCACACCCCTAATTTGAATGACAACTTGGACTATAAAGTGAACTGCAGCCTCGTAGCAGTATTGCCAAAGTAGGGGTGGCTATTTGGACCGGGACCGGATTAAAAACCGGAAACCGGACCGTATAACCTGGACCGAGACCGGACCGGGACCGGATAGTAAACAATCCAATCCAATCTTTGGGCTTAGATTTGAGGTAAAAAACCGGATAAAGACCGGATAAGAGAGCTCAACACCCAAAACTTAAGGGTAATTTGCATAAACGGTCACAAACCTTTGCACTTAGTACAAAACTTAACCAACTCCTCACCCTTTAAGGCCTTAGGCCACTCAAATCCCACAATCTCAATGTAAAATCAAGACCGAATTGGGACCGGACCGGATCAAAACCGGACCGGATCAAGACCGGACTGTATCCAATCCAATCTTCGGTCCTTATATCTTCAAAAAGACCGGACTGGACCGGATCAATTTGCGCCAATTTAACCGGACCAGACCGTATAGCCACCCCTATGCCAAACAGCTCGGCCCTGTCTTTGCACAAGCATCAGATCCCATGTACTTACTTACAAATGGGTTAACGAAATTTAAACAGAAGACTACCCAATCACATAAGGTTCTGATGGATTGAGAAAGCCAGATTAGAGACAACTGTGCAGAATATTTTGTATAAGTTAGCATCGAATTGTCAACAGAGAGCAATTGGTTAGGAATTGGTCTCGGGAAGCAAGCAGCAGAGGGGAACACACACACACACCACTCGCAGGAGGAGTAGCGTCGAAGGGTGATGCGTGACAGCATCTTGGGCCGAGCCCATCAATATTATTATTATTGTTGTTGTTTTATTATTATTATTTGTTGGGATATTCGGTTATTATTCGGGTTATTCGTATTAGTTTGGGTCTAGGATTATTATTATGTATCTTGTTTAGAAAGTATTCGTTTACTTGTTGCTTTGGGTTTGGGTTTCCTTGTCTTAAGAGGAAAGGAGTTTGTAGGATTAGTCCTATAAATATGTACCTTTGCTCCTCGTTTTTATTAAGTCGATCAATAAAGTATAAGTAGTTAGTAGAGAAAAATAGCTCTTTTATCGTGTTTTCTAGTTCTTTCGCTAAATCGTTCGAGATCACCGGTGCGCGAAGTCTCGTTCCGCATCAAAGGGATATCACAATTACTTCGTACGTACTGCCATTAACATCTCTTTCATCAACTTACATGGTTCACCAAACTTAACAGACAATATATGATTATTTACTACGGTGGGGAACAAAACGCTACCCCATGAAACCATTGTTTATCATAAGAGAGCAGAGCACGCAGTAGTTTCCTGTCCGTCACGGCGAACGAATTTCGTGTTACAAGTTTCTGTGTCGTCGATCGTCGAATGGAATCTGCATCAGCATTATTTACAGCCTCAATTTCTGGACTAATAACTCCCTCTCTCTCTCTCTCTTGATCCTGTCAAAAACGCTAACTTAGTTGAGGGGAAGTGGGGTTATGAGAAGAAGCTCAAGTATCAATACATGTATTAGGTGATTAAGGTTTGGGTAACAGGTGGACAGCCACCTACTTCTATGTTTCTTTTGGTTATTATCCCCATGCCGTTGGTAAGTCGGTAATATCTTAGCCAAATCTCAGATCAATAAAACATAGAAGACATTCATATGAATTATGTAACATTGAGGAAGTTTTGTTCAATTACTATATTTGTGTAGTAATCGTATTTAATGATTATATGAATTACAATAATATTTTGTATATTAAAAGTTTTGGCTAATGTAAAAAATGCGGGAAAATTTTGACTAATAATTAGGAATTGGTTAGGGTGGCAACTAAAATTATAGTAGACCACACCTGATTATTTTATATATTCTACCCAAACCCTAATTCTATCATCCCTTCCTTCCAGTCAAACCCTACTTCTACCCTCACTTCCCTCCAGCCGAAACAGCCGCAGCCGCAAGCTCCGCTGATCGCCTCCACCACTCCCGCCGCAAAAGTCCCGTCGGTCGCCTCCACAAGCCCCGACGTTCCACAAACCCGGCCATCCGTCGTTGCCCAGCCGCGTATCAGGCAAAGCCGTTCCACATCATCGTTAGATAGAGCCATGGAATATATATATATATATATGGTGAATACTGGTGAACGTCAGGCGTATAGTATACGTTAGGTGATCTAGCCGTTAGATGTAGTTAGATGAGCTCCGGCCGATCTCAACGGTCATTTTTTGTTTTTCATTAAATCAAACTTCGGGTTGGGGTTTAGAAAATCGGTGCCTGGGGTTTATCCATTAGAGGTTAGGGTATAGTATCATACCCCAAACTCGATTTAATTCATGGTCTAGATAGAGATATCTCACTAGTAGTACCTGACATATAGTATACGCCTGACGTACGCCTGACGTATATATATGGGTCAGACTGGCGTACGTCAGGCGTATACTATATGTCAGGTACTACTAGTGAGATATCTCTATCTAGACCATGAATTAAATCGAGTTTGGGGTATGATACTATACCCTAACCTCTAATGGATAAACCCAAGACACCCATTTTCTAAACCCTAACCCGAAGTTTGATTAAATGGAAAACAAAAATTGACGGTTGAGATCAGCCGGAGCTCATCCAAGTACATCTAACGGCTAGATCACCTGACGTATACTATACGCCTGACGTACACCAGTCATCACCATATATATATATATATATATGGTGACTTCTACGGTGCCCAGGGCAAAAGCCGGGTACGGGTACCTTGGCCGATCTTAACCGTTCGTTATCAATCTCCACGGCTCACGTTTGTCAAACCTAACTGCGCCACTAAATAACTAAACAAATTACAAAAAGCCTCCTCCGCGTTAAGTTTGTTTTCATCCTAGTCCAACTAACTGCCCCGATTAAATTAAATGGATTAAGACTCAAACCCAATTGGGTAGACCCACTGCCGCCCAAACCAATTTCCAGTCTCCCTAACCAATTACACGATCCCTCTCTCGTCTTGGAGGGACGCCCCTTCACAGTTCCAAGAGAAGCTCCCCATCCACATTCGACGTAAATTGAATTTCCCAAAAAAAATTTGTCTTGTTTCTTCTTCGCCATTGTATTTCCCCTCGCCTATCTCTTTCTAACACGATTACGGCGACCATGTCTATTATTGTGTTCATCGAACTTTTCATTTGCAAAAGAACCCTTGAAAGAGGTTTGCTAACCCTAGGGTTCATGTCCCTAGTGCTTTGTCATATTGTCTTAGCGTTATTGTGATTTTCTCGAAACTTCTATCACTCGGTGAAATTTAGGTTTCCTGATATGTAGTGTTCGTCTCGCCCAGAGGATTGAGGAAGAAGATGAAGAACACATAATTTGATTCGAATCGGATGGAGAGGTCTCCTTAGTTTGTGTTTATGTATTAACGGTGCGTTTAGGACTAATTCTAGTTGGACTGGGTCTGATCATTGATTTTTGAAGGCTTTTAAATAACATTCAAACGTGGGCTTGTACATGACCCATGCAATATTCAAAAGTGGGCCTGGAACGTGCGAGCCCATTAGTTTTCTCCTGCGGTATCAGCGCCAACCCTAGTTTAACTAGCTTTAGTTACCCTAGTTTAACCTACACGAGTTAAGATCATCATTACTACATATCTTCCCAAATCTTCTAACTCTTGACATTCCAGACTCAACCGTCTCCATCACACGTCTCCACACTCAACCCCCACGATCACTTTTTCTTACACCTACAATCTCTCTTTCCCTACAATCCCTCTTTCCTCCATCTTCACCTTCCCTTGTTCCTTCTTCCTCTGACTCCATGGCAAACATGGGCATTCTAACTCTATCAAACGACGACTGCCGATCCACCACAAGTCTCGCGGACTATCTTTCATTCACGAGCAAGACATCTATTGTGGCCGAGTACGAGTTCATCCACCTGTCCCCTTTCCCTCAAGAAGTGAAGCAGTTAATTAAAAATCTTGGCTGGGAAAAGTTCTTCGATCTCCGGAGTCGAGGAAGCACCAGTTACTGCCCGCATGTGGTGAGGAAGTTCTACCACAATTTAGAGCTGTCTGGTCCCTCCGATTCTCATCTCGTGTCGGTCTTCCTGGGTTATAGAGCCTGCTTCCAGCCTGATCAGTTTGCTGAGATCCTCGATCTTCCCGCCGCAGGACACCACATTAATAGCAGAAGCGATCTTCGGCGGCTGTACGATTTTGATTTTGAAGTTGAACTGGGGAAACTGACGAATGGGCGCATCCAGGCTTCTTTCCTCCCAGATCCTCTTCGATTCCTCCATTGGATGATCGTCAACTGCTTCATGCCAAGGTACAGTGGTCATTCGATAATTCGTAGACTTGACCTGTTTATCCTTGTGCAAGCTCAAAGAGGTGTTCCTCTTAACCTCGTATCTCTCATGTGCGTGAACATGGTTGAGGCTGCTCCTAGAGGGGAAAACTGGTACACTGCCTTTCCATATGCCACCTTCTTGACCACCTTTCTTGGAAGGGTTGGGATGGATATGGGGGTTTATGCTAAGGGAGGACCATTCCGCCTATTTGCCAGTCTACCGTATCGTCGAAGTGACCAATACTTTTTATGACCTTCGGCATACGGAGCATGAAGAGACCCCTGAGGCATCCTCAAGCAAACGTCCTCGGCTTACATGAGAGTCGATTGATGCAGGGCGAGGTGGAGCAGTGCAGGGCGGGGTGGAGCAGTGAAGGGGCCAGCATTGGATGTGTTTTGTTAAGAATTTTACTGTAAGGCTTCGTTTTTTTTTTTCAGTCTTTTTCTCCAGCACTCAAAACTGTCAGGTACTGAGGGGAGCCAGTACATCATCTGACTAGGAAAGTCTCCCATTTTTTTAATTATCCAGACAAATATTTTTCTATGCATGCAGTATTTTGTGAATTTGCCATGGCTAATTTCCCTAAGACAGGTGACGAGATGCAGTAATGGTCATCCCTAAGCAAGGAGGTGCAATTGCATCATACACTTGCTATGATGTGAGAAGCTATTGCAAGGGTGCAAATTTGGTTGCAATTGAAATTGGCCCACGAGTGGGGACTATTGATGAAATTGCAATGTTTTCTCAAAATTATAAAAGTGGAAGTAGGGACTACCTATGAAATTCCAAATGAATTTCATTGGGGGAGATTTTAATCCGCTTTTGTTCTAAGTAGTTCCAATTAGGTTAATTATAATGATTTTTTATCTATGGTGATTTTTTTCCCCTTTTTCATCAAGACTCATGCTTCTTTTATCCCCCTGTGGATCTATGATGCTTCGTTTATAGTAAAATATCCTTTTAATTATACACAATAAAGAATCCATTAATTATGTATGCCTTTTTATTGTATTTATTACTACAATGAATTCTCTGACTAAAAGGGGAGTGAAAACATCGTTGGTGGAAATTCAAGGAATGGAATGATAAGGGTTGTGCATAAATTCAATTTCTGTAAATAATTGATTTTATTATTATTAGTTAGTAACGTCATTAGTTTTAGTTAGTGGGTTAGTGGCTCCTACTTTGTAGCTTCAATCTGTTCAAGAGTTGGTCATTATTTAATTATATGATTGGGAGCCAATCAGTTTTACCTTTTGGGTTACCTATACATGAATGCAAATTTAATTATACGATTGGGAGCCAATCAGTTTAACTATACATGATCCCAATTAAACCTCTCTACAAGATACAATTGCTTGAAGCCTTGAACAGACGCAACCTCACTCACAAGTTGGAAGCTGGAATATTGGTGAAGTCCCTTTGCCATTTCCACGAAAAAACAAACCAAACCAAACCAAATATAGAAAACATTCACCATACCAAAAACCAAATATAGCAAGCATTCACAATACCAAAAACCAAATAAACAAAGCATTCACCAAACCAAAAACCAAACCAAAAACCAAATATTAAAACCATTCACCAAACCAAACCAAAAACCAAATATAAAAAGCATTCACCAAACCAAATATAAAAACCAAAAATAATAAGCATTCACCGAACCAAATAAAAAACGGTTGTCCATCATCCTGAGAAAGAAAAACATAACTGTTGTCCATCATCTTGAAAACTAAAACGAAAAATCAGGTTGTTTTGGGCTCGTTGACTGGGTTTCCTTGTGCTCTTCTCTTTCCTTCTTCCTCTTTTCATGGGTTGTCTTGTACTCTTCCACTGCAGCTTCAACTTGAGGTGCAACTCTTCTTGCTTCCGTGAGCACCATATGCCTTATGTAGTTCATGGGCTCTCGAACAAGGTACAAAGCGATCTGCATCCTCCTCACTTGAGTGCATGGCTATCAACATCAACAAACATGGTGCTTACCGCATGATTCAAAAATAACAATCAATTGTGGTTTTCTAATTTTGCGAATTAGAATTGTCTTTACCCAAATATAAGAGGAGTCCCAGCTCGCGCCAAACATCCACATGCATACCCAGACTCCACTGTCAGACCTACATAAAATAAAAGCATTGCGTGATAAGAACCAAGTTGATAAGACGTCGTTTAATATCACAAAAAAAAATGGGCATACTTACCGATTAAGTTGTTCTTGATCCTTTGAAGGAGTTGGGTACGCAAACTCCGCAATCCTTGGTGGCGACAATCCTTATTCACGACAGAGAATCTTCCACAAGGCTTGCATAAAGCTCATCTGTACAAATTAAGAAACGTTTGTACTTAGAAAAAGTTATTTACATTTTTTTGCGTTATAACGGCACAATGTCACAAATTTACCATTGTTTGAACAGATTGTAGTCGAAAGGAATTGCGGACTTCATTTGGTTGTGGATCCAAGATATGGACTTCTTCCTTGTCCAACTTGATGACAGCCAAGTACCAATGGGCATTATCTCTCATCGGAACACACACCTACATATGCAGAAATTGTCAACACGTATTAAAAAAATAAACTGCAAACCATGTAATACTTATTAAGACGAACAGTTTACCTTGTTCACCATATTGGTTCGACTAAGGAATTTTGATTGGTATAGGTCTAATGCCATCTTGCGTGTTATTCCACATGAAATCACTAGTTCCTGCCCATGTGGTAGTTGCACAATTGAAATTTTGTCAACACAATATGATTCACGTTAAAAAAACATGTGTTGTAATTTTTTTGGTGAGAGGAAATTGTCATTAAGTATAATCGGACCACAACCTGTAGTTCAGCAGGCAGATAGCACACTCCTTTTCCGTCCTTGGAATTTGTCCACAACTCTTCTAGAGTCAAGTGGCAGGCCATCGCTGTTATAACCTAATATAACATGGACAAAAAACACTTCATGATACTATCGAGTTGTTATAAAATAATTCTACGTAGAAAGCATTGATAGTGGACAAACAAAACAAAATTTTGGAGTTCCGTTGATTACATCAGCATCTACGAACGAGCGAGGGCTTAAGGACCACAATGACTTCCTCGTACAGGAGTTGTTGGAGGTTTTGACCAATACTTCGTCAGGTGGCAGATGGGCTAAGAATATATAGTGAGCAAGCTGGATTTGCTCATCATCGTATTCCATAGCGGTAGGTAGCTTAAACTTCAAAACAACCTGGAATAGGGGCCACAAATAAACACGAGTTGAAATGCATTCGTTATGACGGAATAACGGCAATGAACACTTCAATGGCAAACATGACACCTTTATTACCTTGTCAACCGAAGGTAGACAAATACTTTTTCCATTTGGCTTCTTTGGTGTGACCTCAGAGTCAGATTCATCGTCCGAAATAAAAACGATGACTGAAGCAGGAGTGGGTGGAGTGCTGACACCTTTGGGTATCCTTGGTTTCTTTGTTGGAGTCAAAAATTCGGCTGTCTCCTACAATGACAGTGAACCTGCGATTAATAAATTAACTAGAATGAATTTCAATGGTAAAAAGAGCTATTATACATACCACAAGCTTGGACGAAGAGAGAGTAAGTCTCCTATTTTCCATGTTGTGCCTCTGATCTAAGCTTTACTCTGTACTCAAAATCGCGGCAAAGAAGGATATGGAACCACTGCTCTACCGATGAAGGTTAATTATATATACAAGGTTAGGATAGATTTTGGCGCCATATTTTTCCCGCGGAAAAATAGTTAGGGTTTAGTCTAAAGTAAATGAACTTGGGATAAACATGGGTAGTTATTAAACCTAAAAGTAAAAAGATACTTTTTTCGATTGAATAAAGAAT
This sequence comes from Linum tenue, assembly GCA_946122785.1. Lineage (NCBI taxonomy): Eukaryota > Viridiplantae > Streptophyta > Magnoliopsida > Malpighiales > Linaceae > Linum > Linum tenue. The sequence continues at coordinate 22,435,889 of CAMGYJ010000010.1, read as the reverse complement.
TGAGTGCTATTAGTAAATATTCGCTCATATTAATATTTGATCCTTCCCCATACAACTTGAGGACACCTAGAGTCAGCTGGCGTTTGGGTTTACTACGAAAGGTTTTTCATTTTAAATATTTTCGTTATTTGTGAAAATGGTAAAGAAATCACTAAGATAAAGAACAGAAAGTTCAACTCGTTCCTACCAAAAATATAAGATATCACAAATCGTGTTATTAATGGGGATAATTATTAAGTGGCCCATTGAATCATTAATTCGGCCATCATTCCCAGTAGGGTTTTGTAATCTACGTCCTTGGTTCCCCAAAATTTGCAGCCGTGACAATGACGTCGGAGGAAGACTCACCATTGACGTCGGAGGGAGTCCTAGTATTGACGTCGGAGGGAGTCCAAGAAAACGCTGGTGCCGGAACCAGTCACACCACCCAGGAAGATAATGTCGCCGATCTCATATTGCTACAGCCTGAAGATATTAAAAAAATGAAGTTCGATGATACAGAAGAAGCCTATGATTTCTACATGGACTACGGGTTAGTCAAAGGCTTCGACATCAGAAAATCATACATTGGTCGTGATAAGAACAAAGTTATGATATGGCGTGACTATGTATGCTCTGGCGAGGGAAAGAGGCGCGTGAAGAGCACAGAACGAAAGAGAGAAGCAAGAGGGGAGACTAGATTTAACTGCAGAGCCAAGATGCGTGTTAAACAACACAATGTCGATGGGAAGTGGTATGTGCACCAGTTTGATGATGTACACACACATGAAACGATCCCCAGAGAATATAGACACTACATGAAAGGGAAACGTCGTATGAGTGATGCAGTGAAAGCAGCGATAAATTTTAGAAGAGCTGCGGGTATGAAAACTTCTCAAATTGTAAATCTGGCCGTATCAGAAGCAGGAGGCTACGACAATTTGGGGTACACGAGGAAGGATGCATATAATTATGTGGACAAAGAGAGGAAAGAACAAATCAGTGAAGGTGATGCCGCAACAGCCCTAGCCTACCTGCAAGCTAAATGCAGCGCGGACGAGCATTTCGTTATTGAACTAAAGAAGGATGACGACGACCGGCTTATTAACATTTTCTGGGCCGATAGTATTTCTGTTGCTGATTATGCATGCTTTGGAGAATTACTGTCATTCGATGCTACTTACAAAAGGAACATTTACCAGATGCCTCTCGTGATTTTTTCAGGTACTTTTCCTTGACACATAGAATTATCCCGAGCATGCTAAAATAACCCTAGAAGTTTGCATAATCTAACTTTGTTTGAACTTTTTTAGGTGTCAACCACCATTCGCAAACTTGCGTATTTGCATGTGCTTTCTTGGCTAACGAGAGAGAGGACAATTATATTTGGGTGTTGGGAGCTTTGAAGAGAAGGCTAGGCGGTGTAGATCCCAAGACTGTTATTACAGATGGGGATAGAGCAATGCGTAATGCTATTCAGAAAGTATTTCCCGATGCAACACATCGTCTATGTTCTTGGCATATAGACAAGACTATAACCAGAAATGTGAAGAATCATCCTACTTTTTTGCCCCAATGGAAGCATTTTGTGTCAGCTGACTGGGAACCTTCAGAATTCGAAGAAAAGTGGAAAACAGTGGTTGAGGAATGCTCCCTTCAGCACAACAATTGGGTCTCCAATTTATTTGACCAAAGACATGAATGGGGGTATGCATATTTGCGTTCGAACTTCTTTGCAGGCTTGAGTACAACATCAAGATGTGAAGGACTGAACTCTCAACTTGCCAATTATATCGAGAAGGATAAAAATCTCCTTGAGTTCTTTATTCACTTTGATCGTTGGACTAGGGATATGAGGGAGAATGAGCGTCATGCTAATTTTGAATCCATTCATCGAGAACGAACCATCACAAGCAATGTCTTAGTCTCACTTCAGAAGAGTGGAGCGGCGGTTTTCACAAAGAACGCATTCTTCTTATTCAGAGACGAGGTTGAAAAGTTGGCATGTTGCATAAGGTTGGAGACAGAGCGATCGGAAATTGAGCATGTGTACAAGGTCAAGGTGTCTGGCATGGCTAAGGTTTTTCAAGTCACGTACGCAGTTGAACCCTTTGCAATGGAATGTAGTTGTAATCACTACAATTATATGGGAATACCATGTCGTCATATGATTTTTGTACTGAAAGAAGAGAGCATACTGGAACTTCATGAAGGCCTAGTACGTCGAAGATGGTCAAAGAAGCCGAAGACACTAGAGAGCTTGGAGGAACCGGGCAGACTAGATGAATCGCAACTTTTCGCATTGAGGTTTGCCATGACTATCACTTTTAATTTTTTTTTTTTAGTATTGGTTCGAAGCTAGGTGAACATTAATTTTACTCACTTTGTATAAAATCTTGTGTCAATCAGGTATGGTACTATTCAACAACACAGCTTACAACTAATGTTAAAAGGGGCAAAATCTAGTGAGTGCTTCAAGATTGCTCGTGAGGGAATTCAATCATTATGTGAAAAGTTGGACATGGTGGACACTGGCAACGTGGACATACCCGGCATTAATAGGCCGAAGGCGAATGAAATTTTGTTGGATCCATTACAAGTCAAAGATAAAGGTTCGGGTGCTAAAAAATCTAAAAGGAAGAAAGGAGAACCACGACAGTGTAGCAATTGCGGTGAATTTGGCCACTATAGGACCCGATGCCCACATCCTGTTGGCTATGTGAAGCCAACCTCAAACGGTGATGCCCCGAATGATGGTGTTTCGGAAGAAGGTGGCGGTGGCGATGACACCGATGTTGATCCTCCCAGCACTCAAGATCAGTCGGAAACAGTACAGAAGAGAAGGCAAAAGCATTGCAGTAAGTGTGGTTCTACCAATCATAATGCAAGAACGTGTACTGGGTCTGGGCCATCCGATGATGAAAATGACGATGATGAAAATGACGATGACGACGATTATGAGCAACCTAGGGTAAGAATAAGATATAATTGTTCGTGTCTACACAATGCAGTTGCACCCAATAATTTTGTACGTCTAAAATCGTCGTTATCGATTTTGCAGAAGAGGCCTGTTACAAGAAGTAGCAAACTAAGGATTGTTGAAAACTTGGAGTGAAGATGGACGTCCTTATCCTATTCGGATTAGGACTAATGGACTATGTGAAGACTGCCAGTATCAGCTTGAAGCGGCGTCGTTTGATTTATAAGAAGACTGTTGCCGTCTGCGGTGTCGTTTTACTTGTGTGTCGTTTTATTTATGTGTCTCTTTGGTCTATAAGAAGACTACTGCCTGCTACGGTGTCGTTTTATTTAGTTCGGATGGATTTTATTGAAGTCGATATGGAGGTTGCTCCCTAAATAAATCATGTGCAACATTTCAGTTGAATTATTTTTCTCACTCGTTTTTTTTTATTGAATTATTAGATCGGATTTTGGCTACTAAAATTATGAAATGTAATTTGGGCGTGAAATGACAAGAGCATTCGCCGACAGAGGACTTCTGAAAATGGAGGCAGTAATCAAGAAATAAACTACAATATTTTTATTGAGTGAAAGATCCCTCACCGATATATTATTAAGATCTCAAACACTAAAAGTACAAATCTTGAAAAAGAAAACAATGTACTTTCCCTCCTCCAACTTTTATACTATACATATGGCAACTTTCCCCTCTTGTATATATTTTGGGAGCATGATCAACAAGTACACGTAAATGTAGCCCAGAAGAACCATCACATGACGTAGGGTTCCACAACACCTATGATGGAATCGCAACAACATGTGATGATTCTTTGGGCTATATTCAGACGGCGACTTATTGTCATTGCTCGCCTCCCTGCCTCTAACAAAGACCCTGCATAGAGAGCAAAGGAGAAACAATACAACGAAGGATTTAGTTTAACAGTCATGATCTAACAATGACATAATTAAAGGAACTGAGATCTAAAATAATACGCAGTCTCATCATTACCACTGCACCCGAAAATAAAGCATGGACAGGAGGACGAAGAGGCGGATGGGGTTGATTTTCGGGGTTGAGAAGATGGGAGAAAGGGGTTGATTTTCGGGGTAGAGAAGATGGGAGAAAGGGGTCTTTTCAGGGATTGAGAGGAGGAACGGACAACAGCAGGAGATGAGTGCCTCTTGGGTTTCGGAGCATGGTCTCTCCCTCTCTGATTAAAGAATTTATAAATGAGCTCATAAATTTACTTTGCCTTTCCAGCCCTTCCTATTTACTGAAAATCACACTCCCTACCGCTGCCTCGGCCTTGGTAACGTCAGCACTGGTTAGGGGCAAATGCGACTTTCCGAAAACGGCGATATCTGATTGGGTGACACGCCGCGGTTAGGATTGAAGCTCTCTCACCATCGGATTAAACGAAAATTTAGGAATTGACGGCGGGAGATGGGGATGTGCTTTTAGACTGGCTTTGTAGATTAACTAACTTTTTCGTTTACCAAAAATAATCTACAGATTTGGTACATGTACTTGTAACCCTAAACCCTAAACCCTAAACCCTAAACCAAACCCTAATACACGAACCAATCAATACCATATACTCTACAACAATAACACCTTAGAGCAACTCCATCCCATTGCTAAACCAACCTTTAGCAATTGGCAAAGTCTAGGTGGCAACTCAATTGGCAATTGCAAGGGCTGGAGAGGCAATTGCTTATTTAGAAATTACAAAGAAAACTTAGGGATGTAGGTGGTTTGCAATTCTTTTAACTGAAATTGCTAAATATGACGATGTGGCTGTAAGGACCACGTTTAGAAATTGCTAGGGATGGAGATGGTCTTACCCGAACCAATCCAACCCATTGCTTATTTAGTGGAATCCTAGGTGGCACCATTATTTAGCAAGATTGCAATGCCACCTAGGAAATTTTTTCTAAACTAGCAAGATTGCTAAATTAGGAATTCTTCTTGCAATGCCAAACCCTAATACACGAACCAATCAATAACATATACACTAAACCATCAACACCTTGCTTATTTAGACCATCTCCAATGGTGCAATTCTTGAGAATTGCAAGCTGATGTGGCAAGGGAGTGAAAGTGGGAATTGGGACCATATATTTGCTCGGTGTTGGAAACTTGAACTGAAACTGGAAGTCCTCCTATGCCGAGTCGTTTGGTATATAAGAAGACTGTTGGCTCTTGCGGTGTCGTTTAATTTATGCACTCATTAATGGTCACTTGATGGCAATTTTTAAGCACTTGGATGTGGAAATGTAATGCAGTAATTGGACCCAATTACCACATAATGCAGTAATTGGGTTAAAAACCCACGTTTGGGAGAGCCAAAATAGTATGGAAATTGGACCATGGAAATTGGCTTCAATTACCACATTCATGGTAATTGAGAATACTACACCTCCCCCTAGTAATTTGACATTACCACGTTTTCTTACTTCTTTTTCCGAATTCCATACCATCAATTCTCACAAAACTAAACCTTATCCAAACGTGAGTTTTTTTTTCAATTTCCACAAGTCAATTCCTTGGTTTTGTAAAACATGGAAATTCAGACAAATTTCAACGTTTTAAAATTTCCACATCCAAACGACCCTATAAATCATGTGCAACATTTCAGTTGAATAATCTTGAGAACTAGTTTTTTTTATTCAATTATTACATCGTATTTTTTGCACTAATTTTTTGCACTCATTAAATGGGTAGAGCATGTGGCGACAGAGGAGCAGAGTTCGAAATCCGGCAAAAAATCCGGTTGGGCCAATCGTAAAGACTTCTAAAAATGGAGTCAGTAGTAAACAAATAAAGTACACAATTTTTATTGGGAGTGTAGAATCCCCTGCAGATTTTAGAAGATCTCAAACGCTAATAGTACAAAGTACAGTATTTTTATTGGGAGTGTAGGATCCCCTGCAGATTTAGAAGATCTCAAACGATAATAGTACAAAGTACAGTATTTTTATTGGGAGTGGAGGATCCCTCCCGTATTTAGAAGATCTCAAACACTTTTGGAAGCCGCCATGGAAGCGAAGAGAGAAGCAGAAGAAAAAATAACAAAACAGTATACAAATATAAACAAATGTTACATAGAGTCCAACAAAAACAAAAGACTGTACTTTCCCTCCCTATTTTATCCTATTATACATATGACAACTTTCCTATCTTGTATACAATTTGGGAGCATGATCAACAAGTACGCGTCAATATGGCGCAAAAGAAACACCACATGACGTAGGGTTCCACAACACCTATTATGGAATCGCAACAACATGTGATGATTCTTTTGGCTATATTCAGACGGCGACTTATTGTCATTGCTCCCCTCCCTGCCTCTAACAAAGACCCTGCATGGAGAGAAAAGGAGAAACAATACAACGAAGGATTTAGTTTAACAGTCATGATCTAACAATGACATAATTAAAGGAAATGAGATCTAAAATAATACGCAGTCTCATCATTACCACTGCACCCGAAAATAAAGCATGGGATAGGAGGACGAAGAGGCGGATGGGGTTGATTTTCGGAGTTTCATATTGAGAAGATGGAAGAAAGGGTTCTTTTCAGGGATCGGAGCACGGTCTCTCCTTCACTGATTAACGAATTTATAGATTGACTCGTAATTACTTTTACTTTCCCTCCCTTCACATTTACTGAAAATTTCAGTCCCTACCACTGCCTCGGCCTTGGTAACGCCAGCATTGGTTATGGGCAAAAGCGACTTTCCGAATTCGGCAATATCTGATTGGGTGACACGCCGCGGTTAGGATTGAAGCTCTTTCACCATCGGATTAAACGAAAATTTAGGAATTGACGGCGGGAGATGGGGATGTGCCTTTAGACTGGCTTTGTAGATTAACTAACTTTTTCGTTTACCAAAATTAATCTACAGATTTGGTACATGTACTTGTAACCCTAAACCCTAAACCAAACCCTAAACCCTAAACCAAACCCTAATACACGAACCAATCAATACCATATACTCTACAACAATAACAACACCTTATAGGCTTATACCGTAACCAATCAATAACATATATACTTTAAACCATCAACACCTTGCTCCTCCCTTATACCATAAACTTCAAGACCTTATACTGTATACCAACAACACCTTCTTCTATCTCCATCCCCAACTTTCATTTTATAATAAGTGTTTCCTTTGAAATATAAAATGGAACCCACCTTGGCAATTACTAGCATAATTTAGGGATGTAGATGAATAGAAATTGTTAAGTGATGAATTGCTAAAATTGATGATGTGGCGGTAGGGACCTCGTTTAGAAATTGTTGTTCAATTTTAGGGATGAAGATGATCAATACACTAATCCAATACCATATACTCTAAACCATCAACACCTTATACAATATCGTATTTTAGGGATGGAGATGATCAATACACTAACCCAATACCATGTACTCTAAAGTCTAAACCATCAACACCTTATACAATATCGTATACCTATACGCTGATAAATTAAAATTATAACTTGCTTTTCAAAACATAAATTAAAAATTGATACTCACTAAATATCGAACCACAAACCTCTACTTTATTGACTAAGCAAATAAGAGACAATTAACCAATTAAGCTACATCACATTGATGACCATCTTGCATAATTTCGCTTTCTTATTAAGTGAAGGGTTAAAATGAACGATAAATATATCACATGGGATTGTTTCAACTTCGGCGGGGACTGAGAGAGTGGAAAAGGGGAAATTATTCTACCAAAAAAGAAAAGAAAAGGGGGAATTAATGAAGAGTTAAATTGGACGGATTGTCTTTACCACGCCACTACAAAATCATTCGGAGCAAAAACACGCAGGTTCAAATCAAACAATAAATGATCAGCATTTATAAGCAGATATAAAGAATTATGTCTAAGTACTGATAAATGTGTCACGCTACAATAATTATGTCTAAGTTTTTTTAGTAATAAGGCATGATCAGCATTTATAAGCAGATATAAAGAAAATATAAAATCGAGAAAAAAATAAGACAACACCTACCCTCACCCTTTAACCAATCGATACCATATGCTCTAAACCATCAACACCTTATAACCTACCCATATACCATATACTCTATACCATCAACAACCTAATACCCTAAGCAGTCAGTACCCATTTCCTTTAACATCAACACCTTATACAACAATCGTATACCTATACGCTAATAAAATTTTACATTTTGAAAATACTTGCCCAACTAAAGTACATAGGTACTTCAAAAGTGAAATTCTAACTTTCGTTTCAAAACATAAATTAAAAAAATATCCTCACTCAGTATCCAACCACAAGCCTCTAATTAGTCTACAAGAGGTTTGTTATGTACGAGTGCATTGCATAAAGAGGGGAAATCGGTGAGAGAGTGGAATGGGATCTCAATTAATGAAGAGTTAAATTGGGCGGATTGTAGTTTACCTCGTACCGCTAAATGTGTAAAGAGACACGCTAGCATTTACCAAATCCCAAAAAAGATGGAACAAAGAATTATGTTTAAATTGCGTGTACTCAATGAATGATCAGGATTTTAGAAGCAGAAGCAGATGAAAATAAGTAAAACAGAGAATCGCCACTGAGATAGACAATTATCAAAGGCCCAACCTAAAGACAATCCGGAACTCAGTATCTATTATCAACAAACTAGGTGTCATGGGTCATGTACAAGCCCACGTTTGAATGTTATTTAAAAGCCTGCAAAAATCAATGATCAGACCCAGTCCAACTAGAATTAGTCCTAAACGCACCGTTAATACATAAACACAAATTAAGGAGACCTCTCCATCTGATTCGAATCAAATTAGGTCATCTTCATCTCCTTCCTCAATCCTCTGGGCGAGACGAACACTGCATATCAGGAAACCTTAATTTCACCGAGTGATAGAAGTTTCGAGAAAATGACAATAACGCTAAGACAAGATGACAAAGCACTAGCGACATGAACCCTAGGGTTAGCAAACCTCTTTCAAGGGTTCTTTTGCAAACGAAAAGTTTGATGAACACAATAATAGACATGGACGCCGTAATCGTGTTAGAAAGAGATAGGCGAGTAAATTCCGCACGGAAATAAAATGGCGATGAACAAACCGTCGATTTGTGGATAAAAGGATTTGGGGTTCAAAACGATGATTATGTGAGGATTTCATATTGGATGGGGATCTTCTCTTCGAATGTGGATCCATTACAAGTCAAAGATAAAGGTTCGGGTGCTAAAAAATCTAAAAGGAAGAAAGGAGAACCACGACAGTGTAGCAATTGCGGTGAATTTGGCCACTATAGGACCCGATGCCCACATCCTGTTGGCTATGTGAAGCCAACCTCAAACGGTGATGCCCCGAATGATGGTGTTTCGGAAGAAGGTGGCGGTGGCGATGACACCGATGTTGATCCTCCCAGCACTCAAGATCAGTCGGAAACAGTACAGAAGAGAAGGCAAAAGCATTGCAGTAAGTGTGGTTCTACCAATCATAATGCAAGAACGTGTACTGGGTCTGGGCCATCCGATGATGAAAATGACGATGATGAAAATGACGATGACGACGATTATGAGCAACCTAGGGTAAGAATAAGATATAATTGTTCGTGTCTACACAATGCAGTTGCACCCAATAATTTTGTACGTCTAAAATCGTCGTTATCGATTTTGCAGAAGAGGCCTGTTACAAGAAGTAGCAAACTAAGGATTGTTGAAAACTTGGAGTGAAGATGGACGTCCTTATCCTATTCGGATTAGGACTAATGGACTATGTGAAGACTGCCAGTATCAGCTTGAAGCGGCGTCGTTTGATTTATAAGAAGACTGTTGCCGTCTGCGGTGTCGTTTTACTTGTGTGTCGTTTTATTTATGTGTCTCTTTGGTCTATAAGAAGACTACTGCCTGCTACGGTGTCGTTTTATTTAGTTCGGATGGATTTTATTGAAGTCGATATGGAGGTTGCTCCCTAAATAAATCATGTGCAACATTTCAGTTGAATTATTTTTCTCACTCGTTTTTTTTTATTGAATTATTAGATCGGATTTTGGCTACTAAAATTATGAAATGTAATTTGGGCGTGAAATGACAAGAGCATTCGCCGACAGAGGACTTCTGAAAATGGAGGCAGTAATCAAGAAATAAACTACAATATTTTTATTGAGTGAAAGATCCCTCACCGATATATTATTAAGATCTCAAACACTAAAAGTACAAATCTTGAAAAAGAAAACAATGTACTTTCCCTCCTCCAACTTTTATACTATACATATGGCAACTTTCCCCTCTTGTATATATTTTGGGAGCATGATCAACAAGTACACGTAAATGTAGCCCAGAAGAACCATCACATGACGTAGGGTTCCACAACACCTATTATGGAATCGCAACAACATGTGATGATTCTTTGGGCTATATTCAGACGGCGACTTATTGTCATTGCTCGCCTCCCTTCCTCTAACAAAGACCCTGCATAGAGAGCAAAGGAGAAACAATACAACGAAGGATTTAGTTTAACAGTCATGATCTAACAATGACATAATTAAAGGAACTGAGATCTAAAATAATACGCAGTCTCATCATTACCACTGCACCCGAAAATAAAGCATGGACAGGAGGACGAAGAGGCGGATGGGGTTGATTTTCGGGGTTGAGAAGATGGGAGAAAGGGGTTGATTTTCGGGGTAGAGAAGATGGGAGAAAGGGGTCTTTTCAGGGATTGAGAGGAGGAACGGACAACAGCAGGAGATGAGTGCCTCTTGGGTTTCGGAGCATGGTCTCTCCCTCTCTGATTAAAGAATTTATAAATGAGCTCATAAATTTACTTTGCCTTTCCAGCCCTTCCTATTTACTGAAAATCACACTCCCTACCGCTGCCTCGGCCTTGGTAACGTCAGCACTGGTTAGGGGCAAATGCGACTTTCCGAAAACGGCGATATCTGATTGGGTGACACGCCGCGGTTAGGATTGAAGCTCTCTCACCATCGGATTAAACGAAAATTTAGGAATTGACGGCGGGAGATGGGGATGTGCTTTTAGACTGGCTTTGTAGATTAACTAACTTTTTCGTTTACCAAAAATAATCTACAGATTTGGTACATGTACTTGTAACCCTAAACCCTAAACCCTAAACCCTAAACCAAACCCTAATACACGAACCAATCAATACCATATACTCTACAACAATAACACCTTAGAGCAACTCCATCCCATTGCTAAACCAACCTTTAGCAATTGGCAAAGTCTAGGTGGCAACTCAATTGGCAATTGCAAGGGATGGAGAGGCAATTGCTTATTTAGAAATTACAAAGAAAACTTAGGGATGTAGGTGGTTTGCAATTCTTTTAACTGAAATTGCTAAATATGACGATGTGGCTGTAAGGACCACGTTTAGAAATTGCTAGGGATGGAGATGGTCTTACCCGAACCAATCCAACCCATTGCTTATTTAGTGGAATCCTAGGTGGCACCATTATTTAGCAAGATTGCAATGCCACCTAGGAAATTTTTTCTAAACTAGCAAGATTGCTAAATTAGGAATTCTTCTTGCAATGCCAAACCCTAATACACGAACCAATCAATAACATATACACTAAACCATCAACACCTTGCTTATTTAGACCATCTCCAATGGTGCAATTCTTGAGAATTGCAAGCTGATGTGGCAAGGGAGTGAAAGTGGGAATTGGGACCATATATTTGCTCGGTGTTGGAAACTTGAACTGAAACTGGAAGTCCTCCTATGCCGAGTCGTTTGGTATATAAGAAGACTGTTGGCTCTTGCGGTGTCGTTTAATTTATGCACTCATTAATGGTCACTTGATGGCAATTTTTAAGCACTTGGATGTGGAAATGTAATGCAGTAATTGGACCCAATTACCACATAATGCAGTAATTGGGTTAAAAACCCACGTTTGGGAGAGCCAAAATAGTATGGAAATTGGACCATGGAAATTGGCTTCAATTACCACATTCATGGTAATTGAGAATACTACACCTCCCCCTAGTAATTTGACATTACCACGTTTTCTTACTTCTTTTTCCGAATTCCATACCATCAATTCTCACAAAACTAAACCTTATCCAAACGTGAGTTTTTTTTTCAATTTCCACAAGTCAATTCCTTGGGTTTGTAAAACATGGAAATTCAGACAAATTTCAACGTTTTAAAATTTCCACATCCAAACGACCCTATAAATCATGTGCAACATTTCAGTTGAATAATCTTGAGAACTAGTTTTTTTTATTCAATTATTACATCGTATTTTTTGCACTAATTTTTTGCACTCATTAAATGGGTAGAGCATGTGGCGACAGAGGAGCAGAGTTCGAAATCCGGCAAAAAATCCGGTTGGGCCAATCGTAAAGACTTCTAAAAATGGAGTCAGTAGTAAACAAATAAAGTACATAATTTTTATTGGGAGTGTAGAATCCCCTGCAGATTTTAGAAGATCTCAAACGCTAATAGTACAAAGTACAGTATTTTTATTGGGAGTGTAGGATCCCCTGCAGATTTAGAAGATCTCAAACGCTAATAGTACAAAGTACAGTATTTTTATTGGGAGTGGAGGATCCCTCCCGTATTTAGAAGATCTCAAACACTTTTGGAAGCCGCCATGGAAGCGAAGAGAGAAGCAGAAGAAAAAATAACAAAACAGTATACAAATATAAACAAATGTTACATAGAGTCCAACAAAAACAAAAGACTGTACTTTCCCTCCCTATTTTATCCTATTATACATATGACAACTTTCCTATCTTGTATACAATTTGGGAGCATGATCAACAAGTACGCGTCAATATGGCGCAAAAGAAACACCACATGACGTAGGGTTCCACAACACCTATTATGGAATCGCAACAACATGTGATGATTCTTTTGGCTATATTCAGACGGCGACTTATTGTCATTGCTCCCCTCCCTGCCTCTAACAAAGACCCTGCATGGAGAGAAAAGGAGAAACAATACAACGAAGGATTTAGTTTAACAGTCATGATCTAACAATGACATAATTAAAGGAAATGAGATCTAAAATAATACGCAGTCTCATCATTACCACTGCACCCGAAAATAAAGCATGGGATAGGAGGACGAAGAGGCGGATGGGGTTGATTTTCGGAGTTTCATATTGAGAAGATGGAAGAAAGGGTTCTTTTCAGGGATCGGAGCACGGTCTCTCCTTCACTGATTAACGAATTTATAGATTGACTCGTAATTACTTTTACTTTCCCTCCCTTCACATTTACTGAAAATTTCAGTCCCTACCACTGCCTCGGCCTTGGTAACGCCAGCATTGGTTATGGGCAAAAGCGACTTTCCGAATTCGGCAATATCTGATTGGGTGACACGCCGCGGTTAGGATTGAAGCTCTTTCACCATCGGATTAAACGAAAATTTAGGAATTGACGGCGGGAGATGGGGATGTGCCTTTAGACTGGCTTTGTAGATTAACTAACTTTTTCGTTTACCAAAATTAATCTACAGATTTGGTACATGTACTTGTAACCCTAAACCCTAAACCAAACCCTAAACCCTAAACCAAACCCTAATACACGAACCAATCAATACCATATACTCTACAACAATAACAACACCTTATAGGCTTATACCGTAACCAATCAATAACATATATACTTTAAACCATCAACACCTTGCTCCTCCCTTATACCATAAACTTCAAGACCTTATACTGTATACCAACAACACCTTCTTCTATCTCCATCCCCAACTTTCATTTTATAATAAGTGTTTCCTTTGAAATATAAAATGGAACCCACCTTGGCAATTACTAGCATAATTTAGGGATGTAGATGAATAGAAATTGTTAAGTGATGAATTGCTAAAATTGATGATGTGGCGGTAGGGACCTCGTTTAGAAATTGTTGTTCAATTTTAGGGATGAAGATGATCAATACACTAATCCAATACCATATACTCTAAACCATCAACACCTTATACAATATCGTATTTTAGGGATGGAGATGATCAATACACTAACCCAATACCATGTACTCTAAAGTCTAAACCATCAACACCTTATACAATATCGTATACCTATACGCTGATAAATTAAAATTATAACTTGCTTTTCAAAACATAAATTAAAAATTGATACTCACTAAATATCGAACCACAAACCTCTACTTTATTGACTAAGCAAATAAGAGACAATTAACCAATTAAGCTACATCACATTGATGACCATCTTGCATAATTTCGCTTTCTTATTAAGTGAAGGGTTAAAATGAACGATAAATATATCACATGGGATTGTTTCAACTTCGGCGGGGACTGAGAGAGTGGAAAAGGGGAAATTATTCTACCAAAAAAGAAAAGAAAAGGGGGAATTAATGAAGAGTTAAATTGGACGGATTGTCTTTACCACGCCACTACAAAATCATTCGGAGCAAAAACACGCAGGTTCAAATCAAACAATAAATGATCAGCATTTATAAGCAGATATAAAGAATTATGTCTAAGTACTGATAAATGTGTCACGCTACAATAATTATGTCTAAGTTTTTTTAGTAATAAGGCATGATCAGCATTTATAAGCAGATATAAAGAAAATATAAAATCGAGAAAAAAATAAGACAACACCTACCCTCACCCTTTAACCAATCGATACCATATGCTCTAAACCATCAACACCTTATAACCTACCCATATACCATATACTCTATACCATCAACAACCTAATACCCTAAGCAGTCAGTACCCATTTCCTTTAACATCAACACCTTATACAACAATCGTATACCTATACGCTAATAAAATTTTACATTTTGAAAATACTTGCCCAACTAAAGTACATAGGTACTTCAAAAGTGAAATTCTAACTTTCGTTTCAAAACATAAATTAAAAAAATATCCTCACTCAGTATCCAACCACAAGCCTCTAATTAGTCTACAAGAGGTTTGTTATGTACGAGTGCATTGCATAAAGAGGGGAAATCGGTGAGAGAGTGGAATGGGATCTCAATTAATGAAGAGTTAAATTGGGCGGATTGTAGTTTACCTCGTACCGCTAAATGTGTAAAGAGACACGCTAGCATTTACCAAATCCCAAAAAAGATGGAACAAAGAATTATGTTTAAATTGCGTGTACTCAATGAATGATCAGGATTTTAGAAGCAGAAGCAGATGAAAATAAGTAAAACAGAGAATCGCCACTGAGATAGACAATTATCAAAGGCCCAACCTAAAGACAATCCGGAACTCAGTATCTATTATCAACAAACTAGGTGTCATGGGTCATGTACAAGCCCACGTTTGAATGTTATTTAAAAGCCTGCAAAAATCAATGATCAGACCCAGTCCAACTAGAATTAGTCCTAAACGCACCGTTAATACATAAACACAAATTAAGGAGACCTCTCCATCTGATTCGAATCAAATTAGGTCATCTTCATCTCCTTCCTCAATCCTCTGGGCGAGACGAACACTGCATATCAGGAAACCTTAATTTCACCGAGTGATAGAAGTTTCGAGAAAATGACAATAACGCTAAGACAAGATGACAAAGCACTAGCGACATGAACCCTAGGGTTAGCAAACCTCTTTCAAGGGTTCTTTTGCAAACGAAAAGTTTGATGAACACAATAATAGACATGGACGCCGTAATCGTGTTAGAAAGAGATAGGCGAGTAAATTCCGCACGGAAATAAAATGGCGATGAACAAACCGTCGATTTGTGGATAAAAGGATTTGGGGTTCAAAACGATGATTATGTGAGGATTTCATATTGGATGGGGATCTTCTCTTCGAATGTGGATACATAGATTTGGCGTATGAAACATGATGATGTTGGGGATTTGAGATTGGATAGGGAGCTAAATCGAATGTGGATCAAATAATAAAAGGATTTGGGTTTCGAAACGATGATTTTGTTGGAGATTTCAGATTTGATAGGCAGCTTATGATCGAACTTCGAACTTAGAGGGGACCCTCCAAGGCGAATGAGGGATCGTAGAAGGGAGACTGGAAATTGGTTAGGGCGGCGGGTCGTATCCATAGGGTTTAACCTCTTAATCGATATCATTAAACCGGGTACAGTTAGGTTGAAGTCCAATTAATAAAGCATAAACGCTTCGTGATGCTTTTGGTAATTTTCCTTGCCCCCGGTTACCCGTACCCCGGATTTTGCCCTGGGCACCGTAGAACTGCCCATATATATATATATATATATATATATATATATATATATATGGTGACTACTTCGGTGCACTCACAAAAATGAGTGCGTTTAATGCACCCAACTAAAAAACTACGCTTAAGGTGTCTGATTTTGAATTTTAATTTGTAGAATTAGTATAATATGATGATATAACATATGATAACAACTAATTAGCGGATTACCCTAAGCCCTAGACCTCAAATTTTGAGTTCTATCCCTAAACCCGAAATTGTAAACCCTAACCCTAACCCTAAATCTCTAAACTCTAAATCCTTCAAATTAAAGTAAATCTTCAATGGTTTTTGTGCAAATTCATGTGCGTTATTGTTCATCACATCATAAGTGATGACTGACATCATTTTGACATAAATTGCATGTTTATAATAACGGTTATGAAGCGGGTGCACTGAATGCACCAAAAAAGTGAGTGCACCGAAGACGCCACCATATATATATATATATGGCGTCTTTGGTGCACTCACTTTTTTGGGTGCATTTAGTGCACTCGCTTCATAACTGTCATTTTAAACATGCGATTTATGTCAAAATGATGTCAAATCATCACTAATGATGTGATGAACAATAACAAACTTGAGTTTGCACAAAAACCATTAAAGATTTACTTTAATTTGAAGGATTTAGAGATTAGTGATTTAGGGTTAGGGTTTATAATTTGGGGTTTAGGGATAGAACTCAAAATTGGAGGTCTAGGGCTTAGGGTATCCGCTAATTAGGTATTATCATATGTTATATCATCATATTACACTAATTTTACAAATTTAAATTCAAAATCCGACACCTTAAGACTAGATTATGACTTGGGTGCATTGAACGTTGAGTTTTGCTATTTAGACAATGAATTAACCGGAGTTTGGGACATGATACAATATCCTAACCCCTAATGGGTAAATCCAATCCCCAATTCACTAACCCAAAGCATAAGATTCGTTTAATCTTAGAATGAAAATTAATGATTATGATTCGTCATAATTACCATTGAGTTTCATTTTAAGATTAAACGAATCTCATGGTTTGGGTTAGAAAATTAGGGCTGAGGTTCACCCATTAGAGGTTAGAGTATAGTATCATGTCCCAAACTCTTGTTAAATCATGATCTAAATAGCCAAACTCCATGGGGCGTACGCTAGCATGAACCATATGGTGACTACTTCGGTGCACTCACAAAAAAGGAGAAGATTGAGAAAAAGAAAAAGAGAGATCTGACTAGAGATTGCTGAAGTGGGAGAAAGAGAGATAAAAATTATAATTAATATATTTTTGTAAATTTTAAAACTATAATTTATTAAAAATTACTTGATAAAAATTTCTTTTTATACCCAATTTATCTTTAATAATCACCATAATCACTCTCAATACTAATTATTAGTATGCATCCTAACTTTTAAGTTAGGACAACTATAACTCTATCATACCCTAATCATGTCATGTTGTACTAATCCGTGGGCCGGCCGTCCATGCTCATACACATAATTTAACATTCTCTCGTCAATTAAAGCTAACACACCACACTAATAACACCAAATTGATTGGATGAAGTTATGGCCACTGACTCCCCTAAATAAATCCCCCAACTTAATATAGCTGAAAGATTGGTTGGCCACAGGCCCCTCAACAACCAATGCAATTATTCTTTTGGATTAACAACAACCAATCCAATTATATGCTTTCACCAAATATTGGTAGTGGCACTGTGGCAGCCATTAACCATGGTCCATGAGCAACCCTTTACACCAAAACCCCCCTGTTTTGGGGACCTGTCCAGTGGAAGAAGCATTTGATGAACAACTTTTCCTTCTACTTGACAACCTCATCATTCATTCACCATCATTACCATTTTGTACATCACCAAGAACTGAAATATTCTGAGAGAACGTGATCACCAGGATCGGTTGCCAAATATTTAAGCTGATTAGCTGATCCATGGTGCATGCTTCCATTATGAAACAAATTTTGCCTTTTCACCTGTTTTGCTACTGCTGGACCAAATTTTTTATGAAGTTAAAAGCTAGAATTGAAAAATCATACATTATCGGCGGTTCGACTAGAGAAAGTGTCTATCAAAAGCGAAATCGGTAATAGGTATTTAGCAGCATGTAATGGGTTAACCACATTTAAACTATGAGCTCAGCATAAAATGTTCTACCGATGACTTTTCCGATACAATTCTAATACGGCTTTTCAATCTTTGGTTCGGAGAAATTTTTCTTAGGTTGAACCCAAAACACTTTTCTATAATTTGATGATCTGGAAGATAATCTTTTTATCAGTAGTGAGCAGGGGTAATCGGTTATAGGAATGTAATAAGCCATAAATTGAAATATGTTGTTGTCGTGAAGAGTTGCATTGCGAACGACATATTTTGAGCTCGAAATAGATTGACAATCATTTCGTGAGAACACAACTTAATTATGGATGGCAAATATTGATCGATCATATGTGAAAATGTTTCCTTTCTCTGTCTTGTACTATGTTGTTGATGTGATCAGTGAGGTAACACCACTTAATCACCAAAAAAGGGGCCAAGGGAAGAAGAACATTCTTGGTTCTTCCTCTTGTACTTTCATGTATTATGGTTTATGCTTTCATATATAGTTGCTTACTTGCCTATTGCCACTGTTGGTGGGACTTGTGTGAAGGCTAGCTGGAGCCAAGAATTGATAACTTAGTCTGAGTGTATGACAATGGATCTCAAGTTATGTCATCCACGAATAATATGAAGTCTATTTCTTAGTTTTTTTTAATATTTCAATAGGAAAGGTAAAGAATATCTTTGTATAAGCATACATTTTGGTTGAGAAGATCATCATTAGATAATAATTAACTTTGCTGACGATATTCTATTTCAGTGGAAATTATCTAAAATACAACTTTCCACTTATATATATTTAAATTATTATTATTATTATTATTATTACATAATTAAAAGCATACATATTTTTTACTGTTCATTACTAAAGAATAGAAACCATATTAAATTTGGTAACGGGTATTGTTCGCAATGAGTTCTTATCTCCTAGATTCAATTTTATCATAAAGTCATTTTTATTTAACTGATTTTTTTATTTTCATTATTTATCATAATCTCATTGTTATTTAATTATCAACTAAAAATCCTTTATTTTTACTATTTATTAATAAATAATAGGAATAAATTTAACTATAAATCCTCTATTTTCATTTTTACTGTTCATCGCTAAAAAGTAGGAACTAATAGATCACTGATATTTTATTATTAAACTAAATCTTCTTAGTTTGTCACCTTTTTTAATGAGTAGTGTTCGCAATGAATTTTTATCTGCTACATCCGGTTTTATCATAATCTCATTTTTATTTAACTGAAACTTCTTTATTTTCACATTTATAATAAGCTCATTATGATTTAATTATTAACTAAAATTCTTTATTTTCACTATATATTACTGAATAATAGGAATAAATTTAACTAAAACTTCTTTATTTTCATTTTTACTGTTCATTACTAAAAAATAGAAACAATATTTTGCTTATTACCTTTTTTGTTAGAGAGATAATAAAAAAATTATGTGTCTAGAACTTGTTATCTATTTAATTTTAGTTTTTTGTTCTAGTTTTACTAGAGAATATTTAGCCTTTTAAAAGATGAATGTTGGTTTTCCTAGTATTGGATGACATTGTAGTAGATTTGTTTTCATTTTCGGTGGAGATAATTTTATGACATTTTGCCATCTTAAGTTAAAAGGTGTTATGTCTACCATAAAATATCCATGAGTCATAATTCATGATGGATTGTCCCTACCTGTTAAATAGGTGACAATTAGACGTCCCAAAAAATACAGGTGAGGAACAATTGATTTTTCCCACAAGTGTACATGTGACAATTATCCGTTCTCAAAAGGTGCATAAGTGTCAAATCCTCGTCCCTCAATATACAAGTTAAGGGACAATTGTTCGTCCATATGTTACAGCTTCTCGTCTCTAAGGATATGGTATAAGAGACCGCTCATAGTCCTAGAATAAAGCTTTTGGGAACAATTTTTAGACTCAAATTTGATATCTATAGGAATAACATGTCGACCCTATAAAATGAAAAGAGGAAGATGTATTATCCCCAGGTAGGTCCAACACAATCACTAAATTGATTATTCGGGACAATAATTCGCCCCCTGAAATGATGCTGAGGGGACAAGCTATTGTCGCTAAAGTGATAGCTACAGGGATGACATGTTGTATTTCATGGAAAATAAACGAGACAACGAATTACTAATATCGGGGATGACTATCGTCTCTAAAAGAAGTAAGGACAAGAGTTTAAGATACCCGATATCGGCTAAAAACTTTGGGGACGATTTTTCTCATTTCTGAGGAGGACTTTCAGCGTCCCTAAATCTCATCTTTTTTGTAGTGGTATGTACCTTATCCGAATATAAAGATTTTAAAACAGTGGTCTCAAATGGTTATGATTAGGAATATAGGAACTCAATTTGGCGACAAGAAAGAAACTTGTATTATTTTTTAGGTTAGACGTTTTATTAAACATGCCCATCTACTATTTTTTACATCAAACATGCCCCTGTACTTTAGAAAACTTATCAAACATGTCCTTTTGTTAAAATTTCCATCCAAATACCGTTAACCAAGACCGAACTTTGGTTTGGGCGACCCAAATATCTAAAATATCCCTAATAATTTCAATTTAGAGAAATAAAACAAGGGTCAAAATTGACGTTTCCCCTCCCATTTATCGATGTCAGGTCGTCTAAATCTCGGTTCAACCATAATTTACGATTTTTTCAATGGAAATTTCAACTGAAGGGCATGTTTGATAATTTTTCCAAATTATAGGAGCATGTTTGATGTAAAAAATAGTAGTGGGACATGTTTAATAAAATGTCATAGTAGAGGAGCATATTATACCTATAACCCTATTTTTTAGGTTAAGTTCCAACGAGCCACCAGCCCACCACACCAGCAAATTCTCTCACGGGTTGATCATCAAGTCCGTTTTCTCCCTTTTAATTATAGTGATGATGGGAATAATGGACAAAATAGCAGGTGATCTAGCTTTCTACTCTTATCTCCTCCACACAACACAAGAGAATCTAAAAGAAAAATTATAGGTGCATGTGGGTAACCAATTATTGATTTCTGTTTGTGTTGTTATAATATATCATCTCATAAGGTTGATGGAAGAAGGTATGCATTTTGTATATTTTAAATGCAAGTAAGAGTGATTTGAGAATGCATGACTTCTACAAAAGCCGTTTATTTTAGCATTTGTATATTTTCAGAATACATAATATTATCTATTAAAAAACTTGTTTTATTAAAAGAAATTTATCAACATACTTAGCAACCTATTGTGTTACATCCACCATTATAGTATCCAAAGGCAACCTAACTTGATGAGTAAGACCATCTCCATCACAAAAATTGTTTAGCAATTCTAAATTGGTCCCCCATAGCCACATAAGCAACTTAGCAATTTATCCCTTCAACAATTTCTAGCCATCTCCATCTCAGCAATTCCTTAGCAATTTCTATTGATGGGACCCACAACATATCCATATACAACTTATGTTTTCATATATTTGACAATTTTATATTTATGACTAATTAGAATTTATAAGTTGAATTATAAAAATATCTAACTATTTGTGTTTAGAGTAATTTCTTTCTGGTTTCAAGAATATTTAATTATAGTTATACATATATTTTATTTTGTATTTGGATGATAAAAATATAAGATATAATTTATAGCAAAAAATGTGTATCATAATTTATCTAATTAATTAATCATAAAAAAATATTTTCTAATCAACAACTTCAAAATAATATAGAAGAATACAATTTGTGGCAGAAAAAGAAAAAAAAAACATGAAAGTGGGTCCCCGTGTCTAGGTGGCATTTTTAGGCAACTTGCGAATTTAGCAAGCTTGCTAACTTAGCAATCACCTATTAATCCTACCAATTACTAAAGGATTGCATTTGGCAATTGCCAAAATATTTATGGATGGAGATGCTCTAAACCAACACACCATTAAACATATATATGTAATTAAGAATCTTCTCCTTTTTTTTTTATAATGATTACTTTGGAAGGATGTCAGTCAACTAACCACTTGACTCACTGACCCTTATCTTGTTACTCCAACCAATTGTTTGTTTCTTCCTTTTGGCTCTATTCTATAATACTGACAACCGGCTGCTAAGTCAATACCATGGCTACCACGCCATAGATTCCATCCCATGGTACAATGGCATGGGGCAGGGAGAATAGAAGGCAAAGGAATGGAACTATGGAAGAGATAAAAACTCATCCAAAAGGGCTCCAAGACAATCAGAATTTTGGAAAACAGAGGGAGGAAGAGGATTATCCAAAGCATGAGACAAATTTGTTTCAGAGATTGGAGAGGGAATAAAGCTACAATATTTCAAAATGATGGCACAAGTTTTTGGGAGCCCTTGTGTTGCAGAAGAAACCAAAGAAACTGATAAATTCACATTCTTCTCCAGCCTCTTTAGTATCCCAACAAACTGCAGGAATTCATACAGCAAAACAGATATTGACTTAACATTCTGGGGACCAACTACAAAACCCAAGAAGGAATTCAATTGCACCGCCAAAAAGCTCCTCTCTTTTTTTCTTTCTCTTTTCATCTATTGTGGTTTAATTTACTATACAGCAGCCAATATCCCAAGCCTCTGCTGCTTCAAAAGAGAAGTCCCATTCAGTAGTTGCCTTTTACTATGGCAGCCTAAAGAACAAAGAGGAAAAGGAAGAAATGACTTTGCTACAAACCCAACAAAGCAATGGAAGTGGGAAATAAATTTGAAAAAAAAAACAACAATTTTTTTTATCCTTCTATACAACTGAAAGATACTGGTCATGATTCAAAAGGGATGGATTCTGTGAATCCTGATGTATGATCCTCTCTTTTGCTTCACCACATCAAGAGCATAGCTTTGGCAAGGATCTCGAACTGCTCCGATTGGGTGTCTTAGATTTCATCATCTTTGTCATTTGTGTCTGCATCTTTCTGCAAACTTTCTCCAACTCCATCACCCTCCATTGCATGCCTTGTAGATGTGCTCTGAGCCTCTCGTTATCGGCTGAGAAGTCGAGCTTGGCAGCATAGAGGACAATTTGCTGTTCGTCCTTGTTCCCCTTTTGATCTGGTTCGCCCAAGCTACTGCAAGGTGAATCCACAAAGCAGGTTGTGGCATTGGTGGGTTGGAGCAGGTTCTTCAGCTTCACTTGCTGAGACATGAGAGCTTGGATAGCAGTTCTTGATGGGAACTTCTTGTTCTGAGAAATGTGCATACATACTTCTGCTGACACCTTCTCATAGTTCAGTGCACAGCATATCTTCATCTTTTCCTCGTTAGATAATCCAGTATGAGCCTGTGCAGACAAAGAAACCAGGTTAGAGTCCAAGCACTTCAGCAGCCACTTTAACAACAACAGAGAAATTTACCTCTAGATACATGTCTATGGCACGGTACATCTCATTGTACGAGTCCCGAGCAGAATCCGGCAAGGCCATGGCCAAAGCAAGAAACTTGGATGGTTTCAAGCTAGGATCAGGAGCTACTTCTGCAATGTACATATCCATCAAACTCGCAACCTTCTTCAATCGAATTGAGTAAATTCCGCCCTGGAGAAACGATTTCAAGAATCTCAGAACAAGATTCACATCATACAGAGAGTTGGCACCATGAGGAGATGGAATCAATAGATTGTCCAGAGTTGCTTGATCCAACTGGGAACCTATCATGTTCTCCACCTTTTTCCTACTACATTTGCTCACATTCAAACTCAAAGCAACTCTGAGTAAACCGAATAAGCTCTTGCAAGGAATGGAGCTCCAATCAAGAATGTGAAGCAAATCGATAACAACCTCAATCGTCTTGACCTTCTCATCACCTGAGGTTGAGTAGCACTTGGATTTCTGGTAGTAAAAGAGGAACTTACTAATTGTGCCATGATCAAATTTCTTTGAAGCCATTGCTTTGATTAGCATCTCAATGAAACTTAAACTCAAACCAGATATCTCCTCAAACCACCATGTTCCTCTAACAAAGCAGGTCTTGAGACTCTCTGTACTTCGACTATCACATGAAACCCGGACTGTCCCCGAGCTATCTTGTGAAGAAGTGGAAGGACATGGACTTGATTCACTAGACAAAGCCATCCTTCCAATAAGTGAATCCATACATTTCTCGACAATGCTTGATGAATTAGACAAGTCTTGGCATTGCTTTAAGGTGACCAGAAGCTCAGACCAAGTCCAGTAGCCTATCTGTTGAAGGGATTTCTCAGTTTGTTCCAATAAGTTGGGTCTAGTTGTAGATGGAAAATCACTGCTCATCTCCATGAACTTTGCAGCAGAGTACAGCAAGGACAGATTGGAAGGGTTTATATCAACTCTGCCATTGTTGTAGCAGAACCGTAACATGAGCTCAAAGCCCTCAGCTCCTCCTGGAAAATCATTGAATATGACCTTCAAAGTCCTAGTACCACCAGTTGATTTCCCAAACAACTTGCTTAATCTTCCTGAATACGAAGATATAATCTTCTGCCAACACCAAGACAAAACATAATAATCAGAAAGAGCCCCACAAATTGACTTCAACAGTAATCACCACGCAAAACCATAGACAAGAAGTTGAACTTCTTTTCCACAGAAGAAAAAAAGGTAAAACCGTCCAAATTAAAGTGCAACCCAACAAAATTGGTTGGGGGAATGTGAGAAAAGCAAGGAAATTCCGATCACTGTCATAATTAAAACCTTTCAGAACCTTAAAAGCCTCTCATTATCAATAGAGCTCTCAGTAGTGAATTTGGCCCCCAAAACACAAAACCCCAAGAAGAAGAGATTAATTACAAAGGGTGGAAATGGAATGTACAGCTAAAGGCTTGCAGGAGAAAGGTGAGAGGTCGTTATAGACAGCATTAAATCGTGCATGGGCAACAAAAAAGAGAAAGAGATGTGCAGCTGAAAATAACTCAACATCCCACCATATGAGGGTAATGAACAGCAATACCATGGCTTTGGAAACCAACTTAACTCTCTCTCTCTCTCTCTTTCCCTCAGTCTCTCACTCTTCTTCAACATCTAGTCCTTTCTCAAAAGTGGTGCACACAAGAAAATAAGGAAAGGGCAATATGAACATTTAAGGCACCCCTCCCTCATAACCACATAGCAATAAATGAGAAAGGGGAAATGAGGGAAAGGGAATGAATTCGTACACACAAAAACCACCATCACCACTCTACATCAATGGAGGGAAGAAAGCGGCCAAAATAGAAGAAGGGAAGGTGCAAGAAACGGCTATTAATGTACCCCACACAAGCCTGTAATGTTGGGTCTGGAGATTTAATGGCGGTTGTGCTGGTACTATCAGCAAATTGACATCATTGACAGTAATACAGAACAGTAAGAGATGGAGAATTTGATGTTAAACCGCCATTGAGTTACTCAAATACATCATTTGTCAAGCACAAAGATAGAATCCACCAGATTTCCAGTACAAACGCCCCTGAGCATAAACATGAACCTAGAAGCCAACAGAACAAATTCGTAGCAGAAAGAGAAGTAACAAAAGGAACTCAGAATTGGATTAAGTTCTTCTTCCTTACCTTGTCCACCATGAAGGACTCTTCTCCATTAACATCAACTTCAAGATCACAGCAAACTGCCATGACCCAAATCAACCAAATTTGATAACTCGCCCCAAAGATTCCTGCTTTGCCTCTTTTGCAACGGAATAACAAATTAATGAAGAACCCACCGCGAAAGTCTTGAGCTTTATAAGTAAAAATTTCCGGCAATTTGTGCAACAAGATAACCAACAAAGAGAAAACCCCACCGAGATGGGTTCACAGAGTCACGAGTCCGCCAAATGTGAAGAAGAGGGAAGGTAAAAGAAACAGGAGAGCCATGTTCTTAAGATGGGTAAATAATATAAGAGGAGAAAAAGAGAGAAGACAACAACTGTTGAAAATTCAGAGCTCCAGTGCTCAGCTGGGGAAAATAAAAAGGACACTTGGTGGTGAAGCAAGCCAAGGTGGTTCTCTCTAATGGGATGGAGCAGAGAGAGAGAAAGAGAGAGGGACAAAACCAAAACCGCAGAGGAAGGAAGAAGCAAACAAGCTGTGTAAAGACGGAGAATAAGGATTGTATATTAATAAACGACTGTTGTGGTCTGTGAAACGGGGAAGAGAAATAGGGAATAATGTCTATAATCAGTGAGATTACAGAGGGAAGAAGAAGAAACAACAGTTGGGGGCTGGTTTTTAATATGTGAGGGTCTTCTTTGTGTGATTGACCACTCACTCAAAGTCTGTTGTTATTTTTACGTTTTTAGCTTGTTTATTAACAACCCAACGATCCATCTGACATTCCTATTAAACAATCGAAGAAAAGCACAAAAAACATTTTACTGCACAGTGAATTCTGACAAAAAGCATCACTTTATAGTATTTTGGGGTAAACGACTATTTAATGGAAGGGGATTTGTTGTTATGGACCACAAGTGATATGTGCAAAGCGGTATCATGAAAAAGATGGGACAAGGTGGTAAGATGGCTGAATAAATTTGTTGTTAATGGCGGGATTTTTTTTGGCTGGTGTGAGAGTAATTGCGGGGGAAATCATCTTCAAATTGTTAGTGTTACTGTGTTAGATTATTAGATAGAATCATAGAACGGGATCTACTTGTTTGCTTGGCTTCCTTTTATCCAAACTTGTTTTCCCGGGCTTCTCCAAATTCTGTTTATATTGTTATGGTTACAATATACTTGGTCAAATGTACACTGAAATTTAGAATATGAGTCTAGTTTTTTTATGAGGGAGTTATTAACCCACAAATTAGCTTACAATTATTGATTAGACGCAAAATATATGTTATATACTATTATTTCATGATATGTTATACATGATTTTTGCATATTTGTTGTCATATTAACTTGGATTTGCTTGGTAATTGGCTAAATGTGTGTTTTTTAGTTTTAGGAATGCTTTTATACTTTTGTTGACCTTTGGCCTTAGGTAGTATTTCGTGTATTTTCATATAAGAGCACCTTAGTTGACCACCTTACACTAACTAGAGACATTAAGACCCAACTATTGAAAGTAAAAAAATAAGCAGGAACCCAAGCCCAGAAATAATGGCCCAAATTCTCAATCAAAAGCCAAAATGGTACCAAAACACCACTCTTAAGAAGGCCAAATAAGCTCTGATTCACTAGGAAATTCCTTTTCTGGAGGTAAAGCGGAAGATATCCTTCAGATATGCAAGCACAAGAGTTTATACCTTACAATATTTCTCAGAAAACATTGTGAAAATGGTTGTAAATAGACCCTCTCGACTAGTGAGTTAGTCAGAAATTTGTCTAAGGTAGGTCCAACATTAAAAAAATATAATGAAGTTTCATGATGTGTTTTCATATTCTAAAAAATTTCTAAAATATATCCATCATTCAAATTCTAAGTGATATTAAGATACCCCACTAGAAAAATATTCATGATTTCATCACTCATTTGATTCTGAAGTGTTTTTTCACGTTGTTCATTGCAGTAAGTACTCTTTCAACACTTGCAACTAGTAGCAACAAATGCCCCTAAGTTTTGAGCTTTGCTCATATTAAACTCCAGTACAAAATATATGAATTAAAAGTTCAATAAACATCACAAAATATTACTTTTTGTAAAGTGAGGTACAATAATAGGGAGATCTTGAAGTCAATCCAACTTCATATAAAAAGTTTACTATTATATTGTGCATTCGGTCACCAGTTGAAGATATATCTTTATAAGGAGTTACTCTGCCCACAAAACAACTATCAGAACCAAAAGCGATCAGCAGGCTTAGTGCGTAGAACGATGGCCAAAATTGCGTCCTAGGTGCCATTTTTCCTCAACATATTTTATATTGATTATACATACATATATAATAAGTTCAATAAATTGTATTGTTTTAACTAATTTTCTTCGTTTTAGTAATTTATCAATGTACTTTTTCACTTATGTAATGTCAGCATACGTGTAACAGTTAATATGTTGGTTGAAGTTGTAAAGAGAAATTATTATTTATGGATAACCGTGGATATCCGAAACTCGATCTGGTATGGGGTATGGTTTTGATATTATATCCAATTCTTGTACGACAAATGGGTAAAACCCCAACTATTTTGGCTAGTATAATGGCTAGTATAATGGATATGCACTGTCCCAAGCGGTTTGTGAGACTCCACTGGCCTTGGGCGGCTTCGATGGTCGAGGACGGTCTCCGAAACCCTGCAGAAAGGTCCTCAGGGGGTTCCTGGGACCTCCTCCGATGCTTAAGTTAGAGAGAGAAGTGAAGTGTGAGTAAATAAGAGAGAGAATGGAGTTGGTCGAAGTTACCATCAATGTGACCCTATGAGGGGTATTTATACTAGTTTCGACTGGGTTATGCGCATTAAATGTCGTGTCAGGCGGTCTAGGACGCCTCTGGCTTTTCCGTTGTCCTTTGTCAGACTTCGTACACTAAAGCCAGATTGTCGGGCGGTCCTTTGTCCGTACCCTTTCTGCATTGTCGGGCGGTCTCGTCCTCATTGGATGTGTCGGACCGCCTCTGATTGGGTTCTTCTATTCGGGCCTTGCCTGCCCTTGCTTGGGCCTTGAATGCTTTTGGGCCTATGGGCCTTGTGGCTCAATGCCTGGCCTAACATTTGCCCCTTAGGCGGGAGAAGCTTTAGGTTTTCGCGTCTAATTGATTCTTCTTGCGATCATTGAGCGGTTATGGGCCGCTTAGCGTTCAAGGCTCTTTTGCTAGAGGCGGCTCCTAGCCGCTTTCCGCATGATTTCCCCTTTGCCCCTGGTCGCGGGAATTTAAAGCGACGGGCGCCTGAGGGGTAGTCTGAGGCGGCCGCCCTCGCCGTTTGCTTTTTGGCCACTTGTCGCGCCTCGGGAGCGGAGCTCTGACACCGAGAGGCAAAACGTCACTCCTGGGGGTGCGGGATTCGAGGCCTGTCGCTTCGGGATTTCGTCCTTCCCTTTTTTCGCTATAAGTGTATGGGAAGGAGAGTTGGTCCGCCAAAATACGTTCTCATTTTGGAAACCATTCGTCCTCTTCTTCCTCTCCTTTTTTCTGTGTGACCAGATTTCATCGTCGCCGACGCCTATAAATCCGATCGACGCCCGAGGTAAGAGTTTGCTCTCCTTCTTCTATATTGGCGGTGGGGGTGTAATTTTTTTCGTTTGTTGCGGGTTGCTTCCTTGTCTGACCGACCTCTCTTTTCGACTTCAAAATCGTGCCGTCGTCCGACGCCGACCAGCCTTGTTGAGATGTCGGGCGGCGCTGCACCCTCTTCTTCTGGCGTTGACGCGTGCGATACTGTCGTCGCTGGTAGTGCCCCCGCCGCCGATTCCTCCCCCGTCGTCGTTGTCGACAGAGCTGCCCCGAGTTCAGTAGCGCCATCGGCGGTTCCTCGGTCGGGGAAGAAAACCGCTAGTGCTGCCATGGCCGGCGCCACCTCACAAGGTATGAACCGCTCTTCTCCCATTCGAAACACCTCTGAGTGTGTGTGGGATTTATCTGGGCTAGAATTATATGTTGGGAATGCCTCTGAGTTAGGCGGCTGTCTTGTTGGGGAATGTATAGAATTAGATGACTGTTGTGCTAACACGCGCCCTGTACCAGTTGGGGTTATGGCTACGTCTTCAGCTGTGGGTGATAATTTGGGTGAGTTTGAGCGGGTAGGGTTAGATAGCATTTCATCGGAGGAAGATGTTGAGGTGAGCAGTGATGGTGTGCGGTCGGAGGCCGCTCCTAGTACTTCCTCTTCTTTGGGGGTGTCAGAGTCTGGCGAGCCGAGACCGCCTTTGGTGGCTATACAAGATCCTGTATACACCATTCTTCGGCACGCAGGAATGTGGGAGGGCGCGTCCATTCCGGAGGAGGTGTTTGAGCAAGGGCCCAAGACCTTGGGGACGGTTTTCAACCCCGAGCACGTGTTGCATCGTCTTAAGACCCTTTGCATGCCCCCGGAGTGGCAGTACGCGGCGCCCTCAGAGATTAGCCGCTCTGGGTCTTGCCCCAGCGGTTGGATACCAATACACGTTTTGCATGTTAAGTTGGGTCTCCGTTTCCCACTGGATCCCATTCTAACGAAGGTGTTGCATTGGCTCAACTGTACTTTGGGGCGGCTTTCTCCGACGATCATCTTCCATTCCGTGATGTATCGTCTGGCCTGTGACCGCATTAAAGAGGAGCCGTGTTTTGAGGCGTTCAGATTGATCTACAACATCAGAGATTCGACTAACTATTGGTCGATCGGTCGGCGGGAGACCGCGGTTGGTTTTATCACCGGGGCGCCGAAGCTGGACTCTCCCTGGTATAGGGAATTCTTTTTTGCCAAGCCATCTGGGAAATGGTACAGTGGCGATGCTGAACCGCTTACTGGTTACGTGGTTGGATCGAAGGATGCTTGGTGTGATTCTAACTTGTTCCCTCAGTCGGTGCGCGACCATGTAAACCGTATTGTAGAGGCTGTTCAAATGCGAGTCCGACACAGCGATTCTGACAGCGCTTATCAGCTCGTTCGTGGCTTTTACAGTTAGTTGTGTGTTCTTTTGGCCTTGATGTTTATTGTATCATCCTTTTACTTATGCATTTCCTCTCCAGGGCTGAGGGAGCTAGCGGATGCGAATAGGCCGAGAAGGAAGAAAGCGGATGTGAAGAAGACCGCAAGAGCGGGTGGCGGGTCTTCCTCAGCTGCAGTCGTGCAGAATGAACCGCCTATGGCCTCGCCTATCCGGCTGGATGCTGATTCCCCGAATGCGACCAGGGACGGCGTCATTCCTGTGTCGCGCGGGGCGGGGAAGAGAGTGCTGCCACTGGGATCACCCGAGGCGGTCTCGAAGCGAGCCAAGGTGGATGACAGGCGTGGAAAGGGAGTGAAACGCTCGGACAAGTCCAATCCCGTGGACATCCCGTCCAAGGCTGCCACTGACACGGAGGCGGCTGAGCTGGCATTCCACACGATCAGTGAGCAGCTGGCTATGCCAAATGAGTATACGGCCACATCTCCGGAGAGCAACCGCCGACTTGCGGGAACCGCTTCCCAGTTCTTTTTCGGGGTCGGTGGCTCGTTTTATGCGTTGTAGGCGTAGATTGAATTTTCTTCGCCATTTTTTAACGAATCTCGTTTATGTGTTGCAGGCACAGATCGGGTTCTCTCAGATCATTCTTCTCAACGCTGGCTTGGCGAAGACTGTTGATGATAATGCGGTCGAGATTGCTAATCTCAAGAAGGATCTGGAAGGCGGTCGTGCATCCTTGGAGAAAGAGCTGCGCCCCCAAATAGAGAAAAGCTTTGATGAGCGACTAGCTCGGAAGGATAAGGAGTTAGCAGATGAGAGGGAGGCGTCCAGGCTGGTTCGGGAGGAGAGGGACCGCCTTCAAGACTCGTTGCGGAAGTCGGGTGAGATTGAGAAGACTCTTTTGGAAGAGCAAGATGCATTGAGCAAGGAGGTAGCCGCCCTGAAGTTGGACAAGACCGCTCTGGAGGGAAACCGTGAAGCAGAGTTGGCCGCAGTCCGGGCCGAGGCGGGTCCTTCCTATCTTAAGTCCACAGAGTTCTTGGCCTATGATAAGGCGAAGTACAAGGAGGTGGTCGGCAATGTGGTGGCGGCCATCCGTCACCTGTTCCGCGAGGAGTGCCCCGATCTGGGTTGGGACTCAGACCGTGTGTGGGACGCGGTTGGCCAGTGGTCCTCCTTGGATGTGAACTCAGAGGCGGACGAGTCAGAGGAAGATGGAGAGGACGCAGAGCAAGGTGATGCTGATGAAGGAGGATCTCCAGCGGTGTGAGACAGCTCTGTACCTGGTGTTAATGAGGGGAATGACTTCTTTATCTTTTGTTGGGCTCTTACAAGCCCAAGACACTCTTGTATGTGAGTGTTTGTTTTGTTTATGTGACCTTGACAATGTGGCCCTTATTTTTTCCTTGTTCTTATGAATGATTTGCCGTGACCGCGTTGGAGCGGATTATGTGGCTGTGTTGTAGCGGGGTTTTATCTTTTCCCTTGTTGATTTGCCATGACCGCGTTGGCGCGGATTTATGCTATGTCACCTTGTTACTTAAGCCTTTGTGTTTGCTTATTGATTCGCTTGGTAGCGGATTAGTGTGACTTTGTGTTAATCGCTTGCGCGTTTGTGGACCGGAAACGAAAGACTCCGTGAAAAATTGAGGTTAGGCCAAGAAGGGAAATAAGTGTATTACTTTGGGCAAAAGGGGGCGCTTAGTAGCAGCCAATACACTATTACATGTGGAAGAGAACCGTCTCTGTCCACTCAAAATAACTTTGCTTGAGCAAAGAGTACCTCAGATTGCATATGTGTGGTACTTCCGAAGGCATACCATTCCACGTCTTGGATACGGGTACGCCTTCCATGGTGGCCAGGCGAAAGGTGTTGGGACCCGTTTTCTCTCCGATGAGAAATGGCCCCTCCCATGTGGCGGCCAGCTTGCCATGCTCATCCTTCTTTTGGAAGTCACGCTTAAGAACCAAGTCTCCTTCTTCGAGGGGCCGCGGTTTCACGTTCTTGTTGTATGAAGCCGCGACCTTTGCTTTTTCACGCATGATGCGTTCCATGGCCGCGTCACGCCTTGACTCAATCATGTCTAGTTGCTCGAGCATCTTCTCGTGATTGCGCTCCCGGTCATATGCTTGAATGCGAAGGGAGGGTAAGTTCATTTCTTCTAGGGCGACCGCCTCGGAGCCATAAGTCAGAGCGAAGGGAGTTTCGCCCGTGGCTGTCTTGTGAGTGGTGCGATGCGCCGATAGGATATGGGGGAGCTCGGTGGTCCATGCCCCTTTGGCTTCTCGGAGGCGCCTCTTCAATCCTTGGAGGATCAACTTGTTGGAAGCTTCTGCTTGGCCATTGGTTTGCGGGTATGCTACCGAGGCCATGGTGCATATGATGCGGTTTCGTGCACAGAAATTCTCAAACGGCCGACAGCCAAACTGCGTCCCATGATCGGTGATGACCGAATGGGGAACTCCAAAGCTGATCATGATGTTGTTAAACACGAACTTCTGCACCCTCGCGCTAGTGATGGTTTCCAGCGGTTCAGCTTCTATCCACTTGGTGAAGTAGTCAACCGCAACTACCAAGTACTTCTTCCCCAGGGGCGCCGTGGGAAAAGGTCCCAGGAGATCAAGTCCCCATCTAGCGAACGGCCAAGGTCCCACCATGCTTTGCAGCTCGGAGCTCGGTTGGTGGTGTTTGGAAGCGTGAACTTGGCATGCGTGACACTTGAGGACGACATCTGAGGCGTCTTTCTTGATGGTAGGCCAGTAGTAGCCTTGTAAGAGGACAGTTCTCTCGAGCGATCTCGGACCGGCGTGTGTGGCACACGTTCCCTGATGTATTGCTCTCAAGGTCCACCTAGCCTCCTCCACCCCGAGGCACTTCAAGTAGGCTCCCGAGAACGACCTCTTGAACAGTTGACCGTCCACCATCGAATACCGGGCCGCCTTTCGCTTGAGCGCTTTTCGTTCGACCGGGTTTTGTGGTGTGACGTCATGTTCCAGGTATTGAATCATGGGGGTCCTCCAGTCGGCGGCTTCTTCGATGCTCATGACTTCTTTTGTGGATTCACTTTCTTTAGTGACGGTGACGTGTCGGTCTCCTTCGAAGTCCATGGCGGTTGCGAGCTTGGAAAGCGCGTCTGCATGTTGATTGTCTTCTCTCCGGACATGCTCTAGTTTCCACGAATTCAATTGAGACAGGGCGTCTCGTACCCTGGTGGCCAATGTCGCTAGCGTCTCATCTTTGATTTCGAACGCCTCGAGAACCTGTTTGACGACCAGGAGAGAGTCGGAGAATATTTGCACGTCAGTTGCCCCTAGGGTGGACAATATTCGAAGCCCATTGATTAGTGCCTCATACTCAGCGACATTGTTAGTCTTGATCTCCTTGAACCTCAGCGAAACTTCATGTACTACCCCTTCGGGTGACTCGATGACAATTCCTGCCCCTGAGGCGGTTTTTCCGGCGGCGCCGTCTATGAACAGGCGCCATACTTGATTGCGCTCTTCGGAGGGCGTGGTTTCGAGGGAGAAACCTTCGGCGATGAAATCGGCCAGGACTTGCCCTTTGATGGCGGGCCTCGGGGCATACTCGATGTCATATTCGCTCAGCTCGATTGCCCACTTGGTCAGCCGACCCGAGGGGTCCATGCCTCTCATAATGCTTTTGAGCGGGAGGTGAGATAGCACCGTGATCGGGTGCTCTTGAAAGTATGGTCTTAATTTTCTGGCCGCGGAGGCTACTGCGAGAACCGCCTTTTCGACGGTTAAGTACCTCGTTTCGGCGGGAAGAAGCGCCTTGCTTACGTAGTAAACAGGTCGGTCGGAGCCGTCTTGCGTTCTTCGCACCAGGACAGAGCTCACAGCTTGCTCGGAGATCGCTAGGTATAAGTAGAGCCGCTCCCCACTGACAGGAGCGCTCAAGACTGGTGGTTTGCTGAGCTGGTCTATCAGTAGCTGGAAGGCTTTGTCGCACTCGGCACCCCATTGGAGCCTTGATGCTGATTTCTTCAGCATTTGGAAGAAAGGAGAGCATTTGTCGGCGGACCGCGGGATGAATCTTCCGAGTGCGGCCATCTTTCCATTAAACGCTTGGATTTCTTTGATGGTCTTTGGCGGCTTCAGGCCGCGTATGGCCTCAATTTGCTTTGGGTTGACTTCTATCCCTCATTTTGTGATCATGAACCCTAGGAATTTTCCCGCCTCGGCGCCGAAGACGTACTTGAGTGGGTTGAGCCTTAGATTCTTCCTCCTTAGTGTTTCAAAGGTTTCCCTCAGGTCGGACAGGTGGTCGCTTGCTTTCCTGCTTTTGACTAGCACATCGTCAACGTAGGCCTCTACGTTCCTTCCCATTTGCTCCTTAAAGACCGCATCCACCATCCGCTGATAGGTCGCCCCCGCGTTTTTTAGTCCAAAGGGCATAACTACGTAGCAGAAGTTGCCCATTGGAGTCATGAAAGCGGTGAGTTCTTGATCCTCGTCCGCCATTCTGATCTGGTGGTATCCGGAGAACATATCCAGGAAGCTGAGAGCTTCATGGTTGGCGGTCCCGTCTATGAGCTGATCAATACGGGGGAGAGGATATGCGTCCTTTGGACAGGCCGCATTGAGGCTGGTGAAGTCGATGCACATTCTCCAAGCGCCTCCAGCCTTGCGTACAAAGACTGGATTTGAGAACCAAGTGGGGTACTTTACCTCCCTGATGAATCCGGCTTTGAGGAGGCGGCGCACCTCCTCTTCCAGTGCCATTTGTTTTTCGACTGACAGGTGTCTCCTTCGCTGCTGTATGAGACGCGCTTTGGCTTTGACTGAGAGGCGGTGCTCGGAGACTTTACGGGGGACTCTGGGCATGTCCTCCGGTCCCCACACGAAGAGGTCTTGGAACTCTGTGAGGAGTGCGAGCAGCTTCTGAGCCTCCTCTTGGGCGAGGTGCGTGGAAATACGCACCGTCCTCTCTGGTCGCTCCGTGTCGAGAGCGACCGCCACATCTCCTTCGACCGCTTCCGGTCTCGAAACGTCACCTCTCGTGTCGACCAGATCGACTTCGAGGTGTTCGATGGTTTCTTGGTAGCATTCTTTAGCCTCTTTTAGGTTACCCCGAACACGCCCGGTTTGTCCTCCGCTTGGAAACTTAAGCATCTGGTGGCATGTGGATGCGACCGCCTCGAACAAAGCTAGGAAACCACGTCCGAGAATGGCATTATATGCCGAAGGACAATCCGCCACGTGAAACTCTACGGGTCTGGTCTTTGTGATTCCTCCTTCTCCTATGGTGACTTTGAGTGTGATCGAGTCGAGGACGCGGACTTTGGTGCCGGAGAATCCTACCAAGCTGGTGTTGGAAGGACTGAGGTCTTGGACGCTCTTTTTCATCCCTTTGAGCGCTGAGTAGAATAGTATATCCGCCGAGCTCCCATTGTCGACCAGGGCTCTGGTGACTTTGAACTTGGCGGTTCGAAAGGAAATGACCAAGGGGTCCTCCGAGTTTTCTTCGTTGGCCAACTTAGAGGGCAAGAAGGCGACCTCTGTTGGCGCTCTGCGTTGCACGTTGAGACATTGAGCGATGCGGTCTCCTTCGGTTCTTGGGCGCTTTCGCCCTCCTGCAATTGTTATGACTTCCATTCCATCATCGTCATTTCGGGGTGCTCTGTAGGGAGGAGACTGCCTCAGCGGGGAGTTGACCTTGTTTCGAGAGCGGGATCTTGACCTTTCCTTTCTTGTACGCCTTGTCTTGTCCTGCTCAGGACTAGGGGACTCCTCCCGCTCTTCTGCTGAGTGCTCTCTGTGGGAGCGCCTCATTTCTAGCTTGCTTCTTAGGTCTCCTGGGACCAGATGTCGGAGCGTGGCCTTGAACTCTCTACACTCTGTGGTGTCATGGGTTGTGATTTGGTGCCAGTCGCACCACTTTTTTCCTTCTTGCGGTTCTTGGGCGGAAGACGTCTCGTGCTTCCTTCCGCCTTTCCTTCGATCTCTTCCCCTTTCCCTTTCTCTTCCTCCTTGTCGATCGGTGTACCTATGTCAGTACGACCTTCGGTCTGGAGACCGCTTTCCCCTCCGGGAGTCTCCACGCTCTGAGGCGTCTCCGCGGGGGCGGCCTTGCTGGCCTCGGTCGTCGTTGGCTAGTGCTTCCTCCAGTAAGATCGCTCGGCGTACCAATTGATCTAAGTCAGACTAGGCCGCCAGGGTCGCCTCCTTTTTTATCAACGTTCTTTTCAGCTGGAGACTAGTCGTCGAGATTTGGAGGTTCCCGGCGGCCACGATTGGGGAGATGCCGTCTATTTCGCAAGCTATCGCATTCCATCGGTCGTAGAACTCAGCAAGCGACTCTTCCTTCCTCTGCCGGCAACCTATGAGTGCCGAGACGGTGAGTTTGCGACGCTGTTGAGACGCGAATTTGGTGGAGAAGAGCATCGTAAACTGCTCAAAGTTTTCTATAATCCCTTCTGGAAGGGAGGTATACCATGTCCGGCATTGACCGCTGAAGGTAACCGGGAACGCACGACACAGATCTGAGTCTGTTGCGTTGATGAGTTGCATCTTTAACATAAACGCGCAAAGATGGTCGGCGGGATCGGATGTCCCGCCGTAGGTAGGTAGTCCCAGAGATAAGAATTTTGGGGGGACCGGAGTCTTGAAGAGTTCTCTCGATAGAGGGTTTTGTAGAACGTTCGGACTCTTGTGCTTCCCGAAGGTTGACCGCAAATGCTCCTCTAGAAAGTTAAGATCCGGGTCGTCGGCCTCTGGGCCTCCGCCTTCTGTCCGAGCAGGGCTGTCGAGGATGAGAGCGCCTTTCAGCTTCTCGTTGCGCTTCTTCCCCCTCGATCCCTCGGCGGGGTCATCTCGGGTCTTCAGGAGCTGAAGAATTTGGGAAAGGCTGTCTTGCATGC
Organism: Linum tenue; assembly: GCA_946122785.1. Classification (NCBI taxonomy): domain Eukaryota; kingdom Viridiplantae; phylum Streptophyta; class Magnoliopsida; order Malpighiales; family Linaceae; genus Linum; species Linum tenue. The sequence continues at coordinate 22,398,310 of CAMGYJ010000010.1, read as the reverse complement.
TTGCAATTTGCATCCCTTGATTCTTGACCACTTCTTCCAGCTCGGGTTCATCTTCGACCCTCGGTGATAAGCCTCGGAGGGTGGTGTTTTCGGTCATCCCCTTGAGGGGGGTTTCGAAGTCGTCTCCCAACTCGTTCGCCACAAAGTAGTAGGGCCCCACGGTGGGCGCCAAAAAGTTTGTGCTTGGAATGTCCCAAGCGGTTTGTGAGACTCTACTGGCCTTGGGCGGCTTCGATGGTCGAGGGCGGTCTCCGAAACCCTGCAGAAAGGTCCTCAGGGGGTTCCTGGCATAGACCAGGAAACCGGATCGTACCGGCCGGTTCAACCGGAAATTGGACCAAAAGCGGTACGGTGGGCTTATTGTGCCGATTTTACCTTGTCGGCCGGTTTTTTCGGTTTGACCGGTTGAACCGGCCGGTATGATCCGGTTTCCTGGTCTATGATTCAGCTTCATTTAAGTGTATTATAACAAGGAAACCCTTATGATTTTTAGCATCGAATGCAATACACGTCCTACAGCAACCTACTCTACGTGACATAGAACATATGATTAGTTAGTCAAGGTCTAAGCTACGACAAAAGGGATCCAGATTTGGTGCACAGGGCGTTCAAATTTATAGGTTCTTACACCATTCAGAAACTCTTCTCTTGATAGCTTTCTGTAGAATAGCTTTTTTGCAAGGGCCTAAAATTGAATTCTTTGTAGTGGTACTTCTGATTCCACAGATTTTAAATCATCACCAACAAAGAATGAGTAACAGGTCTCTTTTAACTAAAGTTCTCTATAGAAATGAGTGCACAAACGTTATACAAGTATACCCGGGCCTCAACTCATGAACATAGGTCCTCATATCATTCCTCTCCCATCTCTAATCCAATTTCTGTAATGCAAGTATTTACAATTCACATGATCCACGATGTTTGGCGTCTTGAGGGTCGATACAGTGAGAATACTATTGATCATATCAAAAAATTCATGGAAATATGTGACTATGTACAACATCCCGATGTTGAGCCTAATGCAATACACCTCCATCTCTTCACCTACTCCAAAGGAAGAAGAACACAAGAGTGTTGAGCTATACCACCCTCCTAGCACATTCCAAACATCAGATGAGCAAGTGCGGAAAATCATTGAAGAGTTCCTTTCCCAATGGAAGACTAACGAGCTAAGAAGTTAGATCTCTTGATTCCAGAAGCATAGTTCTGAAACCCTACACGAGGTTAGAAAACGAATCAAGATTTTCTTAGAGAAACCCAATTACTTATGTTGAAATCCAATTTTCCCTACCATGAATATGTGTGCCGTATCCTAGCACTAGTGAGCATCATTAATGTTACCACTAAAGCACACAATAGATTTGTCTAAATTCACTTTTTGGCCACTCAGCCGTTGATATTCCCTTAAAAGCCCAAGCAAGATTTCTCATTCGATCTTAGAGCCCATAAGGGACATACGAATCATCTACAAAAAATGAAATACACTTAGGTTTCGCGAGTTTATTTCAACTAGTTGACTGGGATGACAATTTGAACTTGTCTCGTCGAGTATTACCCAACCTGACCAGATCTGCGGTTGGGTGAGACATGGGTAACTTGTCTAGACCTGTCTCGCCCTACCACATTCTTGACCCGTACTATCTCAATTTTCTTCACTATCTATTTCTATTTTGTCCTATTTTGCTTTTTAAATAATATTTTCACACAATAAACTTTAAATAGGTTGAAGACTTGATTTTTTTAATTATTTAGACTCAATTACTCATTCTATTATCACTATTTTCATTTATTAAGTGTTTTTCTTAGTTTTATCATTAAAGAATTAATTTTTTGGTTAATTTTCTTCAAATCACATGTGAGAATGAGTCGACTCTCCCGCACCATACCCACGCAGATATGACACGACCAAACTCACGATTGGTGCGAGGAAGGTATGGGTATTGGGATATCCGCACCGCCCCACCTGTTTGCCATCCCTAAAGCCGACCCTCATGGACTGCCTGTCACATTATGTCATGATCCCTCAGAACATATCACAAACAATAGGAGACAACGAATCCCCTTGCATTAATCCTCTAGTCGACCAAAAATATCATGTCGGCACACCATTCATCGTGACAAAGAATGTCACTATGAATAGGGATGTTCAAATGGTTATCATGGTAATCACCAAACCAAACAAGTCTAAATTCTGTTAAATATAGAATACAATATCATAACCAAACCGTCCAAACTAATACAACAACCAAATTAACCAAACTAAGTTTAATCGGTTTGGTTAATTGGTTAACCAAATTAACAAATATAACATCACATTATCATTAAGTGAGAAATTTTTTCGGTTAATACCTCATTTCATAATTTATAAAATGAATAAACATAACAATCAATGCATAGTTATAGTTAAACCTTACATAAATACATGTAACTAATATTAATAAAATTATCTTATAGTTAATAGAAATATTCACCTAACAAAATCATATGCAATGGATGGGGTTAGTGAACTGTTGTATTTGTTTGAGTTGATTTAGTCTTTTAACAATTATCATAGACTGAATAAATTATTTGTTTCAAGGTTTAATCCAACATAATGTTTGGATTTTTATCTATATTAGACATCCATATATTGTGGTTTACACTCTACAAATACAAATATACAGTATAGGAATAATAATGAGTTTCATCTTTTATGTGCATAAAAAGGAGAGACGTTTGACTCTGAGTGGTTAAGTAAAGTATTAAGTATGTATATATAATATATTATATCTATATATATATATATATATGACTAGTTACTTAACTGGGTTTGTTTGTTTCGATTGGTTAGGAGTGTCTGAACCAAACCACCCAAACAAACAAGCTAAAAGTTTTAAACAAACCAAACTAATTATCCAAATACTACCGGTTAAAACGATTACCACGGTAAGCACTCCGTTTGGACACCCCCAACTATGGAGACACATTCTTATATCCAACTAATCCATTGATGGCAAAAACCCATTTTAGACATGATAGTGAACAAAAAGGACCACTCAACCCTATCATAGGCATTTTCCATGTCAACCTTTAGTGACATATAATCCTTCTTCCCCCCGCTTCTTGACTTTAAGATAAAGCGTTATTTCATGTATGATCAACATATGTATATGACCTGACGTTCCAGAAGGTATCCATTTTGCTATGGTGAGATAATAGCAGACAAAAGAATTATCATTTGTTCTTCCATAATCTTAGATATGACTTTGTAGAGTAACTGACAAAGACTAATTGACCGATCTGCCTCATACTTTCAACTGTATCGACCTTCGGGAATAAAGTAAATCCAGTGTGATTGAAACTTTTTAATAGTCTTCCTAAAGAAAGAACGACTAAACAACCTCAACCACTTCTGGTCCTACAATATCCTAATATGCCTATAACAAAGGGTCATCTGGTCCTGTTATCCTGGGCGGGGTTTCCATTTTGTAAGCACGATGCATATTTGGATGTCTAAAGGCACTTTCCTCATTTCCTTAGGGTTTAGTAAGTTTAATTTTCGTAATTTAATGATGATTGTTATTTGAACATTTGTGTCCCTTTGATCTTATTAATTCCAATGAGCTCGGAACAAAAAAAAAAGGATAAAATGCCTTCTATATTATATTAGTTGCATTTTACAAGTTATCCTAAATTTAAAATTTTCCCGTTATAATTTTTTATATTATTTTGAAGTTTAAAGAGTATTGTTCCTGCGTGTGCAAAATTTTGCAAATCTAGTTTTGTGGGTAACGTATATATCGATGGTGGGCTTTTGATGCCCTTCTATGCCAAGACAGAGTCGATAAGTTGTATTATATTTTAATAAAACTATTTATAGTGACAAATCAAGATTATGACAAGAATATTTAAATTTTGTTATTTATAGAAAGTTCTATAGAGAGAGCGTTTAAATAATGAATTTATGTTCATAGTTAAATCATATGCTCAAAATTACCAAAATAAAAATAATATGCACAAGATGAAGTCAACAGGAAATAACCTCATTAATTCTTTTGGTTTTGTTAACCCATTTGCTTCGGTTATTGTATCTCCTCCACTACATTTTGGAAATATAGAGAATGAGAACACAATTGTCATCTTTTTACAAGATTGTTTACCTTCACATTGTAAGTTATTACTAGTTTTTTTTAATACCAATAGAGGTTTCAGATAGATAATCACAGAATACCAAGCAAGGAATACAGTAGTCGATAAATAGTCCTCCAATTGTAAAAATCAACTATGTCACCCTTATAAAAAATTATTAAAAAATTATTTGTCCATATTTTTAATTTAAGATGTCATACCTATTATCATCGTCCTCCTATTATCATTAGAAGATCCCTTCCTGTTCTTTTATTCTTATTTTGTTTTATAAGTGGGAGGAGCAAATTTTTTTTACAAAAGATAATCATTTATTGATCAGAAAGAAGATAGTTACATCCTGAAATTTAACCAAGCCATAAAATCAAAAGAACGACTCGCAGTCGGGTACAAATGAAGGGCCTTCCTAGCCACAAATAGGATACCCTTGCCGACCTACAAACCGTACACTAAACCCATTATGGTTGGATAAGCAATGCAGAATTTCATCCAGAAGGGCTCAATCCGATTGTCACTGTTATCTGCCTACTTGATTTTTTCAATAAGCACCTTGGCGTCCCCTTCAAATCGCATTTCCGTAAACCCAGACGCCACACACCAAACAATTGCCTCCCGGAGCGAAAAGACCTCAGCACGGGCAAGGGGTGAAATCTCCTATAAGTTGAACGGCAGGGGTAGGGAGTCGCGGATTCCTGTCAACATGCAAACTTATCCATTCCGTATACTGCTGCTGTAATTGTCGCATGAGGGCTAGTATCACAAACTGCTTGCCTTCAAAGACAACCCAGTTACGAGAACGCCAAATTCATCACAGGATTGCAACCACAGCCATAACCAGTTGAGGCTGGTGGATAAGCGTCATCAGTTTCTTAAGGAATAATGGAAAAGTGTGTCGAGGAAGCCCTTAACTGAGATATTCAAGCCCTGCATAGTCCCACAATGCCCTATCAACCGAGCAATCAAGGAACAAATGCTCCAACGTCTCCGACTCTGCCCAGCAAACCGGACATCGAGGATGAACCTGAACGTCCCTTTCAATAAGAGCTTCGGTTCAACTGGGTCTGTCCATCCAACTCGCCAGCGATCTCCATTTACCCTCCTTTTTATCAAGTAAGACTGCCAAATGGTAGGCTGACTTCACCGAAAAAACCCCATCGACCGTTTCATGCCACACAAGGCGATCCTCAACCTCAATTCGTGGAAGCGGGATCTCTTTAATAGCACGAAAAGTAGGCGGATCAAACCACTGGCTAATCTTTAAGTCACACCAACATCCTTCCCCTGGGTATATAACATCAGCAACCACCAGTTTACCATCTTATAGCACAATCCGGGGAAGTAGGAACATCAAGGTGTAACCGGGGCACCCAGCTAGTATGAAGTAGCGGGGCAGACTGACCATTACCAATTTGCCATCTAAGCCCCTTCTCCAATAGCCGCCGACCAAACAGGATGCTTTCCCAGCCCCAAGATGGGCGAGAACGTGCAGTAGCCTCAAGGAAACTCCCTTTCAGGAAATATTTCCCCTTGTAAACTTGGGCAAGAAGAGAGGTTGGATCATTCAAGATGCGTCACCCAATTTTAGCGAGGAGCGCCTGATTGAAATGTTCAAACCCACGAAACCCTATCCACCATCATGTTTACTCCTACACATATCTCGCCAGGACATCCATCAAATTTTAGACTGCCCATTTTCCACCCCCCACCAAAACCTGGCAACATGCTTGTCCAACAGGGGATAGAGCGAGAGGGGGAGTCTAAAACAGGACATAACATGTAAGGCAAAGCCATCGTAACCGACTTAATCAAAATATCTTTAGCTGCCCAAGATAATGTCCTCCGTTTCCATCCCTGAAGTCGAGCCAGCATTTTTTCTTCCAAAAACCAAAATGTATCCATTTTGGATCGGGTGATCAGGGTAGACAATCTCAAATATTTATCCTGAACCCCAACGGCTTCCACACCCAGGATTTTAGCGAGAAATTCTTGATCCGGCACAACAATGTTTCTACTAAAACAAACCGCTGATTTAGCCAAGTTGACCTGCTGGCCGCTCAGTTCCTCGTATTCATTTAGCACCGTAATTAAGTTATCACATTCCTGAAGAGATCCTCGAAGGAATAAATATGAGTCATCGAAAAAAAAATGTGAAATACGAGGAGAACGAGGGGCAACCTTGACCCCTTCCAATTTATTTTCCGAAATAGCTTTCCGGAGGAGGGCTGCAAACCCTTATGTGCAAATTACAAACAGGAGGGGAGATAGCGGATCCCCCTGTCGGAGTCCCCTAGAGGCACAAAAGTAACCTTTGGGTGTGCCATTCATCAGGACCGAAAATGAAGGCGATCGTAGACATTCCTGCACCCACCTCTGCCAGGTCGAATTAAACCCCATCTTGTCCAAAACTGCTAGGAGAAATGGCCATTTGACTCTATCATAGGCCTTTTCCATGTCAACCTTTAGAGCCATGTACCCTTTCTTTCCCCAAATTTTATTTTCGAGTAGTGCATTAATTCGTGATCCAAGAGGACATTTTCAACAATCTACCTCTCCCGAATGAAAGCATTTTGTCCCTCCGATATGATCCGAGGTAACAGGCCCGCCAGACTCTCTGACATAATTTTGGTTATGATTTTATAAACAAACTGACACAGGCTAATAGGTCGGAGTTGCCTCATGTTCTCAACATTATCAACTTTGGGGATTAATGTCAGCCAGGTATGATTGAAACTACGGAGCATTCTGCTCGTTGAGAAGAATGAACATACTGCTGCAATGACCGAATCCCCGACAATATCCCAGTTGGATTTAAAGAACTTTCTGGTGAAACCATCATATCCTGATGCTTGTTTTGAGCCCATGGAGAAGACCGTTTTCTTAACTTCCCCAGGGAGGACTGCATCTATGGTTGGTCGGATAATAAAGAGAAGCACAGAACCTGGGAGATGATAAGGCACCTTGCGACTCATGGGTCTGGTCCTGGCCGTGCAGGGGTGATTTGAACCAGATCTTGTCGAGTGCCGAAAAGAGAGGTGGGAGGCCCACAGCGAACGTGGCAATGCTTGATTTCCACGAAAGTATCATCGATTCAAAGTTGAGGGATTTGGGTTTTGAGAGATTCGACTTCACTTGGGAAAATAGAAGGCGAGTGGGGGAATGCAATGCGGAAAGACCGAACAGGTTTGTGGGGTCTGATTCTTGGCTTGATCAACATCCTAATGGCTGTGTCAGGCACTTGGATAGATCCAAATCTGACCATAGACCAATTGTATGTGATACATGGGGAGATGAGGACGTGGAACCACAATGGGGAAAGATTTTTCATTTCGAACCTTACTGGGTGAAGCATAAAGACTGTTAGAGAGTTGTGGCGGAAACGTGGGAGGTGCATGGGGCCGCGAATACATTGGGAAAGACTGCAGCTTGTAGGAACATGCTGGAGCAATGGAGCAAGGCTACTTTCCCGAAGTTTGGTTGGCATAGATCAAAAATCCAGCGAGCCATGAAAGCATTGGAGCGAGTGCTTGTGACCGAAGCAGTCCTGGACCCAAGAAGAAAGTTGGAGGCGGAGCTGGAGGAAAATGAGAAGAGCTACTGGAAAAAATGGTCTCGAGCAGATTGGCTAGATGGCGGGGATAAGAGCGCTAATTTTTTCCATCGCAAAGCATCAACAAGACGGGAGAGAAACACGATCTGAAAGCTGAGGGATGAGGTTGGCCACTGGTACGTGGGACAAGATGTGCTTCTGATTGCATATTTAACTATTTTGTGAAGTTGTTTACTAAAGGTGCTATCCCCGAAGCGACCCCAGTGATTGAATCAGTGTAAAATCGATAACTGTCAAGGACAATGCTGGCTTGATGCGGCTGGTGGAGAGGGAGGAAGTGGTTTCTGTCCTTAAATAGATGGGTCCGAGGAACGCTCCGGGAGCTGATGGCATGCAGGTTATGTTCTTCCGCAAATACTGAGGCATAATCGGTGACGAAGTGGTTCAGACAGTCGGAGGGGTGATAGAGAGAGTGGAGATGTTAGAGCAACTAAATCATACTCTGATTGCCCTGATCTCTAAGATAAAGACACATGCGAGTCCTAAGGAGTTCAGACCGATCAGTCTATGCAATGTTTTATACAAGCTGGTGGCCAAGGTTCTTGCAAACCGCTTAAAGGGGTTGATTTATAAAGTAATCTCGCCTGAGTAGTGCGCCTTTGTCCCTGGTATGTACATCACTGATAATGTCATGGCAGCCTTCGAGTGTTTTCATAAAATAAAGAAGAAGAAGAAGAAGGGGCATAATGGCGGCCAAGATCGATATGGTAAAAGCTTATGACAAAGAGGAATGATGATTTTTAGCTGGGGTTATGCGTCGGATGAGCTTTGGTGGGAGCTAGATATCGCTTTTTATGCTCTGTGTGAGTATAGTGACATACTTAGTTCTTGTGAATGGTTATCAGTCGCAGGTTATTGTACCAGGAAGGGGTTTACGCCAAGGGGATCCTCTCTCCCCGTACTTGTTCCTCAGCTGTGAGGAAGGTTTGTCCTCTTATACGGCACTGGAGGTATGAGAGAAGAGGTTGCGAGGAGTGCAACCGGCCCAAGGAGCACCAGTGGTGTCCCACTTGTTTTTTGCTGACGATAGTATCTTTTTGGTTAGGGAAACAACAATGGAAAACATGGAGCTGAAGATGATTCTCGGAGACTATGAGAAGGAATCCGATCATATGGTGAACTTTGATAAATCGGCGGTCTCGTTTAGGCCAAATTTTACTACTCATAGAAGGCTGGAGGTTGGTGGTATGTTGGAAATGAAGAGTGTGGAAAAGCAAAACAAGTATCTAGGATTCGCAACATAAGCAGGAAGATCGAAGAAGCTACTATTCGAGGATATAAAAGAAAAACTCAGGAAGAAGGTGAAGGACTGGAAAGAGAAGACCCTATCAGTGGCTGCTAGCGAAGTACTGATAAAGTCAGTGGCTCAATCGCAGTTCACGTTCGCGATGTCTGTCTTCAAGGTTCCGGATGGGGTTATAGATGAAGCTCACAGTTTGATCATGAACTTTTGGTGGGGTCATCGGGGTGAAGAGAGGCGATGACATGGGTTAAGACGATAGGAACTGGTAAGCCCAAAGGAAGAAGGAGGTATGGGATGTCAGGAGTTGAGGGTGTTCAATGCCGCCCTATTAGCCTAACAATTATGAAACCTAATGCAGCTCGCGAAATCTCTTCTTGCCCGTATATTCAGAGCCAAATACCATAAGAAGGTATTGATACTTGTTGATGCCATGGGGTACATGCCTAGCTTTGTCTAGTGCATCCTGATGAGTGCCCAAGAGCTCCTTAATCAAGGCCTCCGCTAGCGGATCGACACGGGCACAGAGCTCAGGGTGTGGGGAGATTGTTGGATCCCGTCCTTGCTCGGGCAATTCGTCCCTTCGGCGCCAATTGGCTTGGCTATAAATGCTCGGGTCCTGGAGTTGGTGAGCGTGGAAGAGGAATCATGGGATGTAACATTTCTAGAGAGCTGTTTCACGAAGGAAACTATTGAGGCTATACGGAAAATCCCATTGCGAGGCAATGGTGAAGTTGATACTCTAATCTGGCACAGTAGCAGGGATGGGAGCTATTCGGTTAAGGAAAGATATTGTGAGTGGCTAAGAGACTTTAAACTGCAGCAGGGTGTGCAAGAGGTGAGGGACGCTCGAGTTTGGAAAACAATATGGGGTATGCAGATACCCCCAAAAATCAAGCTATTTATGAGGAGATTCATGAGGGAAGTCCTACCTGTTGGAGTGTTCGTGAGCCATCAAAATCCGAGATAGGGGTATTAGTGTCCTTTCTGCAATGAAAAAGAAACTCAGGTCCACCGTTTTCATGAATGCAAGTCGGGGTCGAGGATCTAGAGGAAAACTCATGTCCATTGGTTAATCAGTTACTGATGGATAATGTAACCACGAAATTTGATCAATAAAAGTTCATACAGATTCCAATAAAAAAAAACACACTCCTCAAAAGAAAGTCAACTTATATGAGTTTGAAGTTTGCACATGCATGAATACAATGTGCTTAACAAATGAGGTGCCAAGTTCTGTACACAAGACCTCTCGATCAACCATTCTCAACTAGACGCACCCTAATATTCATTTTTAATTAACTATTATTCCGTCAAAGTTAGGATGGGTTCCGACCCACACTGTTACACACTTCCTCCGCCCCTAGGTATAGTAACACTACAAAGTTTTTCTATGATACAAATACAAATAGGAGTCTTTAGATTGATTTAATGGTGTATATATATCTTCTACTTTTAACATAACTAATCTTCAATTATTATTTGTACGGATCATATCTCTTTCATTTAAATTCGGATTTCAAATATTTTTCACAATAAACAAGGTTAAATACTTTAATATATATTTTTAGCACACAAAAAGCATCACGTCATTCAATACTAGTATGAATTCCTTGATTTATGGCATACAGTTTTGTGTTTCTGATATACTTTAAGGGTGCGTTTGGATACAATGATTTGGATTTGGTATTTGTGATTTGGATTTCCAAATATCAAATCATGTGTTTGGATATTAATTACATTTGGTATTTGGATTTGTGTCAAATTCATGTGGTGATTTCCAAATACATGTCTAGTGTATTTTTTGTCAACTTCAAATACATTTCAACAACTAGTGATTTGAAATACCTCCTAACAAAAGAATGGACCTATTTGTAAAATATGAAAAGTTTAGGTACTATAGTGTGAGGCAAAACATATAAAGGTACCAAAATGTAATTTTACCATCAAAATTTCATGACCTTTTTGTAAAAATTTAAAAGTTAGGTACTAAATTGTAAGAAAAAATAATTTTGGGTACCAAACTGTAATTTAGCAAAATTTGTAGTAAGTGACCAGAAAATTAAAAATTGAAATTGAAAATCAGAAAATACAAAATACAAACAAATTACAAATGAGTATCCAAACAATGAATTTGAATTACATATATTTCAAATGCTAATATTTCGAATACATCCATTTCAAATGCTAATATTTCAAATACCTTACATTTAAAATCCACTTATCCAAACGCACCCTAAGAGATTTTCGTATGTATTCTCGGGTTTCTTATATACATTCTAGTATTTAAGGCACGCTTTAGATGATTTCATGTATGTATTCTAGTACTTCTAATATATGAGCACTTCTACTATGCTATATAGTATTGGTGTTTTAATGTACAACTTGAAGTTGTACCATAACACTAATGTATAAGTTTAGGGTGTACCATAAAGGAATTTGTATCATTATGTTATGATACAACTTTACAACTTTAAATTGTATCATCACATAAGGTACAAGTTTAAGTTGTACCATAAAAGAATTTGTACAAAAAGTATAGGTACAATCTGAAGTTGTACCATAACATTAAATGTACAATTTCAAGTTGTACCATCCATAAGGGGCTTGCTATTTGCCGCCAACCAAATTGCTATTTGCCGCCAACAAAAAAAAAAACAAGTATATATGTACATCTTTGGTTAAGGAGTTTCACAATCTACAACATATCCAACTTTCAGAAAACGTATTGAATCAGAAAAAATCAACGCTCGCTGGAAAAAGTCGCCGGAAAATCATCGGGAAGTCGATCCTCGACGTAAACTGCGGACACAGATCCATGAATCATCACTAAGCAGGTGCGTCAATTTTTTGTAGTTTCGAACAATTTTTTCGACGATTTGCAATGAACAGACGGCGGGCCGAAAAAATTTTGCGGCCGGTGCGCCGCCGGGCCGAAAAAATTTTGCGGCCTGTGCGACGCCCAGCCGAAATTCTCTTTCGGCCCGACGTCGCCCCGGCCGCAAAATGTTTTCGGCCCGCCGTGTTTTTCGCCGGAAAACTGGAAAACTTGCCGGAAAAAGTAAACTTACTTGTTTTCTGACGATTGAGGGCGACGAGAGGTTGGTCGGCGACGGAGGAACGGTGCCGGCGACGAAGGCACTGGGCTCGTCGACATAAGTTTTTGTTGGAATGAGTCCAATGTTAATGGTATCCGAATTTATAGAATGAAAGGAAGGGGAAATTCAAAAATTGAATTAAAAATTTGAATTTTTTTTAGTTGGCGGCAAATAGCAATTTGGTTGGCGGCAAATAACCGTTCACATAAGGTAAAAACTTATAACACCGATGCTATATAGCATTGTAAAATTCCTCTTAATATACATCCGTGAATTTCTAGCCTACACTGTTTATATGCATTCTGGTATTTTTGGTATACATTCCTGAGTTTCTAATAAACATTGCTTAGTTTTAATTAGAACCATACTTTGTATGTTGTTATACTGTTCTTTTCTTACAATCACTAGTTCGAATTGCGGGATTAGCATTACTCATCTAAAAGTTTGAGTTGAATTTCTCTGACAATACTAAAGTTTCCTACCTAGTAAGTGAACCTTTGTGAAAAAACCAAGCCCAAAAAACATACATAAATACTTACTTTTTCATTAAATGATAAATACTTATCTTTTCTGTTCAATGTCAGTATTGTTTGGGAGTTGGGACATGGTTAAATGTGTTTGTAATTCTTTAAGAGTGTGTTTGGATAAGTGTATTTGAAATGTAAGTTATTTGAAATACATATATTTAAAATGCATGTATTTGAAATACCAACATTTGAATTACATGTAATTAAAATTCGTTCTTTAGATACTCATTTATAATTTGTTTGTATTTTAAATTTTATGATTTTTTATTCTAATTTCAAATTTTCTGGTCACTTACAACAAATTTTGGTACCCAAATTTATTTTTTCTTACAATTTAGTACCTACACTTTTAAAATTTGACAACAAGGTCCTGAAATCTTGATGGTAAAATTATATTTTGGTACCTTTATATGTTTTGTCTCACTCGATAGTACCTAAACTTATAAAATTTTACAAATTGGTCCAATTTTTCGCTAGAAAGTATTTCAAATCACTGGTTGTTGAAATGTATTTGAAGTTGACAAGTAATATACTAGACATGTATTTGGAAATAATCTCATGAATTTGGCACAAATCCAAATACCAAATGTAATTAATATCTAAACACATAATTTGTCATTTAGAAATCCAAATCACAAATACTAAATCCAATTCACTCTATCCAAACACACCCTAAGGGTGCTCTATTGGTTGTCAAATCACCACGTACATACATAAATCTCGATCATATACACACAGAGAAGAAATCGCATAAGCGACAACGTGCTGAATGTGGAACTTCTCCCAACCTAACAAAATTTATCATCACTTAATTTCTCATGCGGAATAGAACTAGCTAGTAATAGGGGTGGCTATACGGTCCGGTTAAATTGGCCCAAATTGATCCGGTCCAGTCCGGTCTTTTTGAAAATATAAGGACCAAAGATTGGATTGGATACAGTTCGGTCTTGATCCGGTCCGGTCTTGACCCGGTCCGGTCCCAATTCGTTCTTGATTTTATATTGAGCTTGTGGGGATTTGAGTGGCCTAAGGCCTGAAAGGGTGAGGAGTTGGTTAAGTTTTGTACTAAGTGCAAAGGTTTGTGACCGTTTATGCAAATTACCCGTAAGTTTTGGGTGTTGAGCTCTCTTATCCAGTCTTTATCCAGTTTTCTATCCGGTCCCGAACGATTTTTTACCTCAAATCTAAGCCCAAAGATTGGATTGGATTGTTTACTATCCGGTCCCGATCCGGTCTCGGTCCGGATTATACGGTCCGGTTTCGGGTAAAACCAAAAAATCCGGACCAAATAGCCAACCCTAGCTAGTAATGGCAAATTAAATAATATCCTATCCGACATTAGAGGTGCTTTGAATATTAAACTACAAATTTGGTACAATTCATTTTTCGTTTTCCTTTATATCTGAAATTATTATATTGGGGGGAGTTCTGAGAATAGGCTATGAGAATAGGCTATGGTATGAAAGTGACTAAGTGAGTGGATATTAGAGTTTTGGGAATCAGGCTATCCTCCGATTCCACATCTATCTAAAGGCCAAATTTCATAATCTTTGTTATAAACACGCTGCTACGGATCGGGAAATCGCTGGAATCGACAAAGCATGAATATGAAAGCGAGAATCGAAAACACGACACACGATTTACGTGGTTCACTAACACGATGTGTGTTAGTTACGTCCACGGGCGAGAGAGAGCCGATTTCACTATATCGAGGAGATTACAGATTACAGAGGAGTATGAGAAGTATTTATAGTACTTCTCCATGTGGGTCTAAACCTAATCCAATCTGCCAAAGGAAACGGTTACAGACCAGGCCCAGAACCCGAACCCAAATAACAGCGAGACCCCCGATTACCAGTCGTAGCGGCTGATAGTCCGATTCAAGTCATATCAGCAAATCTCCACCTTGACTTGAATCATCTTCCTCTGAAATCTCTGATGTACTCTACTCCTTCTATCTCTCTCCCACCATCAATGCCCCGTAGGGCGGAGTCACCCACTCAAGACATTCAGCAAGTCCAAGCAGTGTTGGAACTTGCCATGTGGAACCGGCTTCGTGAACATATCAGCAGGATTATCTGCGGTGCCAACCTTCTTCACCTTAATCCTCTTCTCTGTCCTCAAGAAATGATACCTCACATCGATGTGCTTAGTCCTCTCATGGTGGACTTGATCCTTGGCCAAGCATATTGCACTCAAACTGTCGCAATACACCACTGCCTGATCATGATGTAGACCCAGATCACCAACCAGTCCCTTCAACCATATTCCCTCCTTAGCAGCTTCTGTCAACGCCATATACTCTGCCTCAGTAGTAGACAATGTCACCGCCGACTGCAGAGTTGCCTTCCAACTCACTACAGAACTCCCAAGAGTGAATACATATCCGGTCATCGATCTCCTCGTGTCAACATCTCCAGCATAGTCCGAGTCAGAATACCCAGACACCAAGCACTCTGTATCACTTCCGAAGCTAATCCCCACATCAGGTGTACCCTTAAGGTACCGGAAGATCCTCTTCACAGCCTGCCAATGCTCCTTCCCAGGTTGTATCATAAACCTGCTGACAACACTAACAGCATGTGCAAGATCCGGTCTAGTGCATACCATAGCGTACATCAAGCTACCTACTGCACTAGCATATGGGACTCTCGACATGTACTCCTTCTCAGCCTCTGACTGTGGTGCATAAGCCGAGGATAGATGAACATTTGAAGCACTAGGAGTATTTAAGGGCTTTGCTGAAGACATGCCAAACCTCGACAATATCTTCTGGATGTAGCTCTTCTGTGACAAGAAAAGCTTCTTCTTCGACCTATCCCTGTAAATCTCCATACCCAAAATCTTCTGAGCAGCTCCCAAATCCTCATGTCAAACTCAGCACTGAGAAGCCCCTTTAACTTATGGATATCAGACTTTGACCTCGCAGCTATGAGCATATCATTCACATACAGAACTAGATATATCATCGAACCATCCTCTGCCTTGCTGTGATATACACAACAATCATATGGACTTCTGTTGTAGCCCAGCTCAAGCATGTAACTGTCAAATCTCTTGTACCACTGCCTCGGAGATTGTTTAAGTCCATACAAGGACTTCTTCAACTTACAAACATAGTTTTCTTTTCCGGGAACCTCGAATCCTTCTGGCTGAGTCATGTAAATTTCTTCTTCCAACTCTCCATGTAGGAAAGCTGTCTTCACGTCTAGCTGCTCGAGCTCCAAGTCATAATGTGCCACTATTGCTAGTAGCACTCTGATCGAAGTATGTCTGACCACTGGTGAGAAAATCTCATTGTAGTCAACTCCTTCCCTCTGCGAGAAGCCTCGTGCAACCACCCGAGCTTTAAATTTCATGCCCTCTTTAGAAGTGATTCCATCCTTCTTCTTGTAGATCCACTTGTTTGTAATAATCTTCCTTCCCTGTGGTCGTTTGACTAGCTCCCAAGTCTGATTCCTGTCATGGGATTCCATCTCATCTCCCATTGCGGCAAGCCACTGATCAGCTTCACCACGCGAAACTGCTTCTCTATAGGAATGTGGCTCTCCTGCATCCACTTCCTCAGCAACCTGAAATGAATACGCCACCATGTCCTCGAAGCCATACCTCTGTGGAGGTACTCCTGCAGTCGCTCTCTTTGGTCTACCGGAAGCAATAGACTGTGGAGCTCGTGCACTGGACTCTGAAGTTTCTGGCTCTGCAGAGACATCCTCATCATGTTGATCTTCTCCACCTTGGTGCTCAAACTCACTTTCATTGGGAGTTTGCAGCTCCACCTGCTTATCAACATTCCTGCTACCTTCAGCAACAGTAACCTTCAACATGGGGTTAAACATAGACTTCTCATCAAATATCACATTTCTACTAAGTATAACTCGATGCTCAGAAGGTGACCAGACTCGAAATCCCTTAACTCCATCTCCGTAACCCACAAATACACCCTTCTTTGCCCTTGGGTTTAGTTTACCCTCATCCACGTGATAATAAACAGGACACCCAAAAATTTTCTGTGAAGAGTAATCAGCAGGCTTACCATACCACACTTTATAAGGAGTCTTACACTCGATACCTGTGTGTGGTCCACGGTTGATCAGGAAGCACGCCATGTTTACTGCTTCTGCCCAGAATCTTCTCTCTAGTCCAGCATTAGAGAGCATGCACCGTGCTCTCTCCAACAATGTCTGGTTCATCCTTTCTGCAACGCCATTCTGCTGGGGTGTATCTCTAACAGTCCGATGACGGGCAATCCCTTCATCCTTGCAGAATTCGTTGAACTCAGAACTGCAGAATTCCAGACCATTGTCCGTTCGCAGCTTCTTGATCTTCTTACCGGTCTGATTCTCCACCAATGTCTTCCACTGCTTGAACTTCGTGAAAGCCTCACTTTTCTGCTTCATCATGAAAATCCAAGTAAATCTCGAATAATCATCAATAATAGACAGAAAATACCTGCTGCCAGAGAGTGGTCATATCTTCCTGTTGAACCTGAGACGATGCAACTGCAGCAGAACCAGACAACACAGACCCTTGTAATGCATACAAGGTCCCACGCTTCACGCCCTTCAGTACCTTCCTTGAACCTTTGCAGACATACACAACTCCACCTTTTCCTTTGAAGCTGAAACCCTTGCTGTCGAGTAGACTCAAGGATATCAGGTTCTTTGTCATTCGTGGAACATGCCTGACATCATTCACGGTACAGAACGAACCATCATGTGTCCGAACCTTTATGGACCCGATTCCAACAACCTTGCAGACAGCTCCATTTGCCATGACCACGTTACCACCTTTTATCTGCTCGTAGGTTGTGAAGCAATCCCTGTTCGGAGACATATGATATGAGGCTGCAGTATCCAGAAACCACACATCACCACGATGTGCCTTTTCATCTACAGCCAAGGCGAGATCGTCTTCAGAACTGTTGTCCACTTCTGCCACGGCAACTGAACCTTGTTTCTTCTGTTGCCCTCTTCTCTTGGGACAGTTGTACTTCCAATGCCCCACTTCCTTACAGTTGTGACAAGCATCACCTGGCTGTGGACCGGGACCCTTGGAATTCTTGCTCGAATTCCCTTTACCAGATTTCTTCTTTCCCTTTCCACCTGTAACAGCCAAACCCGATGCCTCACCAACTGTACCAGATCCGGACGCCTTATGTCTGATCTCTCTCGTATGAAGAGCAGACCTGACATCCTCCAACGACACGCTTTCTTTACCAGCAATAAAAGAATCAACGAAATTCTCATATAAACTCGGCAAAGAAACCAGCAGGATTAGGGCAGCATCCTTGTCATCAACTTGAACATCTATATTACGCAGATCCAGCAAAATAGAGTTAAGTTGTTCGAGATGTTCCCTCAAAGGCGTACCTTCTTGCATCCTCAAGCTGAACAACCGTTGCTTGAGATGCAGCTTGTTGGTTAGAGACTTAGTCATGTACAGACTCTCTAGTTTCAACCACAAGTCCGCGGCAGTCTTCTCAGCAGCGACTTCAATGATGACGTCATCAGACAATGATAGCATGATGGTCGAGTGTGCCTTCTCCTCCAGGGTATTCCACTCATCGTCATCGACCGCTGCCTTCTTCTGTTTCGCAGACAGCGGCCCCCACAGCCCTTGCTGTTGTAATAAAGCCTGCATCTTAATCTGCCATATAGCGAAGCTGTTCTTCCCCGTGAACTTTTCGATCTTCATGTTCACCGACGTTATTCTTCTGAATCGAAAACCCTAGCCTGATTTCCAGGCGCGGCTCTGATACCACTTGTTATAAATGCGCTGCTACGGATCGGGAAATCGCTGGAATCGACAAAGCAAGAATACGAAAGCGAGAATCGAAAACACGACACACGATTTACGTGGTTCACTAACACGATGTGTGTTAGTTACGTCCACGGGCGAGAGAGAGCCAATTTCACTATATCGAGGAGATTACAGATTATAGAGGAGTATGAGAAGTATTTATAGTACTTCTCCATGTGGGTCTAAACCTAATCCAATCTGCCAAAGGACACGGTTACAGACCAGGCCCAGAACCCGAACCCAAATAACAGCGAGACCCCCGATTACCAGTCGTAGCGGCTGATAGTCCGATTCAAGTGATATCAACAATCTTCTTATGAGCTCGGGAAAAAAATCCTTTCAAAGATGGATTTGGAGTTGAAACAAAAAATAAACCCAAACCGTGAAACAAAAGATGCTTTTCATTCTCAGTGTTCAAAGCTCGAAAATAGAAGATCCTTCTTGTTCTCCTATGACGGAGCAGATCAATCAAATCGAGCCAGTCAGTGCTTATTGGCCTATCTTGGAATTCTCGTTTCCCCGAATTGGGGGGAGTTTCTTTTTTCCCTTTATTCTGAAATGTGGCAGGGGAAGAGTTAGTTATCGTCGTTTGAACCGCTCACTGAATAACTGATTCAAAGATGTTGACTATTGACAACACTTTCAACCCATGTTACGAACATCTCTCTATCGAATTTTACACGGATGTGTAGCAAGGGTTAAAACTCTTGACGGTACTTTCACTAAGGATCGCTTAAAACCCTTGTAACGCATAACAAAAGTAGCATTGCTTGGGTTCGTCAAGGATTTGGAAAAATTATTGCTACATCTTGTAGCAAGGAAAACCATCGTCGTAGACTCCCCCCCCCCCCCCCCCCCCCCGAACACACTTCACTTCTTGAACTAAAAAATTGATAAGAGTCATTTACCGAGTTGATTGTGTTTCGTGATGCTTAGGGATGTCAATTGAACCCAAATTTATGAGTACTTAACTAGATCCAACCTGGTCAAACTAGGTAAAACCCAGTGTTGACGGGTTTTGAATCGGGTGTGGGTCTTACCCGTTTTCAAAATTGGCAAGTCAGATTTCGGTTTTGCCAAAATTCAACCCGCTTTCCCCTCGATCCGCTGGCGAAAAGCAAAACGACTTCGTTTTGTGTCCAACCTTAATAATATGGATATTTTACTGAAGTTATTAGTCCTTAATTATAACAATAGAGCTTGATAATATTGATAATTTATGGATGCTATTAGTCTGTATGACAACATATTATAGGAAAATTTTGACAGTATTATGATGTTGTGTTCGGAGAAATCATATGTGATTATGTTCATGAACAAGTACTCATGTAGATACCTATATGCTGGATTGAGTTTTCTCAATATGCTGCATTTTATTTGAAAAGCCCAACCCAACCCAATTCATTGACATCCCTACTTGGTGGGCTACTGTCCATTGAGGCATTGACTAATTCTCAATCTTCCCCTCGCCCAACTCAAGCTATCCCCTAAATTTGCCAGACCCAACCAGTGTAGGCCCAACATGGGCCATAAGAAGAACAGTAACGGCCTAGCTAGTCCTTCATGATAACTTAACCCTTATCTATAACATAGTAGGGCTTTAGACGTGTGAGGCCCATTTGATAACAAAGCTCGCACAACATCTAAATAAAAAAATATGCCTCCAAATTAAATGTCCCAAAAAAACTACCAGCAATGGGTAGAATGAAAATTCGAACAGGATGGCAGGCTTTGGCAGGATTGGTCTATTCACAATTTTATGACTTCTTTACAATTTAAATTTTGCATGGGAGGTAAGAGGTGGTTGGCTTGTTGATTTTTAATGATGAAATTGGTACCAAATACAAATCATTATGGAATTGTTATAAATCCTTTGTTAGCTTGTGAACAATGAAAGAAACAAATTAGTGTGATCTACAATTTTGGTCCTAAACTAATAGAGCTCAGGACTTTTAAATCCCTAAAATTATGTATGCTTTCAAACAAGACTTCAACTCCATGATACCAATACACTTATGTATTCTAATAAGATTCTAATATCAAAATATAATCATACAAATACTTCAAAATAATTTAATTACAATTCTACATTGTTAATATAAAAAATAACTAAAAGAAATAACATCAATGTAATACAACATCAATCGTGAATTCATAATCCAAATTCAAATTCCAACATAAAATTATAATAATTAAACGTCTTCATCCAATTAGCGAGTACTGACTAGCAAGGCATCAAATACAAGCAACACAAGTGGAGTCAGAGAGGGTTTACTTTCGGGTTCTGACTCTTAAACATATTTGAGACTTTTGGTGGAGGGTTGTTTGCAATAGGTGTAAATTGGGATGTTTGAAAATTCAAATTTGGTTATGAACCTTGAGACTTTTCTCCTTAGCCAAAGGCTAAAACTATGTGGTTATACTAATAGGCGGTTATCGATTTTCTTATCGGTTATTAACCTATAAATCAGTTAATGCCATTAAACAAAATACAGCTAACTGAAATAGAACTACTAAAAAATTATAGTTAACTACTAACCGTCTTTATAATTTAAAACTGATAACCAATTAACCGTTTATCACCCCTAGAGAGAACCACACAGGCTCAGTTTTTTTTTTTGTTTTTGAAAAGAATGCATAGAGAGAGTTTTGATTTTGGTTGAGTTTCGATACCTCTAAAACTTGTAGAAAAAATTCTATTTATCTCTATCTAAAACTAGAGGAGGTTGGTGCTATTTATTGGAAATGAAGAGATGCATGTGAAATGAGACAACTCTTAGGATGGGTGGTTGAGCCCGAATCGTTGCATTAGTTCGTTCAATATCTCCAATCATTACGTCGGTTCATCCTATGATAGGATTTACTCCAAGAACCATCCAAGTCCGCCTCGGTGAAGATATAATCGATGTGATTCGAGTTGGTTACACAAACCAATCCTAATGAGTATCTAAAGATCAAATTTATCGAGAAATCAAAACTGTCTTCTCACATTTCACCAACATAGTATTTCAAGAGAATACCACGTTTCTCTTCACTCCTTCCTCTTTTCATTCACATTCACACCAACTAAAGTCTCAACGAACTTTGCTGCTAGCCTGTCGATTGAGTGTGTGCGATATATTGCTGTCAAGAGCGTGCCCGTTGTGTGCATCGATCTATTGTGTGGGTACGAAGAGATGAACGTGACTCCTCAGAATTTCCAACGCAACAACACCTTGTGGTCCTAACTATAAAGATATACGCAGTCGATCCTTTTTGCCTCTTTACTTTATCGTATGGTCTAATATACTTAGGTCCATCCAAAGTCTGCAACCTTTGCTCTAGCCACCATAATAATTCATATATAGGCGAAAACCATATAAATGTTTTGGCACTGGATCTGGATCGATCAGCCGACGCCCAAAAGAACGATAAATTCTTGGCACTGGATCCTAATTAATGTTTTGGCACTGGATCCTAATTACTGTTACTCTTTACTAATACGAAAAAGATGATCCCATTAAGGTTTATTCGTTATATAATTAACAGAATATACGGTTAGACTTGAATTGAGGACTCTACTTACTTTAGGTACGTTTATATACGTAGATTACCTTATTATGTAGAGGTTCCTAAGCTGAACTGTTTGTGAAGGTTTGTTTGCAAACCTAGAGCCTATATACATGATATACACTTAATCCTGTAAAGCAATTAAGCTGAATAAAATCGTTCTTAGGGAGTACTACTACTATCTCTCTCGTGACTAGTTCCGATGAATTATGAGGGAAATCAGGTAAACTTTTGTGTTCATGTTCTTCGATTTCTATTGATCATGTTCATCATCATATGGTATAAGATCCTCAAGTCTTTTGATCATTTCGGCCGCCTTTGATCATCTGTCTCAATTTTGTTTGCTGCTCGCTAGGGTTCCTATCTTGGGTTGTTCTCTTGTGGTATGAATATACAATAGCATAGAAGGATTTTTTACTTGATGATATGAATATTTCCTATAGTATAGAATGGTTGTATACATTATAATAGGAAGGAATATATTAATCACCATTAATCATCTTTCACAACGATCTATCATCAGTTGCCACCCTATACCATGGTGGTATATGATAGTATTTTTAATCATCAATTTTTCCTTATAAATTTATAAATCACGACGAATACGTTCCTTGAGTTGAAAACGAAGATGGTACTAGAATGGTAATGAGTGGTAATGGATGGTATGAAAAAATTCTCAAAATATATAAAACATGAATGTCATTTTAAAGATTACAATCAACACTTATCATCTGTGAAAAAAGAAAATCATAATTTGAGTTAGTATAAATAAAATGCAATTTGATTAAAAAATGGGGAAAATAAAAATATTTTTAATCTCAGGTTTTAGATTTGACCTCACTCTAGTCAAGAGGTCAGATTTAGTCATGTCTTAGACTGAAATACCACCCCACCACGTACATTTCCATTAATTGCCAAAAAATGAAATGTGAAGCTTAACCATAGGAATGGAAGATGATCTCTTAATTTAGAATGGATAACAGCAACAACAACACAAGGAACCGATTAAGAGAGAAAGACTAACTAGATAGCATGGACGTTACTTTCAATATTTCGTGATACAAAAGTAGGGGCAAATCAAGGATAGCCAAGCAAGGCAATACAAACAAAACAGAAAAAAAGCATGAGTACAAAAGATATGTACATTTTAGCCTACTATTTTGTTTTCTCCTCCTTCACCATAAATTCATGTGATCTTCTAAGCCATATCCCTCATACACCCACCAAATGCTAAACAACAAAACCTAAATTAAAAAAAAAAAAAAAGCCCTACAACCTACACCGTAGCAAGTTCTTCATTCTCCTACTACCAAGTACCAAAGGGAAAAAGGGTGTTCTTCATTCGTAGAAATAGCCATGTCGTCTTCTCCCCACCACGAACTTGTCTCCATTCCCTTTTTGCAGCCTTATAACAAAATATGCAAAAGGAAAAAAAGAGCACAACAACTTGCCTTGCCCTGTCACTCTAATCTCATGTCAATGTTGCATGAATCATCCCATCCGACATCATTCACGCCCCTTTTCACGGAGGACCATTTCTAATTTTTCCTCGAAAGCAACCAGAATCAGAATCGAATCGAAACAAGACCGAACCTTAGACCTCTCCCTACCTTGTATCTAAATTCCTGAACCACTAACTTCAATTCTCTCCTAAACCACCTGGCACCCAAGCTGTGGCAAAAACCGAGTTGTGTCCCTTCCAAGTGAGCACCAACATCTCCTCGTCTCTCTTCATCCCCCAACCACTAGCATGCTCATCCAACAACGACTTCACTTCTTTAACAGTTTCCTCACAGAACATCACACCCGAGAACCCGACGTTCTTCATCCTCTGACATAGCTTCGCCCCAGACTCCAACCTCTCCATCCTCTGGCACCCTTCGTGGCTGATCACGTTCTCGATCTTGTGCCCCACGTCCGACTCGTACTCGATCCTCTGCGCGCTGTCTTTAGGAAGAAATGTCTCCAGAGCATCGAACGGGATCCACAGGTAGTTGAAACAGTTTGTGATCCTCGTCGTCAGGCTCGACACGTTGAGATCCGCATCCTCGTCGACCACCACCACGATGGCCGGATTCAACCCCATTATCGTATGGAGGAAATCATCCCTCAACGACGAACCCGCAGACTGTTCCTCATCGTCGTCGGGCATGGAGCGAAGCCAGTTCTGGCAGTTCACCACGATGACCTCGTCGTCCCTGAACAACGAGGACAGCTGGTGCGGATCCACCAGGCTGGTTAGCAACGACTCGAAGTAGCGGTGGAAGGTATCATACATGGAATTTCTACACAAAGCAATGTTGTTGTTGTCGAAACTCGTAGTGGTACTCCCTCCTCCTCCTCCTCCGATTATATTGAACTCGAACTCCACGTCACGAAACCTAGCGAAGTTGCTCAACCTTTGGCCGACTTCCTCGCACGAGACGTTGAGGAAAGGGGGGACGGGTGGCCGGACGGACGGCACGGTGATTCTTAAAGACGGCGGGCCTTCCGGGCGTTTCGCCAGCGCGTCGATGAGAGTGGGCCACTGAACGCAGTGGGTGACGCTGAAATCGAGCACGTGGACTTTGGAGCAGCCTCGGATCGCCTTGAATATCGCGCTGTTGGAGGCGCAGAACCCGAAGGTGTGCCAGGGGATGAGGTCGACGTACCCGGCGAGCTCGGTGACGGTCATCTGGCGCCGCCTGTCGATGGCGGAGGAGCCGTCGAAGTGGTGCATGGTGGCGGTGGGGCAGACGTTGGCGGCGCGTGAGATGAGGGCGCGGAGGAACCAGGAGGTGAGGCGCTGGTTGGGGTCGCCGCTGAGGGAGGCGACGTTGTTGAGGACCCACATCACCTGCTGGGCGAGCGTCCACTCCTTGCCTTCGAGGGCGCTGGCGCAGTGGAGGAGGAGCTTCTCGATGCACGCGCCGTCGAGGCTTCCCAGGCACCCCGTGAGGGCGCCGGAGATGGTCGGAGCCGCTGCCGCAGCGGTGGTCGTGGTGGAGGAAGGTCGTTGGTGGAGAGTGGAAGGGGTGGCGGTGAAGAGTTTGTTGTTAGGGTTTTGGATAGAGATGGACGCAGCGGCGGTGTTTCCTCTGAGCTCGGTCTTCATGGCTCTGCTAGCTGCTCTAACGATTTTGAAGGATTCGAGTTGAATCGAGTCGAGTTGAGTTGCGAGTTTGTGATCTTCAGAGGTTGGAAAGGAACATGTTGTTTTTGTGAGGTGAGGGTTGTTGGGGGATGTTTCTTTAGGGTTTTGAATGAAGTTGGGAGCTTTGTTGGTGATGGTAGATGAGAGATGGAATTGGAAAGAGAGGAGTGAATCAAAGAGAGCCATATATATATAGAGGGAATGTTTATGTTGAATAATTATGGAGAGTATGAGGCCGAAAACTTTCTTGCTGGAATGAACCTCTCACTCTCAAGATTTCTCCCTAAAATACAATGGATAGTACTGGAGTTTAGTGTGTAGATAAAACAAATATATATTATAGACCATTTCCAAATTTCCATTTGTAGTTGAATTATGGTTGGTGTGATGACTAGTGACTCTCAGCACAGAACCAAATCATGACTTTTTTTTTTATTGAATGTAAGTGGCCACTATGAGTAGGGCTTTTGTAGCTAGTTATAACTATGAGTAGAGGATTTATATAGTGGTAAAAGGTGGGTAGTTAGTTAGAACTAATAAGTAAAAGTTTACGTAACTCATAAAATTAGATAAAATTTTGAACCGAGGCAGAGAATGAATGAATGCCATCAACGCAATCAAATTTGATGAGATGTAGCAGAGAGACGGATTGAGAATGAATTTTATATGAGTTTCAAGATTGAATGTTTTATCAATTTCATGTATCGTTCTCTTTAAATGAGTGCCCGTCAACTAGGTTTGAAAACTTGTACATGATTATTATAGCGTTCGTTCATCAGATCTCTTGATCATGAGAAGTAAGAGCCACACAGAGGCTGAATGTAGCTAGTTTGTTATTAGCTCAGTAGAGAGCTTGCGAGTTGACTCACATAGGATTCCTTAAAAGTGTACTGTTCACTCATGTTTTGTTGCGTGTGCAAAAGTAGTCCGAATCCGATAAATATTGGTCGGTCAGAGAGAGTTCTTTGGATTTGGAATTAATCCCTTAATTAATTACCCTCTTAATTATTCCCCTTTCTTTATATATACATGAATTAGTAAGGTGAAGGATAGGTTAAGGAAGTTGTCTTAGCCGGCTGCTCTTTTGTCGAACTTGTGACCAATTCGAATGGAAATGAATTAAGGACAAATCAAACCCTAATGAGTACATTATTTTTAACTAATTAATTAATTTCGTTTAGGTTTAATTCATTCCTTAAAATAATTTTTATCTATTTGAGTTTCGTCCCTTATGGTTGATGGCTACCCTTCATTCCATCCTTCCACACACGCTCATGAAAAAATAATTTAAAAAATAGTAAGATAGAAATTATAAATTGGTTGTGTATTATGATCATGTGTAGCCAACGGTGAAGACAAGGCAGTCCTCTTCCTACCTGCAGGGGCCCATTCGATAATTTTACGTATTCTCTCTAGAAATATTAATTAGATTATATAATGTGTACAAAATTCTTCATTCCAACCAACATTAAATATTAAATCATAAAATAGAGAGATCCCAACGTAACCGATAAGTAAAAATGTATTACGCCAATCAGTCCTGTGTAGTGAATTGGACATCTGAGATCTTTGTAAAGTTTCATAATATGAGAAGTTGTGTGTTTGAGGAGTAGGAGATGGAATGAGTACATGATAGGGCTGGGAATTCGGTCCCGGTTTTCCGGTCAAACCGGAAACCGGGCAGTTAAAACCGTTCCGGTTGCAACCGGAAACCGGATACCCATTAACCCAATCCAATTTACAGTTATGATGAAGGTATAAAAAAACTGGGCCGGTCCAGTCCGGTTAAAATCGGAAAAACCGGATAGTAAATTATAAAGCCCAACCCAACCCAGCCTAACTATTAAAGCCCACTACCCCAACTCCCCAAGCCCGCCAGCGACCCAGCCCATCTCACCCAGCCCGCTCCCTAACCCTAATACCAGACTCTCTGTTCTCTCCCCACTCTCCCAGCGGCCGTCAAGCTCAATCATACAACATATCTCGATTCCCAAAACTCCTATCAATGAAAAAAAGACAGACACCCACCCTCAACTCGCAACTCACTCACCTCACCGAGCTCTTCCCCTTCTCGATTCCTCTATCCTCCTTCACCCAATCCTGCGGAGAGAAGAGGCAGAGTAGCAGCAACGGCGACGAGGCGAGGCTCTAGTGGCGGGACAACCATGTCTGTCAGAGGTGGAATCCGCGGAGAGTTGAGACTGAGCAGCAACACCGACGAGGCGATTGCATGTCGAATCAGCCATTGCATGTCGAATCTGAGATGAAAAGAAGACCAGTAGCAATGGAGTTTTGGACCAGGGGATGGAGGTCGACGCAGCGATCGGGGAGAGAGGATGTGGTGGCGGGGAGGAGGATGGGAGAAAGGTCGAGAATGGCAAAGGAGAGTGATTTAGATTTCTTGGTACCAGAAAGAGGCGTTGAGATGAAATTGAATGGAATGAGAGATGGAAAAGATGAGACTATGAGAGAGACGATGACGGTGGGATTGGGTCTTGTGTCTGATTTTCTTTTTCCAATTGAACGGATGCGTTTTGGGATGGAAGAAGGAAATCCGGTTTTTCGGTTGAAACCGGATCAATCCAGTCCGGTCACGGTTAAAACCGTGCACCAATCCAATCCCGTCTACGGTTGGGTATATATCCAATCCGTTATAAAAAACCGGGTCAATCCGGTCCGGTTTAAACCGAACCGGACTGTTTCCCAGCCCTAGTACATGAGATAGTGCAGTCAAAGATGAAAGTTTACTAATATATCAATACTAGCTTTTTACCCGGTCTGTCGGTCGGAGAGATTTATTTTATAATTTATATTTATTAATTTATTTATATGTTTAAATCATTTTGGATTCCAAATATTTTGTGTTCTTGATTCATAACAGAGTTTGTAGTATGTTTATATTGAAAATTTCCAATATTTAGCACACTCACTTGTGATGCTTCGGGTTTCTAATCATAAATGATATCACCGTCACGTCCCATTTAGAACTTATGTCAAAATTTATCAACGAAAACACTAATATTTAGCGTACGCCAACCTGAACTCCCCCTCCCCCCTCCTCCACACACATATAGTTCAAGCTAGCGTGCGCCAAGATTATGCTATACTCTTGTGTTCACACTACCATACGACCATTGAGTTATACTATTTAGACCACGAATTAACCGAAATTTTTTGGGGCATGATACTATACCCTAACATCTAATAGGTGAACTCCAGTCCCTAATTCTCTAACCTCTAATTTATGGGCATACTTCGTCATATCTATCTTCTATCGTATCTTGAGTAAAATCAAAAGTATAGTATACCTTGATATTGGGCGGCTTCTACGATACCCCAGGTGAGATCTAGGGTACCACATACCTAGAGTATGAAAAAGCTATCTAGAACTCGAATTAGTAGGATTTTTGGGTCAGATAATATACCCTAACCCTTAATGAGTGAATTCTAGGTCCTAATTATCTAAATCATAAACTGTAAACCCTAAGATGGTGCATTTATTTTTTGCCTATATTAGGACGAATCATAATCCTCGATCATTGTTTCTAATTAAATTGATCTTGGGATATAAGATTTAGAGAATTAAAACCTAGATTTTGATGTCTAAGGGTTGGAGTATAGTATCATGTTCGAAAGATCAGTCAATTCAAGGTTTGGATAACGTTTTCATGCTCAAGGTATGCGGTACGCTGAATTTCACCATAGGTAACGTAGAACTCACTCCTTGATATTATATATATGTATATGTGTGTGTGTGTGTGTGTATAGTAGACTCAAAATTATCCACATACTTCATCAGACCTATCCTATCTCGCATAATACTCATATTAAAAGTGCTACTTGCCTATCCCCCATTCGCGGGATAGAGATCCCGCTTTTACCCCCACAACGTCAGACAACCATTAGGGTTGTCTATCGTTCGATATATATTATATAAAAAGGCAAATCCTAAGATCCTGCTATTTATTTCTTATCCTCTCCCACAATCCCCTTTATGGAGAATAAAATTGTAGGGCTGACAGGATCATAGCTCAATATGGTTTTATTTTGTTTATCGTATCAGAGGTTATTTTCTTTTTTGCTTTTTTGGGGCTTCTTTTCATTCTTCTTTGGCACCTATGGTTGTGATCAGAGGTATTTAGCCCCCAAAAGGGATTGGAATTTTATGTCATTTGGAAATCCAATACACATTCATGATCCTCGAGTTTGGACGAACTCTCGACCAATGTTGTAACGATACTTCGTTATTGGATCAATTTATTCATCTATATTGAAACTTGACACACACTGTAGCCCTCATGATGATTAACTTCTCTAATCTCGATTCATTTCTATTTTGGATGTTAGTTTTTTTATCAAGACACTTAAATTTAATATATTATACAATATGTATCAGTTGTTAATTCTTGAAGTTTAGACTAACCCTCAACCCGTGGTCATTGTTTATATGTTGGCTTGGAATCTCAATCTAAGACACACATACACTATCAAGGATTTTGTTCTTAACATGGTCGTTAAATGTGTAATTTTCAAAGATTTTATCACTTATATATTAATAATTGATAAAGAGTGTCTACAATACACACATATTTCAAGTGCATGTAAAATGTATTATCATTTGAACAATATCGGTGGATTTAATTTGATTATTTGCATTAACTTATTATCTTATACAACATATATCAATTTGTGTTTCTCGGGTTTGGACGAACTGGCAAACAATTTAGAGAGTTGAGATGATTGGATAAAGATACTTGATTTTTGGATAAATATGTTTATCCGAATTGACTATCTTACTAAAAATTGCCAACCTTTATTTGGTAAATGCGTAGGTTATTAATTGATGAAACGTGATGTTTATCGTATATAGATTGTCAACAAAGATTACTTTAACCTTCACATATGTTATTTTTCAAGGAATGTTGTGTCTCATCAAGGAATGTTTATAGTAGATTGTCAACAAAAATTACTTTAACCTTCATATATGTTATAATCGTCGACGATAACTCCAAGTCTGAAAAAAAATTTCTTAGCATACGACTTAGGACCTCAATAGAGTTTGCTCAATCAATGATATAGAGCAAATATTATTAATGTGAACTTAGACACATTATAAAATTATGGGTAAATACAATATATTATCCACAACTATTATGAAGCGGGGAATTATAGTCACAACTATGAAAATTCAAATTATTAAAGCCATAACTATTGTTGCAGGTGAAGAAATGGCTAATCGTTCGTTACTGTTATTGAATTTTTAACAGAGAAGGTCACGTTATCGGCCACGGCAACAGCCACGTCGGACTGCTTTTAATTTATAACTTTAAAACATAAAAGTTTATCCAGTATTAATGACGGAATTGTTAACAGATAGTTAACGTCTAGCTAATAATTTGAATTTTCATAGTTGTGGCTATAATTCCCCGCTTTATAATAGTTGTGGCTAATATATTGTATTTACCCTAAAATTATTGCACATGCAATTCCTCTTCATTTGAGGAGTTTATGGTAGAACATGATCTGAATGAATAAGAAGTCTTTAATAAATAAATAACTGTAACTACTCGATCAAGATTATACTCTAACATTTTTCTAAATAATAATTGTTTTATTTTATAGACATACACTTCACTAATAAGAGAGTGTTTGATTGCAACAAAATATAAAATAATATAGTTTATTTTTCAAAGGCAATTGAATGTCAAATGTTTATTTTCTCTCTTTTCATATATATTTTGTTTAATCGATAAAAATATTATTGTTTATGTGTATATTTGTTTAATTTTTTCATCAAAATGTAACTTATCATTCAATTTTAGTAAAAATGTGTAGAAAGTTTACTTCATAAGTTTTAATAAGATACTTTTTATATGAACAAATGTGATATATGTCACTCTCTGTTTTCTATTTATATTTTGTTTACTTGACAAAAAAATTATTATTTATGTGTGTTTGGTTAAATTTATCAACATGTAAGTTATTATTAATGCAAAAAAGAAAAAAATAAATGGATAAATGAAAAAGAATAATTAGATAAAATAATTGAAAATATTGAAGAAGAGAGAGGTAGCTCCATAAATACATTAATAACTATTTTTGTTTGTTTGTAAGAAGTTGTCCAACTTGGCAACTTGTGCATCCTCCAAGTGCTTATGTGGCAAGAGATTATTTTTAAATTACCATAATATATAGTATAGATAGATAGATAGATATAGATAGATATAGATATGGGGTGAGATAACATGATTACCACTAAAGGTGAAAAAATGACACCCCCTATTAATTATAGGCTTTTAAGATAATTAATTTGTGTTACATTTAATAATCCGACTGAATTAAAAAATAATATTAATTACTTTCCATTTTTCAGTGCAATAGTAGTTGTATCAGTGCAATGATAGTTATATCAGTACAACAAGGTTAAAAAAGAAATATAATTAATATGCATTCAGTGTACAATTGCAATGATAGTTGTATGACTGTAATGGTAGTTCAGGAAATGAGTTAATAGTATTTTGTACCCTTTACTATGCTAAATTAACAAATATACTCCTCTATTAAATTTTTGCACGAATATACTCATCTGATATTAAAACGTAATAAATGTACCCTGCCGTCTAATTATCTGTTAGGTGACCGTTAAATGAGTTAGAAAACGATCAAATTACCCTTTATTTGCTGATAATTTTGTTTTAATTATTTTCTATATCTAATCAATTAAATATTAAAACAAATCCCTAAACTAATCCCCTCAATCGACCGGAATCGTTTCGTCTCCCTCACTCCTACAACTTTCCCTGGAGTCTTCCCCTCCGTTTAATCCCGCGGCTGCTCCGGGCTTCTCCTCACCGGCGACGGGAGCAGAAACGACCGGGTGAGACGGATCCTTCCACAGAGATTTTTCCAGAAAAAGCACTGTTTAAAAAAAAAATCCAAAAATAGCACCCAACTCCGAAAAATTCCAAAAATAGCACCATTTTTGTAAAACCGCCACCCGAAGGTGCGTTTTTCGATGAAAACGCCACCCGAGGGCGCATTTTTCGATGAAAACCGCACTGGTAGGGAGCGGTTTTGCAGACCGCACGCCCAGGCTGCGTTCTGCCTTTTTTTTTTTTGCAAACCGCATTGCAGTCTTCGGCTTGCAAGATCTCAAAAAGTTATGCGAAATCAAAAAAAAAAATCGCGACGATCGGATACCCGAACATAAAGATACGTTCGTTTGAAGTTTCCACTTAAGTTAGGATTTTAAATAAAAAAAAAGCAGAACGCACCCTGGGGGTGTGGTTTGCAAAAAAAAAAAAAAGCAGAACGGACCCTGGGGATGCGGTTTGCAACCAAAACGCACCCTCGGGGTGCGGTCTGCAAAACCGCTCCCTACCAATGCGGTTTTCATCGAAAAACGCACCCTCGGGTGGTGTTTTCATCGAAAAACGCACCTTCGGGTGACGGTTTTATAAAAATGGTGCTATTTTTGGAATTTTTCGGAGTTGGGTGCTATTTTTGGAATTTTTTTTAAAACAGTGCTATTTCTGGAAAAATCTCTCCTTCCACATGGTTGTTCGTGGCGATCTCGGAATGGAGATCCCGGTGATGCTGAGCGGAGAGAGCACACCGATGAGATGGCCCTAAATGGTGTCTAGCATACGCCAAAGTCGAAGTAGCGTCTATTGATGAAGAGAGGGGAGGAGAAGGGCAAAGCAAGACACACATAATTTTTTAAATGGATCGGCAGCCGAGGGACAATCAATTTTGGTGATAATTTGTTTGAATAAGGACCATTCTAAGTAATTAAAGGCCGGCAGTGCCGATCTTGTCAGTGGTGGTGCCGGAGTTGCCAACGGATTCGTTCGACTAGGCGTGCTACGATGAGTCTCCCGCTGTGTGATCGAGGAAAGCCGGGGAAGCTACCCCAGCCATGTGATCAAGGGCGGAAATGAATGGGCTAAGATCGGGTGACTAAGGAGTCACATGGTTAAGTGAATCTCCACCCTTACACCTTATTAAAATTCAAGAGCTCCTATTAATCCAATTTAATGAAGGGCAATATAGTAATCGCATGTTTATTTTTAATTATAAAAGGAATAAAAACAAATTAAAACAGTAGTTCCGTCCCCGTCCCTTTGCATCGGATCGCCTCCTGTCCGCCTCTGATCAGGGCGCCATTATTTCAGCCATTATTATTCCCCCACCGCCGTTCCGTTTTTGGGAAAGCTCCCGCCGGGGCTTTTTAATTTTGGCCCATGGCCACCGCTACCACCATTTTTGGTGTTGGCTTTTTAATTTTGGCCCATGGCCATGGTGTGGCAGAGAGAGAGAGAGAGGGAGGGAGGGAGGGAGAGAGAGAGACTCTGGTCGGAAAAAAAAATTTCGGCGACCATCGTCGACAGAGAATAATTTTCCCGCGACAGTGTTTTGTGATGTTTGTTGACATATTTTGTAATGTTTGTACGCTTTGTTATTTTGTAATGTTTGTAAACTTTGTTATTTTTGTACACCATGTTTGTAATGTTTTTTATGTCTAAAAAACAACTTGGTTGACTTTTGGATGAAACTTCTCTATATAGGGATGGAGCCTCCAAAGTCAACCCGGGTGTTTTTTCCCGTTCGTATGAATTGTCGGTCTAGTTTGTAATTTTTGTCCACCATGTTCGTACTGTTTGTATGTCTAAAAAACACCCGGGTGTTTTTTTCCCGTTCGTATGACACTACAAGAAAATAGATCTTTAATCACGGGAACATTTTGTCACAGGTATACTCCCGTGACAAAAAATGAGATATTCATTACGGTTAGATATTACCGTGACGATTGATTGTTAAACAACAATCAAACTAGCTTCCCGTGACTGTTCGTGGGCGGGAACGAATACATGGGCGGGAATGAAAAACCAAAGTTTCATTTGGCCGCCTGAATTTGATATCTCACTCAAATTTTGGCTCACCAAATCTTCAAGTGCCCGCCTTCCCCATTATTTGGCTTACTTTCAATTATTTCCATCTAACTTTATCCAACTTTCCCTTCTTCCTTCTTTACTTTCCTCTCTCTCTCTGTACCAAGCAAGCAAACAAGAAATTCCATTCCTCTGGGGAGACATGAATGAGAATCAAATGGATAAAGAAGAGATTTTACCAAAGGGAAAGAAAAGGAAGGAGTAAAGAAAATCTCACCGCTCTGGAAACCCCTCCCCAACTCGTCCGCCACGGCCACCAACCACCAAAGCGAATCCAGATCCACATCCACAGCCACCAACCAACGCTAGGAATCCACACCTGTCGCGGCTCAAGTCCCAGGTCTGACTTAGACCAGCCATGCAATCCTTGCCTTCCCTGAGCATCAACTCCCCTTTTTGAGATCTAGCAAAATCCGATATCCCCCTCTAGAACTCTACCTGTTCCGGTCGTCATTTTCAATTCATCTTCGTCGTTCCTCCCAGGTTTCTCCAATCCCTTCGTTGCCCATCGTCTATGCGCCTGCCGCCTCCTCCCTCCTTTGTTTATTGTAAAATATCCCCAATTGTTTTTTGTGATGTTAGGTTTTAGACTTGGTTCGTGGGTTTATTGGATTTTCTTGGTTTTTGCTATCGTGGAAGCAGGTTATGCTAATTGAAGCTCCAATCAGGGATGTAGGTCTATGGCGATTCCTAAGAGAATAGTTGCGGTAGGCTTCATCCCCTTCTCCAGATCAATTGCAGAACTATGCCTCTGCATTCAGGTTTCCCTTATTACACAATCATATTATTTATAGCAAAACCACCAGTTACACTATGATAGATGGATGCATTTAAGTTCCTCTGTTCTTTATGTATTACGTCATTGTGGTTGTCAAGCTTATAAGTGGAAATGACGAATCAGGGGCTATAAAATATATAGATGGAATCTTAGGTTTGGGTTCTTGCTTTCTTCATACTCTTTTTTTGGTTTCAAATGTCTAAAGGTGGGTCACTTTCCCTCTCGAGTTGAGCAAACAATGAATGGTTTAGCAGAGTAGCGTCACCTATTTTGCAATATGAAATTTCTTTGTTTCTGAACTGAAGGCATTTCCTTCTTGTTTGTCTATCTGACTCTGACTTAGTCGAGTTTAATTGCTTAAGGTTGTTTTTTTTTGGTAGAATGCTTAAGGTTGTTTTTGAAATAAATAGGGGGCGATTCGCCTAACTCTATGTTTCTCTGAACTTTCTGTTTTCAGATTCGTCGAGAGGAAAGACCTTGAATCGAATGAGATGACAATAGGGGGCGATGTGGCGAGCTGCTGATTTCTTTGAAGTGTAGCTTTGTTGCAGCTTGGCTTGGATTTAGTTGGTTGTGATCCTCTATGGGATAAAGTAGAATGGGAAGAGGTTCTAAAATGAATGTGTATTGGTGGTTGATTGGTGTTTCAGGATGTATACAAAAGAAGATGGTAATTGAAGTTTATATGATTGTCTGCTGCAAATTTCACACTCTAATCCATTTGAAGGCTTTGCTTTCATCCTAATTGTTACCTTCCCTTGGCCTTTTCTTCTTTACACAGCAAGTAGTGGAGCTGCAGTAAGTAGTGGAGAAATTGTTTATGTCTGCAGGTTGGTCATATGCCTCTCCCCTGCTCCACCACCTCTCCATTTCACCACTTAGCTATTAATCTTCCAAATGTTTTTGTTGTTTATGGCTACTGCAACTTTCATGAAATCCAACCGTAGCAATAATATAAGTTTTTGTGCATCAATTGCTGCTTTTTAGCAGGTATTTGTGGTGTTTTGGTGGTCTGCAATCATCCAGATGCTGTAAGTTTCTTTCCTAGTCTTCCCTTGTTATTTCCTTTGATATGTGGAGGGGAGAACTCCATGAAACTACCTAAATATGTTGTCTTTGTTATTATGTGTAAGCAGAGTTGGAGTTTGAGATGTATTGAGTTTTGATTTGTTGAACTTTTTGCAGCTTGCATATAGCATCAACATGGCTAGATTGGAGAAAGATTTAGTCCATGAAAAGTACTTGTGATTGCAATGTGTAACTAGAACAAGTTGTATTACATCTTTATATTCTATATTTTAGGCTACTTGACTGTTCTCCAAAGGAACATTCATCCGTTCCTTATACTTTTAAAATGTTTATATTTATATTATGAGACTAAAATTAATAAAATGCAATTGAAATTTCATTCATTTATAAGATTATTGATTAATGTGTTTGAATTGCTTTTGTTGTTAAATTTAATTAGTTAACTTATAAAAAATAATTAGGTAAATAATATGGTAATTTCACAGCGACTAGTATTATTTATCACGGGTTTCCTATGATCATTGAGACAAAACCCGTTGCTCTAATTTGATCATAATCACAACAGTACCGTGGCAATTAGGCAAAATCCCGTGACAACAGATCACTTTAGTCATGGGAAATCCTGTGACTATTTCATTTCTTTGTCACAGTCATTTCCCGTGTTTAAATGTTAGTCACGGTAAATACCGTGACAAAATAGATCTTATGTCACAGGGATTTTCCCGTTATTGTATTATTACCTGTCACGGGATTTCCCGTGATGTTTGACCTTTGACCACGGGCATGCTTGACACGGGAATGTACCGTGACAAAAGCTTTCGGTCACGGGAATTCGCTGTTCAGTCACGGGAAATCCCGTGATCGAAAGTGATTTTTCCTGTAGTGTGAATTGTCGGTCTAGTTTGTAATTTTTGTCCACCATGTTCGTACTGTTTGTATGTCTAAAAAACACCCGGGTTGACTTTGGGAAGGAGCCCCTCTATATAGGGATGGAGCCTCCAAAGTCAACCTGGGTGTTTTTTCCCGTTCGTATGGATTGTCGATCTAGCTTGTCATTTTTGTCCACCATGTTCGTACTATTTGTATGTCTAAAACACACCCGGGTTGACTTTGGGAAGGAGCCCCTCTATATAGGGATGGAGCCTCCAAAGTCAACCCGGGTGTTTTTTCCCGTTCGTATGGATTGTCGGTCTAGTTTTTCATTTTTGTCCACCATGTTCGTACTGTTTGTATGTCTAAAACACACCCGGGTTGACTTTGGGAAGGAGCCTCTCTATATAGGGATGAAGCCTCCATAGTCAACCCGGTTATTTTTTCTTTTTGTATGGTTTGTATTGTTTGTCAGTCTAGTTTGTATTGTTTGTACAGTTCATACGTTTGTAATGTTTGTAAATCTGTTAGTATATTTTGTCGCTCTAGTTTGTACTGTTCGTATGTTTGTATGGTTTGTACTGATTGTAAATCCGGTTTGTATACTTCGTAATTTTCCATAATACCCAAACTACCCCTGTCATTAATTAAATAGCCCTTCCCACTTCTTAATCATTGGATTGAAGTGTCCAGATCTAATGGCTAGGAGGGGCTTAGCCAAGTGACTAAGCACCCCCTAGTCACCAGATCCGCTCTCGAAATGAATGGCGCCGGAACGACGGGGAGAATCCGGGAAGCTGGCCGTCTCTACTCCAGTCGCCGACAAGGAGATGCCGGAAGCATGTGCTGCCGCCGAGTCGATCACCAGCGAAAACTTTAGACGAGACCGACTATCTCTGAATTAGTTGAGGGGTTTGGTTCTTAATTTAATTAATTTGGGGCAAAATAATTAAAACCAAATTAGTTGTACGTGTTAGGAGTAAACAGGGGTAATTGAGTCATTTCGTACCACTTTTAATGGTGACTTAACAAAAAATTAGACGGAAGGGTATATTCTTTACGTTTTAATATTAGAAACGTATGTTTGTGCATAAATTTAGTCAAAGGGTACGTTTGTTAATTTAGCATAGTAGAAGCGTACAAAATGTAATTAATATAAGTTTTATTTCTAAAAAATTATTAAATGCAATAAGAATTTAATTAAAAAAATACTATAATTAATATGGTGTCATTTTTCCAACCTCTTAAAGAGGTTAGCTTAAAATAACTATAATTAATAGGGTTGTCATTTTTCCAACCTCTTAAAGAGGTTAGCAAGCTAACCGACCCAATATCAACATGGAGCAAGCAAATGAGCACGACTGGATGTCTTACATAAGTAAAAAAAAAAATTTGTAAATTTATCGAGTATATCCATTGGAAGTAAAGTTCAAATTTCTTAATATAGATTCACATCAATAATATTCTCTTCTCGCAGTGTACAATAGAGCATACATATAATGAAAAATAAGCCTAAAAAGTGTTATTCATTAAGATATAGCAGGAAAAATGTTGCGAATCAATGTAAAAAAGTAATAGCTTCTCATATAAAAAATAGGAACCCCTTACATAAAATCTTGTTACTCTTTTCTGGACTGATCGTTGGCTTCAAGATGGGGCGCCGCGCCGCCACTTGCCAATTTTGTGGTGAATCTCCCCGATGAAGCAAGAAGAATTACGGTGGCTGAAATGATTTTAAATGGCAGCTCGAATGAGGTTTTCGCTTGTGCGTTCCTCCCTGAGGAAATAGATCAACAACTCCTTTTGCACCCGGTCCCGCAAGGCGAGGAGCCTGGCGTGCCGATTTGGCGGCTCTTTTCTTCGAGGCGGTTTACTATGCGGACTGCATATGAGTTAACGGGAGGTGAGGACGAACATCATCAGCACCCCATTTGGAAGATAGCATGACGGGTTCAACGACTCCAACGAACACGAACGTTCTTTTGGTTAGCCTTGCATCAGCGCCTCCTCACGAACCCTGAGAGATGCAGACGCCACCTTGCTCAGTCGGATTCGTGTCCCATCTGTGGAGGAGATCTTGAGACGATACTGCATATAATCAGAGACTGCCCATACGCCAGGGATGCCTGGTCGGAGGTACTCCTGGGCGAGCCTGATGAAGTATTTTTTGAACTTGATTTGCAAAGTGGGCTTTACACTATTTGGCTGGCCATAGCATGGTAATCTCCCCGCCACTCTTTGCTACTTTTTGCTGGCAATTATGGAAGAACAGGAACTTGTGGGTCTTTGAAAAAGAGTTGCCACCAGCAGCTCACATGGCTCCAAAGGCGCGTTACCTGACAGCTCACGTCGATACCAACCTCATTAGTGTTGGACGAGTTATAGGGGGAAGATCAGACCAGGAGAATAGAATGATTGGCTGGCAAGCCCCGACCTAGGGGTGGACATGTTGAAATACAGATGGCTCAGTGATACTTAGCCAAGGAAGTGCAGCAGTGGGAGGAGTACTCCGGGGCGCTGACAGCCGTTTTGTGGTAGCTTTTGATGTGAACCTTGGTGGTGGCTCCATAACTGATGCGGAATTAGCTGGCATAAATTATGATTTAAGGCTGGCGTGGGATGGAGGAGTGCGGAAACTCATTGTTCAAAAAGACTCGGCCGCAGCCATTGCCTTGCTGCAAAGCGATCAGACATCCCATCCTCACCATACGCTGGTAAACTCGATCAAGCGGCAGCTGAACCAGCAATGGGAGGTTCATATTATGCATGCGTTCAGGGAAAGCAACTATGTTGCTGATTACTTAGCTTCGGTGGGGCACTCTATTCGTATAGGGATCCGATTTGTGGACAACCCTAGCGCTACGCTGAATCACTGGCTGTATTTCGATTTGCTTGGGTTACAAACCCCGCGTATTATTAATATCTAAGGGCTGAGCGCCCCTCTGCGCTCGCTTTCTTAAAAAAAAATCTGGTTACATCATTGGTTACACTGTTTTTTTCCCCATTACATTGGTTTTTTTAGTCTTTTGTTTCCTTTCTATGGAGAGTAAACTAAATGCTTGCTGAAAACGGAATTTCAACACACTTTATTATGTTGTTGTGGCAAAATATCTTTTGTTTCCTCTGCGTGTACTATTTATTGGAGAATGGTAGCTATTATTGGTTGGAATATGACTAGATAGATATGCATAGGAATAATTTCCTCTTTATACCCATGGGAAATGGGTACAAGCATAAAAAAAACACAAAAAGGAACTGATGATGATTCTGATTTGAACGGTCACTCATTTTGTGGCAACACAAAATTTAAATTGAACATTTTCAGATACGGTGAACAAATTCTAAAGACAACGAGAGAGATCATTTTGCCTCAACACCATACATGCAAGATGGATGTCACGTCTCTATCAATTTTTCCTATAAAGAAAATTTTATCATAAATAAAAATTACAACACTTTTGTCACACAAGTAATCGCGAATTCGTGATATAGCAAAACCTTGTACAATATTTAGTTATAGGAAATATAAGGATTGTTATGGGACAAGTACCACATCGGTAATACAAAGGATGGACCTTTATCTATAAGTGCCCACCAAACTCATTAGTACGAGGCATTTTGTAAAGGATTTCCAAGAGTAAAACCGCGCGTGCTTGATCCAAAGAGGACAATGTCGTACTAATTGAGTTATCCGGTTTCAGCAAGTGGTAGCGGATCAAAGAGAGTTCCGCGTCTGGAAAACTCCTTGTATCGAGAAGGCCATCGATACAAGGTATTTGACAGATCAAGGGAGGTCCGTGTTTGTCTGGTAGAAGAAGTTCGTGGTCCTTGTCTTGATGGGAGGGTTATTATGGGACAATTCAAGTACCACATCACTTACTGTCTACGATGTCGTACTGTCGGAGATCTTTCTTCATTCGTAGATGTCTACGGTCCTGCCGAGACATAATTTGTCACTTGCTATCCTCTTTCCTACAGTCCTAAGCTAAGTCCCTGTCCTTATCTATGGGCTGGAGATATGATAGTTTTGGATCGTGAATGTAGAAGCCTAAAGTTGGGATCGTGAATGTCCCAGTCATGGAGCATACGTCGCTTAACATGGTGGTAGCCCTTCCCTCAAATCACCAGGCAATGCAAACACCTAACTCGCCCAGGGAAAATACTGTCAGGGAAACGGTATGGAGAGAATCGGATTGAAGGCGTGATTAATCACTCTCCTTAGAGTGTTATTTGCCCCCACTACAAATTGCTGGTAGGCTCGAGCAAACCACCCCCAGGAGTCTCTTCAATTTTAAGTCTGGAAGCAGCAATCTTGCAGACTTCTGTGGTTATGAAATAGAGAAGGAAAACAGAAGAAGAAGTAATCTCTCGTCATCAAAAGAGTTACGGCAATCACATATTTATAGTTGTGAATTTTGGAACTTACTTTCCCGAAAGGACACATCCTTTCACATAAAAGGTAGTTACTTTCTCGAAAGGACACATCCTTTCACAGAGAAGGGTAGTTATCTCTTCCGAAAGGACACATCCTTTCACAATATTCAAACGTTAATTAATTAATATAAAAAATTAATTAATTAATTAAACTGCCAAAAGACTCAATTCTTAAACTTTCCTTCTTCCATCAATGTGGTATTACAACTCTATTGACTAACTCTAACAAATACCCGTTCAACGGAAAAAATTATATACCCAACATATGATTCCATTGTATATCCTGACTTAGAAACTGTGTTATCCTGACTTTAGGTAACACCACCACATGTTAATCAAGTAGACGAATATTAGAAGTTAGTTTTGAATCCAAGATTAAAATACACCAAGTTATTATCCAGCTATACCAAGTACCCATATTCCTCATTTAACCCGCCAGGTTGACAGATAAATTGAACCGAAAATCAACCCCATCAATGAAGTAATTTGAGTTTTGATAATGTGATAAGGGGTGGGTTGATATTGCTCTCCATTCAACTGCAAAGACGGAACCAAGCCATGGATTAAAGGAACACAAAAAGCTTTAATTTTGGCTAAGTGTGGAAGTTGTTTTGAGCTACCTACTTTGAAGCCTTATTAGACCCGCTTGAGAGATAGTCGAGGGCAGCTGCGAGTTGGAATTAGGAGCCTAAGACTTACTGAAGAACATAGTGGAGTCGGATGAGCTCGAGTATACCTGGAAGCCTTAGAACAAAGAGCTCAAAGTAGCTATAGAGGCTTGTTTGAATGATTGCTTGCAGGAAGGCAACTTGTTGTGGAAGCTTGTTTATGTCGAGTTTTCTTTCCTTTTACACATTGGATTATTTTTCCTTTTCGAGTAGTTTAGTTAGATTGTGGTTCTTTGTTCGTAGAGTATTCTAATTGGGTTAGATTTAGTTCTATTTAAATCCAAAAACACGAGTGTAATGGATTGTTGTTAGATGAGTGGAAAAGTGACCTTGTCACCAAGTTTTTTCGTGTTCTCATGTTGGTTGTGATCCAGTAGAGAATTCTGCTTTCGTATTGATTGAATAGGCCCTTCAATCATGGCCGAATTCTGACATGATATTGATCGAGCCTCTTCCCATGTGAGAAGTTGGTCGACGATCCTTCCATCCAACGCCATACCCTTTTTTGTGCCAAGAAACCCCGTTTTCATCAATCAATCCCTTGATTGATCTTATTGCGTGACTATGATAATCAAGACACCGATGTTAGGTCATATTATGGGCATCAATAAATTTGGTCCAGAACCAGATTAAATTAGGACCGAACCAAACACAAAGGAAAAAACAAAAATCAGGCCATATCATAAGCACGATTGGTTCATTTGGTACAGTGTGAACCGGATTATTATCCACCCCTAAACATGATTATTATGATCACATTTAAACATGTTTAATTTGGCAAAATGGTTCGACTTCTTGCACATTTAAGAAATGTTGGACTAAATTTCCCAACACTTAACCTTTGCCAATGTTCTAAGAAGTTGTCGAAACTACGCAAATGGAGAAAAGATATTGTTTGCAATATAAGCATTGGCTATATGATATAACCAAATAAAGTACAAATTAATTGATAACTTATTTACAGTATTTTAAGTAACACTAAATAAGATGTTGTCATTGTCTATATTAAGCAACACTTTTAGTGAGTGTTGCAACCATGGTGTTGCCAAAGACAATATTCAGTAACACTAAAAGAAAGTGTCGTTATTATATACTTTATGTTAAACTTTTAAATAGTGTTGTAGACGTGGTATTGCGAAAGGCTTGTTTTCCCGTAGTGGCAGCCTGGAAGTGAGGGGACCGTGTGCGAGCTAGTAAAAGAGGTTTAAAACTTGTTCTTGTTTACTTGTTTAACATAACATAACTTATACTTTCTTGACATAATATTCCACATAGTGAAAAGATATAAATC
Organism: Linum tenue; assembly: GCA_946122785.1. Classification (NCBI taxonomy): domain Eukaryota; kingdom Viridiplantae; phylum Streptophyta; class Magnoliopsida; order Malpighiales; family Linaceae; genus Linum; species Linum tenue. The sequence continues at coordinate 22,355,208 of CAMGYJ010000010.1, read as the reverse complement.
AGCTTACTTAAAACACAAGTTATTTCCCATATCTTAAAACTTGGCTTATTGATGCAATGCAATGATGTGTTTGATGAAATTTAAGAACTAAACATTAACAACATAACACAAAAGCTCGTCTGCACATAAATTAACGTAAACATAAAGATTGAGCATAAAATGACATAATGCAATACTTGAACTTAAATAAATTAACCACGTAATGAAATTCGTTAAAATTGGTTACTAAATAATTTTTTTTTGTCAAAAGATATCATATATTGATAAAAAAGAAATAGATAGTTACATCCTGGAAACTAGCCAGACCCGGAAATCAAAGAAGCGACTCATAGTCGGATACAAAGAGAGGGCTTTTCTAGCTACCGAATGAGCTACCGGACCTCTGACAAGCCACACTCCAAACACCAAACAAAAGCCTCCCGAAGCACAAGCAATTCCACTACTACAGGCTCATCCATTTGAGGAAACTGAACCCCTTTTGCCAGAAGGAGCGTCTGCGCCGGGTCAAAAATAACCATCCCACCAGCCGAATGGGACCCACTCCTAGTGGCCCCATCCCACATGCAAACCAACCGTGAATCACCCTCAGGAGACTCTGGCTGAACCAACAGATTCGTCACCCTAGGAGCCAGGTCTGTTGGCAAGCCCACCCATTCCTCATATTGTTGGTTAAATTGACGCATGGGCGCAGGGATCCCAAACTGTTTGCATTCAAAGACAACCCAATCACGAGACCGCCAGATCCGCCAAAGGATGGCAACAACAACCATCACCAACGACGATTGATGGATCAGCGCCAGCAGACGTTTGAGAAATAGTGGAAAGGTGTGCCGAGGCAAACCCTCCCCCAAGTATTCCAGCCCTGAATAGTCCTAGAGAGCCCGCGCAACCGGACAATAAAGAAACAGATGTTCCATCATTTCCGGGCTATCCCAGCAAACTGGACACTGGGGAAGCACATGAACCATTTTCTCCATAAGCGCCTCCGTAGTTGGTAAAGCCCGATCCAACTTGGCTTATAGGATCCAACTAACCGAGGATCGCCACCAACCCCTCCTCCTGTCCAACTCAACAGTCAAATGGTAAGCCGAATTTACCGGGAAAAAACCCCGTCTGCCGTGTTGACTAAGCTTATCATCAGACCACCGCCATTCTCCTTCAAAGATAACCTCCGCCACCAAGGGATCACCTCCATCTGGCAAGATCAACATATTATAGCAAGGGGGATCGAGCTGGCACCCAGGAATCTGGCTAGAGTGAAGAAGAGAGGCCGATTGGCCATTGCCAACCTACCATCTTAAACTCATCTCCAATAACTGTCGACCATAAAGGATACTCCGCCATCCCCATGTGGGGCGTGATCTAGCTGTCGCGCTCAGGAATGAACCTTAAGGGAAGTACTTCCCTTTATATACCTGGGCAAGGAGGGAATGAGGTCCATTGAGAATACGCCAGCCAATCTTAGCTAAAAGAGCTTGGTTAAAATGTTCAAACTGGCGAAATCTCATCCCCCCATCATGTTTACTCCTACACATATTGCGCCAGGACACCCATCTAACCTTGGGATGACCCTCTTCAGCACCCCACTACAAATAGGCCACATGTATATCTAATAGTCGACAAAGAGAGAGGGGAAGCCGGAAACATGACATAACATGTAGGGGTAGGGACAACGCTATGGATTTAATCAATGTTTCCTTAGCCGCCCAGGACAACGTCCGTTGCTTCCACCCCTGCAGTCCCTCTATTAGTTTCTCCTCCAAATATCTGAACGTAGCCATTTTTGATCTGGAAACCAGCGTGGGTAGCCCCAGATATTTATCATGGACCCCCACTGCACCAACCCCTATGATCGTGGCCATGAAATCCTGATCTGGCAGGGCAATATTTATGCTAAAGCACACCGCAGATTTCTCCAGATTAACTCGTTGGCCACTCAGCTCCTCATATTCATTCAGCACCTCTATTAAATTTTCGCAGTCCTGAAGAGAACCTCGCAGGAATAAATAAGAATCATCTGCGAAGAACAAATGAGAGATTCTTGGAGCACGAGGAGCCACCTTCACCCCCTCTAGTTTCTTCTCTGAGATCGCCTTCCGGAGAAGGGCCGCAAACCCTTCCGTGCAAAGCACAAACAAGAGGGAGAGAGAGGATCCCCCTGGTGAATTACCAACGCACCTTACTGGTCAAGTCTGATAGAGTGTATTGACTTAGTCTCTAACCACTCTGTATTCAGTTCCTTATTTCCAGCTACTTAGTTACCCACAACTCCTTAGGAGTAGGCAGACTGTTTCTGTACGTTTGTATCCATCTCTTGCTGTATATATTCTCCATATCAATAATACATTCAATGGGTTTTGGAATTGTATTTACATTGTATTTACATGGTATCTCTCTCCTCTGGTCATTTTTCTAATCCCTCCTTGCTTCCAGCCTTTGGCTCTATCTCAATACCTCTATTGTTTCCTTCTTTACTTCTCAGAGACTCTCCAGCCTACTGGCACTTTGTACACCCCTCCCTTCTACTTCTTCTTCGTCATGTCAACCACCTCTCCTTCTTGGTTATGTTCTTCTTCTACTTAATCCAAAACACAAATCTATTCTCACTTTTCTATTGATATCTTGAAACCCCCTGAACATCACCCTCCTCAATCCGCTTCCATTAACTATCTCCACCACAACAAGGCTCTTTCTTTTATTGATCCGCCTGCTTGATTGGCTTGAAAGCTGTATCTTGATCGTCTCCTACCTCTTTTCCCCTTCAATTCCTCTTCTGGGTCTCTCTCTCTTTACTCCGCTCCTTGGCTTCCTCCCACTTTCTATATATCAATCTTTACTCTTACATCATCTCTGAATCTTTCTTCTGATCAAACCCCTCCATCTCCCTCATGTATGCTCCTTTCCCTTCACTGTCTCCCCTTGCTGAAAATCTTCGTCTTCTCCAACATTTTGTTATCAAGCGCTCTCTAGTTGTTTCTCTCTCTCTCTCTCTCTCTCTCTCTCTCTCTCTCTCTGACCTCATCATCAAATGGTCGCCAAAACAGAGTATACCCTCTTCTTTCCCGTAAACTCCTTTATTCTTTCCCCTTGATTATAGTCCTTTCCTCCTTCTCAAATGCCACACCACTGTAGCTAAAGAATCATACAAAGCGACAACTTCGGCAGACATGGATACCAATGTCGGCTACGTTCGCCCGGATAATGTCAGCGAGTACTATAATCATACCAAGCTCGCCTGTACTATTTTTCAGGTTGGAGATGAAGCACCATCAAGTCATCACAATATCAATGACCGAACCAGATACCACTGGACCAGGAATCGCCAAGAAGCAACTTCGAATTCATTACCTACTGGCATCCGACCATTCACAGACGTCCTCACTAAACCATTGGCTCGACTCTCCTTTAAGCAATTCTATTTCAAGTTTCACCTCTACGAGGTTTCACTTGTGGGGGCGTGATAGAGTGTATTGACTTAGTCTCTAACCACTCTGTATTCAGTTCCTTATTTCCAGCTACTTAGTTACCCACAACTCCTTAGGAGTAGGCAGACTGTTTCTGTACGTTTGTATCCATCTCTTGCTGTATATATTCTCCATATCAATAATACATTCAATGGGTTTTGGCATTGTATTTACAAAGTCAACTAACCCGAATTATTCTTTAGCTTGGATTGGTACTGCTCTCAGATCAACAAGTCACTTTTACGACCACACATGCATGCCTCAATCTCAACTTGGAGCTACTGGACCCTTCCCCTTCTCGTTCCTTTATGCTGACTCAACAATTGCTTCCTTAACATTTTCCCAAGATAATAGATACTCATTCAACTTTTTAATCCTACTCATGTATAACTTTATAATGGTTATTATAAATTCCTTTTTTTTATACTCCCAGTACCAAGCAAAGAACTTATTAGATGCATCTAAGTTCCTTATGTCAATCACTTCCTTTAAAAATCACTTCCTGGCCAATGGTTTGGACAATATAAGCTGCGATGAATTCTTTTGCTTTTCTTCTCCAACCAATAAGTACAGCCAAGAACGAGTGTGTTGGAGACGTACGCGACCAGTTGACGAGAAGCTCTTCCATGATGATTAGGCCTCGGCATGGACGGAATTCTTGACGTTGAAGTTAACCACCAAACTAAAAAATCACAAACCTACTCCAAGGTAAAAAGAAATCAATAACGAGATGGGAGGAGAACAGATTATTGGTCGGATGACTCAGGACTCATGGTGAGCGGCGGCGGGTGATTAGACTCTGATACTATGTTGGAATATCATAATCTGATGGAAATTGTTGTGTCTTATTACTGATATCATATAGAGTTTATATAGAGTACAGAGACTGACTTCTATAATAACCCTAATACTAATACGGAAATAACCTAACTTCTACTACTCTAATAAAGAATATAATTCTACCCAATTACATACTGGTACTCGTTAGGAGTTCTACAAGCGATTCCAATCGACAAATCGATAGGGAAACTTTTTAGGGTTTGGACAGGGCGGATGATCCTTACGACGATGGTGACTCTATCGATGCGAACCATGACCTAGTAGAAGGTTCTGGTTCCTTTGGCGAGGCGATTTACGGGGATGATTTGAAGGTTCGGCGACACCTCTTCTTTGATTCCGACTCAACGTCGCAGTTGTCGGTGGCTGCGGTGGTGGCATTGGTAAAATCACCTCGTCACCACCAGTGAAGGAAGGATCTAGCTCGAGAGAGACAATAGTGGAAGTGGGAGCTACGAGATGGCAGTTGTTGGCTTGGAGCTGCGGCGGGTGAATAAAGGTGCATCAAATAGCTTCTCAGCAGTGGGGGGTATAGAGTTTGCGAGCGTTTGCATAACTTATTGCAATCGATTGCTTTGAACTAACACACCCTATCTCAAACTAAGCGACCCAAAGGGAAAATGCTCTTACTAAAAAAACAGAGGTGAAAGTGTGGAAGCTCTGCAAATTTTCTTTTACTGGCAGGCCTGCGAAATGAACTTGGGGAATGGGATGGGAGGAAGAGCTAGAAACAAAACATAAATAAATTCACAAAATAACTAAAACTGAAATTAATAAATCGGTAAATGAGAAAATAAGGGTAAATTGGACATTGCCGCTCTTATTTAACGGTGAGTTGATGGAAGTTTGGATAGAAGGGTAGATTTGTTATGTTTTCATTGTTGAAGGGTACGAAAGTGTAAAAAATTAATAAACGAGTATGTTTGTTAATTTATAATAGTACAAGAGTATAAATGCTATTAACCCGTAATTAAAATATTTAACACAAATGTCTCCCAAGCTTAAAACCAATATAAGCTATGCCCAGTTATCATTACTTGGTGAACTATATCTTTGAACGAGCTTTCATATTGGCCCGCATAATCCTTCTAAGCAGAAGCCACTTGATTTTTTTAAGTGGATCTCATTAAGAATGCAATGGGCCAGGCTCTGAGGAAAAGATACAACAATAAACAACAAAGGCTGAAAATTAGTAGATAACCAGGCCCAAACCTAGCACGGAACTCAATAGAGCTCTAAGCCCAGGACCCAAAACATATCCTCTAAACCTCTAACCTTAGCTGCTAGGGGTGGAAGTTTGGTTTGCGGGTTGTGGGCACAAAATCACTCACTTTCTGGATACCCATACCCACAATTTGAGGATAATAGATTAAGAGTAGCAAAATATTGATTTTTTTGGTTAGTGGTTAACCACTACCCACAGCGGTTTACCCACAAAATCCACATTAACCACCTTAGTTATATTTATTTCTTCAAAATACTTTGTAACCCACATTAACCACATTAGTTATATTAGATTGTGAAACTTGGAAGACTGAGTATTAAAGTAGCTACCAAAATCAAATATGCACTTATTCTATAAAACAAAACCAAGTCAATACGCAATGTTTATGTGAGATACTTTTATCAAATGAGTATTGTCCTTATGGTATATGTTTATTTTATAACAAAATCAAGTCCATAGATATAATCAGATAAATTAATATATTCGTTAAAAGAGGGGAATAATCGATAAAGGTTAGTCTAATACCCAAACTCATCTCCATTTCTCCACGAACTCACGAACAACACAACATGCAACTCGAAAAATTCTTAGCTCCAACCTTGGTTGGACGCAGAAGCTTCAACCAGCCACGTGTCAGTTTTCTATTGGTGATTTCATCATTTTTTTAATATTTTAATTCTTGATTTACTTAGCATAATTAAATATTAAGGGAAAAAAGGTGAATCCACCAATAACAAACTGACACCTTGGATGGTTGAAACTTCTGCGTCCAACCAAGGTTGGAGCTAAGAATTTTCTTATTCAGCTAACAACAATACAAGACTATAATCGAGAGTGGAGAGTAATCGATTCATTAAAGTTGGCGCCTCCACTTATCGAGCCACTTTTGTGTGTTGCTGTTGTTGCCATCGGAGGAGCTATGACATGCAACGATGTTAGTCTGGTAACATATCACTCTGCCTCTCCGTTATCTTCAAATCTCTTTTCAAATCCATCTCTTCTGAATTTACACTAACTAATCTATTGTATTCGAGATTATAATTTATTTAACAATTTATTAACTTTCTTTTATGTATGTTTTTGTTTTTGTGTGAGAAGAAACACAACATCAATATTTAATTATCATATTATTATATTTAATGTGAAATTTTTGTGGTATCCACAACCAACCCGCAGCGGGTAGTGGTTAACAACTACCCACTGCGTGGCGGGCTGTAGGTAGCATAATTCTATATTTGTGGATGTGGTTACCCGCAAAATATGGGGCGGGTAACCACACTCACCCCAATTTCCACCCCTACTAGCCGCCATTGCCCCCCTGCGTTCCCCGCCGCCGTGGCTGAAATTGCCTTTGCCGCCGCTCACCCGAACCAAGCAACGCCGCCATGACATCGCCACCAATCGTCGAGCCAAGGAGCGGGTTCTTGCCAAACCCGGATGGTAGGGAGAAAGAGAAAGATCTCCAAACGCAGCACCCCGAGCCAAACAAATAGTATGCCTCCCACCGAGCACAACCCAGGGAAAACCAAATAAACTCGACAGGTCGCCAGCAGAGGAAACATAGGGGAGACAATCTTCTGTCTTCAAGCTCTTCAAAACCGCGTCCGTCGCCATGGGCTTCATCTTCAAACCACCAAAATCTGCAAGGTGAGAACAAAGAGGTAGACTATGGAAAAGGTGAGGAGAAAACAAGACAGATCTAGAGCAGATCTAGCCTCCTTGCATCTTAGAAAGGACATGCATCTCCAGTTCTGAAACAACAGAACAGAGGACCAAAAATCAACCCAAAGGAAGGGGAAGAAACACAGCCCACAAGGAGAAACCAAACAAGCAGAGAAAGCATGCCAAAAAATGGCTAGAGAAACCAAGAGAAAAGCAAAGAGAGATGAAAACTGAAAACACAAAGCGAAAAAGCAGGAGGGTGCGGCGAAGAGCTGCCATCGGTCGCTCGAGAGGCACCGACAGCAGCCCCCTCTATTGCCTGGAAGGGTGGATTTCTTAGAGAGAAGTCAGAGAAATTTTTTGAAAAGAAGGATAAAAGAGAGAGAGACAGTTATTGCGCCAATACTACTCCTTGCATAAATAAACGAGCAGAAGCCACTTGATCATGCTTTCATCGTCACCTTCTTTCCATCGTTTTCGAGAACATCATCGTCGACAAGCAATGGACCAATGCAGTCAAAATCGAGATTTTGATCGTAAAATCGTATGATTTTATGATTTTACTTGGGGATTCTGATCCAGATTTTACTATAAAATCGGTGGACCTTAAAATCGATAAAATGGTAAAATCGTACCAAAACTCGAATTTTGATCATATGTGAACAAAATAGAGAGCTTGAGTCAATTCAAAAGAAGCAGATGTGTTTAGGTGTAAAGGGCAATGACGAGGATCTTCTCATATATTTTTTCTATTTAAATAACATTTGAAAAGGAAAAAACACCTAACTAGGGTTCGGTCAACCCCTTTCCATTCCCTTGTTAAACTCATCGGTAAAACAATTGTGATAATATTGTAAGTACGTAAGAATTAACATCATTATTAACAAATTAATTGATTAATGAATATATTTGTACCAAACCAATGATATTAATTATTTTATTGGTGTTCACTTATTCTTAGTTTTAAATCATGCTTAGCAGACGATGTCAGAATACTACTTTGAGTTAAACTACCTAGACACAACATTAAAAACAAGAGCCAAACCCCATGAGTTATATCCCTTCCTCACAAATTATTTTGAGCTACGCATAAAATAACAATTAAAATGATGAATTTTTTTTATAATGGTGGTGATAATTTATTAATATAGAGAACCCAGCAAACAAACTAACAAGTACAATGAGAGCAAGTACTCCAACACAAGCTGTGACAAAAACAGGCCAAACAAAAGCAAGGTAAGTGCACAGGCAACATCAAGAATCAACAAAGAAAAAAGCACAAAAGAGCAATTCCTTATATCTCAAGAACACCCAAAACATAATAGTGTGACTCCCAACTCACGAAATGCACACATGGTGCACACCTCCTGCAACAGAAGACCTTAATATGCTTTGGATTGATAAAACCTCCAAATGACCAGCAACAACTCTGTGGCAAATTATCATTAATAGACTGTTAACACCTTTGAAGGGTCATGAGAAAGGGAATCAGAGGGCATCCCTTCTCTCCATCCTTCTCCGTAACGCCACAATTCATCGGTCAGCAATTGTTCTGTCCACTTTTCCTGGTGTGACTAACCAATCAACAATCATCCTTCATATCCTGCCGCAAACAACTTGCAGGGGTGTTGCTCAATTCTCGAAAAGCATGTTATTCCTCTCTACCCATACATACCAACACAATGCATGCAAAAGGACTCTCGTGCACCACTCTTTCGGGCCAGAAGGATGCTGATGAGGCCACCTCTCGATCACACCTCTTATGTCTGTTGTTTGTGAACGAACCAAGTTCGGAATTTCTACAAACTCTCACCAATGAAAAACCATACCCTCCTTACATACCTACAATGAATGAATAGGTTATTGATGTCCTCCTCACTTGTCAGCCATAGCGCACACCTACTGGGCATACTCCATCCTCTCCTTTTGAGCGAGTCGTGTGTCAGAATCTTTCAATGAAACACAAGCCACATAAAAGTACATATCTTGATGGGTACTTGATGCTGCCAAATTACTTTGTATGGGAAATCTTCAAGCTGCCTATACTTTTCCTTTGCTAGTTCTTTGTAGAGAGACTGCACTGTGAAGCCAGTTGTTGGTGATGGAAGCCAAACAACTCTAGGTGGTCCTGCAAAATGTAGAAAAGCAGTTTAGGATGAAATTTTGAATCAAACACTCTCTACCTTTATGCCCCCCCCCCCTCTCTCGCTTAAGTTATGGTTTTGGGGAATTTTCCAAACAGCTCTCTCACTCACAATATGAGCACTTTGTGCGATATTAGAGGTCCTATTTTAAAGAGTATCAGCAGAAACACCCTGGCAAAAGCATCGACGAGAGTGATCCCACTTATCCATCTATCATGCCAAAGCGACGTCCAGGCTCCACACCCTGGATCAATGTAAGCGATCTCCAAAACAGCTCATTGAGCTTACTAATTTAACTCCACGGACTTCAACCCACAGACCCTCTGTCATTTCCACTCACCCATTCAGAATCTACGTTCTGAAACTTTAAGTTAATAAGACATCTCTACCACGATTCTCTTTCTATAGCAAACCTCCATATCCATTTGCTTAGAAGTGATTGATTCTGCCATACAATATCCTTGATACCGATACCACCTAACGCTTTAGGGGCCTTGCATAATTCCCAAGCAATCAAATGAATAATATATTCATCCCCTACTCCTTCCCAAATAAACTGTCTGATTATCTTCTCCAATTTTGCTGCCACATTCCTTGGTATCTAAACAGGCTGGCCAAATAGAGAATCTTACTTGCAAAACTGCTATTAGCTAAGGTGATCCTGCCTCCCAAGGACAAGAAACCACTCTTCCAGCCCTCAAGTTTTTTCTGCATCCTAACAATGACTTGGTCCCAGGCTGTGTGAGAGTTAGGGTGTGATCCGAGGGGTATTCCAAGGTAAGTTGTAGGCAAACAACCCCAATCACATCCAAATAATTCAGCAAGTCTTTCAATATGTTCAACTTCCCCAATTGGAAACATTCGGCTCTTCTCTAAGTTGATTTTTAATCCTGTGATACTTTGAAAGCATGCCAAGACAACCATAATATTCACAACTTGTTCTTCTATGGCGTCACAGAATATGATAGCATCATTGGCGTACAATAAATGCGACACCTCCCCCTGTTTATCTTCTTCATTCATAAAGAAACCTGCGATATCACCAACCTGACTAGCTTTATCTAACATGAAGGATAAGATGTCCATCACCAAATTAAAAATAAATGGTGATAGTGAATCGCCCTGCTTCACTCCTCTCTTCATCTCAAAATAGCCAGCAGCCTCCCCGTTCAATAACACCGATACTTTAGTCACCTTGAGGCTTGCTTCAATCCATCTCCTGAATTTCACATTTAAACCCATTGCCCGAAGAATATTATCAACACATTCCCAACTTACCGAGTCGAAAGCTCTCTCAATATCCAGCTTCAGAACAATTCCTGGCCTCCCACGCTTCTTCCTGCTATCAATCAACTCATTTGCAATCAAACAGGCCTTTTGAATTTGGCTTCCTTTTATCCCGGCAAACTGAGATTGTGAGATGATCCCATTAGCGGTCTAAGACGAGCCACCAAAACCTTTGACATGACCTTCAGACTACCGATAAGACTAATCGGCCTGAAATCTAAGCAGATAAACGAATGTCTAATGCTGTTCGGAAGTGAATTCCCAAAGTGCAACTCATCCATTGCTTTAAGAAGGTCCTTTTTTATCACCCGCCAACACCTCTTATAGAATTCTCAAGTGAATCTGTCCGGTCCTGGTGCTTTGTCTCCATTTCAGCACTTGATAGCTTCCCAAAGTTCTTCTTCGGTGAAAGGTCTTGATATCTCATAATTATCTTCTATCCCAAAAAAAATCAGTCTTGTATGAACTAAAGAAAGGCCTGTTGCTTCCTCTTTCAGTGAAGTGGTCCAAAAAAATTATTAACAAAGGCGCTTTTCAGCTCCTGCCTATCTTCGAGAATCACATCATTCACTTTTATATGACGTATACAGTTCCTTCGCTTGTTGTTTTTTGCCACTCTATGGAAGTACGCTGAGTTCTTGTCCCCTACTTTTAGCCAAAACTCTTTAGATTTTTGCCTCCAAGATATTTCCTCCATCAAAAGGATTCTGTCCAATTCACATTGCCACAAGCTCCTGTCCAGTCTAGCAGCTTCAGAGTCGAATCTCCTTTCTTCACTTCTATCTACCTCCTTTATTTTGTTCAACATCTCGCCAATCTTTGTTTCGATCTGCCCAAACTCTTCCCTATTCCAAACTTTAATTAAACTCTTCGTTTGCCTCAGCCTTTGTCCAAACCGAAATATGTTATCACGACCCTCTATAGGTATGTTCCACCACCCTACGCGGTGACTAAGAAATGAACATTCCAGAAGCCACATATTCTCGAATTTCCAAGTCCTATGAACTCTTTCCTCTGATCCCCATTTCAGTAGGATCGGATTATGATCCGACTCTACCCGGTCCAAGGCATAGACATCATCTAGTGAGTAACAGTCCTCGAAGCTCTTATTAACGAGTGCTTTGTCAATACGAGAAAGAGATGCTTGTGCTCCACCACTGCTCCACGTATACAACGACCCTTTGAGTGGCAAATCATTCAGATTAGAACCATTTATCATGCTGTTGAATTCAATCATCAACTTAGAGCTGCGCGGCTGCCGTTGTAGTCTTCATCCGATCTTACCAAATTGAAGTCCCCAATGATACATAGGGGATCCGAATACATTCGACACACCATGCTCAACTCTTGTAAGAACAGTAGCTTTTCTTCCTTCCTTCCCCTGAGGCCCATAGACAACCAAAACTAAGAAACTTTCCATGGTTCCAACAATCTGCAACCTCACTGCTAGAGAGAAATTGCCCACCCAATAACTTGTTTGTTGGTACTGGTCTTTATCCCAAATTATGGCCATGCCCCCCTCTTGTTTCTATGGCGTTCTTAGCAACCCAATCAGATGATCTACTGCCACTTATCGAGCACACTAGCCTTTTTGAACACTTGCTCCACTTAGTTTCGGTCAAGCCAATAATTGATGGATGCCACCTTCTAATAATTATTTTAATTCTAGCTCTTTTTTCATAAGAGCATGATCCTCTGACATTCCACGCAACGATTGAATGCATCATTGTTATCTAACGGCGTTATCGGCATACCTGTTTTTACTTCTTGTTGCAGTCCTTCCCTTAGCAGCTCTTTCCACTGTATCATCTTCCTTGTATTGAGGTGGTCTTTTTCGGGCACGATGCACGGATGGAGGAGTTTCACCAGGCCCCAATAATTGATGCTCCATCTGAAGTTTAGATCTATGCTCCCTCTATTTTCTTCCAGCGGTCTTCAACACCACTGCTTCAACCTGCCGCAACGCATCATTTTTCAGGATTTACTATAACGAGGTCGAAAAGCTAACAATACTGTCTACTCCTTTCCATTATCACCTCCAAATCAAATCGCCCTTGCCATAGTGAAAGATAATCTTGGTCTAGGGGGTGAAAGGCACAATAGCTAAAGGATCCGGGTCGCTTAGGACAGGGGAGCTCGATTGAGGGTCAAGGGCGGCGGAGAATAACAATTAACTAAGGTTACGGGAGAGGAGGGGGTTGACTCTCTGGGGGGTCAACACCCAGTAGTCTCTGAATCTTCTTGAAAACTGAAAGCTTTTATCCAAATTCCAGCTTGTGAATGCCCAGTCGGTGAACACCGGCGATAATCCCATAGGCAAACCACGATGTTGTGTACCAAAGAAGTTAAGAACCAAACACCTATCCAGTCTGTCCTGCACACCATCTTCTTGGACTTCGATGAATTTCTCTTGGACAATTGACTTCACCTTGCAGCGCCCGTCCAGATTAGGTGGCTGGCCTGAGACTTGACAACTTCTGCAAACGTACGGTCTGCGGAAACCCAAGCTGGATTAAAGATTCTCTTTGCGGTGACTTACTCAACACTCTGGAAGCAAAAGAAAGAAGTGATGAACTGAGTTCCAACCAACTTCTGGGGTTATCTTCCGGTGAGAGAATAACATGGAACGCTCTACCATCCTTATTGCGCTCCAGGAGTCTAACATAATCACCATATCTGTTATCCATCTTGCAAACCTCTATTGTGCGACCTGCTGTTGACTTCATTCTACTAGCTTGGCGGGGACCTCTTGTCTTCATCACACTCCTTAACTTTGCGGCAAGCCACACAACCTGGCAAGCTTCGAGGTAGATAAATCTTCTCCTGTTCTGCACCCCATCCACCGTAAACCTGATGAGACTTCCTTTAAACGTCTTCCAGGCAGATAATCTTGCTTCCGATATGTAGCTCCCGCCTAAGCCCTTCCTCGGTGTCGCCGTTGTGCTCGCTCTTCTTCCTTGCGGACCTGCAAGAAAACAAAGACTCTCCAGATCTCTCCCCACCCCGCTCACTCACGCCCTCACCCCTCACTGTTTCTCTCCACTCTCTCACTAATATGACGTGGCTTAAAAATTAATCTTGAAAATTATCACTTTAAATGTTATAAGTCTTTGTGTTATTAATGATTTACCTTATTAATATGATCATATGTTAATTTATATATGGTACTTAAAATCCTACGATTCGATTTTACGATTCCGATTTTACCCCAGTTTTAGATTTTAGGTAAAATCCCGATTTTAACTGCTTTGCACAGGACTGTGCACCGATGCTCACTCTCACTTAGTGCAAGCAACTCTCCACCAAAAATCTCAAATGAATTAGATGAATAAGTTTGATTATTTTTTATTTTATGAATTGGAATTTGGATTTCAATTATGAATTCTTGATGAATGTTGTATTGATATTATTTTTATAATTATTATTTTATGTTAACAATGTAAAAATGTAGTTAAATAATTTGAATTATTTGTATGATTATTTGTCTTTAATTTAGTACTCTTGGTCATTGTTATGTTTGTAGATTGAAAATGATGTTAAATGACACTTGTTAAACTTAATTGGATGATGATTTGTAGATTACAAGTGGTTATCGTTTCGATTTGTTATATTTCGTCAAAAAATCAAAGATATTTGGTTTGATTAGGTATAACCGTAATTGTTGGAATGTCTGTTAGTAGTTATTGGTTAAGAATCGAAGTAACCGCTTACCGAACCGATAAAAGATGATTAACTAATTAGGCTTATAGATTTAGTTATCGGTATGAGCTTTTTGCTTATTGGTTAATCGATGACCGCCATATCTATTAATGGTTAAAAAAAACAAAATAATTAGCAACCCTATAAATTGGCATCAGGAATGGGAAGGAGGAATTTGGAGTGGTGGCTATGCGAGGCAAAACGAGGGGGTAGAGTGGGGAGGTATTCTGTTTCCTTCCTCTGGCTATTGGCTAGCCGCATTAGCTTTGGGTAATGTCTATGTTAATAAAGATTTTAAATGTGGATCGAGAGGGTGAAATACACTCTGTGCCACTTAAGTTTGGCAATTGGTGAAGCCAATACCATCAAAGTTAATTTAGTGCATCGGATAACACTTAAGTCCGATTAAAGTGCGCCCGTTCATATTTCCATCCAATTTACCAACGGAAGGAATTGAATATTATTTTCTTTACACATCAGGTTTAACAGGTCAGATCTCCCACACTCTAGCCAAAAATAATAATCATCCTCCCCAAAATAAATCAGTAATCGAAACTAAAAAAAGCTCCCAAACCCTACTCTCATCGAGCTTTCGTCTCCTTTCAATCCCTCTGACCTCGGGTTCTGTTAGCCGCATCTTTTGCGGCTCATCTTTTGCTTCTTTTTCAACTGGCCCAATGAGCTAATTAGGTTTTGATTCAAGATTATTGTATATAACCATCAACCCAATTCATACATTTATTACAAGCAAACCTAAACCCAAATGTTGGATGTGTGGGAATTTTACAAGAATTTTCATGTCACTAACTATTTTTTCCTTAGAAAGATGACATCATCTTATTAATATTGAAAATTACAAACAAGAAAAAGTAGGGAAAGGTCCTGGAAGGCGCTAAAAAAATAGAAAAAATGAAGCCAACAGTAGGTATATCACACAAGGTTGATGTACGTTGTTCTCAAGCGAATGGATCAAGTGGGACTTGTGCCTAGGTAACCACTCCTCGATAGTCCCCTATCAACTTTGTTTGCAACAGTTAACGAAGTTGTGATGAGCTTTCCAATTATGTACGCATAACCTGAGGAGTACCGAACTTATAATTAAAAATTTAGTTTTATAGGTATATTTTGCTCCTTTACTATACATTTTTATCAAACATGTCCCTCAACAATTTTTCTCATCAATCCTACCCTTATACTATTGTAATGTTATCAAACATACCCTCAGTTAAATTTTCCATCCAAAATATGTGAATCACGGTCGAACCGCCAATGTGAATGGGAATGAAATACCAATTTTGACCTTCTTATTATCTTATATTTTTAACCTTCTTTCTTCTTCCTCTCCCCACTCAGTTCGTGGGCGTGGCTATGGAAGAAACAACCTGTCCCTTCAACGTTTCAACTTCTGAACAACCCTCGACGGATTATGATGCCGGCAAGGGGTCGACGGTGGCTCATGCTCGCCACTGCTCCCATCACTTCATCATCCGCCGCCCCCTCTTCTCTAAATTGGGCATTATCCTTGAAATCCTGTTCCTCCACGACTTCATTAAAAAGAAATCGATGTAGGCCACCAAATCAAACGAAGACCCCCATCGCAAACTGCCAAACAAAACCGCTCCTCCTCAAATCTCAAATTCTCTAAAAAAAGCAATAGGCCTTCAAGTTATTTTATACATGCACTGGATTTTTATTTGGATTGTAGTTTTCTTTGGTAGAAAGACGGTCCGTTAAGAGATCAGAGAAGAGTTGGATGACGACTGGAGAAGAAGAAGTCGCCATTGGCGGTGGCGGTTACAATTCAGGGCAGTGGCGGTTATGCTAGATAAGAGCCCTCTCCTTTTTATTATTACTATTATTTATTTATTTATTTATTTTCTTTTATAATTAATCTCCATAATTTCTTTGTTTTTATTATTCTTTTCAACATTTTTTTTTCTTTTTTTTCTATGTTTTTTTTAATTGTATAATAGGAAAAAAAATTAATCTCATCTTTGTGAGTGGGTTGCATAGTCCGTTTCTTGCATTCTGACTTATAATGGTCTACGGCATCGTGCTCCATCGGTGATGACTCTCTCCGTTGTGGAGCCTATTAATGTTACTCCATGGTGGAGTCTTCCTTTCTCATATTGTATTGATTGGCTGATGATGCTGTCCAAACCAATGTTGTTAAAACCGAACCAGACATTGATCCGGTGTAGCAAGAGGTTCAAGGTTTATCGGCTAACTAGAGGTTAACCGTTATACAAATCGTTCATAAAATCGGTGATATACAATTTAGGGGGGAAAAGTTATGGCTTTATAGTAATTCAACAAATTAGTACTACTTTTTAATTAAATAATTCTATATCTCATCTACGTAGGGAGCATGGCAAAAATTTATCACGAGAGTATAATTTATTGTGTTTGGCCTATTTATTTCCACTTTCCAAATTAAGAGAAGAAGAGGAGAGAAAGAGAATCCAAAAATGGAAAAAGAAAAGGGTAGGTGGGTGCTGCTACGTTAGGGGAGGGAAACAAGGAGGGTAAGTATTAGTGTGTTAATATTATTATTTTCCTTTTCTAATTTTGTTTCCTTTTTTAAATTGAAACTTCAAAAAACGAATGGATTCAAACCGCCTAGGCGGTTACCTCGGGTTTGCCGGTTAACCTATTGAACCGGTCATAACCCGAGCGGTCATATTTATTCTTGTTTAAAGGCTTCCGGGACCGGATTACTGGCCGGATCCGGTTTTCACTGGTCTGACTGGCCGGTTCGGCCCTGTTTTAATAACAATGGTCCAAACGGTAACACCAATATCCTTTTGGATTGCCTATTTGTTTTCTTGTTTTGCAGGTTACTTCTGACTGCGGATGGAGCTTTATGGCTTTCTAAAGAAAGGTTGTTGCTTCGGTAGGCATTCCGAGTACACTGCTCATTCGGGTTTTTGGACTGAGTCGTTTGGAGGGCCGATGAATGTCATGCTTGCCAACTCTAGTGGTCGATTGGATAATCTTGACGAGGAAGCGTTTTGCTTGAGGTTATAGGAGCAAGGATTATGACATAGTTGTTTTCAATGTTTATATATATTCTGTCGTTTGGCTATGTGTTTGTTCATTTTGCAGGTACAACTGCCCATAGGGCTGTCTATTTTGTGGCATAACAGGCCCTTTCATTGGAAGTTCAACTATTTGTCGACTGTCGCACGATGTTAGTTTCTGTTCTTTGACTCTGTATTGATCAGAGATTTATCTGATTACTGTCTATGTTAAAAAAAATACATGCACTGGTTATAAAACAGAGGCCACCAAACTTTCCAACCAAAATGATAAATCCTCCACCTCAATCTAATGAAATCCCTAATCATAAAATAAAGAATAACCATCTTAATCTTTCATCTCAACATCTGGGTTTTGTCTCCGTCGAATCTAGCGAGGAATCGAAGCTCCTAGCCGTTGCTTCGTTCATTGTCAGAGAGATTAACGGCGCGGGGTCGCCGTCACTAACGGGTTTCTTGCCGGCGAGATATCTGGTCATAGCACAACCGTCTTCTGCAATACCTCGTTGTCGGCCAGAGTTCCAAATGAGTACAAACTGGTGGTGCTTTAATCGCACAGATCGATATCAAATTGACCATGGGGAATCGAAGAGAATCAGATCCAGATCAACGGGTAGCGTTCAAAGTGATTGATTGGGCAGAGCTCTCACTAGATCCCAGCACATTGTGACCTACTACTTGCAATTGGCAATAGGAAAGGGGGATGATGGTCCTGTATTTTGATTGGAAAGGAAGCGGCTATTGATGGAAGGTGGGAAGAATAAGCACCGAAAATGGCATATGCATCAATGGTGAAGGGAAAAGTCCTGAAATCGACCATTGTTTTGATAGCTTAAATTATTTTTATTTTATTTTACTAGTGTCTCGTTTTTTATTTGTTTAAAAGGGTAAATTGGTCAACTGGCTTAAGTCAACACAAATTTAACGGAAGACTAACAAAAACTGAGATGAAGTTTCTATCGATCTATTATGCGCCTCTGCATCTAGCATTGGGTAGACCTCATACAATAACTGTCCTAGCCCTACCATATCTTTTATTGAATTTCGTATGGAACAATCACAAACACTTTTTTGATTATGGATCCAGTACCGGAAATTCAATGCGTAAGCTTAGTATTCAATGTGTATTCCTGAACAAGAAACTGAGATGAAGGGCATGTTTGATAATGTCATTATAGTAGAAGGTTTTTTTTTTCAAGTAAAAACAAGAGAAAAAATAGTTAGAAATCTCTACCAAAAACCCCACCCAAAGCAACACTTAGTGAAGCCACCCTACAAAATCAAAGGACCCTACCTCTAAAGAGGACACCAACAGAGCTTTAGGTGCCACTCTAAGGGCAGCTCAGTTGGCAGTTCGCAGAACCACACTAAAAACTATACAAAGAGAGCATGAAACTATGAGCCGATGACACTCTTGGAGCAGTGAGCCGCCTATCGAATCTTCCACTGTTCTACGGTCCAGATGCCGAATCACCACTTCAGGATAACCTAGAAGCAAGGTGCTTTGCTAGATAGGGATCGAAACTCCTTGGTGCGCCTGAGATCCCAGGCCAGTAGAACTTGCCCGTCTGTCCCATGTACGACGAGGTCAGACGAGCAACCGGAACGACAAACAGCAGCATCAAAGTTGATCTTCACAAAGTCTGGAGGCGGGCGATGCAAAACGGAAGGATGAGAGGGCACAAGACTGAGAGAGAGGTCCTGGGGGCTGAAAGGCTAAGGAAAATTCAATGACTTGGAAATGGAATTGACGGGCAAGAGAACGGGCGTGTGGTTGAGTATATTCAAAAATCACTTTGTTAAGAGATTTCCAGATTCTCCAAAAAAGGCAAACGCATGGGAGAATTTGGGTTTGGAAGTTTACTGAAAACATAACATTGTCGCCACCATATACTAAAGTTCAAAGTTTGGGCGGAAGCAAGCAAATCACTTAATCCCACTAAAAGTCCATAGCATGATGACAAGAGGGCAATGAAAGAACAAATGTTTAATAATCTCTTGATATTCCCAACAATCTAGATATTTGAGAAAACAATTTTCTTCATGAAATTGAGGAGCCACCATAGTTTGCAATGTCGTTTAACATAATACATATACAATTTAAAATAATACAAACCATTCTTAGTGGAAATTCTTAGTGGAAAACAATATCCGCTAATCACCCACTCTTCAACTTTGTCGTGACTTATTAACCCTAATTAATTTTCTAACCAAAAAAAAAAATTGTCATACCATTTGGCAAGAAACCAAAAATTGAATTTTAGAATTCACATTCTAGTGCCGATGGGCCTCAAATTAAAATGAATTGAAGAAAATGTCATCAATTATAATAAATTGAGCTAATGGCTCATAAAGTTAATTGTTGGCTAAACACAAAAGGAATCGAAATTAATTATTAATTAATGAAGTTTTTAACCACAGCCCGAAATAATGGGCGTCTTTCAATCCGACGAGTAAATGCTCATAAAATTCCAACGGATGAAGCTTTTCCGATGAGGATGAAGTTTGCTCCACTGATACTTTGAAAGCCAGAAATTAATTATGGAAGTCATAAATTAATTATTTCTATCCCATAATTTGAGATATAAACCAACCATAAAGATTGTAAAGCGCCATAAAAGGATCGCTTTAGTGACTCATTAATCACTTAACGAATCATTAAAAACCCAATAACATAAAATAACATAACTGATGTATTAAAATCATATAGGACGAAACGGACCAATGGGGCCATTAATTGGTTCTTTACTTCTAGGAAAATTGATTGCAGGGACCGCCGGACCAACAAAGTCGCCGGAGGCAAGTGTTTCCATCTTTATCGCCACCGCCGCCTCCGGAACCAATCTTCTCCGCCGCGGAGGCCTTCCTCTTCTTCGCGGCAGCAACGTAGCTATTCCCATGGAAATCAACAAAAAGGGCCAGAAGCGAAGCATTGAAAACGACATTGAAGCACCACCCCCACATACCAGAGCACCCGCTGCCGGCTAAATGGTATTACAGCATCATCCCGGAGATACAGAAGCTGAATACGAACTGCACGATCTTGAAATCCGTCACCAGCCTCTTCCACTGGGGGCGAAACCCCAAGGCGGTACAGAAGTAGTACCAGTACATGACCAAGTGCACCGTCGCGTTGGTCACGAGCGCCACCGGGAACAGGGGCTAGGCTTCACATTTCTCTGGAGAAAGAAAACCCACCCGATACCGGCTGGTTTCTTGACTCCGAGAGAACGACGAGAGCCGTCTGGGGACGCGGGGAGGCAGCAAATTCGCACTATGGACTCCAAATCAGAAGCAGAACTGGCCGAGCTGGAGCGGCTCCAGAATCGGATCCTCCAGCGAAAATCAAAACTCAGGGCAAAAGTTAATAATCATCACTGAATCAACGTAAATGTATATAAAGGGGCATGTTTGATAAACAAGTATAGTAGAGGGAAAAATATCTGAATCACTAAATGTCGCTCTTAAAATTGCTAACGGTCGCCTTAACTCTAATGATAAATGACCTATATACCCCCAATAAAATTTCATAATTTAAACAAACCAAACAATCCATAACTCCTCAAACTGAACCCCTCATCTGCCTTCTTTGTGAATCCCTCTCGACGCACCAATCCGTCGGCGCCTTTCCCGCCGTCGATGTTATTTTGTTCCTTCCACACACACCAGCACAATGCGTGTAATAAGGATTTGGTTGCACCAATCACTCGGCACTATTGGATGAATGCCTCGGCCACCCCTTGATCATTATAATGATGTCACTTGAGATCGTCCCTACAAGCACGAAAACTCGAACTATACTCTTGGCGATGTAGAGATGTCATTAATGATTTACAAATGATAATAGATAGGTACACCGTATTGTTGGTAAATCAGAAATACGGTGGAAACTGTTGTGTATTATTACTGAAACCGCATAGAGTTTATATAGAGTACAAAGACTGACTTCTATAATAACCCTAATACTAATACGACTCTGATAATGAATATAACCCTGGCCAATTACATAACAGTACTCGTAGTATAACATAATACTACTCGTACTACACATACTCTAATACGTACACCCATTTATCACAAATAAATGAGTTTAATTAGTTCGTACTTACATTTTACTAGGGTATACATGGTCGGATTTTTTTTTTAATCAAAATGATTTAAAAGAAAAAAATGGAAAGAAGGATTTAACTGATTTGATGTATGTTTTACCCACATCTAACATCGTTGTTTTCCGACAAACCAACCATAGTCCACCTTGATTCAAGTACTTGTGAATCTCTAAGTCGATAAAAATTATGTATTTTTCAGTAATCCATTTTCACAAATGCATGATGAATTGCAAGAGAACGAACCAAATTTTCTTTATTTGTAATTAATCCATGGGGAATTGCATGAGAATGTGGGAAAATAGTCTCTAGCTAAAAGACAAAAAAAATAAAATAGTAAAAAGTCTAGTTAGTTTTTATATATAAGATAATAATAATAATTAGCTTCAAATTGAGTAAATAATTCTCCTGTAAGAAATACTGTAATCTCTAAAATTGTAAAAAGTAATCTCTAACAATTGCAAGGGAATGAATCAACGTTTCTTTATTTATTTTTATAGTCAATCCATGAGAAATTGGAAGAGAACGTGGGACTTTTTATTCTTTGCTAAAAGATAAAAAATTGAAATAGTAAAAAGTAAAAAATATAGTTAGTTTTGATATGAAAAAAATTTTATTACGTTCATATACAAAAACAATTCATTATGCATATTTCGACTATAGAGAGTTTCTCAAGCTACAAGACCAGCTAACATAATTTCTGCTTCATTTTGAAATAATGTGATCAGGTCCGGCCCAAGGCATGTGCTGGCAGGGCCCCCAGAACATGGCCTCAGAAAAAATGGGGCCTCAAGTTTAGATCTATTACCATAATAGTCTTTATTTTTATGGGCTTCTCAACTTTTATGGGCCAAAACAAATGTGTTAATAGAAGAAATAAAAATAACTTTGATTGAACTAAAGCATTAATGGGCATAATATTCCTTTAACTAGTCTTGGGCTTGTGTATTTTGTTGGGCTATGGAATGGACTGCTAGGGTTTGATTCGTCAAATAATTCATCCCTCTTCATTATGTATTATTTTTATAGATCTGTTAATGTTTATTTATTAAATTTAATTAAAATTTTGGAGCCACATTTTATTTGAGAACAGGGTCTCTTGAACTTATGGGCTGGCCCTGAATGTGATCCATCGATCGTACTCCTGCCTGCAATAACTAAGTGCTAGGGGCATACATTGTCAGATCCATATCCAATCTAGAAATACATAAATCTAGAGATAGAAACCAAAACAAGATTAAAAAAATGTTCAATCCAATTAAGTGTACTTTTCCCCTTTGTTTCATAAGAGAAAACAAGGAATCGAAACTTAGCTACCTTATATTCTGGGGACGTAAAATATGTGCCTCTTGTATGTTGTCATAGCTATAAATCTTGATCTACGATGATCAACTCTATAATTTCTTACAAAATCCTGTTAATTAAGCCAACATCATTTTGATAAACACCAACAACACTCAAGGTATGAGCTTCATACTTCCCATTATCACACCTACATGAAGTCGGTAATGTCAGATACAAAATCTAGTCCCCTTGCTGGCGCAATCAACCAAGTGGTAGATGGAGAGTTGGGGAATGTTGTCTAGGTTTTGTTGCGACTCCAAGCCAATCTCATTTTGGCCTTTATCGTGACAACAATGATATAGAACGAACAATAGTTTGTTTGTGTAGAAATCTACGTATTAATTTCTTATTCAATGAATAATTTTCTTTTTTAGTTTCATTATAGGAGCTTAGTTTCAATTTGGGAAAATATTGTAGTCCAAAATTAAGAAGTTGGTCTGCTCTACTAGCCCTTTGTTGAACTTGTCTAACTGTTCGTTATGAGTCTAGATCAAATGGAACACCTTTTGACATCAACAAACTTAAATTACAAAAATTACTCTCCATTTTGAAAAAACATTTGTAATCCAAAATCAATAGGTAGCTCTCCTCTACTTGCCATTATTTGAACATGTTTAGACTGTCCATTAGAAGGCCATACATGGTTCCAAATGGAACACCTTTAAACAATTGCAAGGTTTGGCTTATCTCATTAATTTGCCCAAACTCATACACTAGCTCTAATACAACTACATCTAACTTACATGGATCAAAGCTAACAAATCAACCTATGAAGACGAATAACCTAAAGTCCTAAACTTGAGTAATCTTTAAATACTCTTCTCTTAACAAGTCTCACTTGCTAGCCAAGTAAGTGATTAGTGAAAAACTAAGAAAAGACATGGCTTTCTTCTAGAATGGGGTATTTAACATGGGATATTTTTACCTCCTTTGATATTGAATCCTTTGGTCTAAATTCAACATCAATTAAATATCTTTTTATATTTAAAATATTTAATAATTCTTAAAAATATAATTCACGAGATATAAATTAAATCAAATTATATTCAATGTGCTGATGCTACAATTCAGCAAAATGTGGACCAAATCTTTGTTTATTCCTAACCATAACTATGTAATACAATTGAAAAAATAAAATAAAATATTCAACCTGCATTATCTTTTATGATACAAAGTTGATATCTCAATTGGAAATATAGATGTGTACAACTAGCTAATACATTTTTTATAATATTTCTGTTTTGCGGGAAAAAATTGAGAACGTAACTTACCGATACCATACATTAAGATTATCATTTCAAAGAAGAAAGAAAGAATACTTTCATGGAGTATGATCTTATTGAACCGGGATAAAAATAAAGAAACTAGAATATATTTCTTTAATTTTATATTGATTATCTTTAATCAATGGATTAAAAATGATTGTGTACATCGTTCATTACACACACAAATTTGTTTCCCAGGAGGAAGCATGAATGACATAAATTTGTTCCATAGAAGATGGTATTTGTTTTATATGTTTTGCTGACTACCATACATTAAGATTATCATTTCAAAGAAGAAAGAAAGAATACTTTCATGGAGTATGATCTTATTGAACCGGGATAAAAATAAAGAAACTAGAATATATTTCTTTAATTTTATATTGATTATCTTTAATCAATGGATTAAAAATGATTGTGTACATCGTTCGTTACGCACACAAATTTGCAATGTTGTCAGAACCGAACCGGAGCTCGACCCGATAATGTGCGCGGCTCGCATTTTAATGGTCCAACCGAAATTAGACCGTTAAAAACCGTTAAAAAACCGGTACATTATAAACAATAATATCATAAGTAGAAGACACATAAGGTAGTAATTTAAGTACTTAATGATTAAAATAAAATTTATTTACAGGTACCAATTAGTAATTTACATTATATATATTTTAAAAAACCCAACCCACCCTTTCAACCCTAGCCGCTGTCTTCCTCTTCCCTTTTCTCTATTTGTGAATTTGCTTTCTACCCTAGCCGCCATGTCTTCCTCTTCCTTCTCTCTGTACGAGTTTAATTTCCTCTCTACTTACCTCACCATTTAAGGAGAACAAGCCCTTCCATACCGCAGATCCCCGGAGTTCGACCACCTGAACGTACTTCCTTTTCTTCGACAGAGAAATCACCGGCTGTGGGAGATTTATGGAGTCGCCGACAGGAGTCTATCTTTCGAAGCTGCGGAACTTCCTCCGTCGTCGCCTCCTGACGGTTCAACCCAGCGATTCAATTTTCTCAATTTTTTTATAGCAGAGGACCAGAAAACCGGCTGACCGGATCGAGCGGGTCGAGAGACTAACCGCCTCGGCCGCTCACCGACCGGTCTAAAAACCCGCATCGGCTATTAGACTGATCCGAGCCGGTTTGGTGCCCGGGTGCCGGTTTTAGCGGTCGGACCGGTCGGCTCGGCTCGGTCTTAATAACACTGCAAATTTGTTTCCCAGGAGGAAGCATGAATAACATAAATTTGTTCCATAGAAAATGGTATTTGTTTTATATGTTTTGCTGACTACAAATGCTAATGGGTTGAGATTGGTAAATATGAGGGTGAAAGATGAACGAATTCCTCAAATAGGAGACAAATTCAGCAGCCGACATGGTTAGAAAGCAACCATAGGCATGACTTACTCGCAAGAAGATTTGCCTTGGACTATTGAAGGCATCACCTTATAAATGATAGTGAATTCACCCTCGCTGACAAGTCGCATGTCCATTGGCCAACTTCTTGAGTCTTCTGGGGAAAGTGGTTGCACAGAGGGGTAAGATATGAGATGCTACTCATTTTACTGGTATCACAGTAAGTTTTTCTATTCATCCATCTTAGAAGAAAATATTAAATAATACTCATTGCTGAGTAATTAACTGATTACCCATATTTTTCCAATAGATGCAGGTTGACAATATACATGGGCTCAACATATTATCAGAGGCTCAAGCATATGGTGGATGACAAGATATACTCTCAAACAAGGGAACATGTCTAGATCCTTATGGAAGGACGAGGACACAATGGTGGCAATCATTTCAATAAAATTGAGTGTTGCTGCTTGATTTTACATGGTGCTACCTATATGCTGAAAGAGCGATTGTTCGAGTTGAGTGACCCTTATAGAGTTCACATCCCTCAAATCTGGCCAGATGCTGAAGGAGGTTGTGTATCGTCTTTGCTCTTGCTTTTTTGTTACTTGTAGAAATAGACGTGACACGTGCATACTATTCAGTGCTTCTCTTCGTTTGGGTTGGACAATTTTCGTTTGTTTCAAAGGAATTAACTGAAGAAAAGGTTGTTAAGAAATTGGTAGACAATAATTGTAAACTCATACCAAAGTTTATACTGGAAAATTCAGTGGTATGAAATTTTGTACTAAAATCATGGTTTAATCGTGGTTCAAACGCTTTCTATTGCTAAAACTGTTCATCACTTTGGTTTTGATAAACATCGGATAAAACTAGAAGACGCTAAAGAAGAAGCCTCGAAAATGGTTTGTCTAAGGTACAATAGTTTTCGGGTAAGTGAGATTTCAAGAATTTTGAGATGCTACCTTTCTTCTTAAATTGGTATTTCAATAAAAGATTGTGTCAATCATATTCATGGGTTTCATTCCTTTTTTATTGAAAAGAGACCAATCAAGTGGCTCTGATATGGTATGGAGTGCTTACTAATATGGTGGGTGTGCATTTTAATTTTGGGTTTTTTCACGCTAATCACGCATCAATAAAGAATGTTCATTATGGAGGATGTGCAGATACCTGAAATTCTACCACATATCATAATATTTATTTACTTTAATATGTCATGGTATCCTAAGGTTGCAATAGAAGCAAGAGAGAGTCACCAAATACTCGAGAATGGCAAACTACAACGTATCAACATTCCTTAGATACATATCATTAATAGATGAATTTGTATAAATCTGTACTAAATATACAGTGAACAATCATTACGTTATGAATGTCTCTGTTCCTCTGTTGTATCTATAAATACTTTCCTTTACATCAACGACATCAAGCAACAATTTTTTCTATTTTCATCTTCTCTAAGTGTTATCAGAACATTCACTTAACTTATTTATAGAAATGGCGGTCAGAATGCCGATTTTAGGGGCATATAAATGTCTATGAAACTAATCATAAACCACTTTTCCTTTCCTAGCTGCTACCAGGAGTCTCTAATCCATCGGACTATAATCATTTCACAAAGAAAATAAAAAAGAACTACAAATCATTAGACTTTTCAACACGATGCATAATTCAAAACCCCCTTCGTTTTACCTACTCTTGTCTTTGAAATGACCATACATTTTCTTTTCAGAAAATACACCAAATCCCTACTACTCACTAGCTCCTTCTTCCTTCTCATTTCTCCATCTTTTATCTCCATAAACTATCAATAATTCACTTTCCATCAAATTCTACCCCCCCCCCTCTTTAAAAAATTTCGTCTCTTTCTTTTATTTCATACATCTCTGGTATGACCACGTACCATATCATCCTTTCTACTCATAAACATTTTGCGACATTCCTCTCATTTTGTACTTTTCACTTTTAGTCATCCATTTCCGTTAATTTTCCAAATCTCTCTATCTGGTGTTACCTGCCGCCACAACCACTTTGTGGCCTTTTTGACAATATCGAAAATATAATGTTTAACACTTAGATCGATTCTTGGGGAGAGATCCATTTGCTTCTTCCTTTGCTATACAATATGAACTTTTGTTAGTTGATCCTGGAGTGAAGTCGATATCCATGCTCTTACTTGCCAGAGACCTACTTTTTGTTAATTTATCCTGGAGGATATCGCGAATCCACTGAATCCATGCTCTTGCTTGATCCTGGAGTGAAGTCGATATCCATGCTCTTACTTATGCATGCGTTGAGATTTTTTGATTACGAGAGCAAACTCTTTTATTAAAATCGTTACTAATTTCATTTTCATAGTCATGATCATATTCGCGATAATATTTTTACCAAAAAAAATGGTCATGATCATAAACCTGATATTTAAATGCCAGATTCCTCTTACGTTTTTCATTATCCTATCCAGGGCTGTTAATGAACCAAGCCGCTCATGAACAGCTCGCTGTGCGACTCGAGAAAAACTTGTTCGAAACTCGATTTGTTTTAATCGAGCCAGTTCGCGAACAAGCTCGTTAACTAAACGAGCCGAACTCGAGCCATACCATGTTTAGCTCGAAAGCTCACGAACAAGCTCATTTAATGGTTTGGCATAAAAAAAGAATTAGAAATCATGGATTTTATGTATTTAAATAGGATAAATTTTGTGTTTTACTTTGCTACAGGTTTGAATGTAATTTTGTGCGCGGTTCTAGGTCAATCTTGAGCTATCATGAACATTTTATGAGCTGACTCAATTTTGGGCTTGTTAAGCATATTTGATGAGTCGAGCTCGAGATCGAGCTTTCATTTTCATAAACGAGCCAAGCTCGAGCTTGCATATTAAAGCTCGTGACGAACACGAGCCAAGCTCGAACCTGAAAATATATTAACGAGCCGAGCCCGAACTATGGCAAAGTTCGGCTCGACTCGGCTCATTAACAACCCTAATCCTATCATACTTGTTTAATAATATACTCATGACTCAATAAAAAACCAACTAATTCATTCACGGATAGAGTCCTGAGATCTTTTGCCTCTTCTATGGCTATACACTTAGGTAGCCACTCTTTGGGAAGAGATGTCAAGATTTTCCTAACAAAATCCTGATAGAAACAAAGTTTCCATGCGGTTTGGGATAGAGAGCTTAAGATTTAGGAGATATACTTCGCTTAATGCTTTTTTATTTATTATAATGTGAACTCAAAGTACATATTTATATAGGTAATAATGGAAAACTCTAATAATAAACCTAATTTTACTAAATGACTACTAGCCTTGTTGATAATTATCCTAATAATAATTATAATAATAAACATAGAAATCCAAAAGAAATCGTTTCTTAAAAATCCTAAGATTGAAAAGTTCTAACTAAACCTTTAAGATGATTAACCAGAACGGTAAATCAAGAATGCATTTCATGAATATTCTCACATGGAAGCATAACAAATGCTTAATACTCATGCGTAAGAAGATATGTTATTGTTTCTTTGATATTTGAAGGCCTTTGGCATGTGTACAAAGAATAATTTCATTAGATTGGGTAGAGTGTTTTTGCTAGATGTGACATGTAACACTTTAGGAGAATCCTACATCAATAAAGTACGGGGAAAGATATATGGTTGATAAGTAAGAAACTTATCTTAATCGATAAGATGCATTTTGGGGTGAAATGGAGTAGTTCTTATGAGAACTATGAAATTAAACGTGCTCAGCGTAGAGCATTACAAGAATGGGTGATCTTATGATAAGTCAACTTGATATGCACCCAGATAAACCTGTGAGGGTCTAGAACCATAGCGTACAATATCTTAGCCGAAAACATTTCGGAATGTGATGTAGAATGTCAGGATAAAGTAGGGTTTTTTCGCATAATTTGATTTTGGGGTTGAGTATTTGACCTTCCGGTCAATTATCGTTACTCTTCTGCTCATTCATTTTTTCTATTGGGGCATCATTTTTTTGTTAATACGTGTATCTTTTCATTGAAAAAATGCATGTATCATTTCATTACAAAAAATGCAACAATTTAGATCAATCTCACAGTGATAATGAACGGGAGAGATCTATGATTCATAAGAAACAATCTAATCTTAACCATGTGAAATGAACAAGTTTTTGTAAGAACTATAAAGTTAAACATCCTCAATGTGGAGTAGTGCAATGGTTACCTCTCAAGAAGTCATCATGATGCATCATGATCGACAAAACACGAGAGTGATCCACGGTTGATAAGGAACAATCCGTCTTAAACTGACAAGAAGCATTTTAATAAATTGATGAGTTCTTATAAGAACTCTAAAGTTAAACGTCCTTTTATAAAAAAAGAAATCTAAAGTGAAACGTCCTTAGTGTGTGTATCAGTGGAAAGATGGGTAACCTCTCACAAAATCAAGATGATGCAACCCACAAACAAAACCATGCGGGTATAGACTCAAAATGGATAATATCTTGCTTAGAAATGAATGGTGTATTACAATCAATAACTCACTCTATCAAACCCCATGATTCTTTTTTCCAACTTTTATAAGTGTAAGGAGTGAAAGCCATATTTTTGAAATAGAATGATTACATGAGCTAAAGTCATTAGGGTTGCTAATCAGTTCAGTTTCAGCTAACCACTAAGGAAAAAATATATACTGAAAATCAAATCGATAAGGGTTATTGGTTTGGTTAGATGTTAATTAGGTAGTCAGGCACTAGCAAATAAAAAACTCCATACATGTTGCATTTTTATCTTGTTATTTTGAAATTTTGTATTGTGTCCTTTTTAATGATAACATATAAATATACAAATAATTCAAAACAATATAAATACACTTCTATATTGTTAGCATAAAATAATAATCAGAAATAACATCAATACAATACAAGATCCATAATGAATTCATAATTCAAATCCAAATTTAATTACATAAAAATAAAAATTATATAACGTCTTGATATATTTAGCGAAAACCAACTAGCAGGACATCAAACAAAAGTACCACAAGATCATCATTCACAAATAGCAAAGAAACAAAACTACTAGCTAGGGTGTGATATTCGTTATGTAGACTGCAAATGGGAGCAGAGAGGGTGATTTTCGGGTTCTAACTCTTAAACACATTGTGTGGTTATATCTGTAGGATGTTATCAATTTTCTTATCGGTTAACCACTAAGAAAAATACAGCTAACCAAAATAGAAACGCTAAAAATTATTTGTTATCGGTTAACCACTAACCATTCATAATCAGTTTGGTTATCGATAAAAACAGATAACTGAATAACATTTTACTATCCCTGAAAGTGACACATGAAATTTTGGCTGAGTGTAGGGAGCGGATATAGTGCATAACATTGTTATGCACAACATTACACTTAATATTAATGGAATGTCTCTAACTTTTCATCCATTTCATTTTAACGAGTTATTTCTCTTTTGTTTTAAATCATAATATAAATTTTTTGTACAAAAAAATCATATTAATTGTATTTTTTAAAATGACATCTACTTTGATATATTTTGGAACAAATTTTTTTAGATATTTATTACAAGTTCGTACCATGTGGTAACGCTTGGTAGTATATAAGATTATACCACGTTGTATGGAAGTGTAGAATGATTATATACATGATATTAGGAATATACTAGTGGTGAGACCCCACTTTTCATTACCGTCTACCACCAGTTGTCACCATATACCAGGATGGTATATGGTGGTATATTTGATCCTGAAAAAATTTTCTTGAAATTTATAGATCCAATAGATCACGATGAGTTCGTTCCGTCTCGAAAATATTTTTTTGAAATTTGAATTAACAACGAAGGTGATAACAAGTGGTATGAGTGGTACGTAATTTTCTCTCAAAATATATTGAAAATATATATAACTTTGTATATCACAACGTAAAATCAAATCCAAGTTAATGCAAAAAAGATAAAAGCCAATTATAAAAATAATGAAATTAAAAGATATTATAATCTCACCTATTATATTTGGCCACATTTGAAAATAAGAACCCAAATTTAGTTATGTACGGATTATGCATCCTGTAGTTATTTACCCTATGTTAAACTCTCATTGTATATAGTTTAAGATTGTACTAGACTAGTAGACTTCTCTTATTTCTAAAATCACATATTATTGGGCTTGAGAGTTATAACTTATAATGGATTTTGACTTTTGATCTATTAAGCCAAACTAGTAAGTTTTGGGGGTTTTATGCTTTTAGTTTCCCCAAGTAAAGAAATTAAAAAAGCAAGCCAGGTGTCAAATACTCAAATTACATAATGAATATTATGGTTTAGGTGGAAGAAATCAATTTGATTGATTTTGTTCTTTTGGTGGAAAGATCTGATTGATTTGGTTGTTAAGTTGGATGCCCTTCATCTTCTAGATCATGATAAGACAAACTATATTTATATATTGGTTTGAGTCCACCATTGATAGCTCAATTTCCTAACTAATTTTCTCATATTACTGACCAACCACGGATTCATGCAAATTTCGTGCTATATGACTCATAACATAATTTTTTCTTTTTTTTTTTTTTTTTTTTGGTAGAAAAAGGGACGCTAGAGGGCGCCCCACCAGAAACTTAAATTAGCCGATCTTGGGTGATACCCATAGTGTCGTACAAAGTCCAAAAATTGAGACCCGGATCCGAAATATCAAAAACATGAGCGCCTAAGCTAAAGCCATGGGCCTTATGGGCCTTATTTTCTAAAATAATACAACACAACATATTAATTGATATATAAGAAACTCGGTAGGTAACTGAAATCCAACATTTACTCATATAAAATAGAAACTTATATAGTTCATCATATTCCATATGCACTATGTTTTATATTTGGAATGTGTATTTGTGGTGTTTCATTTTATTTCTAAAATACGCCGATTTTGATGTCAAATGAAAATCTACGAATTATTAATCTAGAAAATTACTTTCGTAACGTCACTGCAATTATTTACCAGGAAGATGTAACCTCCCCCTACAGTCACATCTGCCAATAAACTTATTGTTTTCGGCTTTCAAGTTTATAATTATATAATAATACAGAATTGAAAATAATTTTTATTTTTTTATAATGAAAATAATTAAAGTTAAATAAAGGGTCGATTTTTTTTTTTTTTTAATTTGGACAACAATGGATCAGAAACGTAGGCAGCTACGTTTCATAACAGCAAGTCAGCAATTCGACATCTCCTAATTAATCCCCTCATCAATATTTAACACAAATCTCTCAGAGTCAGAGCAGCAACGCTCTGAATTGAATTCCAGCCCCCAACCCCCAAAATTTCGATGAAACTCCTCCACGATTTCGGGTCCTGCTGCTCCCGGTCCGCGACGGCGGTCGCAGCGCCGCCACCGGCGGAGGAAAAGCGCTCGGCTGCCGTCGTTCCCCTGTTAGAACACTATTATCGCGATGGAAACGGCGGGAGCTCCTGCAACAAGCTGTCGATCACGAGAAGCGCGTCTTCATCGTGGGCGGCGCACAGCTGGCGGCCTGCTCTGTCGGCGATATCGGAAGAGAGTCCCGTAGTGTCGTTCGCCGGCGACGCAACGAGAATCGTGAGAAAGGGCGCGGCGGATAGGGGAACGAAACCGTTACAGAAGAAAACGGCGTCGGATAGAAGAGGAAAATCCAATTCCCCGGCGAAGCCCAAGAGCAGCAGTTACTGTCATCTTCAGAGGTAATTAAGTTAGTAAAATAAATTCATATGAAA
Organism: Linum tenue; assembly: GCA_946122785.1. Classification (NCBI taxonomy): domain Eukaryota; kingdom Viridiplantae; phylum Streptophyta; class Magnoliopsida; order Malpighiales; family Linaceae; genus Linum; species Linum tenue. Next base: position 22,322,038 of record CAMGYJ010000010.1, on the reverse strand, counting down.
AAAACAGTAGTAAAATAAATTTGGTCTTAGACGGCATGTCGTTTCTCTGTGTCGTTATTGAGAAATTGGGGGATTTTGTTGTTGCAGGGACAACTCTGCTTCTTCTTCTTCGTCGCCGATGGTGATGGCGTCGTTCTCACCGGCGCCATTTATGTTCTGATTGATTGATCTCTGATCTTACCAGTGAGAGAATTAATTGTATATGATCGTTGTATTGAGATGGAACAGAAGAATACATATAAATTGTTGCGTAGAGAATTGGGTTTTTGTTGAATTCCAGTAATACCAACCCAAATGCAATGAGCCAATGAGCAGGTTTAATATATAGATGGGAGATGGGATGAGTTTCCATGGATGCGATTGGAAAGTTGTTGTCACTTGTTTGTTAATCGATTGAGGTACAAGCTAAATTTAAGTTTGGAACACTAAATACCTAATTGTTTTTTACAATAAGTTGAATTTCATTCATGATCAATTGAGGTACAAGCTAAGCCTATTACAGAAAGGATGGAGGAAGCCTATAGGAGATATATATAAGTAATTTTTTTTTTTTGACAAAAGATATTCAATAAGTAATTGATACAACTTAACTGTGATTTTTCTTAAGGTGTTGCTGACTATATATCTTTAAATCCTCAAAAACCTTTAGTTATTTTCCAATAACTACAAATCGATGCATTTCGAATATTCTTATTGTATGATCTTCAATTCATTATCAGCAAGTTAGTATGGCTGTTGCATATCTGTAAGTACTGAATGATAATTGTTGAGAACTTTCTGTTTTATGTAAGAATATATGTTGAGCTATTGTACTTTTCCCAACATATGAATGTGTCTTTGTCTTTGCTATCTCTTTCTTTATTAACAATAGACTCAACCGTGCTTTTCATACAACTGAAAACTTACTTTTATTCCATATACATAAATATGTATCAATGGAGGGTTAAAAGGGGACTTTCCAGCTCAGAAAGGGTTGAGACAAGGGGATCCCTTGTCCCTATATCTATTTGTTATCTCTATGGAAATTCTTAGTTGTATGTTAACTCGAGCTGCTGAAATGAAGGTTTTGCCATTTCATCCTCTTTGTCAAAGGATAGGGTTGTCACATCTGTGTTTTACAGATGATCTACTAATTTTCACTAAGGGATCAATGGAGGGGGTTCAAGGGGGTTGCTGAAGTATTGAAGCAATTCTACCTGATCTCGGGTCTTAAGTGTAATTCGCGGAAAAGTGAGCTCTTCTGTGCGGGAGTAGAGGATAATTTAAAAGCTAAGCTCATAAGGCATTCAGGGTTTAAGGAAGGCCAACTCCCTGTCAGATATCTAGGTGTTCCCTGGATTGCAGTCAAGCTTAAAGCTAGTGACTGCAAAGCATTAGTTGAAAGTATCATGAAGAGAACTACAGTTTGGCAAGCCCTTACTCTATCCTATGCAGGTAAACTACAACTAGTGGCCTCTGTCCTCACTAGTGGAGCTCAGTTCTGATGATGGTATTTCAGTTGCCCAAGAAAGTCATTAGGGAAATTGAGAAGCAATGTTGTGCATTCCTATGGGGACTAGAGAAGAGTAAAGTAAACGTTACTTGGAAGAAAGTAGCTTTGCCAAAGAAGGAGGGAGGACTGGGATTTAAGGATATGCATAGCTGGAACATAGCATGCCTAGTTAGACATCTCTGGAATGTCCTGTCAGATCAAGAAACTATGTGGACAGCCTGGTTAACAGAATATAGGCTCAGGAATGTTAGTATTTGGGAGACTTGTACTCTAGGGGCATGGCTGTGAAACGGTGTTGAAGTTGAGGATTCAAGTACAAGAATGTCTGGTTAAAACAAGGGCTTGAGTGACCTGGGATGGAAGTCTGATGCCTAAATATTGCATCCAACGTGTGTGGGAAAGATTTAGACCTAAGTAGGGGGTAAAAGAATGGGCTCCTCTAATGTGGAAGCAAGTACAAATACCAAGAAACTCTTTGATTGCTTGGCTAGCCATCCTCGATAGGATTTCAACGTTTGACAAGATCAAGAAATGGCAGCCAACAATTATAAATCAATGCCCTTTATGCATGAGGAATCCAGGGACCATATTTATTTTGGTTGTCCTTTTATGGAGGAGGTGCTTCTGGTAATATTCCCTAACAATTAGGTATCGTCCTCAGGTAGGGTGGGAAGATGGTCTGCAGGAGGCAGTGATTAAGTTGCATAAGTGTTGTGTAGGGAGGTTGCTATGAAACTTGATGATAAGTGAGATATGACAGGAGAGAGGTCCTAGAGTGTATGGAAAGAGCAGCATGTCTGCTAAAGCTTTAATAGAATGAGGGATATATTGGAGAGTATGATGGCGTGTAATCAGCAATTGAGTTTTGAAGCAATGAAACCGAGATTATTTTATAATATATTCCAATTTGTAACTGTTATAGGATAGTATTATACAAATCTTCGTACTGTGTGGTCTAATGATAAAGAGCTTGTGGTCTAATGAGAAAAGCATGTTAAGAAAATACAACATTTGATTAAACTGTTGCGTAAAAACTAACTTTAAATTTTTTTAATGTAATGCAAATATACATCACTTTCATCTCCTTTTCCATTAGTAGGTTCATACATTATAGAACTATTTTATGAATTTCATATATTATTGAACTAATTACCCAAACATTTCTTTTCATCCTTGTAATTTTAAGGATGTGAAGACATCCTTTCATAGTTGAGGCATACACAAGGGGTTGACATTTGGGTATCATATACCACATCCTCACGGCTGTCAACTATATATTGACTATTTGGTATGTGTTTACATATAACACAAACTTATCTTGTATCTCATTGGAAGATGTCCATGGTCGTGAAGCTAGTGGCCCATGGCCGCAAGGTGAGATAGTTGTGACTATGTCGCAAGAGGACAACGACCGTATAGCGAGACAATCACAGGTAAAAAATTAAAATGGCATAACATGAGAGGGAAGAAATCTGCATTCCAAGACATTGGCTCCAAGAGAGAGACAACTAGGCCATTGAGGGAGCAACTGCCACTCATTTCATGTTTACAAACACATCAGCCACGTCTGAAGAAGAGGGGAGTGATTCTTTTGTAACATTTTTAAAGTAGATGGTTCTCTAAGGCGGTTTCCACCCGTTGACTACAAATAATACGGGAGGTCTACAGAGATAAGGGTTCCCAAAATCACATGTCTGATCCCTATGTTAATATTTTCTCTGCAAAGTAGTCATAGTTTAGCGCTTTCACTGAATCTCCATAGGAGTAGGAGTGACGTAATTGTGTCATGTTCCCAGAAAACCATCATAAATCAAACACTCTCGTTTAAAGTGTGTTCAAAGATGCATAAATCATGTCTTAGTAATCATTTTTAAACTACTGATTATGAACAACACATACTTTTTAGGTATAACAGCATTTTGTACTCTCAAATGATATCAAAAGGACTTGTAGTTATATTGAAATTCCATTTTCTCTATGATTAGTAGCCGCTTTAGAAAGGTTAGAAGTAGTCAAATCCCACAATTTACGATCAATTCATTCAATATTTCTTCTTTAGAGAACAAATTTCCACATTAAATTATTTGTCAACTAGTTCAAGAAGTCAAGGGGCATCTAAGTCAAATTCACGTAAGTTTTCCCATTGAAATACTTATTGAAACACCTATTGAGACTTTGTGTTTAATTTGATGGCTCCACAACTTACACAACAAGGAGACGATTTCTTACAAGTCTTGTGGAGGAGGATCATTTGACTACCTTCTCAAAGTTTCAAATATGTCTAACTTCTCATTCTTTTCTAAATGAATGCAAGTACAACACCTCATTTATCTATGTGATAAATTTAGTACTGATTGTTATCTTTGTGATTGGCATCCTTGTAGACATCACGTTTGCGTGCATAGTCTACAATTGCGTACGATACATGAAAAAATGAAGAAGGATGACCCTCATCTCTGTTGTTCTAGTTTTCCTTTCGCTCTTCCTTATCATCTCCATCAGTTTTGAAGAACATTTTTTAGAGCACTTCATAAACTACTCCATCGTCGTCTTCTCGCCCTCATCACAGCTATGTCCTTCTTGATAAGTGTAGTACTCGGTCATTTTGGTAGTTTGGTATTCTTATAAAACACACATATGGAACTAGTGAACAAAAACTTGCATTGTTTATTTTTTATAATAACCTGTTACAAGTTGCTACTAGAGGGAGCATTCGGTTAAGTCGGGCTATCACTTGGCCACCCAGCTAAGAAGGGGGCGTGAGCCCTTGTTCAAATAGGATGTGAGGCCGTGGGATAAAAAACTTTGAGGGAGGATTTGGAGTGCTTCTATTCCTCATAAGTTGAGATATTTCCTTTGGCAAATAATTAGGCGCGTTCTTCCTACTGAGGAGGCCTTATCTTTTCGTGGGGTCATGGGTGTGGCTTTGTGTCCGGTTTGCTTGGGGGAGGTGGAGTCCATGGAGCATTTATTCTTCGACTGCCGCCCTGTTAGGGAGCTTTGGGACGCTTCAGGCCTTCAAACACTGCGGGCGTCCCAACGAGTAGTGTGGAAATTTATTGGCGAAGATTGTTTGATATGAAGGGGGATGCTGATTGTGCGGATGTCTTGCATACTGTTGCCTTGTTTTGGCGCATTTGGAAAGGAAGAAATTGGGTGGTTTTTGAATCTACTCTCTATTCGACCCCTGTCCTTCTGTCCCAGTTCACTGCGCAAGTTGGGGAGTGGGAGACTCTGCCTCAACGGTGTAGGCTGGGGTGCTCAAATGTGGGCGCTGGGCTTAGGGGTTGGGGGAGGGGGAGGGGTAAGGAGGATTCTCCCGGGGCTTTGCAGGTGTATACGGATGGGGCCACTTGTGCTATTTCGCATGGAGCTCGTGGTTGGGTCCTATGTGATCGCTCAGGGGGGGTGATGGCGCCGACATCAAGTCTTTATGAGGGGTTGGAGGATCCATTCCTTGTTGAATTGGTGTCGCTTAGGGATGCTATCTGGTGGTGCCTAGCTTCTGGAGTCTATGAAGTCGTTTTTGCAAGTGATGAGCATGTTGTGTTCGAGAAGGCAGCAGCTGATGAAGTGCAGGATGTGTGTGGTGGAGCTATTTTGGAGGAGATCCAAATCCTTCGTCGGTGTTTCCTGTCTTGTGGTTTTCGATTTGTTAGGCATTAGTGCAACAGGGCAGCCAATATGGTGGCGCGAAAGGCCCCTTCATTGTATCCTAGTTTAATAGGGTTTGATTTTTGTGCTTGACTCCGTGTAGCCATGCGACTCTAGTGTAACTCCTTTTTCTCGATAATACGAGGTATATTTGGTATAAAAAAAAAAGTTGCTACTAGAGGGGGAAGGGGAAGTGTTATCACTGGGAATCAAACACACAACCTTACAATAGGAAGTGTGTCAATTCACCAGCTAGACTGGACCTCGTTCGCGAGCCATCTTTTAATTTGCCTATAGTATTATGATTAAAAAAACTTTCCTCATTATAAGTTCCTCCTTTTCATGAATTAAAATAGATCTATTAATTTAAAGTTGTTTTATTTTAGCCATTTCATATCGTTAGTAACTTAGACCTATCATCTTTAGTTTGTATTTATGTTAGTAACTTAGACCTATCATCTTTAGTTTGTATTTATGTTTCTACATAGATGAAATACAGGAATTAGGGATTGTGAGGGTCAGAGAAGGTTTTTCTTTTTTATTTTCAATCCAATTTTCCTTCAAACGACAACATATTGGGAAGCAATAACCACAACCGATTTTTGGGTTAAAATCGAACCAGATTCAATCTAATCCATTCACGATTGAAATCAAATTGAATCCAATCCAATTTCTTATTGTAGATTTGGAATAATTAGTACTAAAAAATCCATGTCAAACCGGTCTAGTTTAACTAGACCGTTTCGCAGTTCTAGTTGTTGGAATACTTTATTCATGCGAGTATGTGACCAAATCTTACTCGACAAAACATATTTCTTCTCTCCATTTCGCATAAATCATCCATGAAAACTTACTGCCAATATTATTATCCTATAATTTTCTTTCTCAAATCTCATAACTCGTCATGTCAGTCGCAGCATAATTCCTCCCATTATTTTCCTACTTTTGTCTTAGTTTCAAGTAACTCAATGTGTTTCTGTTTCTAGTTGACAACTTTCATAATTTCTAATAAAAAATCATAATACTTAACATGCCGGGAGATGGATAGTTCCCATAATCTTGTGCCGACGAATGCTTTTTTGGAGGCGGCAGCTGCTCTTGATCCAGGGTATTAGTTTCCTTTCCTCGAATACTTAGATGGGGAAAGAAGAATAAATTAAAAGGGTAAAGATTTTCTTGATCTCATTTTCGAACCCCATGTCAGGAAACTTCAGGGTGTTTGCGGATCAAGGGAATTCGAGATTTGGGGAAGCTTGATATTTGAAGTACCTCGATGCAAGGGAGAACGTTATGCCCGTAGCTCGAACTTGTGGATTTTAAATGAGCTTGTGTGCAACAATATGCATGTTATATGCCCATAACCATCACAACTCCAGGCGTGGGTCGCAACCAAATGACTCCCCGTTTTAATTAAATGCAAGATCCCCCAAACTTTCAAATCGTTTATGTGCAATCACATGAACTTTCTTCCCCTTAACAGTACCATTGGGCATTGCCACTATTTGTTTCTTCATAATGATACTCTTTCAGAATTTACGTGTGTCACATAAGCTGCTAATCAATGTAAACACACAAAACTAAAACATCATCGAACTTTCCAAATGATTAGACACCAAAATATGTTCTTGTAAGTTTGCAATAGCTTTACTTGAGTTCAATCGAATTGTAGTTCTCTATAAAAAAAATTACTAACAAAAATGGTTATGATTGTTCAAAATTATGAAAAAAGCAACAAAATTAGTACCACCGCTGCTTCTTTCCTTGCACCAATACGGTTGCAAGTTGCAACTGCTACTACCAGAGGTCATTATTATGCTAATACCAATCCAAATCCCACCGTACACACACACTGGCGAAGGAGGTGCGGGTGACCATAGGAAAGAAAGAAAAAAATGACGGTGGTGTATGTTAGAATAGCCCTTATGTTTAATAAGCACTAGCAAAGGCTGGCCCGCGCTCTTCAGCGGCCTCTGATGTGGCATTGTGGTGGCTCGCCTTGGTCCCGTGCTTTGTTTTTGGGATGGATATGTATGATATAGTCTTTCGTTCATTTTCCTCTGTTATTATGCGTATAAAAAGAGAGTTTCGTATACTTGGGACTTCCCAAATTGAAGGAGGCAGCTTCAGAGGGAGTCTTGGTGGCCATTTGATCGACCGCGTACACTATGCTTTGAAGCCCTTCCCATATAAATCAAGTACTTGCATACCTGATAATAGGAAAATTTGCTAGAGGTTACCAAAAACAAACAAAAAATTAAAATGTCATGTACAGAATAATTGAAAATTATCAGTAGTAGTTGCAGTTCCTCAACTCTTCCACTTTTCTGCATATATATAGTTTGTAAATGACGAAGAGCTTAAAAATACTAATTCCATCCAGCTTGGTATGCTCATATCATGAACTGCAATTCCTCAACAACTTACTGATGAGGGGCTGAACTAATACATCTCTCATCTTTTTTAGTATCCCACAAAATAAAGAGGTTCCAAAAAAGAGCTTTAGCTGACATTCTCTCCAAGAGCCCTACACAGAGTGTATAGTGAGAACAATTGACCACTACTGAGAAAATGGCCAAAGTGTTGGAAAAACACGAACATTATTAATGAATTCAACTATAAAATAAGCTAAAGAATCCCCTGAGAAATCAGAATGAGGAACAAGTGAATTATTAATGGAATTAAACAACAGAGTTGGTTAAATTAAAACTGCTGCAGAATGGGATTATGAATGTCATCCCTCACACATCATCTATCCACAAATCTAATACAACCACACAAACTGGGTGGGGAGAACACTTGAATAAGCAGAAGAAAGAGTGAAGAACTTAGTCTAGAACTCACCATAAAATTCCAACAGAATGCATCAATTCATATTTCCTGATTTGAAATCTTCATCATTCCTTCGTTTGGTTGGCCATGTACTTTCCTTTCAATTAGAAACAAAGTAGGAAAATGTAGAAACACTACATTTTGAAGACTGCGGAAAGATTTCAGGCTAATAAACTTAGGCTTCAATCATCACTCTATATCAACCAAATCAAAGAGCTAAGCTTGCAATCTTGAAAAGTCAATCAGAAATTTAATCATTACTTTGTATCAAGACCATCGCGTCGGCAACCCTATCATCGAGCAAATCTCCTCCCTCTAACCCTCTCTAGGGCTGTCCATTTGGTTTTGGTTTTTTGGTTTTAACCGAAACCAAACCAATTGGAAAGCTAATGATTTCAGTTTTTTAGTTTTAAACCAATAAGCAATTTAATGGTTTTGGTTTGGTTAAAACCGAAAACCCAATAGAAACCATTAAGAAACCAATAAGAATAAAATTATTTATCAACAATTTTTTTTTTGTTCTTTTGACACGCATGCCACCAATAATTTGTAATGGTCATTTACCATTATTATGACGTTTATTCAATAAAAAGGAGGAAAATATGAGTGTATGAGTACATGTTGGTTTTTTGGTTAACCAAAACCATTAAGACCCTTATTGGTTTTTGGCAACCAAAAACCAATAAGGACCTTAATGGTTTTGGTTTTGGTTTTTGGAATTGGTTTTTGGTTTTTGGTTTTTCATACTTAATGGTTTGGTTAACCAAACCAAACCAAATTGACAGCCCTGTCCCTCTCCCACAATCCAATACACCACCACCAACCAACTTTTCAAATCAGTCATCGCCTGCTCTGCCGCACATCATCGCTGCCTCTGTGACCACATAACCTACCCCCAAGTCTCCTTTCCTTGTCTCTCGACAACGATTATACCCTCTCATTCACTATCAACTCTAGTCATCCTCATCTCTTCGCTCTCAACCTAGACACTGTTAGCGACCTGGTTGGATTCCTTGCTTCCCCTTCGCATGCATCCTCTGCAAAGGAAAGACCTAAACCCAATCCTCCGGCGTTGCATCAATTATCGTCAATCTCTCCACCGCCGGTGCTGTCGCCCCTGCAAATCGACTGCCTACTCCAACGCCGACTCCAATCTCCCCTCCTTCAACCTATATGTCATCGCCAATTGCACCTTGGATTTAATCGCCACAACTAGTACCTAGACAGGGCAAACAATCAATAAAAGAAAAAAAACACCCAAATAAAAGCCGAATCAACAAAAGCATCCTAGAAAGCATAAAGCCCAAGATGGGCCTACAAATCAGTGTCTGTGACCCAAGCAAAAATAACCCACAACACAAAATAGCAAATCTTTTTTTTTTTTAGAAAATAGACGCTAAGCGTCCTATGTCATATTATTAATATCGCGACTCATGGAAATCGGTTGCAAAATTACATTCATGATATACATGATTAATTTCAACGACCCATTCCCTCAAAAGAATGCTCTCAAAGAGCTTAGCAATGTGACCACGACAATGATCAGCACGACCCCTTTCTTTGATGATGCTCAAGGCTATATTTGAGTCGAGATTAAGCTCTACTTTTCTGCATCCCAGCTGCCAGACCATTTCCCGCCTTCTGCAGCACCTTTCAGTTCGGCACGAATGATGGTGAATCCCCCAAGATTACAAGCAAAGGCTCCCAAACATCGTCCCAAATGGTCCCGAGTGAGCCCTCCAACAGCAGTATGTCCAGAAGGTTGTAATACAGATCCATCAGTTTGGACTTGTATCCAACCAACTCTTGGAGGTTTCCAGGCAATCTCGTGGTTAGTTCTAGTCTTCTAAACTGGTGCAAGGCAAATCTGAGCATTTTGTATTGTTTTGTTGTTGATGCTGATCCAAGCAATCACTCTTTGGATCAAACCATTTTCAGTGTACTTCTTACCCTCCATCACTTTCTCATTACGTTGCTTCCACAAATTCCAGCAAATGATGCCAAAATCAGTACCATTCAACGAGTTCATCATGTTCTTGATCAACCAAGTCTGGAAATTAACACTGTTGTCATTGACCAGCAGCTCGCTCCTGAAATAGCAAATTGCTTGTGCAACAGTAAACTGCTTTAGATGGTTGAATAATATTAATTTTTCATTTATTTAATGTGAATTCATTTTCATTAGGAAACACTAAGCATGTTGTCTCTGGATCAATCATGCCCTCTTCGCGTGGTCCTGATTTGTTGGTAGGAGTTAAATCGGACTATCTAGCTACAACTGGAAGTTACGGAGTCTTGCTGTATGCAGGGGTGGAAATTGGTATGGTATCGGTATTCCAATACCAAATACCGAAATCCCGAATACCAAGTTACACCCTAAAATCAATCACAATCTCAATCCCTAAATAATTTCGGTATCCCAATATCAATCCCTAAATAATTTCGGTATCCCAATCGGTATTATCGAATACATAATTAATTACCTTTGCAATTAATAATTAAATATATAAATTATATTTTATTGTTTAATTTAGTGAAAAGAGACTAAGCAAATAGTCTTTAGTTGTCTAGAGCTAGAATCTCAAGTTCTTGTAATTGGTAATCTTTAATTTGACGACTTTGATGTTGAGAGACAACTAATACTAGTGTGAAATAGTGATGTAATGATCTATGTATAATTAAATGACACTTTTGGTGGTTGAATGTCGTGTACTGGTGACTAGTGAATGAGAGAGTCTAGTTGAGAGGATAAAATACACACTAGCTTATATTTCGGTATTGATCGGTATTTCGGTATATACCAATCCCAATCCCGTAATCCCTAATGCCGAATAACAATTGAAATTCAATCTCAATCCCAATCCCACAAAATGATACGTGTATTCGGTAATACCAAATATAGACAAATTCGGTACGGTATTTGGTATATCCCAAATACCGGTACCAAACTTCCTGCCCTAGCTGTATGGGCTTATACACATTTGGTTTCCTATTCTATGTCTGGTTTGTAACCTTATTCTTTACCAGATTGGGTTAAGGTTAGACCAAATAGAGAAGTACTATAAATACTTCTCATACTCCTCTGTAATATGCATCGCCTTCAAGTATAGTGAAACTGGCTCTTTCCTATCCGTAGACTAGCTAACACGCAACTTGTTAGTGAACCACGTAAATCAGTGTGTTTTAATTTTTTTCTTGCTTTCGTTTTTTTTTTTTCTTGCTTTGTAGATCTTCCAATTTCTCGATACCTAGAAACAGTCATAACATTGCTCTGTCTCGATTAAGGATTGATTGAGGCTTGTGATTCCATCCCCTCCTAAATCCTAATCATCCACTGTCTACTTTGAGTGCTTATTGTCTTCAGATGACAACAGATGAGATAGAAGAAGTAGAAGAATGATCCATGAAGGATGCCTTAGCTTGTTAGTATAACAATTAAATTGTGCAATTAGTCTGGGAATCTAGACCAAATCGTATGGGAAACCATGGTTTAGACCAGGCCATACGATTTGGTTCGGACCGTGAGACCAGCATCATGGTTTCGTCTGATCTGTAGTCTCCCCTTTTAGTGTGTGGGTTGACACGGTCTGGACCACAGTAAATCGTGATTAACCGCGGTGGATCGTTACCTACTACCTACTAATCCAAATAAAAATAACACTAAATCTCCATTTATGCATTTGGAAGAACAAATCAAGCCTGATCAATCTGATCATGGAGAACAAACAATATGATCTTCCTATTGTAGATTTATGTACAAGCATAACAAAAATATATTGGTTCTTCATCCAACTGAAAATTAACAGACCGCTCAAACACTCTCTATGTTTCGAAAAAATACACTTCTCTCCGCATATTTCTTTGCAGGTTAATTAAGGTCACTAAATTTTTGTTTCACTACTATATTGGGCACCGAAATTTTTTATTTTGTGGATACCGAAGAGGACCGAAAGGTTGGAGAAGAGTGAAGTTGTGCTGAACATGGTCTGCTTGGCCCAGATCATACCGAACTGCACCATATAAGTCTGGTATGATTTGAACCATATAGTATATGGTTTAGTTCATGATATATGTTATAACATGTCGGTCTGAACAACAAACCATATTTGTCTGGTCTGATCCGGACCGCACTGTTTACCGCCCCTACATAATCATCGTTGCCAACTTCTTTTGTTGGAACCCGCCGTTTATGTACCTTATCAGAAATCAAACATCAAACAGTAAGAGATTAAGTTAATCTTTGATAACTAGCTCTTTTTTTGAATCACAACGTGCCTCCTGCAAGCCATCGCCAGCTAAGGGTGCGAGGCCCTGCTGGTCATGGAACAAGCCGACGCCACCATCTTGCCGAGACCAAAGATTCAGCATCGTAACACCTGCCAACACTAAAATAAAAAGGGAAGCCACTGCCCACTAGCCACGCCACGCTTTTTGCAGGATGTGCAATGGAGCAGCCGTAAGCCCGTAATGTTAGTTTTTGCCAGAGTTGCTCAGATGAATATTATTGAGAGAATGGATATTGGATTAGTTGCACTTTTGCACTCAGAGAACTGGTCTTCCACTGAGGTTTTTATATATACTAGAATCATTACCCGCGGCTACGCCGCAGGACACATATTCATGTTTGGTATATGTGATCCCAATATACGTATAATTAAAACGTTAGAAATGATATACATGAAGTTAAAACGTTAGAAATGATATACATGAAGTGTCATACGTTTAACTCAAAAAACTAACACTCCTGCTATGACAGACACAATGATTATATACAAAACATTAGTCTAACTACCCAAAAAAAAACTTTTTTAGAGATGACAGATGAAACTCATTACTTCATACAAAAAATAAATACATGCCTAGGCTAGCTTTCTAAAATTTTAGCAATCTTTATTAAAAAGAAGAAATCATCAACCATACCCAACAATAGTAATTTAATAAATACGAAGACAGAGAACATGAAGACTAAGACATTCAAAAGCTTCTTCCTGCTTTACAACTTCATGTCTGAGCTCTGGCAAATTCTGCCATGGATTTCTTTTTTTTTCACTTCTGTATTTGGTTTGTTCTTATGGTCTGGACTTTATTTCATAAGTATCCTCCTGGACTTTTTTAATGCAAATGCAAACCCCAATTCCTCCTCAGAAGCTTGATCAAAGCCAACATGGTTCTTGCCAAAAATAAAGAGAACGTAAAGCAAGCAAAACACCTGCAAACTACAGAAGCCAGGAATAGTTAACATTAGGCAAAACTGAATCCACAATTGACAGAATAAGAATTTAAAGAGCTGTCTCTAGAATGGTAAAGAAAGAAAAGTTGCAACATCTATTTTGAAAGCGTCACTTTCTGATTCTGCAGCAACTTGAAGTGCCCTGAAGCTTCACTTCAGCTAATATAAAGTCCAAACCAACATCATGAATTGCAACAAATTTATGAAAGCACATCTGAGAAAAAACATAAGCAAACGAAAAAAGTAGGAGCAGGAAGAAGATAATTTTGTGGATCTGGAGTACCACATAAGATCATACCAGCAGGTGTTGTTGGCACTGCTAGACATGTATGCTGTCGCCACGATCTGGAGTAACACACAATGATGAAATTGGAGTGACCTCGTTGAATATAAGATTAAGCGTCTGCACCAACTCCTTAACCGTGTTCCTCTCCCATCAAAGCGAATAAAGCAGCATCCCACCGCTCAACATCATAGCAAGAAATTGAGGATAAAGAACTGACAGAAATTCATAGTAGAGGCTAAAGCACTGAAATGAGCAAATGCGAAATAGGCAATGGATGGGGTTCGTACCATTATTCAAGAACTTGCTTGTTGTAGGCCGAAATCACATATGAGTAGGCCTCCTTTATCAACCGCAATTTTGAATCCGTCACTTATGCCAAAAAAAAAAAAAACCTATACCTTGACTGCCTTTTTACATCTTGCAACACCCACTTATGAAGACAATGTAAGTAACAGAATCAGGCAACAACCTTGTCATATTCCCCAACATTCATATAAGCAGGCGGTAGACCTGGATTACAAAGAGGAAAAAGAATGCAAGCATGAAACTAAAGCATCAATGACCATTGAGATTTTAGAAACTGATTCCGCTGTTACAAATGGATTTAATCTGCATTCCCAAGGTCAACATCAATGAAAGGTAGGAAAACCCCAAACCAAAATGGGCACTTTAAAATATGATATATCTGGTCCGAGTCAATCTTGTATCCCTCTATATCTCATTGGAGTTTCTCTGGAGATGCGATTGGAAGAGATTAACAAAAACCAATTTTATGTGATTATAGAAGTTGCTCAAAACATAGCTGCAGTGTAAATGGAAAGCTTAGGAAGGATGATTGACAGGACAGCAGTTGATTGTCAGATACATATGTAAATAGAAAGTTTACCTTTTGGGAGTAATTTCAGGTCCAAGTTCAAACTTTATAACACCAGTAACACTACCATGGGAACTGTCAACCGAGAATAAGGACTTAATTCAACCATGAACACAGAACATGGTACCTGTAGTAAACAAAAAAGATATCATGAAGACAAACTTCACAACAAAGATGATGATTAAATAGAAATCCAACATGAATATACAGCTCTAGTGGCCCATATGGCATTGAAAAAGCTATAAGTAAAAGGTCAAGACAATTCTTGTATGTACCAAATGGCCATTCCTTCCTACCAGCAAAATCTCAAAATTCAGAACCCACATTGTCAGATCCAACAAAGATCTGCGCTTGGGACATAATTTAGCTCAAATCTACGACTAAAAAAGATGGAGAAAACACCGAAGAGAAAATCCACTCACCGTCGTCTTCACCAGCCACCGGTGAGTCCGCCTCTTCCTCTTAGGTAAGGCCCCTCCTCTTCGGCCATTGTTACTCTGCATCTCTCGCTTTCATCCAGCAAGTCAGTCTCATTGACTCTTTCAGCGTGCCAATTTCTGGGTGGACAATCAAATGTTGCCATTGAAGTCAGTTGCGGAGGAGACTTTTTCCAATCGAATGTCGCCATCGTTGTCAATGTGTCACCGTCGCCGGCATCCTCTTCCTCTGCATCGGCCTCCACCTTCCCTGCCACTGCCGCCTTTCTCCAACACTCTCCGCGGACCCTCCGACGCAGGCTCCTCAGTCGCCAACCATTCATGGTGGTTGCGGATCGAGATATTCGAATCCCTCATTTCCCAGCTATAATCGCCGACGACGGGGACCCTCCTGCCCAGCAAATTTGGATTAAACGATGAGAGATATTTTTCTTCCCTTGTCCTCTTTGTCGACTGAGCGAAAGATATAGAAAGACATTTCTTCTTACCTTTTCTTGTTCATTGTGGTGAAGATGAGGTAACCAGAGAAGCCATCTCTTCACCTAAGCACAGTGGAGTAGTTGTTGCGGCCATAAAATGCATGGCGAAATGCAAGTACCTGCACCAGGACACCCAAGTAAAAAAGGGAAAGATCTAGGTAAGAAAGGGGAGGCAATTTCGTGAGCAGAAGGGTGCAAAGAAGACTAAACTCACCAATTCATCGTCCACAGTATCGCAATCTCGGAAAATCCATCCTGGCACCATGTATTTCCAGTAATACATGCATGGAGAAGGCGTATTTCACCGCCGGAGCCTTGTCGGTCCATGGTAGGTGGGGAGGACGATATAATTCATCGTGGGTGGGGAGGAAGAGGAAAGTGGAGTGCAGGCGAGAACTGAATGGAGAGGAAATTGGGGGAATGGGGTCCAATATGATTTTCAATGAAAATTCAAAAGAAGAATGCAAAGAAGCGATGCGGAATCCGAGAGATGAGGACGCTGGACATGACCAGAGGGAACATGGGCGCTGGCGTATCAAAGGAGCTAGCGGCCTCGAGAAGCAAACCGGAGTGGCGGATTGACGGGGAAGAGGTGTTTTCCGGGATTTGGGGGAAGTACAACCAACCTTGCTGTGTACGAAAGATTTGGGGGACCAGAGCTGAGGAGGAAAGGAGGCCAAGGCGGATAGGTAGAAGCAAGAGGAAGAAGCTCGTAGAAGTCCGCAAAAGACGACAAAGAATGCTATAGTAAATAGCGGTTTTGGTAATAAAGTGTACCCACTCTTTATATTTTAAAGAATTAAAGAATAGATATTCTGATTTTCTCTTCACATCACATGCATCCCATAGCCTCACCAATCATCCTATTACAGCTTTTTGGGTTCAGTCATTATTCGACCAACAGGGAAGACGATCGAATGATAAAAACCAAGGATTCAGAAGGCATGAACTTCCAAAGCAGCTCTACCAAGTCAACCAAACCTGCACCTAACCCACTTCCCAGCTGCTACTCAACATATATATGACCAGCAGTTTGTGATTGGTTGAACCCAATACTGGTCCAATCTGTACACACCAACTTCACATCCTAAACCAGAGACACTAAGCACCAGAATCAATGATCGAAGTTGGACCAACTCCAACCATATAGCACCCTTTTATAAGTCACCCCATGCATTCATTCTCCAGCATCATAAGCAATCAGTTCAATAGCACTTTCTAGTTTTCCTTCGTTCTAACATCTATCTATCATACACTGTTCAGTAGAAATATGGCAAGTGTGAGAAGTACATTCATCACAATTAGCTTGGTGGCTACAATAGCAATGGCGGTCCTTTTCAATTTATCCATGGCTGCCAGTTATACAGTTGGAGGTCCCAACGGTGGGTGGGATGCTGCCACTGACCTTCAAACTTGGGCTACTTCTAAAACATTCCAAGTTGGGGATAACTTAAGTAAGTCTCCTAACCTCAAATTCTCAACTCAACGCTAATGATTGATTAACAGCTATCCGTTGAATTCCTCCTCTATCTTATGAAGTCAACTGATTCGAGTTGAATTAAACTCGCAATAAAATAGAGAAATGCATTCTTGTGTAGAGGAAAATTTTCAAACTATTTTTCCTGGTTTCCTTTTTTCACAGTTTTCCAGTACGCGCCAAGCCATGACGTGGTGGAAGTTCCACAGACAGACTACACCTCCTGCCAGGCGACCACCCCGATCCAATCTTACACCGGCGGTGCCACCGTTGTCCCTCTCACATCCTCCGGCGATAGATACTTCATCTGCGGGACGCCGGGACACTGCAGCGGAGGAATGAAGCTCCAAGTTAACGTCCTCGCAACTTCCCCTGCCCCTGCTGCCGCCACGCCAGAGGAATCCCCTGCATCCTCTCCGCCGGCGTCGGAGGACTCCCCTCTCCTCCCCCCTGCTTCTTCCTCCCCGTCTGATCTCCCGTTCCCCACCGCCGATTCGCCGGCGGAATCTCCAGAAATGTCGCCTCTGGGATCTTCGATCCCGGTCTTCGGAAGCTCCCCTGCATATTCCCCTGCATCGGTCTCTTTCCCCACTGGGACCTCTGCTCTGACTCCGCCGGTTGCCACATCGTCGGCGGGCAGAAATGGGTTCTGGGTTGGTGGGGTTTCCGCCGGATTCTGCTCCCTGGCTATGATTGCAATGCTTCTGTAGGCTTGATTTTCATGCTTTTCTTTCCTCCCTGCGGGATGATTTATGTGCATTCTTTTGAGACCTGATGGCGTTTTGATTCCCTAAATTGATCGCTTTGATTTGTAGTGTTGATTGTGTTTGTTGAATCTATCCCAGTTTGTTACCCTTTCTTTTGGTTTTCGCATTCCTTTTACCTCCTTCCAATCATTGAGCAAGATGTCACACTTTGATGGAATCCTAGATGAAAAGCCAAAGCATAAGGGTCAAAGTTACTATGCTTTATGATCATGTGTTAGTAATGATTGTGAATTCCGACAAAAGTTATACGAAAATAGTTAGTGGTTTCATACAGTAAAATCACATTCCATTTGTTGTTTGGTAGGGTTAGGACTTAGGAACCTAGACAAAACAGTATGAGAAATCGCGGTTTAGACCGTATCGTATGATTTGGTCTGGACTATAACACCATGAATACAATTTGGTTTGGTCCATGGTCTGCCTGTTTAACTTGCGGACTGGTACGATTTGGTCTGGTCTAGATCGTGGTTAATCGGTATCTTCAGTATGATAGGGTTTTTAAAACATTGTGTTAGCACGAACTAACACTCAATGATATTGATCGTTGGATAATATGGATGGCAATTGTACCAACAGTTGAGACTTGAAATCCTCTGTTTTTCTTCGGTGCACGCGATCAAACTCTATGAGCTCGTTGTTGTTTAATTTGTTTGTATGTGAATGAAATTTCTTATTCAATTTGCACTAATAATTTTTCGAAATTTGGCCATCTTCCAAAAGAAAAACACCACTAGCTAAAGTAAATTTCTTGTCACACATGTTTGTAAAAATTTATTTCCCTCGAAGTTTGTTATTTACGTAAATATACTTAGGAAATTAGAGAGAAAATGCCGAAATGGTGTGTTTCTTATAGAAATTTCCAAGCTCAAATCTTAGTGCCAACGGATTAAGTGTAGGGGTGGGCAACGTGATGGGATTGCAGTCCCATTTGAAGATAAAATTATACTCCATGTCCCGTCTCATACGGATTAACGGGTACCTGCAGGTTACCAATAAATTAGGATAGTTTTTGTTATTTTGGCATTTTCTTCGATATTTCAATCTCCCCGCTGGCTGAATCTGATCCGAAGCAGCTGCAGCGCACAATTGGGGCATTCTATACCCAAACATGAGTAAGTATCACCTCTCTGAGAACAACACCTGCTTTGGGGAGATTGCTTCTTTTGCATATAAGAACAACTACCCTGAAATCAAATTAGGGGATTGATATGGTGATATTCTGTTATGTGGAGTCAATTTTTGCCCAGTGATGTAATAGAATGAAACAATACGTGTAATTAATATCTAATTAGTAATTATGAATGAGCGGGTAGTGCGGGCACCTGTAATCCCCAAAAGGGGTTAACGGGTAACCCGCGGGTAACCATTAGAGAATATCTTGATCCCATGTCCCATTCCGTAAAACAACTTATGGATATTTGAGTACTATAATTCTAAAAAAACGGAATGGGTATGAGTATACTCAAATACCCGTTTCCCGTTGCCCACCCCTAATTAAACTAAGAAACCATTGAAGAATAAATCGTAAGAGAATTGAGGTGAAATTGGCAATACAACAGATTGTGAGAGGGTGGGGGGAGTAAGAGGAAACCTTCCTTCAACTCTACTCAACGTTCGAGACTCCGTTCCGTCGTGGAGATTGACGTGGCAGCAGACATGCTGCCATGCTGGAACGAGAATGGCTGCACTTCCAATAAATTCGGATGGTAACAGAACTCTAAAACTGTGGTTAGGTACTTGATATCTTCAAAGCTAGATATTCGGTCCCTCACATTAAATTAAATGTCAACAGTCTTTTTGGTTATGGGTCCTAAGTAAGGGTGCAGTCGGCCGGTTTCGATTTAACAGAAATTCGATTTCTCGGTTATCGGTTAAACCAAGCCACCACCTCCCGCTGCCGACCACTGACCGTGAGGGACACTACGGTTAGCCGACCACCGGCCGGTCGTTTATTGGTTTTGGTTCGGTTAGCCGCATACCCGAAAACACTCCCTAATTTCCAAAAAAATAATTTAAAAAAAGCCAAAAATCCTCCCACTACTTATTCCTTATATCCTCCATCCTTCTCTCTCCTTTCTTTTTCCATTCAAACCATTCACCACCACCACCACTCCTTCCGTCTCTCTCCTTCCTCCTAAATTCTAATAAACTTACATAATATGAGTCGGCACTCAAGGAGCAGCCGAGCAGGAGGGCTTGCCGCCAGCGGAGGAGGGAGGAGCGACTTCTTCGCGAAGTCGTCGAACGGAGGCGGAGGGAGACGACGTTCGGGCGGCGCGATGGGTGGAGGCCTGGAGGAGCAGCACGTCGCGCGATTGGAGGCAGCCTGCGTGTCGCAACGGTTGGAGGCGGAGGGAGACGGCGAGGTGGCTGGAGGAGGGGGCAGCGAGGGTGGCCGGTGAACTGGTGAAGGGAGGCGACTGCGAGGGTGGCCGTGGGTCGTGGCTGCACGAGAAAGGGGTGGGATGGGGGGGGGGGGGGTGGCTGCCTGGCTGGAGAGTGGGGAATGGTATCTGGGATTAGGTTTTGGTGGGATGGGGTTCGTTTTGGGTGGGGTTGGAGCGGGGTCATTTTGGAAAGTGGAAGAGATTGGTTAGCCCGTTAACCGCCGGTTTCCGACTACGATTAATCGGCTAGCCGAACCTCTTCCCCTCTCCTCCGACGACCGACCGCCGACACTTGGTGACAGTTTTCGGTTAGCCGAAAACCGGTCGGTTCGGTCAGTCGAAAATCGATCAGTTCGATCAAAACCGTCTGATTAACTGCTAACCGAAAATCGTTCTGTCATCCCTAGTCCTAAGTAGTCAATCCTATATATACACCAATGTATATTGAAATTGATAAAAAAAAAAGTTTCAAATTTTAGGTGAGTCAAATATGACTGGCTATGCCCGCCACGCATATATAAGTAACATAAGATATCTTAAAAAAAATTAAAACGCTTTAGATTTCACCCCCTCCATGTCATCCTTCCATATATAGTCGCCAAAAAAACAGGTTGACTAAGTAGTTGTGCTTATAAATAAAGTGGATCTTCACATGTTAATCGTTAGGATAATACCTGAAACAATTGGTATATGCATTACTATCTCATTAAATGGTCTTTCTCAAAGAAGTTGTTTCTGTAGAACTATTCGAACTATGTAGTCAATATCAATGTGTAACGTAAGATGCAGACAGAAATATTGTCACTTCTTCTAGGTTTATGAACTATCCTTGTATAGTGAATATCATAATAATAGTATTAGCTAGTTTGCATCTTAAGTATTATCATTATGAAGTAATATATACTATATGACCTAACGGGTGCTCTTACAATATTTAGATGGTAGTCTCTATGTTGTTTAATATAGCTGATCAGTTTGGTCACATTAGTTTATAAACCATGTACAAACTCTTTGTTGTATTTTCTTCTTAGCGAAACTATTTATACCTAGATTGATTAGCATTCTGTTGACTCTGGGTGCTATGGAGGACTCTGAGATGATTTGGTTTTAGGCTTCCGGATGCTTTCCATAAATTACTCTGAGATAGATTATAAACTTTTATGTTATTTTGTGGTGCATATCAAAGTGACTTTTTAACAATATCATCTGTCGTTGCATTGTTTTATAATGAACATGTTTAATTTCAGATTTCTCATAATAACTATTTCATTTCAATTTTCACCCTAAAATGCTTTTTGTCCATTAAAATCGATTTTTTACTTATGAATTACGATCTCTCACACTTTGTTGATATGAGATTTGGGTAACGTATTACAATCTATAAACGTAGGGGGAAAACATATATTACATCAATTGCAGCCAAGAGCCGTTGTAATAATAGAGAATGATGTAGACGCATGGCTATTTTTGAGCATGCTGTAACATGTCGCGGGGGAAAGGTTTTTTGGCCCTTTGTTTTCACTGGTGGGTTACGTGTGTACACTGTAGTGGGCGTTGCGTTGGCCCATCCCACGGCCCATATTTCAGTTGCTATTTAAGTCTTCATAATACAATTGCTTTCCTGCAAACAATTCAACTTTACTACAAAGTACAGAGAAACGCAAACGAATCTTTTACACTAAACGCAGACATAATAATAATAATAATGCGGTTCCGGGTTGTTCATCTCTGCAGAAAGCTGCTACAACCAGAAAAGGAATAGTTGGAACTTGAATAAGGAAAAAAAGAGTGATTACGTTATCTTTTCAACATTGATGAAAATCGAGACTAATAGCAAAGAATTGAAAAGTAGTATAGTATGGTCTTTCAATCAAAAAAATTTCAAATTAGAGCTTAAATTGGTAGGCGAGTTAAATCACAAATTTTACATAATATATGTTATCATGGATTTTTATTGTATAACCTCTTACAATTTTGACTAATAATGCATTATTCAAGCAATCGAAGCGTACCGCGTTTCTAAGCCACAAAGACGATCATCATTATGAACACTTCATAACTCATACCTATTAACTTTAAAAATGAGAAAAAAAATTCATAACTAATTGATTCACGATATGTTTTCTTAACCAAATACCATTATATATGTCAAGAAAATAATTGAGAGATTATTACCCAAACAAGAGAACACAACTTGATAATGAACAACGAGATTGTTATACCGATTAGATCACTAAAGTGTGTACCAATTCTTATTCGGGTTTAGTTTGGACAACATTGGTTTTCATATACCGGAGAAGACTGAGAGCGAGTCATCGGAATCCAAAAATGTTTCTTAAGAAAATAATCCAACGAGAGACAAATGTCAACTTCCTTTTCATTCACCAATCTCTCCAATTTGGCCTTCACGTGCCTCCCTCTTCTCTTCTCACAGCCCAAAGCCCAGCCACTGCCAGACCGAAGCCCCAAGCTCTCCACTTCCCTCCTCTCGACGAGCTTCTCCTTTTCCCCAGACACCGCCATGAAAACGAGACGAAAACGACCCACATTCTTCCCTCAAACCTCCTCCCGTACCTAAATTCCCCAACCCCCACACTCTCAACGGATCCCCCAATTTTTGCCAGAATTCCCAAAAATCACAAGAAACAAGATGGCGCAGATGTGCTATGTGGGTAAAGCTACCAAGATCTTCATCTTCATTGTCGCCGTCGCGGTGGTCGCCGGCCTCATCCTGGCTTTCGGCCTCTTCCGCCGCGGCGCCTCCCACCAATCCCGCCGCCAATGCTCCCCTGAAGACGAATCCTGCTACTCTCCCCCTGCCCCCGCCGCCGTCTTCGCCAATCCCAATCCGGCTACTCCCTCATCCCCCGGTAGTAGTTCCAGCCCCATCTCTGCCCAGCCCAGCCCTCCTACCCCTGATTCCGGCAACCAGCCACCGCCATTCTCTCCTCCCTCCGGCCAATTGCAAACTCCAGTTCCTCCTCCTCCGCCGGAAGCAAGCGCAAACCCTCCTCCTTCCGAATCGTCTTCCTCTCCCCCACCGCCAGCGCAGGAGACTGCGTCTCCGCCGCCGCCTCTGCAGCCGCTGCCCATTTCTCCGCCGCCGCCTAATGCTCCGGCTATCACTGGAGCTCCGCCGCCATCTTCGTTGAATCCGCCGAGTGGGACGGTGTTAGTGGCTCCGGGTCCTGTGCATGCTTAATCGAATCCATTGATTCGCCATTGTTTTTCATTTCCCCCGATTTCTTCTTGTTCACTGGATGGTAAATTGAATTCCTTGGATTGGAATTTCAGATTTGTATAGCCAATTGAGATGTGGATTGAATGAGATCGTTGGTGCTGACTTACTCTATTGGGTTTCTTCCTTTCTCTTCACTCTGTCTGTGGTTCGGGTTGCAAATTAGAACTTTCACTCCTTCAAATTTTCGCCTTGAGTGGTTTTCGTCCGCGAAGTTTTGTGAGTTACACTTAGGTCCGTGGAATTGAAAATTTGGGGCTTCCGAGGTTGAATAATTTGGGAAGTTGAAACCGTGACGAAATCTTGTCTTACTATCTTTGACCTGATTAATTCATTGGCTGGAATTGATTATAAGAAAATTCATTGGCTGCCTGGAATCTTAAAAAGCCTACTACAGGGGATGTTTGAACGTGACTTATAAAATTTGTTTTTCAGTTAATTAATATATGAATAAAGAATTTAATTTTAAATCAACCAAATGAGAACTGGCTATGCAAGGTCTGATCATCATTTAATTAGGGTTATGTGGCAAACAAGTAATCTATACTTAAACAAGTTTTTTTTTTTTATGCGAAATCAAAAATTGCATTAAGCCCAGGCCACAGCAGAGGAAATCTTCGGCGCCTCTCAAACAGTTTACAACTCAAAAACAAAAAGTACTATCAACTCCTATCCACTATTAATACTATCTAATTCTAACTGGAGAGCAGAATCCTCACAAACTCGGTAAGCTACTTCCTCACGTATCAACTTCACCAGCATAGCAGGATCTTTGACCCCTCGTTCCCCATACAATCGAGAACACCGTTCACGCCATATATGACTCATAGCAGCACTCCACAGGGCTCGACAAACACGTATCTTAGCAGTCTTCTTCCTCCATTCCCTTGTACACCAAGTAACCATATCATCCCAGCTTCCTACTATCGGTGGAGCCAGTTTCTGCATACAGAGTCTCAAAACAGCACAAGAATAAGCACAATGCACAAATAAATGATCTTTGTTCTCAAACCCTCCTGGACACAATAAACAGCATCCAGAAACAGATTTCCCCCAGGCCAGGAGTTTATCCTGAGTCACCAGCCTCCCATGTATAGCAAGCCATAAAATCAACCCATGCTTAGGGATGATTTCTTTTGCCCAGACTAGTCTCCACCACTGCACTTCTGGTTTCTTCTCTCTGATATCATTCCAGACACGAGATAGTGAATATCTTTTCATTTTTTCCCCTTGCCAGAGAGTGGTACTGCCAGAACCAGTAATGAAAAGAACAGCTTTCTCCCTACACTTCAGAATCCTCTTCCAAATCCATGTACCTGCAGAAACCTGTGAGATATCCCATACACTCCTACCCTTCAGCCTATATCTGACTATCCATGCAACCCAGATTGATCCTCCCAGAGTGAGGATTTCCCATAAATGCCTCATTACACATGCCTTATTCCAAGCACCAAAGTTTTTGATTCCAAGGCCACCCTCTGTCTTTGGGATAGCCAACTTATCCCAAGCCATTACCGCCTTCTTACGGCTGCCATCCTCTGCAGAATCCCATAGAAATTCATTACACAACCTACCCACTTCCTTGATAACAAACTGAGGCAATAGGAAAATGTTAAGCCAGTATTGGAGAGTACTGGAAATGACTGAAGTAATAAGCTGTATTTTCCCCGCATAACTGAGCAGTTTAGATCTTCAACTTCTCAACCTTTGTGTTATCTTGTCTACCAAAACCTTGCAATCTTGCCTTGTTAGTTTACCTGTTATTAGTGGGACACCTAAATACCTCACAGGGAGTGTCCCCAGGGGGAATTCAGTAAACCCAGAAATAGCAAGCATTTCATCTTTTGGGATACCAGCACAGAAAAGTTGGCACTTGGCCGGGTTACATCTCAGTCCAGACAGCTTGTAGAAACTATCCATTAACCTTCTAATGTCTGCAACCCCTCTTATGGACCCATTAGTAAACATCATCAAATCATCCGCAAAGCATAAATGGGAAATCATAAGAGGTTTACACCTAGGGTGGTAAGGGATCTGATTATCAACCATAGCCTTCTTAGCCAAACAGTCCAACACTTCCATTGCAATTGTAAACAGGTAGGGGGATAAGGGATCTCCCTGCCTTAATCCCTTTCTAGCCTTTATATTACCACACAATCCTCCATTTATTGCAACTCTAATAGTAGGTGTAGTTACACAAGCAAAGATCAGTTTGATAAAACTCTCTGGGAACCCCATTGCTTTTAGTATACTAAACAGAAACTTCCAGTTAACAGAATCAAAAGCCTTCATGATGTCAATCTTCACCACACATCTAGGCGTAATATTCTTTCTATGATAATTTCTAACCAGTTCTGACACCAGTAGAATATTATCACTAATAGACGTCCCTTTGATAAAAGCAGATTGAGACCTACTGATCACACTAGGAAGAACTAGGGCAAGTCTGTTAGCTAACAATTTTGAAATCCCCTTATACAAGGTGTTACAACAAGCAATAGGTCGATAATCTTTCATCTTTTCAGAACTGGGTATTTTAGCAACCAAAGTAAAAATGGTGCTGTTCACAATAGATGGCATAAAACCAGTAGAAAAGAAAGAGAGAACTACCTCTTCAACTTCAGTGCCAATGAGAGACCAGTGAGTCCTATAGAACTCTACAGGGAAACCATCTGGGCCTGGGGCTTTATCCCTGGCCAATGAAAGGAAGGTTTGCTTTATCTCTGCCCTTGTAATACCTCTCAGCAACTCCCTCTGCTCATCCTCAGACAACCTATGTTGAATTAAGCTATGATAGTAAGAATCCTCCTTGATCTCCACATTTAGGTCCTCAGCCCCAATCAGATGCTCATAGAATTCCACTGCTATCTTACCAATACTCTGCACATCAGTGTGGACTTCACCTCTTTCATTTTGCATACGTGTAATCTGCTGCCTCTGAGCTTTGATTTTTACTGTTTTATGAAAATAAGCAGTATTCGAGTCCCCTTCCTTAATAGCCTGAGTTCTGGCTTTCTGTCTGTAAAACTGCTCTTCTGCCCTTCTTAACTCAAAATACTCCTTACACAACTGCTTTTCCCTCTCCACTGAATCTGCATTAAGGTTTCGAAGAACATCATTCTGAGCAGCCTCAAGCTCTACTGCTGCACTCCTTACTCGAGCCGAAATGTCTGAATACACAGTTCTGTTCTGTTGCTTCAGGGCTTGCTTAACACTATGAAGCTTACCATAGAAGACATACGAAGGGTACCCCTCCACATTCCTTTGCCAAGCCTGCTCAACTAACTGCATATAATCTGGATGGCCTTGCCAAAAAGTAAAATACTTAAACGGTTTTGGAAGAGTCTTCAGCCCAGGATTCGTGTCCAGTATCAGACCACAGTGATCTGAAATACCAGGCGGATTCGTGTAGGATGAGCTATCCCTAATCCTTTCCAACCAAGCTTCATTAACTAGTACCCTATTAATCCTTCTAGCTATAGGGTTAGCCTGCTGTTTATTCCACCATGTAAACCAATTTCCTGATACTCTGTGATCAACAAGTTCCATATCCTTAATCCATCCCCTGAAATCCTGCATACTTGGAGTGACCTCCTGCTCATTTGAAGTCTCATTAATCTCAGCAATTGCATTGAAGTCCCCCATTAATACCATAGGAATGTTTGCATTACTTAGAAGCAGTAACTCCTGATAGAGACTCTTCCTTTCCACTTCTTTATTAGGGCTGTAAACATAGATAGCTATAAATGGTTCTGCATCCTCTACTAAAATCTGGATATAATGCTCCCCCTCACTTAACTGAGTAACTTTCAGATCTGCTCTCCAGAATAACCAAACTCTACCTGATTTAGAACTATCATAATTATCAGTATGCTTCCAAACAGAAAAGACACTATCTATTATTTTCTTGCTATTTTCTTTAGTAACTCTGGTTTCCAATATCCCTACAATATCAATCCTTTTCAGTCTCAACTGCTCAAGAACAGCTGAGTGTTTGTCAGAGGAATTGAATCCTCTGACATTCCAACTTAGTAACCTCATTTACCTCGTTTCCTCCCCCTACCTCTCACCTTAGGAGGAGACGGAGGACAATTCAGAGTTGGGCGAGTAGTTGATGTAGCACGGTACAAACCTCCTGAATTTCTATCAGCATAGCCAAGACTCCCCTTGCTGGTAGAACCTGGACCAACCCATATCCGCTGCTTCTGCTTTCTTCTAACAACCAGGGTGAAACCATCCTTATCCACCAAACCACTCATGGAAGGTGGAGTTTGAGCACATTATGATATTATCTTTCCCTGCCCTGTGTTCTAATGTCTCAGCAACCCCCTCCTGTTCTGTACTTTGAGCTACTTCACCCTCAACCACAGCAGCCAATGTTGAACCTCTCCCTTCTTGCTCCAGCATAGAAGCCTGCTGAGAGGAGTCCTCACCTATAATCGGATTCTGCTTCACCCAGACTCGTTGCGGCTCTTCTTCCAGTTTAGCACAGCTATGCCCAAAACAACCACACTTCTCACATACCTTTGGCATATGACAGTACACCACATCAATGAAAATCTCTGGCAGACCATCAGGTGTGACACTTAACTTTGTAATCTTCTAAGCAGTAGCCTTAACCTCAACACAAATTTGAGCAAACCCAACCTTACGCCCCTGAGTTGTAGACTTATCCATACATAGCGGCTTTCCCAAAGAACTAGCCACTCTGCCTAACCCTTCCTTCGATGTTAATTCCGTTGGCAGATTAGAAAGCTTGATCCACAGTGGTAGTGCGGTGTTGTCGATGTGCAGAGGACTAATCCCAGGTTCCCACTTCCGGAGAAACAGGAGATTTTCTCTGTGATGCCAAGGCTCCGTTTCAAAAACCCATTGACAAATCTCGGCCGACGGGAATTGAAACAGCACCAGCTTACGACCCATCCAAGAAGCCTTGACCACTCCATCTTTGCCCCACAACCAGTTAGCCCAGTACCGAATCGACGATATTGAGGCCGGCCGATCAATGAACTGACCAACCAAACAGTTCTCCCAACGCTTTGCCCCTTCCTCAACAACCTCCCGTGGAATCCTCAGCGAACCATTCACATACTCCGGCTCGTAGTAGTCAAGACGATTATCCTCCGGGACTCCAAAAAGAGATGCCCACTGTCGACCGTCGCCGACGGCAGCCTCACCGCCAGCGACGGCCTCCATCGCGCAAATTAGGGTTCAGAAATCAGAGAAGAGAGAGAAGAGAGAGAAGAGAGAGAGAAGAGATACTTAAACAAGTTTAAGAAGTCGGGGTTTTTTTTTTAAAGTTTATACGAATTCCAGTAATGTTGTAACACAATGTTTGATTTGCAACGATCTATCTATCTATATCTATCTATCTATCTATATCTATCTATCTATACTAAATATTATGGCTATTCAAAAATAACTTCTTGCCACATAAGCACTTGGTGAATGTACAAGTTGCCAAGGTGGACAATTTTTTTACAAACAAAAAACTATTTATTGATCTATTTATGAAGCTATCTCTCTTCTTTTAATAATTCTACTCATTTTTTACTAAAATTAAAATAAGTTACTTTTTTAGGAAACATTTAAACAACCAAACACATACATAAGTAATCATCTTTTTTTTTTTCCAATTAAACAAACTATAAAGATGGAAACAGAGAGTGATAATGTACACAAGCGTTTGATAATCAATCGACTTTGAGAAATGATCGATATGACTATATGTTTTTTTGCTATCAAACACTCAATTCTTTCTAATGTACATACCTATCAAATAAAACAAGTATAAATTTTATAGAATATAAACTTGACAGAGCAATAATTGTATTTTTTTTAAAAACTTCTTATTTATTCCGATTAAATAAAAATATATTAATTATTAATGCAAACTTTTAATTTGTTTCTGTCCCATTTCCCATTTTGATTGTCTCACTAGAAATAAAATCCAACTTTGAAAATAAGAAATCAAGAAAGTATGTCAACCACCATTTCCCATTTTGATTGTCTCACTAGAAATAAAATCCAACTTCCTCCTTGATCTGAAGCTGGCAACTGGTCTCACTTTCTCAGCGATACGTTATTGTTTGCGGTTGACTGGTCGAGTTATACTCTTCTTCCATTCTTTTCTTAATTTCTTCCAAATTATAACTGCTGGATGGTAAATTTTCCCACTCTCGGTGAGTGAATGTATTTCTTCTTTGTTTTTCAAGGAGAAGGGTCGTCATATACTTTTATTTAAATATATAAAATATAATTAGAAGGGTTCATTGGTTGGACTTAGGGCATACCTCATTTGATTGAATAATTGATCGTTTTTCTTGAATGCCTATTGCAATTCGATTTCTTGAATGTTGAAATAGAAAGAAGAGTTGTGATGGTTGTTTATTATATTTTATGTTCATGATTGACATGCTACTAGCTAGCAATACAATGATGATTTGTTTAGTAATTAGTAGGTAGCAAAGAGGTTATAAGTAGAAGGGAACATAAGTGGGATTTTATAAAGGTCGCGAAGAAGAAAGAAAATGATAATGGTGGTTTCTCGGTTGTCTATTTCGATGTTTTTTTAATTTCTACATGTTTGCAGTGACATTTGTTTGTTTCATTAAGGTGAATTTTTCCGCATTGAATCCCTAACTAAAGCTTGATTTTGACATGATTGTTTTCTAACAAACTACTATTTGGATTGATGCATATATTTAGTTCACAAATGAGAAATCTGCATGATAAAATGAGTTGAGTTGTATTGAAGAATGCTCCTTTCATAATTTTTCTATGTTGTTATTAGGTAAAAATCACAATTCTTTTCTGCATGAGATATGTAGCTCTCTACAAAATATAAATTGTAATTAAGTATATGCAGTTTAATTTGCTGAAAATATTGCTTTAATAAGTTTGTGACAGCTGATAGCTTTGTTTGTGGTTGGTTTTCTAGAACATTTCAAGGTAATTAAACGAGTACGTGGAAGATTGATGGACGTGGATGCTAATGAGTTTCCTCATTATTCCAAAGTTGTATGTGTAAGTAATAATACACGATATTCATGGAATTTAGATCGGATACTCTCTATTATCGTATACCGACATATGAGAAGGGAGGGAAAATAAAAAGCTCTTCGCTTATTTTTTTATTAATTGAAACATATTTTCTTATTATAACGAATTAGAATATTATAACGAATTATAAAATAACCAAACAAAATACACCGCCCAACGGACAGGTAAAAAACTAATTGTAATATTGTATCCCATTCAATTGAATGAGCAATTGAATACTGTGCCTCAGCTACCCATAAAAAAATACTTTGGGTAAGTTAAAAACATTTAATAATATACACCTTCACATGTAGTGTGAGATAACATGAGGAAGGAACTAAATATATTCATATTGTTTTCGCACCAAAATTGTTTAGATACGAGCCCGATGATTTGTCGAAGGTAGGGGTGTACATGGGTCGGGTGGTTCGGGTTTAGTCATTTTAATCACCCGATCCATGCACTACGGTTTGGGAAATATCAAACTCAAACCCACCCAAAAAAATTTAAACCCTACTGCTTGTTTCTAATTGGGTTGGGTCGGGTTGGCGATATTTTTAAGTAAAAACCCAACCCAACATAAAATATATAATTATTCTACATCATAAAAATATTTTATGACTAATTAAAATTTCAAACGAATGAACCAAGGTGAAAGGTATCAAAATTCACAAATGTTGTTTAAATTTTAATAAAATGTGATGTACTTCAACATATGTCTTGTTTTTTTCACGATATTTGTTGAAATAGGCTAAAAATGTTTTAAACAAACGCATCTATAATATGTTATTCTATTAAAATTGTACACAAGAAAAAGGATTACACAAATTATAACTATATTCAATTTATGTCTAAACTTTAAGTCGAAGAATGCATTAGATTAGAGAGACCATGAGAGAAAAATATGGCAAAATATCTTAATTTTCTCATAAGTATATAACTATATACGACATAAATATTTTTTATATCCGAAATCATACTAATAGTTGGAACACGGGTTGGGTCGGGTTCTACGGGTTGTGTAATCCAAACCCAACCACAAGAGACGGGTTGAACAAAAGAAAACCATCACCCAACCCAAAACCTTCGTTTTAGCGATAAATACGGGTGAGTTGGATCGGATTGGACGGGTGGGTCGGTTTGCGAGTGTGTTTGTTCAACCCTAGTCGAAGGTTCTGGAGATTTGGAGTCACATGCCTACGTTACACCGTAATTATCCTATGGTTGCTCTCAAGAAGAAATGCAAGAAGGGCACATAGGTGTTTGGCACTCGGAGTACTCTCCAAAGCTTAGAGAGAACTGAAAGATAATAGTAATGGTAAAAGAGGGTACATGCTATATTTGGTTACAAGGTTTACTAAAAAATGTCAAGTTTAGTCATTATAAATATTTAATCTCTGACCAATTTCGTTAATAAAATTCGTTAACTGCTGACGTGGTTAACAAAATCGCCTAATCAACATAATTTAATCTAAACCGCGACCTGCCATGTCATCTTGTCCAGTCCAGTCCAGCCCAGCCCAGCCCAATTCAACCCATTGACCAAACCCGACCCAATAAGTGAACCACTTCAATTCCTAAAATGAACCAGATCTCAAATTAAATCCCTAGAATAGTAAAAGGTAAAATGTCATCTTCCTCCCACTTTCTTCTTCTTCCACTTCCTCGATACTCACCGGCGAAGAAGGAGAGATGGAGCCAGACCGCCGCCTCCGACCCCTACCACTGCCCGCCGCCCCTGTCTCTAGCCCTGTAGATCCTCTGATACTCTGCCTCTCCCACTATGCTTTTCGTCGCAACATTAAGCACCATCCTCACCTCTACTTTCTTCCTCCCACCACCATCACCATCAGAGCTGATTCTCCTCATTTTGCCGCGAACGGTGTCGACGATGAGGGTGGCCAACTCTGCTCTGCTCTCCAGAGCAATCCACGACTGTTATCGTGATAATCTCCTCCAGTAGATGTTCTCGAAGTGGAATAGGACATTCATCCCCGAAACCATATTCGAGACCGATCCAATGCCAAATGAGGAGTCTTCATCTTCGGAAATGGGGATTATGAATTTGGAACGGTGCGATTCCACCACTATCTGCCCCAGCAAAGGAGGATGAGAGGCCATTCGGGTCTGGTAGTGATTGGGGTTTCCTGCCGCCGCCTCTCTCTGGGACTGAGCTCAGCGTCATCTCCCTCACCTAGGCCTCGTCTACCTACATCCTCCCCTCATTAGCTTTGGGTAACCTACGAGGAAGACTTCCATCCCCAAATGGACATTGAACTTTTCCCAAATTCCGAAATCCACGCCCTCATCCATGCCAATGGCAGCGTTGCCGAGCAAGAGGTCAGATCCAATTTCGATGAACTGATTGTCACCGTCCCCCACTTCCACAGGAAGGGGGCGATTCACAGGGACATCAAGCCGACAACGTGTTCTTTAATTGTGGAATTTTGGGTCGGCGAAGGTTGTGGTTGGTGGGGCTGATAATTCGTGGGTGTTGCACATCAGTTTTGAAATTGGGAAAGAGGATACAATGAATTAGAAATTATCCTCCTCGTCGGAGACTTGACGAGAGAGGCCTGCGGGAAGATGAAAGCGCGACGGCGGCCGGAGAGGTCTAGTCAGTCGCTAGTTTTGAGAAGGGAGCACGACGTCGGCAACAAATCTGCTCTCGCTTCTTCCCTCTCCGATCCGACCAGGAAGACCAGGTGGAGCCCCCTCCATTCTTGCCCGATAAATGCACCAGAGCCCATCCCTCCCAGCAGTACGCTTCGTAACTCTCCCCTCTCTCTCCTTCATTCTTGAATAATGTTGCGGCGGCAGGGGAAGCAGCAGGCAGAGTTCGGCAGGTTTGTTAGACCAACTCCAATGCAATCCCCAAATTTGGGGATTGTCCCCATTTTTTACAATTTGGGGATCTCCATTTTATCTATTTTTATATTTTACATTTACTTAAAAATGTACTTATCGAAGCCTTAATATAATTCGTTAATGTTAATTTTTATATAGTTAGTCATCATTTTTAAATACAAAATTTTTGATAGATTTTTTTTAAAATCCGAGACCTAATTTTTTTGGCGAAAAATTATGGACATAATTTGGGTTTGCACACAACACTTGAAAATGATTGATCTAATTAAACCCCTAACTAATCTCCTAATTAAACTTCAATTAACCCCTAAAATCTTAAAAAGTAAAAGAAATGCCATGTGGCGGGCTTTGGGAGTCTCTATATTTGGGGGAACCCCCATTTCCACCCCCAAATTTGGGGATCCTTTTGCAGATCTCCCCCAAATATAGGGACTCCTCCATTTATAGAGACTCCATTGGAGCTAACTTTGCCCCAAATATAGAGACTCCTCCATTTATAGAGGCTCCATTGGAGTTAGCCTTACGGGTTGAGTCACGGTTGGGTTTGGGAAATGACGTGGTGGGTAAAAATGACTGGCTGGTCGGGTTTGGTAATGTGGTGGGTTAAAATTGGGTGATTTAGCACTTCTGTTAGTCACGTTAGCAAATGACTGACGCTGTTAACGAAGATTGACGAAAGGTAACGAAGAGTGACCAAACATGAGCTATTTTACTAATTTGAGTGACTAACATTGGAATTAAATATTATTAGTGACTAAATTTGATACTTTTTAGTAAACTCAATGACTAAACATGGAATTTACCATAAAGATATACGGAGAATTACTATTACATGATGATCATAGTAGTAGTTATAGTCACTTTGAGATTGGTAGATGCATTTAATGTAGCATCGGACATCCTAAGATGTCGGCCAATAACGAATAATGCATTTGACGGACATTAATTGTTGTGTTAGAGGTGTATGCTTTGTGCATAATGACCTAACTCCGTCGAGGTAGAAATACATATGCGAATGACATCCTAATTTTCATTAATTATAGACCGACTCGTGGTAATACCCATGATATTGCAGAGAAGGCAATTATACAAGTGTGGGTTCTGAATGGGCCAAAAGTGAAACTGTAAATCTTACTAGCAACAACATAAAATAGCATTCTAATCTAGCTTAATGAGAAGCATTCTAATCTTCTTAGGAATGGAAAAAAATTCCTATCAAGGTTTAGAAGCATTCTAATCTTCTTAGTGAGAAGATCGTGTTTGTAGTTATCTTTGTCACGGTTTTTTATAATACTTATTGTTGTGGAAGATCTAGCTTAAAACCAACCAGTTTGTAGCCTTTTTCCCCACACTAATTTCAAGCCTTCAGTGTACCTCTCAGCTCTAATAATCGAACATTTTCCTATGTTACAAGCAAATGTTCCCTTGCATCTCTTCAAGTGATCTTTGAGTAGATCCCCTGCAGGCTGCAGCCGCCTTCCCTATAGAAGGGTTAACTAATCCATCATATTTGACTTGTATCCATCCTTCTTTCAGTGGATCCCAACATACTTCAACCTCTATTTCATCCTTGCACCAGCTCCTAGGCTAATGATTTTCTATGTGTTGAGCTTAACTTGTTTCACCATTTGTAACAATGCCATGATTCTTGGACAGTTCCTATTTTCGATTAATTCTTTCCATCCAGGACTTTCTCATTTTTCCGTTCCTATAACATCCAATAGAAAGAATATCCACACCAATTTTTTTCATAAAGTTGGAAACCATCCATGTTTTGAAGTCTATATTACTCTTTTTTTTTTTGTAACTTTGTCTTTGAAGAAGTTTCACACTCCCTCGGTCCTCCTGCAGTCTCGCAAATGTGTTCGACTATCTTCACAGGTCTAGTGCTACGCTTGCAGCTCCCATTGGTAGTTAATTTCCGATTACTCTTTCCTTGTTCATCATAAGACGATCGTGAAGGATTATCAATAGGAAATGCTTTTATATGCTTGGTAATTTCCACTTTCAAAGCTCTTTTCAAATACTATCTTCCTCCTCCTCCTCCATTACATCGGGAGAAAGTGGGCACATGAATCTTAGTTTGAATTTACAATCTTTCTCCACTCCCTAGATCGTTATGTCCTCTCGCATACCAAGTTTAGGTGCTTCCATAGCTGCAATGGAAGACAAAATATCGTCATGTAGGAGGGTCTTGAGTCTATTCCATTTTCGTTCACTTTCCTTAGTGGCCCAATGAGCCAAATGAGGTTTTCCTGTCATCAAGAGGTAGTCTTCAAGTTTTGTTTCAAAGTTGAGCCAATGCTAGGTCCAAAAGCGCATTGTTTCCCCATCAAGAAAACTCCACATGATTCCTCTCTTCATGAGAGGCATGACATTAAGAATAGACTTCCATGATTAAAGTGATTATTGGTTCTCATGTTAGTAATTCTCTCATCCTTTAAGAATAGAAAACTATGACCAAATCCACCTTGAATCTTAGGTTTGCAAACCATCTCCCAACCAACCAAATGAACTATCCTCTTTCCTTAGAGTCCCACAAAATCTCTAATTCTCCTATCAAATTCATAACAAGCTGACATAGGTAGCATTGTAGTTTGCATGGCACATGTGAGTATGGCATTCAACACAACAATAGGTAGAGTGACTCTTTGATTCGGGCTCAATTGTACACTTTTTACCCCCGGTTTCCTTAGCCGTTTGAGGTATTTTTTTTGGGAGGTCTGATTTTACGCTGGGTTTTGTCTCGATTTTGTGCATTTCAGTCTATAGTAGGTGGAACCAGCCCCGGAGTCGAAAGTTGGACGAAAAGGCAAAAAATCAGGCCAAAGGATGGAGACAGTCGCAGATCACAGTGGAAGCCATTAGTTCACGGTCATGGTGACCGTGAACAGGAGCCGCAAGCCGTAAACATCAAGGAGTCCAGGGACATTTTTGCTTTCACTGGACTCAAGCCACTTCACGGTCGTAAGACCGTGAACCCAAGCCGCAGACCGTGACGTGGATTATTGAGACATCGCGCTTTGGCATGAGATCACTGTCCATGCCTTGAGTTCACGGCCGTGAGCTGGGACCTTGATGTGAGCTCGACCTGGGTATAAAAGGGGGGTTGAGCTGAAGGAGAAAGGGGAGAGACCTAGTGTGAGAAACTTCTTCTTCTTCTTCTTCTTCTTCTTCTTCTTCTTCTTCTTCTTCTTCTTCTTCTTCTTCTTCAGATTTCTAAAGTGAGAAAGTGACGAACAAAAGAAGAGAAGAAGCTAGGGTTTCATCTTAAAGAAAGGATTTGGGAATTCCTTCCCCAAAGGAGGATATCTTCAACACAAGGAGCAAGGCTAGCCTCTCCATGATGGTTTTCCTTCTTCTCTCTTGTGTTTTCCCTTCTCCTAGCATGGAGTAGTCCCTTATTTGAGTTATTTCACTTGGGTGTTTGCAAACTTTAGCTACAATTATTTGAATGTTTGTATGGATTGAATGATCTGTATGTGGATATATTTTAATGTGAATTTGGAGGTATTTTCATGAAAGATTGTGTTGTGTGTTTGCCTATCAATATATTTTCCATTCTAACCTAGGTAGAGAGAAAACCCCCTTTCTTTGAAAGAGGCTTGTAAAGCTGGGTTTTCTTAGGCAAATCTTGTCTCCTATGTAGGTTAATGTAGGGAAACCCTCTTTGTTCGTATTAGAACCTAGGGTTGGTTGTAATTTGGCCGTCCAAATTCTGATTCGAGGGTGAAGACTTGGCAACCCTTAGTCAATAGGTCAAGAGAGCTACTTTGGTGGCTTGAATCGAATTCACTTGACCTAGCGACCGAGAGAGTGGCGTTTGGCTACGTTTTGCACTTGCCAACGGTTTACAACCACCTTACCACACATATCCATTCGATCCATCAAGTCATAATTGCTAGCTAGGGGGAGCAACAACCGGGTGAAGCCTTCTCATTTAGTGTCAAATCCATTTACTTTTCCAAACGTTTTAGCTATAGATCGTTGTTTTCACCAAAAAACCCAATCGCTAGATAATGTTACAAACAATCGAAGTAGGGGTACATGAACCGGCCCGGGTTGGCATTTAAACATACTTGCCCTGTATTGCACCCAATTGAGGTTTATACTTGCCTTAATTGGGAGTTTTATTGTGATATTCGGAACAAGTCAAGTTTTTGGCGTCGTTACCAGGGAGCAAATGGTTCATTATTGTGAAAAAATTGTTTGGTGTTTGATGACTCGGTATTTGCACATGTTTTCCCCTTTGTTTCTTGATTGTTTGAGCTTGAATTATTGCGTCTTTGGCCTATTTTATGCTAGGTTGTGTTCCTTTGTCCCATTTCAGGTCCTAGCACATAAAGTGAAGCATAGGCGCAAGTTTCAAGTCAATCAGAGATCAATTGACGATTCGAGAGAAGAAACTCGGGCATGACCTGAAGAAGAATGGATTTCTACCTCACTTTATGGACAAAGAATCATGCAAGCTTGTTATGAAAAGAAAGAGGACGAGACTACGAGCGTCTGGGATCAAACGGCGACTGAATCGGAGGTCAAACGAGCTCAAACGAGATCAACGAAGCTTAGGAGTGCATGCTGGAAATTGTGCACGGCCAGAACCTCAATTTGCACGGCCGTGCAAGTAGGGGGTGCGAGTTTCAGCGGGTATAAAAGCTGTTTTGCGATTTTTGGAGAGGGAGAGCTGGGTTTTGGATCCCAAACACCCAAGGGACGAACCCTAGAGAGAGAGAGCGACTTGGAAACATTCTTGGAGCTATTTTGGAGGATTTCTTCGCCATTGGAGCTCGGGAATCAAGCTTGGAGATGGAGATTGAAGATCTAGATCAGATTTCTGCAGTCTCTCTCTTTTCTATGGAGTAACTTCCCTTCACTTAGGTTTTGAGGAACCCTAGTTCCATGTGTTAGGATCTTTCTTGTATGAAGTTTTGGATGCTATATTGTTTGATTATAATCGATTGAGGCATGATTTATTGAGTCAATTGAATCTTGATCAAATTCTCTTGATTTCTGCTTTAACCTATGATAGATAGAATATGATTAGGTTAAGAGAGCTTCCTTGATTGATAGTGGTGAATTGGTTGTGCGAGAGTCAATCAATTCACTGCTTTGTACTGGAATTCATTCCAGTAGTGGAGATCTGTGTGAATCGCCTTAGCAGTCTATCCCGGTGAAGGCTAG
Source organism: Linum tenue (assembly GCA_946122785.1). NCBI lineage: Eukaryota > Viridiplantae > Streptophyta > Magnoliopsida > Malpighiales > Linaceae > Linum > Linum tenue. The sequence goes on along the minus strand of CAMGYJ010000010.1, from coordinate 22,283,798 downwards.
TCACCTGCCGGGTATTCTGTCTGAGAGGGCTTGGTCAGCTTAAGAGATTCCAAGCTAATTTAGGATCTTCCGCAGTTTAATCAACAGTAGATCAACCAAAGGTAATTGCAACTTGGACCTAATTGAGGAGCTAGGGGGAATCATACCTAAGTGAGTTCCCAACTTGTAATTAGTAGAGTAGTTAGTAGAGTAGTTTAGTAAATCAATCCTTAATCTAGTTTGCTAGATAATGAACTGAAGCTGAGTAATAGTAACTCTAGAGACCCGTGGATTCGATATTTATTACTTGTGCCACTATACTGCAGTCCCTTTCATTGGTTACACTTGGCCATTGTTAGGTGTTGTGTTTTAGCGTGTCAGTGTTAATCTAACTTTTTCTCTTCGCTTTTGTGTTTCTGAATTTTGGTTGTGTTGGACGAGTTGTGGTTCTCTTGAGTGTTTGCAGGGAGGTGTATGACTCGGAGTAGTCCGACATCTTTGACGCCACTAGACGAGAATCTCAGCCGCACTCCCCGACTCTTGGCTCGTGAGAGGGAACTGGCAGAGGCAAGAAGGAGGATAGAAGAGGAAGTTGTAGTTGAGGAAGAGTTTGATTCCAAAGATGAAGGAAGTAAAGCTGATATATCGGCTAATCAACCCGCTCCAGGTGGAGCGGCCGCGGAGGAGCAACCAAGGACCATGGGCTACTATATGGCCCCACAGGCAGCGAATATTCAACCCGCCATTCGACATCTTCCTGTGGCCACCAACAATGTTGAGATCGAGCCTGCCATTGTCACCATGATCCAAACAATGCCATGTTTCATGGGCTTAGCAATGAGTCTCCAAAGGAGCATGTTCAGAAGTTCATCGAACTTGTGGGGAGTTTGAAGATCAATGGTGTTCCCGAGTATGGTTTGAAGTTGAGGCTATTCCCCTACTCTCTTGCGGGGAATGCGTCTCGGTGGCTCAACAATGGATTGACTCTCTCGATCACCTCGTGGGATGACATGCTCAACAAGTTTATGACTCGGTATTGTCCACCTTCAAAGTCGGCGGAGTGGCGCAAGAAGATCACCCACTTTGATCAAAAGGAAGATTAGACATTGAGGGATGCTTGGGAAAGGTACTCTGACTTCTTCCTCCAATGCTGACATCATGGATTCGAGGAGAAATTCCGAATTGAGACCTTCTATGGAGGTCTCCACTAAGACGACAAGATCCTCATTGACTCCTTATGTCAAGGAAAATTGATGAACATGACTCCACCCCAAGTGATCGAGTTGCTTGAAGACATGGCAAGTAAAGGGTATGATTGGGGGTTTCACGAGAAGTGGAAAGAGGAGCACCGCAAAAGGAGTGCAAAGTGTAGGAGCGAGTCCCCCACTTGAAGCCAAGATTGATCGGTTGATTGATGCACTCCTATAGGACAAGAAGCATGGGAAGAGGCCGGTAATGGCGTGTGATTGGTGTTCAAGTACCAACCACGAGATTTCAGACTGTCAAATGATGAAGGAATCAAGCACCCTCTAGGAGCAAGTGAGTTTCATCACCAATGCTAGAGGGAACAACTCTTATAGCAACACTTACAACCCGGGGTGGCGAAATCATCCCAATTTCTCTTGGTCTTCTCCTACCAACCCAAGACCCCCTGATTTCCAAGGACCGAAGGGAAATTATCAACCAATGCCTACTTTCATTCAACAAAGGCTGCAATTCCAAGGCTCTAACTTCCAACAACCATTTCAAGCTCAAGGTGGTCAAAGGTTCCAACAACCCAATAAGTTTGCAAAACTTGAAGACCTTGTGACCACCTTCGTTAGCACGAGTACTCAAAAGTTTGAGAAGATTGAGCAATTTATGGATGTGGCAACAACAAAGTTTACTTCGGTTGAGGGGGATTAAGGAGCCAAATCCTCCTCCAAACGACCATGTAGTTCTTTTTTAAGATTTACATTATTCAATATTTGAAAATTTTAAAAATCAATACAAATAATAAAATCCTATACTGAATTTTGTTTAACCTACTGAATTTTTTTAGTTAGTGCTAAAATAGAAAATATTAAGCGCAATGTACAAAATCAATCCAATCAAATTGCAAATACAGTTAATACTTAATTGTTTTTCATCCTATACAACCCAACCCGTTCTTCTGATAAATGATTTCTTGATCTAATCATCTAATAAGTGAATGACTTAGAAGTTTCTTTTTTTTGGCAAAATACACTTGTATAGCCATAACTTTTATATTTGTGTTAATTATAGCCATAACTATGCGAAAACACAAAATAGCCAATTCCGTCCATTTTTTTAACAGCGTCAGTTGACAATATGACTCGACTAATGGAAGAAGCTGAGTTGGTGATTGATTTACCGCACTAACTGACATGGATTATAAAGAAAAAAATAAACAAAACCAGAAAGCGACTAGACCCTTTGTTTCTTCCCTTCCCCGACGCTACTCTTCCCGAAAGCGCGATCTCCCATCTTCCCCTTCTTCTATGAATCTCCCCATCAATCTCTCCTTTTTCATACTCTTAGCCTCCGTCTTAGCTCTCTCCTCCGCTTGGTTTCCACCGCCGAAGATGCATCTCTAGCTTACGGAAAGGCGACGTTCAAGCTCCTCCATTCCTCGAACGATGGCAAGAAGCCTGCAGAATGCAGAGAGCTCTCCAGCAGCTCGAATCTCTCTCTTCCAAGGTCAATTCCAACAGCTCTACCACCATCACCACTCCTAATCCAGCAACAACATTGACGAAGACAGCTCGATCCGGAGCTAAAGGCGATGATGGAGAAGTGCGGTGGAGGGGATGACTCTTCTTCCGCCAATGCCAAAATGAGGCAGCAAATGTTGATCCGATTTCCCCTCATTTCGCCGGCCGATCGATGGTGTCCTAATCAGCGTAACGCTAACAGAACTAAAAGTGTTCCTGACACCGTTAAAGTTTCTAAAGAAAATGGGAAATACAGTTAAAGTTTCTAACGGAAATGATTAGATTTGTCACACTACCATCCTATTTTTGGATTATTTTGTGTTTTCCGATAGTTATAGTTATATGCCTATACAAATGTATTTGGTCTTTTTTAAGTGAAAGGCTTAGAAGTTTGGATGTCAATGAATTATCCGGAGTCCGGACTTGACTCAACGGGCTCAAAGTCCAGACCTCTGAAGAAGGTCCGCAGAGGAGAAGAGGGGATATGAAGAAGTCCAAGCCCAATAACACCAAAAACTGCTATTTTCAGAATTTACATAACCACCGAGGAAAAACACCCGCCACTTCTTATCATCACAACAAGACAACAAAGTACGTACCTTCTTCGCCCATCTACTCTCATCTCTTCTTCAACCTCTTCATGACCAAGAGAACCCAAATCATGCTCACCATCAGAAAAATTCACTCCCTCCATAATCACAACTTCTTTCATGAAGGAAGCCCAGATTTCATCAGCCCAATCAAAACGTTTCCAGTCCACCGTGTCCCCTGTTCCTGCTGTATGAACAGAGCCAGAGCCACTCTGTTTTTCGTTCCATCCCGGAAGACAGGATGCTGAGCAGCCATTGTAGCAGTAATCAGCAGCAACAGAGGCATGTTCTATGGGATATCCCATTGCCACGGAATCAAATTTATAGCGGCTGTCAGTCGATGGAAAATGGATCTAACAAGAAAAGGCTGACAAGGGGAAATCTCCAACGCCTTGGGACTGGGATGAACAGTAGTGCTGCTAAAACAGATGGAGTGAATCATGTCGCGGCAGCAAGCAGGACATCTACCACACAATCAGAGGTAATGTTTAGCAATTGCACTTATGGGATAGTAACTAATTAGAACTAATTCATTGTCGCATTTCCCAAATGGAGAGTAGAAAGGAAAACATTGTTGCTGGATTATCATTATTCATTATCAATTGTTGGAAGAAGTAAATCCAAAGGTCCAATCCAAACAGATCAGGATCTGGACAGGCCGGGTCATACCGATACTATAGTGCGTTATGACGAAACGAGTCATCGTTGGCACCTTTAGGTCTAAGAATGACAACTCCAGCTTAGAATGTTGGGTTTACTTTATCTCGTTGGTACCGCCAAACTAGAAGCCCTTTGGCGAACCGAAGTAAGTTCAACTTAGTTCATTAATTTAGAGTGGCATGGAGCAGCCGAGCAGGGGAACTTTGAAGATTAACATTTGATCCCACTCACCAGAATCATTAAATCCCAATTCATATTACTGCCACTCTTTCCCACTCACCAGAATCAAACTGCAGGCTACTACCCATGATGACAAGCTGATACAACATTATGTTCCAACTTTTGTCATGCTCCCGGTAAGTACTTGCTCACTACTTAAATCTTGATTAGCCTCTGTGCACCCAATTCTTCGGCTACAAAATATTAGCTTTCTGGATCGTTTACGATTTGGCTGTTAACAATTGTCCTTTCTTTTGGGGGTCAGCTGGGAGTAGTTACAGCTGAGAATGTGATTGTGGACAAGGCCAAGCTGGAGAAGCAACTCAAGGAGCTCAAGGCGGCGGAAATTGACGGCGTGATGGTGGATGTCTGGTGGGGGATCATTGAAGCCAGAGGGCCTAAACAATATGACTGGAGTGGCTACAGGGAGCTCTTCCTGCTGCTCAAGAAATTGGACCTGAAAATCCAAGCTATAATGTCGTTTCATCAATGTGGTGGCAACATTGGAGACAATGTCTTCATCTCTCTCCCTCAATGGGTGCTCAAAGTTGGAGAGACAGACCCAGATATCTTCTACACCAATAGGGCTGGCGCCAGAAACAAGGAGTACCTCTCCCTCGGTGTGGATCACCTGCCTCTTTTCGGTGGCCGGACTCCGGTCCAGGTGAGACCTTGGCCACAAACTAACAAAACTGTGATGAACAGCTTTGGGTTTTAACGACTTTAGACACCTTATTATCATGAACAAGATAACCCCATTTGAGAAGGTACTTTACTACATGCAGATGTATGGGGATTTCATGAAGAGCTTCAGGGAAAGCATGGCGGATTTCTTCGAATCAGGGCTGATCATCGACATTGAAGTTGGGCTTGGACCTGCTGGGGAACTCAGATACGCTTCTTACCCTGAAACCCAAGGATGGGCTTTCCCTGGAATTGGAGAATTTCAGGTGTTATAACAACATTGATGTGCATCACATAACATAACAGAACAGTTCATTCTTTTCATGAAGCTGTGATGAGAAAGAGGAATGATCCAGAATTTTCTTTCACCTGTAGTGCTATGACAAGTACCTGGCAGCTGATTTCAAAGAGGCAGCAGCGAAAGCAGGACATCCTGAGTGGGAATTGCCTGATGATGCAGGGGAATACAACAGTAGACCTGACCAAACAGCCTTCTTCAGATCAAACAATGGCACTTACCTCACTGAAAAGGGCAAGTTTTTCCTGACCTGGTATTCCACCAAGTTGCTGCTCCATGGCGACGAAATCATTGATGAAGCTAACAAGGCTTTCCTGGGTTGTAAACTCAAATTGGCAGCCAAGGTAACACATCATATGCACAGACAAAATCGACAACGTTCCCCTGATGATGCAGGGGAAACATGAACATGTAATACCAGAATCCATGTTGTAACTGCAGGTTTCAGGAATCCACTGGTGGTACAACCATCCAAGCCATGCTGCGGAGCTGACAGCAGGCTACTACAACTTGCCCGATCGAGACGGGTATCGTCCCGTCGCCAGGATGCTGTCCAGGCACAATGCCATTCTGAACTTCACTTGCCTGGAAATGAGGAACTCCGAGCAGCCTGCTTACGCCAAAAGTGCCCCCCAGGAGCTGGTTCAGATGGTAACAATAGTAAAATTCGTCACACTGCAAGTCTGATTTTTCAACAGACATGGAATCAAGCTCTTGTCTTAACAACTCCTGAATACACCAATGATAATAAGTCAGGTTTTGAGCGACGGATGGAAGGAAGGGATCGAGGTGGCAGGAGAGAATGCCCTGGCCAGGTACTATGCTGATGGCTACAATCAGATCCTTCTCAATGCCAGGCCTAATGGCGTGAGACCGGCCATGGAAAGAGAGAAGAAGCTGAGGATGTATGGAGTCACAATCCTTCGGTTGACGGATGATCTGATGCGGCCCAACAACTTGGATCTGTTCAAGAAGTTCATTAGGAAAATGCATGCTGATCAGGTAGCTAAGCTACCTATTATTTACCACTTAAGATTGCATCATCTTATTCATGGTACAGAAATGCTCCAAAACTACTAATATAGTATTGGATGAAGCTTCTGTGAAGAGTTGTGATGCTAAGGTTTAATTTTGTTCATCAGCATTACTGTCCAGAACTGAGCAAGTATGGGCATGCAATTGAGAGACTGGAACGGTCAAAGCCAAAGTTGAGGACAGAAGAGCTGTTGGAGGCAACAAAGCCATCGGAGGCATTCCCTTGGGATGGTGAAACCGATATGCCTGTGGAGCCTGCAAGTGTATTTGCAAGATTACTGAAGACAATTCTCTCCATATTTTCTGACTGACAGTGGGCAGCGGGAGAGACTGATAATTATCCCTTTCCGAAGAACAGAAGAAAGAATGGAATAGAGGGGGAAAAGTATGAAAGATGGTTGAAGAAGATTACGACAGTCCAATGAACAGTCTGTTTGGGATCTGTCTCCCCTGGACTTCCAAACCTATGGGAGATCGAAACCTAATCACGTTTATACTTCATACTAGTTTGAAAAGGGTTTATTGAATCTCTTTTTTTACTTTCTGAGATAATATGCATACATTTATAGCATTAAATTATCTTTTCTGCCCGGGTGATAGTCGAGTCGGTTAGCAATTACCCGCCAACCAAAGAATCATTATCGTTAGCCGACAGTTAAATTAACAGTCAAAATTTAACAGTTAATCGTTAATTGTTAACCATCTCCTACCCGCCGAAAAAAGAGGATATTGGTAAGTCTGTGGACTTGGCCAACGACAAGGGCCATAATTTTATTTTTGGAGAATCTATAATAGTAAAGTGATAGCTAGAAGAAATCCTAGTGACTCACTCCCTTCTTATCCAACAATGTATTCTATGTTCATTCTTCTATTTTAATTTTATGTAGACAAATTGGTTATCTCCACTACTTAGCCCCAAGTTGGGTTGACCATCAATATTAACAGTCAAACATTCAGCCAAAAATTGTTGATATGGCTGATGCATGGTCACCAAATTTTTTTTTATTTTTAATTAATTAATTCAACCAAAGATTAAAAAAACTAAAAAATTGATTTAATTTAATCCCCTCAATCCAGAGAATTCGGGAAAAAATCTAAAACTACCACTGTTTTAACATTTTTTTACAAAAATACCACCCTCACCAAATAATTTCCAAAAATACCATCGTTTATATAAAACCGCGCCTCTGATGAGCGGTTTTCAATGAAACCGCGCCTCTAGGCTGCGTTTTCCCTTCTAACCGCTCCTTGGACGCGCGTTTTTATTTTCCAGAGAAAACCGCTTCTGGGACGCGCGGTTATAGGCTAACCCTACCACAAAACGCTTTAAGAGGGAGCGTTTAAATGTCGGCATTACAAACCGCCTGATAAAGGGGCGGTTTACAATGTCAGGACACAAACCGCTCCCCCGAGGCGCGGTTTGTGCCTGGTCACCCGACACCCGACATGTCGGACATGTCGGCATGCAGGGGTAGGGCTGCATGGCAGACATAAAACCGCTCCCCCCCCAAGCGGTTTTGCTGCAAAATTTGCCTATAAAAGGCTGTTTCGGAGAACTCAATTCTTCACACTTCCTTCCTCAAATTTCAGCTTTTCACCTTTAAATTATTTAGTTTTTGCGATTAACGTTAATTCGTAAGTTTGTTTCGTAATTACTTTTCATTGTCTTTGTGATTTTATGTTAGTAACTTAATTACTTTTGATTGTCCTTTGTGATGTTATGTTAGTAACTTAATTACTTTTCATTGTCATTTGTGATTTTATGTTAGTAATTTGAATTACTTTTCATTGTCCTTTGTGATGTTATGTTAGTAACTTGTGTTACTTTTCATTGTCATTTGTGATTTTATGTTAGTAATTTGAATTACTTTTCATTTTTCTTTGTGTTGTTATGTTAGTAACTTGTGTTACTTTTCATTGCAGATGGCATTCCAAAGGTTCACGGGTTGCGGTGGAATGGTTACACGGAAGAGACCGAAAAGGGTGTAAGTTACGTCGGTGGCAATTTTCATAAAATGAAGGTCCGTACGAGACCGATGCTTGAAGAGCTCCACCAAATGTGCACTCAGATTACCTGCATGGATGGCACTAGAAGAGTTGATCGAATGGTGTATCGATCTACAAACAGACATGACGGGTCGCTGTGGTATGAGGAATTCCTCCTTAACACTCAGGAGGACGTTGATGCCATGGTCCAATTTTTGACCACCAATATAATTAAGCAAGCGGAGATGTTCGTTTACACCGAGGCCGTCGAAGGCAGTGTAGGTCATTCTGGAGATGGCCAAACATCTAGTATCCACGGTGGGAGTATATTATACGAAGATCATCCCCACCAGGATTTCCAAGACTCGAGTTGGAGTCAGGAGTATCATCATGGAACTGGAGGAAGTCATCAATCCTTCCCTTCATATGAAGAAGAAGCTCAACAGGCGGATTACAACCAACAAGCAGGCTACCAGTACCCACCCGAGTACAACTTCTATCAAAGCGGTGTTAGTTACCACAACTACCATTACGGAGCTAGTGAAGGTCAAGGTGCCTTTCATGCTGATAATCAGATGGAAGAAGAGGTCAATCCAAGTCCAGTTAGTGACCCTGAGGTTGAAGAAGAGGAAGGCGAAGTTAGTGCAGACAGCTACGATCCGCTGGAAGGTGCTGATGATTCCGGTCCAGATTCAGACGCAGATGGTGATGAGGTACCTCACGACCGTGTACCTATTCCATACTACAATCACATTCAAAGTGAAGATTGGTATGTTGATGCCGACATGGACCCGCCAGATGTGCCATTATGGGGTCCACTAACTGGCTTTACGAAGGGCCAACAATTTGCAACGAAGAATGAGGTTCGACACGCTATTTCCACTGAAGCAATGACTCGGAGTTTTGAATGGCAGACAACCCATTCCGACACAAAGAGGCTGATGGTTCGATGCAGAAACTACAATGAGGGATGCACAGCTAGGTCCGGGCCATCAAGAGCAAGAGAGTCGGTCATTGGGTCATATCCCGTGCGGTGAACACACACACATGTGTGTCATCAATAACATCCCAAGGCCATCGACAGTTGAAATCAAGGGTGGTTGCCGCGGCTATCAAACATCTAATTGAGGAGCAGCCCGACCTGAAGGTGAAAACCATCATCGCCCACATTTCTAGTCGTTATGGTTATATCATTAACTATTAGAAAGCGTGGCATGGGAAACAGAAAGCAATGGCTGCCGTGTTTGGTGACTGGGAAGAATCATATGCATTCCTTCCCAAACTGATTTTGGCGTTGGAGGTGTCTAACCCTGGAACCATTTTCTCGCCTCGCTACCAAGATGAATAAATTCAATCGCCGGTGGCTGGTAACAATCGCCAATTCAAGCGTCTTTTCTGGGCCTTCAAGCCGTGTATTGATGGTTTTCCATACTGTGTTCCTGTGATTCAAGTTGATGGAACATTCCTTACCGGCAAGTACAAGGGTACTCTACTGATTGCCAGCGGAGCAGATGCAAATAGATTAGTATATCCATTAGCCTTTGCCATTGTGGAGGGAGAGAATACCGATAGCTATGGATGGTTCTTCAGACAAATTCAGCTCCATGTCACCAGATGGACGAACCTGACTATCATCTCAGATCGCCACGCCGGTAGAAGATGTGCTATTTTAGGCTTGGATCCAGCCTGGAACTGGTCACAGAGATGGTGCATCCGGCATTTCAAGAGCAACTGGAACCATCATTTCAAGCGAAAGAAGCTTGCTGACAGTCTATGGTGGATTGGTAAGCGTTCTAATTAATTGTCTATCTGTAAATTTTTAAAACTGTATAAAAGTATTGAGTGTATGGTTACAATACAACACTTATTTAGACTCTTTATAAAGAAATGCATGTCTAAGGAAATGGGGACTTAAGCGATCATCATGATCCCCCCATGACCTGGGAAAATTGGGTTCTAAGCGATCCTCGGATCCCCCCTTTTTCTGTCAAAAAGACTGTGTTTCTAAGGAGATGTATACCTCTCCTAAGAGTCTTACGAGTGTACTTGTATTGGCAATAAGGTCGATCTTGCTTATCTTACATTTTTTTTTAATATTCATCAGCTGTCGCGTACCAAGAGAAGAAATTTAAAGAGAAGATGCAGAATATCCGTCAAATATGTCCTGAAGGTGCGCAGTGGCTTGATCAACATGACCTTGAAATGTGAACTTTTCATAAGGACGGAGGTCACAGATGGGGTATTGCCACAACAAACTCAAGAGAGAGTATCAACAACGTCTACAGGGAATGTCGTGCACTCCCCATCTCTGCAATTGTTGAGATGACATTCTGGAAAACAAACAGATGGTTCGTCAACCGTCTCCACTGGTGTGAGAAGAGGGAGGCACATGGTAAGGTACACTCCAATTATGTATTGAAAATAATGGAAAAAGATAATCGGAAGAGCTCTCGTCACACAGTCATTGTGATGAACCGACATGCTGGCGAGTATTCGGTCGAGACTGGGCACTGGGAGGATGGGAGACGTGGTGGTCATCGCCATGAAGTCACCGTAAACTTTAGGACTAAAAAGGGGGAGTGCTCTTGTCAGAAGTATCAGGGTAGAGGGATATCATGTTCTCATGCAATGGCTGCAATAAAGCATAGGAGCAAATACCCTCGTCATTTCGTTAGTCCGTTCTTCAACATTGACTCACAAAAGAGCAGTTATCGTACTAGTTTCCGTGCATTGCCGGATGAAGCTTACTGGCCAGTTTATGAGGGTATGGTCATCATTCCACCAATCGGTCTTAGGCGGGAAACAGGGCGCCCGCGGAGAAAAAGGATTCCAAATGAAATGGATCAAAGTGGAAGACCACCGCGAGGGCCAAGGCGGTGTTCCATATGCAAAGTACCCGGTCATGATAAACGAAAATGTCCCGGACCAATTGGTCCTCAAAATGCAGGGCCCGATGTGGTGAACCCGGATAATGGCGCTTAGATTGATTTCATGCGTGTGTTCCATCTTTGTGTATTAATTTCAATGGTTACTCTACTTGTATGTTGTGTGCTTAAATGACATTGGAGATTTGCACAATTAACAAACTTTGGTGCAATTTTTCCATCTTTTTGAATAAAACACATCACGAACACAAACACACTACATTGTTCAACTTAAGTTAACTTGTACCATAACTTTACCTAAAAACACCATTATTCAACTTAATTTAAACAAAACATAACTTGAAATAAAACCACCATTGTTCAACTTAATTTAAACAAACCATAACTTGAAATAAAAACACTCATGCATTGTTTCGACGGTTTTCCCTCTGCTTCCTTGTGCGATGGGCGACTGGTCCACCGGGTGTAGATGATGGTGGAACGGGTGGCAGATTCCTATTCGCCGTAGAAGGGCGATCCTCCGTGTTATGCCGCCTCGGTTCCGTGATAGGTGGCCCCTCCGTCTGCGGTCGAGGGCTATCCATGCTCATACGGTGGGGAGTGGATTGCCATTGTTGTTGTTGCCATTGTTGTTGTGGTCGCTGCAAAGGTGAGAAGTCTTGGTGGGGACTTGAGTATGAACCCTCGGCCCAAGTATTTGAAGATGTGCCGTCATGAAATGTACTTGGCCGTTGTTCATACTGGAAACTGGGCCGGAGATTGTACTGGAAACTTGACCGCGGATCATACTGGCTTCCGGGCGTGGGATCGTACTGAGTACTCCCCCCTTCACCGCTGCACACCTCCAAAGGAGTAGGCGCCTTCCACGCCTCAATCGGTTTGATCTCCGGCACGTGAGGTCGATCCCTCATAGATTTGTTTTGCCTTCTATGGACCGGCGGAGGCACCGGGTCAACATCAAGCGTCACCGGCGGCGGTCTCACTGGGGGAACTGGAGGGTATCGCCTATGGTCACGTCCGCGCGCTCGCATACAGCCAATGAGATTGTTCGCTATCCTTCGAATCATCCCCACCTCTCGACCCGCCGCCGAATGATCTGCGGTCCGCGCGAGGTCGTGGATTCGCTCGATGCCATCAACCTAAATCGAACAAAATAACAAAGTTAGCCATTTAAAAAATAATGCACCGCATGACTAAAAAAAAAAGTTTCTTACCGAAGCTCCGTCCGCCGCTCCTTCGGGGGTCATGTAACGAACAGATTGTCTTCGGTAGGTTTCCAGGTATGGGTCATGGTAGCCCATCCGCCCCACATGAGATGCCGTCACAATATCCTGATCTTGCCTAACATTCCACAACCGGATCAACGGCTTATACTCCTCCGGCCAATTAGTAGGTCCTTGTCGACCATCTTTCCCGTGGTACCCCTTCTGACTCTCCGGGACATCCAATGGTATGCATTGCTCACGTCCAAATTGTCGTAGACATCGATCCGGCAAGTGCCACTCCACTATGTGGTGGCAGATTAGTGGAACTCGAGTGCACCATTGACCGGGATGTAACGGGAACTTGTGGACGTGATGCGCAACAATCCGTTCTGGATACGGATCGAACTTAAGCTACGAAGGTTTAAATAATAAAACCATTAATCAACATAATAATATAAGTTAAAAAAGTAGGGTTTTAATAGCGTATTATGATGCTCACCTCTGCTTCCCATAGGTGATCAAGCCTCCTACGATACTCCTCTAGCTTATGCGCTCCTAGGTTGTCGCATGTTGTTTCACCAAGCCACCTATTAATATGGAAAAGTACACAATGTTAGTACCTTCAAAAAATTTCGTTACAAAAAACTAAATTAGTAAAAAAAATGTGAGAACTATGAGTGGGATAGAAGATATTTACCTACAACCATAAGCTTCATGTCGTAGGGGATGGTCGGGTCCCCATTCCTTGTCGGGGTCTACCTTCGGCGCAATCCATGGCAAATGCTCCCAAGCCCAAAATTGGAAGATGAACATTGCCCCATCAATCTCCTTCACCGCTCTCGCACTAGCATTACATAGGGATCGGTAGATGTGGGCTAGGCAAGCAGATGCCCAGCTCAAGTTTCCCATATCATCCCAACTACCAAGTATGATCTTCAACCATGAATTGCTGATTAGGTTGTTGGATTTCTTGGGGAAGAAAACTCCTCCGATCATGCCGAGGATGTAGATACGTGCATAAATTTCTTTATCGCGCTCCGAACTTTCCTCCGTGAGGGGAATGCCTCCGAACTCCGGGTTGTGCTTACGCCTAATCTCCGCTGTCAACCACGTGATGGATACTTGACCCTTGGACAATGGTGGATTACCATCCGCATCGTGATCTCCCTTTTCTGGCGGACACAACCTGGTGACCGTCCATATAAAATGTTGCCAACCACTCATATTGGCAACAACTTTAGGTGGTGCCGTAGAGTCCACACAAACAACATCACCATCAATGGGGAGATCGGTTAGGATGGCGATGTCCTTAAGTGTGATGGTGCACTCGCCTTCACGAAAATTGAAGCAGTGTGTCTCCTTTCGCCATCTCTCTACCATCGCCGTGATGAGTTGGCGGTCGATCTTAATTCCATTGAAATGCCTAATCGAATCCAATCTTGCCATTTTTAGAAAGGGCAAGATGACGTCGTTCCATTCAAGCACATTCGTTGTGCCCCTATAGCGGACTATGTGGTATGCATCCTAGAGAAGTATTTAAATTTCACTATAAGTTGATGATTTATACATATATAAATATATTATAAGATACAATTTATATATAAATCAAGGTTGTTGTAGAGAAATATACATTATCTAATAAACATTAATTTTAACATAACTAAAATAATTTTCTAATATGCAATATTAATTCAATCAAGCGATTTTATAGAAATATTCATTATCTAATAAACATTAATATTAACATAACTAAAATAATATCCAAATATATTATTTTGTTAATCGTATTGATTATTTTCAATAATTTAAAGCAATACAAGTACACTCGTAAGACTCTTAGGAGAGGTATACATCTCCTTAGAAACACAGTCTTTTTGACAGAAAAAGGGGGGACCCGAGGATCGCTTAGAACCCGATTTTCCCAGGTCATGGGGGGATCATGATGATCGCTTAAGTCCACATTTCATTAGACATGCATTTCTTTATAAAGAGTCTAAATAAGTGTTGTATTGTATTGATTTAAATTATTGAAAATAATCAATACGATTAACAATTAAGTAAATTATTGTACAAACAAATAAATTACTTTAACAAAATACAAATTACAAGTGATGATAAATAATATGTACCTTGTGGTCGTTCCAAACGTCTCTTGAACGATGATTTGCTTGATCGTATAAAAGTGTCGGATCAATCGGTCCTTGCTCAACATAATATCGTTGATTGAAAATATCAACATCCGGCCCAACCTACGATAGCATAACAATAACACAAATCATTAGTATATAAATTAAATAAATCATTATAACAACAACAACAATTGGGAAAAATGAGTACGTACCGTTTGATAATCATAAAAAAAAGGCCCTCTTCTTGAGCGAAATCGGCCATTCTCTTGGAATCCGGACAGAGGTTCGACGGTTTTTTAGTGAAAACCAAAGAAAAGTTTTTTGGAGGCAGATCGGACTTAGGCCGCAACCAACAAAAAAACGTTTCTAAGGTTTTTCGGTGGGGAGGGGAGTGGACAGGGAGAAGTTAGAGAGAGAGAGGGGGGAATGAGGTTGGTGTGCAGAAAAGTGAAGGGGGGAGGGGGTTTATATAGGGTACAAACCGCGTCCCCGAGGGCCATTTCGTCAATTTTCTCCAACGAAAACCGCGCCTCGGAGACGCGGATTGCTTCTCCCGAACAGTCAACCGCGCCTCGGGGACGCGGTTTGCTTTTCCCGAACAGTCATACCGCGCCTCGGGGACGCGGTTTACTTGGCCGACGCGGATCGCCGAGCTGGCACACGTTTTGGCCATTAGATCGCTCTCCCACCGAGCGGTTTGATGAACTGCCACGTGGACACGCGGTTTGACAGCCATGCAAGGTCAAACCGCTCCTTGAAGCGTTTTGTGATGAAACCGCGCCTCTTGGCTGCGGTTTCATTAAAAAACGCTCATCAGAGGCGCGGTTTTATATAAACGATGGTATTTTTGGAAATTATTTGGTGAGGGTGGTATTTTTGTAAATTTTTTTTAAAACAGTGGTAGTTTTGGATTTTTTCCGAGAATTCGTATCCTACCTCTCTCTAATCTAACTCAATCGCCTTCCCACGTTGAGTGTCGCTGACCCTTTGTATCATACCCCTCTTGTAAATTATTATAATATAAATAGGGCCTAATTGGTATAAGGGGTCTGGTGGGCTACGCACAGGTCCACCGTAAGAATCTGTGCACCCTTTTTATCCGTGCTAGGTTATATTCTTCCTTCTCCCGTGTCTTCCCTACGTCATAGGACTGGTGATTACCCAAAGTTTTAACCTATTTCAATTCAGCTAGTGTGAACGACTACGCACAGACCCATTGGTGGCTGCCCGAATTTCCACCGGTGCCGAGTTTCATCCATCCCTTCCTCTCCTGTTTTCATCTTATCTTTAGCTGATTCTGCGATTGAAGGAAAAAGCTTCCTATAAGAGAAGAGGGTGCATTAATTGGTATAAGGGGTCTGGTGGGCTACGCACAGGTCCACCGTAAGAATCTATGCACCCTTTTTATCCGTGCTAGGTTATATTCTTCCTTCTCCCGTGTCTTCCCTACGTCATAGGACTGGTGATTACCCAAAGTTTTAACCTATTTCAATTCAGCTAGCGTGAACGACTACGCACAGACCCATTGGTGGCTGCCCGAATTTCCACAGGTGCCGAGTTTCACCCATCCCTTCCTCTCCTGTTTTCACCTTACCTTTAGCTGATTCTGCGATTGAAGGAAAAAGCTTCCTATAAGAGAAGAGGGTGTATTAATTGGGTTCACATCCCCATCTCCGGTACGCCTTTCATTAGTATACCATATGTACATCCTCTTTTTCTATCCCAAGAATTTTCGACCTTTCTCTCCGATGACCGTTGGCGACTAGGCAAGTAGTCTTTTACTTCCATCTTCGATTCCCCCGAGGATATATGAGAAGCATACCCCAATTCATAGACAAGCGACGACTGTGACCCTGTTATTCACTCCTTCCCTCCTTTCTTCACCATTTTCCTCGGATGGTCCGATTGGCGGCTAGGCAAGCAGTGGTTGAATTGCTAGAGAGGAAACATGCAATGGAATGGATCGAAATTATGAATTGCATCTCGATTGAAAATGGGATACATTATGTTATTATATATCTTCCAGTCTTCTCACGGCCCAAGTATCAGAGGCAACATGCAAGGGAATGGAAGTTATGTGGCCAAGTGTCAATGGACATCTATCCATTTGTAGAGGAAGGAATTGCTACGTGGCCTATAATGGGAATAAGATTGGGGTTCTTGCGTGGTTTCACTCCACCTTAATTGACTATAAAAAATGGATTATGTCGAATTAGGTAAATGGAGATCTAAGATTACACACCATATATAGTAGGTTTTCGATCGTTCTATAATTCTTTTCACCAATCCGCTCTCATGTCTTCCAATACCTTCATTTCCTTTCCAGCTTCATGAAGCTTATAGTTTTCCAAGTTTTCTATAATGGAAGGGAAGCGATTGATGTCACGCGTTTGTACTAGGGGAGGTTTGTGGTAACAAAACAAGGGGATTAATATAATAATAACTATAATATATATAAAAAAACAATAAAGTATTAATAAAATTTAGCACACTTATAAACAAATAAACACACACATGTTAGTGGGAATTGTATTGACAAATTTAGGATGATCTTATCCAATTATAACGGTTTCAAAGAATTTTTATAAGATATTTGTTTTCACGAATGAATCCTATATGTTGATGGTTCTATCTTATAGCTGATTGCAAGGGCAGTGTTTTAAATTTGCTCAATTTATAAAAGGAAGAATAAGGTTGTAATTTGGTTATAGTTGGTTTAAATAAATTAATTTAGATATCTCACGTTATTGTTTCGATTAATGTACAACTTTGAAAAAGTTATACCCATGGTAGTAGGGATTTTTTCCCGGTAGAATATGGAAGCAACTTATTAATAACATTGCTTCATAAGTATTGGATGCAAAGGTATAGAGAAGTTAAAATTCTTGATTTTTCATCGAACTACCAGAATTTTATGTTTGGTAAAGCTATTCGCTAGCCAAGAGCTTGCCGTTGTACAAATATGTCGTTTTTAGTGTGAATGCACAAGGTTCACTTTGGAGCCTCTTGAACAACAAATGGAGAACGTATTTTGTAATTAACTTCCTGTTATAATGAGATATCTTACACCTGTGATCACGTGAGTGAACTGGTGGAATAAAAATATTTCCTTCTAACTCATGTATGATATTTCTACATTAACATGAACTCCGCGAGTTGTTCATAAAAGCTGTAGATGTTCAAAGCACTGGTGGAAGAAAAGTAGTTTATTGTAATTCATTTGGGACTATCAAGCTTTATTTATTTCTAGATGTTTAATCATGTATGTTTGTTTATATTTACTGACGATGATTTTTTTTTGATGAAGCGGTTGGGATTTCATTTCATCAAAAACAGGAACCAAGTACACCACTGGCAACAGCTCTGCCAGCTGAGCAGTAGGGAGAAAACAAGCCCTAAAACACTCAAAGACCTATCTAATCACTCAAAAGAATGAACATACAACTGAAGACTCAACCATTACTCTAATATCTCCTTGAACTCTCTGAACTAGAGCATGACAATCATGTTGCTTCCCCGCGAACTTAACCAAGCATCGTTCTCTCCATATTGACGCTATCAGAGCCTGCCAAATCAGCTTCCTTGCTTGTGCAACGAAAGTGGAGCCTTTGAAAGTAGTCAAGGCCCACTGAAGTTCACCCTCCCATTGATCACCAGGGACTCTCACTGCAAATTTACCAAACAAAGCTGCAAACAGCTGCTTAAACAAAGAACAAACAGCAAAAAGATGAGATCGAGTTTCTAGAATGCAAGTGCAGAAAGCACAGCCAATGTCACCAGTCCCTCCCCACCTATGAACCTTCTCTCCAGTAGTAATGCAATCAGTAATAACCAACCAAACCAGGAATTGATTTTTTGGGATGCTAGCACCTTTCCAAACCAATTTCCCCCAAGAAACTGTCATTCTTTGGGCGGATTTCCTCCCAAACCTTCCTTATACATAATTTGTCCATAAGAGTCCCCTTCCAGTAAACACCATCCCCAGCAACAGAAATCAATCCCCTAAGTTTGTCTCTGATTTTCAAGACCTTCTGCCACAACCAAGACCCTGCTTTTGAGGTAAGAGTCCAGAAATTCCCTCCTTTGATTCGATACTCCCATAGCCAAGCCACCCATAATGATCCCTGTCTAATCAACACAGGCCAGATATGTCTAACTACACAAGCAAGATTCCAAGTATGCAAGTCTTTAAGTCCAAGCCCCCCTTCATATTTAGGGAAAGTAATCCGAGACCAAGCCACCACTGCTTTTTTCCTGGCACCCTCACCTACTCCCCATAAGAAGTCACTACACATTCTCTCTATAGTCTTTATGATAGCCTTTGGCAGAATAAAAATTGACATCCAGAAATGAGCCATACTATATAACACAGCCATCACCAGTTGAAGTTTGCCAGCATAAGATAGCGTTTTAGACTTCCAACTATTGATTCTGTGCATGACTTTGTCAATTAAAGGCTTACAAGCCTTGATGGAAAGTTTACCAGGGAGCAGGGGAAGGCCTAAGTATCGGACTGGGAGTGCTGAGACATCAGCTCCTGCCATTGAGCATCAATACCACCACAGTACAGTTGACATTTGGAAGGGTTTGATTTCAAACCAGACATGTATCTAAACTCATCCAATACCTTCTTAATACACTGAATGCCAAAATTAGAGCCATCAGAGAATAGCAATAAATCATCCGCAAACATTAAATGTGTAATCTTCAATCTCTTACACATGGGATGAAAAGGCATGGCATTTTGAATAACATCCTTGTGCATCAAGCAGGAAAAAACCTCCATTGCAACAGCAAAGAGGTAAGGGGAAAGAGGATCCCCCTGCCTCAAGCCTTTCTTTGCTGGGAAGAAGCCAACTGACCCCCCATTAAAACCAATGCTGAACTTTGGTGTAGTGACACACATTCTCAACCAATTAAGGAAGTTGTTTGGGAAACCCATAGCCTCAAGTACTCTAAATAGAAAAGTCCAATTGACAGAGTCAAAGGCTTTCATTAAATCGACTTTAACTAAGGCTCTCGAAGAAATGTTCTTCCTGCCATACTTCTGAACTAGTTCATGAGCCAATAGGATATTTTCCCCAATAATTCGACCCTTAACAAAAGCAGTTTGTGATTCACTGATGACACAAGGCATGACTGCACTTAACCTAGTAGCAAGTATCTTAGCAATGCACTTATAGAGTATATTACAGCAAGCTATAGGTCTAAAAAACTTCATTTCTTTTGGACTATGAACTTTTGGTATAAGAGCAAGTAGTGTAGAGTTAACACTTACTGGGATTTTGGACATTTGGAAACAGTACAGAATAGCACTTGTGACTTCTGCTCCCACAATACTCCAAGCTGCCTGGAAGAAGCAAGCTGGATATCCATCAGGTCCAGGGGCTTTGTCCCCATTAAAACCAAACATAGTAGATCTGACCTCCTCTGCAGTGGCTGGTTTGCATAAGTCAACCCCCTGAGCAGGAATAAGTTTCTTTAACAGCAAGCTTTTTAACTGATCAACCTCAGGAGCAACCACCTCTTTATCCACCTCTCCCAATAGATTTATATAGAAATCCTCTACTATCTTAGTCATACCCTCCAAATCAGTAACCCTATGACCAGCCTCATCAATAAGAGACCTAATCATATTCTTCTTCTGCCTGGTTTTGACTGACCTGAAAAAATAAGGAGTGTTTGAGTCTCCCTCCTTCAACCAAACTTCCCTAGATTTTTGTCTGAAAAAAGACTCCTCAGCTTCTCTCAACTCTTTAGCCTCCTTAGAAAGTCTATTCTCAATCTCAAATGTAGATGATGAGGGATGTTTTAGGGCTTCTGCCTGAGCCAAAAGTAACTCAGAAGCTTTCAGCTTCACTCTAGCAGACAGATCAGAGAACACCTCTCTGTTGAGTTTCTTCAATAAACCCTTCAAAATCTTCAGTTTCTGACACACTCGAACCAAAGGAGAACAAACTACTTGCATGCTCCAAGCCTGTTTAACCAGCTCCATAAAATGAGGAAGTTGAATCCAAAATTTAAAAAATTTAAACATCTTAGGCAAAGATTTTACTGAACAGTCAGAGTCAAGCAGGATGGGGCAGTGATATGAAACTGAGGGATCAAGGAGATCCACCGTACTCGAAGGCAAATCAGTCAACCATTTAGTATTGACAAATACTCTGTCAAGTCTCCTAGCAATTGGATTGCCCTGCTGTTTATTGATCCACGTGAACCATGGCCCTGAGGCCTTGTGCTCTTCCACTTCACAGTCATACTGCCACTTTTTGAAATCAGACATACTACTAGATACTTGAGGATGATTGGAAGCCTCACTTGGATCCCCAATAGCATTGAAATCCCCAAACACAGCCCAAGGAAGTGAATCCACTTGATATTTAACCAAATCATCATAAAGAGATCTTCTATCAGCCTCCTCATTAGATGCATAAATAACAGAGAAGAAGAAAGGAACCCCTGATCCAACCATAGCATGAATGAGTTGGTCAGTTGTATGCAATACCTGGAGTTTAATGTCAGCCTTCCACAAAAGCCACAACTTCCCCAAACCAGCAGTATTATTAGAAACTTTAGACTTCCAACCAGAAAACCGTCTATTAATCATATCATCAGCCTTATTACTCCTAACTCTAGGTTCTAGTATAACTACTATATCTATACTATGTGTAGTAATCAGCTGTTGAACAACTTTATTCTTATCCGGGTCATTAAACCCCCGGATATTCCATGTGAGTATCTTCATTTCTTCTTTCCAATCCTCCCCCCTTTGCGAGGAAGAACAGCCTCAATCACCCTAGGAGTAGTAGTCTTCTTCTTAGAACCAACAGTTATCCAGGGATTGGTCTTTTTAACAAATGCTGGGGTCTGAGTAATTAGCTTCCCTGAACCAGGTGAACTAGCAACAACAGACTGTTGTAGTAGAGAACTAGGACTCCCAGTGTCAACTGATGATCCCAGAACTACATCCACAAACCTAGCATTTGCATTCCCATTTGCAGTAGGTATATTTGAGACATCCTGAACACCCACACTAGCAACCTCAGACAGTGGCAACTGTGGCTTGTCAATCAACACAGCACTAACGACAGACTGAACTAAGTGATCCCCTTCAGCACCAGCTTCCACTTGCAGCACAGACCCATCCTCAACAGACTCCCCTGAACCCCCAAAGTAGGTTGATCAGTAGACTGAATGTTCTGCTTTACAACCCACTTCTTATTGCTTCGAGCAAGAGCATTGCAATCATGCCCATAAACAGCACAGACAGGACAGACCCTAGGCAGATTCAAATATTCCACTTCCACAGCAAAACTTGGATCCTCATCAGGATAGAGACGAAACGAGGAGGGAAAGCCACAATCCGCAGCAAGATCAACACAGACTTTGGCAAAGCCCAGCTGCCCACCCACCCTTGTGGTTTTATCCATCCAGAGAGGAGGACCAACCGTGCTAGCAACCCATTCCAACCCTTCCATCGAATGGTACTCCAAAGGTATACCCCAAATGTTAACCCATGTAGGAAGAGATTCTACCTAAGGAGCAACTGGTTGTATCCCCGACACCCACTTTCTGAGATAGAGCTGGTTCCCCTGATAGTGCCACGACCCTGACTTGAAAACCCACCGACTGGTTGAAGCCGAAGGAAACTAGAAAACGAACAAACGGGGTCCAAATCTTGACACCCGAACAGCCCCGTCTCTCCCCCAAATTGAGGTAGCCCACATCTGAAGCTGCGCCACCTTAGGTTGAGCTCCAACGAACTGCCCGATCAAACAATCTCGCCAGCGCTCTTCCCCTTTTTGCTTTACCTCCGGAGGAATGCGGAACCCATCATTGACACGCTCTGGAGGACGATACTTCATCCGATTCTCAGGGGCGATGTCGAATAACTGCGCCCAGGAACAACTCCCCGAACCCTTGCCCGTCGTCGGAGCAGATTCCGACGACGAGGCCGCCATCGCGAGCAGAAACGAGTAGCAGCGAGAGGTTAGAGAGAGGTTAGAGAGAGGATCTATATTTTATAAATCCCTTGTTGCTTCTTTTACTGATGATGATTTCACCATATATGTAGTTTTTTTTAAGTTATTAGTAACCAAATCTTTGTTCAGAATGTACAAGAGAACACTGATCAACAGATGCAATTTAAGTCTAAGCTTTATAGTTTTGTTGGTATATATATTTGAATCACGGTTCAACCACGATTTTAGTACAAAATACATATCACTAACTTTTCAGTATAATTTTCAGTACGATTTTAGTACAAAATACATTTCACTAACTTTCCCAGTATATCTTTCGGTAACCCGCCGCAAAGCGCGGGCCAATTATCTAGTAAAATTTGAATTTAAATTTAAATCAAAGAACCTTGTTGCGATCTCAATGTAATTCTTGTACATGGTGACTTTCAAATTCCAACTTCCAAGCCTCAACTTCATATTGTTGATTTCTCTTAAAAGCTTCTTATAGTTTGCCTAAAAAGAGTTTCTAGTTTGGTCCAGTAATCACCTATATGTATACCATTGCATAATCTATTAGTAGACATCCATTACAGATGAGTCTCAGTCGTCCGATTGGCACAAAGGGGTAGAAACGTAAAATCTCCCTTTAAATGATGACTCGTGTTTAACAACACGTTAGACACCCAACACCCTCTCTCTCTCTCTCTCTCTCTCTCTCTCTCTCTCTCTCTCTCTCTCTCTCTCTCCTCCAATGAAACAGAATATGTATATCTCCGCTTTCTACTCTAACCCGAAACTCTCCATCTTCCACTCCTCTCTCAAACTACTCCGAATCTTGAAATCAAATCTCAATATAACTGTGAAAAATCTTTGAAATCTCCAATCAAACAATCATCTGTCAATAAGCTATTGCCTGTTCGTCGCATCATTCATCATCATGATATATATAGATGGAATTTCTATGTATATTCTACTCCTCTCTCAAGAACTATGGATCTAGAAACAAAATATCAAGAACTATGAAAAAGTTTCAAAATCTTCAACCGAAGAATCGTCCATCAACAGATACAATGGGATATTTGTTCAACATGCTAATGTATGAATATATATGCATCACCATTAATGTAAGGGATGGAAAAGTATTGTGGCATGACCATAATACCACATATCACCATGGTAACTTACAATGTTTTTGGTCGTAGGAGGTGATACTATATTGTAGTATGAAGTAACTCACCGTGCCTTCTTGGTAGGAGATGGTAATATATATATAGTGATATCATTATACCATACCATACCATCATGGTGCAAAGGTGCATGATAACGTACCTTGATAGGATCATACCATGACATACCATCCAGGGGCGAAGCCAGCCCATGGGCTGGGGGGTCCATGGCCCCCCCGGGAATTTATAAATAAATCTGAATAGGCATAAATAATACAAAGTTGCCGTTGTAGTCTGGTGGTGAGCACTTCTTCTTTCATACCAAAGGTGCAGGGTTCAAATCCCCTCCTTGCATTGCACAATTAATTTTGTGCCTAATAACATTCTTTTTTCATACCAAAGGTGCAGGGTTCGAATTCCCTCCCTTGTATTGCACAATTAATTTTGTGCCTAATAACATAAGGTTTGTATTCATTTTGTGTTTTGTTTTCACACCAAAGGTGCAGGGCTCGAATCCCCCCCTTGCATTGCACAATTAATTTTGTGCCCAGGTTTGTATTCATTTTGTGTTTTGTTTTCACAAAAACTTTTCACATTTTGTAGCTAATAACATTATGTTTATATTCATTTTGTATTTTGTTTTCACATGAACTTTTCACTTATCCCAGTTTGACTAGTTTATATTGTATTGTTTTCACATCTTCTATTCGACTAGTTCATAATTTATTAGCAATCGTAAATGAAAATTAGCTACAAATGAATAATAATTTCCGTTTCATCTAATTAAAATATTTAAAAAATTTATCTAAATATGAATTAACAATTTACTTATGCAATTTATTGAAGAAGTAAGAAATACGTATAATTTTTCGATTTTTGGCCCCTCTGGAATCAAAATCCTGGCTTCGCCCCTGATACCATCCCATGTTACCATGGTAATTTACTATCTCCTGGTAATAATGTACCGTGATATATGATCGTACTACCGCAATGGTAACTCACTGTGTCATGACGGTAAGAGATGATAAAGTAATGTGAATTCACAAAAGATTATTTTAGACCAAACATGATCAATCTCCTCTTTTCCCCCCCTAGCGTCTTTCCAATTTATGAATCAATAGCAATCATGCATGATGCCACAAGCACCGTTCGTCCACTGCTAATTTGTCCAGTTGTTCGAGTAAATAAAATGATTTCTAGATGAAAAGAAAAGAAAACGATTTTTTCCTAATTCCTCATCAATCATCATCTTTCCCAATTCCTAAAGAACCAGCTAAAGCCTGACAAAAAAGAGAAAAAGGGGTACTATCGGTCATTAAGAAGAAACACGACTACTACTAGAGGCCAGAGCCCAGAGGGACATCCTCCCTTTCCATCCAATCCCATGTGCAATTAATCAAACGATCAACCCCGCAATTTTTTGTTTTGGTGACCCCGTAATTAATTAAAGACGACCGTTTTGGCGTTTATATATATTCATTTGGAAGAAAAAATACTACATAAAAAATTGTCTCTTATTAGTAGAGTGTAGTTAGGTTGAAGGTAGAAGCTGTAACCTATTCAACTTTAATATATAAGTAAAATCATAACATCGTAAGATTTTAATTCCCCATAATTACCATGGTTGAAACATTTTGAAGTAGGGCCGGCTCTATTGGTGTGTCGGGAGGCCATTTTTCACAGGGTCTTCAGGGCATCAATGATGTATAATGTAATTATCTTTATGGAGTATTGTGTTTTAATTATAAATTTAAAGCACAGAAAATTAATATATTGGCCTTTGATTATGTGTCTAATACAATAAAAAAATTCATCCAAAAAATTAAAAGAACGAATGATCACATAAGAAAAAAGATTTGCTTTCTTGTTAGATTTTTTTTTTTTTTGATGAAGCGGTTGGGATTTCATTTCATCAAAACAATGACCAAGTACATCACTGGCAACAGCTCTGCCAGCTGAGCAGAAGGGAGAAACAACCCCTAATACACTCAAATTCCTAACAAGTCACTCAAAAGAATAGGCAAACAACTGAAGGCTCAACCATCACTCTAATATCGCTTTGAACTCTCTGTACTAAGTCCTGGAAATCATGCTGCTTCCCTGCAAACTTAACCAAGCATCGTTCTCTCCATATTGACGCTACCAGCACCTGCCAAATCAACTTTCCTGTTTGTGCAACAACAGTAGAGGCTTTGAAAGTAGTCAAGGCCCACTGAAGTTCTCCCTCCCATTGATCACCAGGGATTCTCACTGCAAACTTACAAAACAGAGCAGCAAACAGCTGCTTAAACAAAGGACAAACAGCAAACAGGTGAGTACGAGTTTCCAGAAGACAAGTGCAAAATGCACAGCCAGTATTGCCAGAGCCTCCCCACCGTTGCACCTTCTCACCAGTAATAATGTAATCCGAAATGACCAACCAAACCAGAAATTGATTCTTTGGGATGCAAGCACCTTTCCAAACCAATTTACCCCAAGAAACTTTGACCTTCTTTGGGCGGATTTCCTCCCACACCTTCCTGATAAAGAATTTGTCCATAAGAATCCCCTTCCAGTAAACCCCATCTCCAGCTACAGAGATCAGACCCCTAAATTTGTCTCTGATTTTCAGTACCTTTTGCCACAGCCAAGACCCTGCTTTTGAGGTAATAGTCCAGAAATCTCCACCTCTGATTCGATATTCCCATAACCAAGCCACCCATAATGACCCCTGTCTCATCAAAACAGCCCAGATATGTCTAACTACACAAGCAAGATTCCAAGTATGTAAATCTTTTAGTCCAAGTCCCCCTTCATTCTTAGGGAATGTAATCCGAGACCAAGCCACCACAGCCTTCTTCCTATCACCCTCTCCAACGCCCCAAAGGAAATCACTACACATTCTCTCTATAGCTTTTATGATAGCCTTTGGCAGAATAAAGATTGACATCCAAAAATGAGCCATACTATATAACACAGCCATCACCAGTTGGAGTTTGCCAGCATAAGATAACGTTTTAGACTTCCAACTATTAATTCTGCTCATAACTTTGTCAATCAATGGCTTACAAGCCTTGATGGAAAGCTTACCAGGAAGAGGGGGAGGCCTAAGTAACGAACTGGGAGTGTCCCTAGTTTATACCCTGAGTGCTGAGACATCAGCACTTGCCACTGAGTAAAAGAACTCTTTTTTTTCCAAACCATATAAAAGAACTCTTTTTTTTTTCATGTGCTTTATATAGATAGAATAAGAAAGACGAGATTGATTATGCCTCTTAATTATTATTAAGTTTACTATAATAAGACAAAACCAACAACACTAAAAAGAAACAAAAAAAAAAAAAATTAAATCAATTGTTTGCTATTGTTTTTTTGTTTGCTATTGAAGTAAATCAATTGTTAATCGTTCATAATAAATTTCACTTTAGACTAAAAATTTGTTATCTTCTCCTATATAATATTCGTTTTTCTTTCAAGTCAATTTATTTAGTAGGAGTTCTTTTAAATAAGTTCTCATCACCTAAGTTCTCATCACCTATTGATCATTCAAGTCAATTTATTTAGTAGGAGTTCTTTTAAATAATGTTGCCATTTATTTATTTATTGATGATTTATATACATTTTATTAAAAAAATTAAAAAAATTAACCACATTTTATTTATAAAATAGGACCTCATAATCTCAAGGCGAAGCAGTTTTGATGCTATCTGTTTTAGTCTTCCATCAATCGAATTTCTTGCACGACCAATCCTCACTGGCTTTTTGGTTGTTCCATTAGCAATTTGGTTTGACCCCTTCGCTGAGAAGTAATTAAGAAATGTCCGGTAATATATTTTTGGTTTAAAGATCTCCGGCGATCCTAAAGCATGATTAATAATTCTACAACTCATTTATGGAGGTTCTCCATCCAAATATACTCCATTTAAAATTTCTAGCTCTATGAAAAAATTTAGAGAGGATATTTTTGTCATCTTAATTATTAAAAAAAATCCTACGCTTAAACACTAAAAAAGTGGATATAAAGTAGCTATCTCTCTAAAACCAAGTTCTTTCTTAATCAAAACGGTGAGAATAAGATTTCGATTAAAACTTGGTATGTTATAAAACTTTCGTAGTGGATATAAGGTAGCCATATCATTAACAATTAAATATTATATATTTTATTTAATAAATCATTTAAAACAAAAAAATCGCTAGAATAATAATTTTATTACAATTTTGCAGGCATCTAATTACAGCTCTCCACTTAGAAAATTCTCTCTCCTTAATTCTCAATACCCTAACATTATATTTTGGCATAGAAAAATTATATTTAATGTGATTTGGACAATGATATTCATTCAAATATGATTTAAACTAAAAAATTATCATTCTAAAAATATGGTCAAAGTCACGTGTCATATTCCTTTACGACAATGATACATAAGTACACTAATATTGAATGAAATTTATACAATCCTAGTATATCTGTACCATATCGTTACTAAATTGTATGTATATCTCTTTCATTTCAATTTCAAACTTATTTATTTTCGTAGAAAATTTATATTTAATATGATTTACACAATAATTTTTGTTCTTCTATGGTCTCAAATAAAAAATAATACTTCTAAATAACATGGTTGCAAACATGTGTTAGGTTCCTTTACGATAATGATACATAATTACACCAATATGGAGTCGGCAAAGTTTGGGTATATTTTCTTTGTACTTTGATAGAATAAACCTGAAATTATTGTGGTATTGATTTTGTGGCACAATAATGTTCGAAAACCTCACATTATTGTGTGACATTGTTGATAGACTTGCCATTTTTTTTAATTATAACATACCAAATTGAAGTTACTTATAGCTCATATAAAAGATAAACAATCAATTAGGATATAGTTTGGAGAGAAGACTCGGAAAATAGTATATTGGATATCTCTGGATTGTTTTTATAAAATTGAAATGGTAAGTATTAGTAGGTATTAGTAGGTATTAGTTTTGTTGTTGTATTGGATGTTGTTAATTGAGAAACCATTGTGCGACATGCAAAATTTATGTTTTGTCATTTTCATATTTTTGGATTAGCTATGTCCTTAATCTTACTTTTCAATTTCTTCCATATATCAGTATGCATACCATAATATCTTTACATTGCTCGTGAGCATTCCTATCTTCGAGGTGGTAAAATCTTCTCATATTTATATGAGATTCTCACTATTAAAGGTCGTCAATATGAAAACCAAATTTTTATTTAATCTGACAACTCAATAAAAGAGTTGGATCGCCAATCATATTTTTGGGAAGTGACTCGTAATCGATTTGAAGACAAATACCATTCTTCATCTTGATATGATAATTATTGACTAGAAAAGACAAATTAATATTTTCACAATGACAACACGAATTTGATTCTATGACTCATATTTGAAAATATTATAAATGTTGTTACTTTTTCTTAAGATAATGGTATTTGGGTGCAAATAGTCAAACATGTGAATAAGGATTGACAATCTTTGTTTCAAGACCACATAGTATATGCTTTTGAGAACTTCAAAGCGAGTAGTCTACCAACAACAGATGACATGCCAATTTCAAACATATCAAACAAATTGGTGATCAAATACTACACTCCAAGTTTGTGATGATATTCCAACCATATTAGTTATAACTTTGATTTCATGAAACAAGATGAAATTTAAAAATTTGGTTTGAATGTAACGGGTGAAAGGAAGAAAGAAACTATTGATGGTGGAGACATGTTTCATTGATAACGATAAATGTGATGTTATTGGTGGAGATAATAATGTTGTATGCTGATGGGGGAGCAATCAAAAGAAGTAAAAAAAAAAAAATTTGTAGTAGTCTTTGACATTAGTGATTAAATCGAAGTGTGGTTTGATTATGCATTTCAGGAGTGAGTTCCATTTAATGAGTTAAGTTTTTTTACTTTAAATGAAGACTTTGTTGATGCATATGTTAGGACAATAGAAAACTCTATCACATATGTTTCTCTTTGATTTTTTAGTTCGATCATTTGGAATTTTTTATAGTACAAATAGAAATATAGCTTGCTTTGTATAATTGCTATTGTTATTTATGTTATTTATGAAATATGTCCGTCCAACGGGCGCGCTCAAATCTAGTCATGAGTAGTGTGACTTGTGTTGAGTAATTGAGTATATTAAAATTAGATGTAAATAATAAGTATGATTATTGTACTAATTTGAACCCCAATCTAAAAGCAGCAACCCCACTGTGAACCGTCAATTGAAGATGGAAGTAGTGTAGCTTGATTAATCTTTGACAATGAAATTGCCCATACTTGACAAGAAGAGCACCTAGCTACTTGGGCCACGTTTTTAATCCACTTACCTAAAAACAGCACACTTGCTTTTAATTCCTTCACGTACGCGATGTGACCTTACCTCTCCTTCATTCATTGCGAATCGTACATCTGTAGAGATCCAGAAAGCCAACAGCCTGCGTTTTTGCATGCTTGAGATCTCCCCCTATAAATAGTGGCCAGCAGCAGGTGGTTTTTCAACAAAACACAACCAGAACAGAACTTGTTCCAGCAAATTGGATCAGAAAAAAATGCAGGCCAAGGCTCCCACTTATGACGACAAGCTGATTCAACACTATGTTCCAACTTTCGTCATGCTCCCAGTGAGTAACCATGATGATCACTCCCCCTACTTAAAACTTAATCAACCGGTCAATACCCAGTTCTGTGTTTAACAAATTGAATGCCACATTCATGTTTTTTGGTTGATTAGTTGGGAGTAGTTACAGCTGAGAATGTGTTTGAGAACAAGGACAAGCTGGAGAAGCAACTCAAGGAGCTTAAGGCCGCGGCGGGAATCGATGGGGTCATGGTGGATGTATGGTGGGGGATCATCGAAGCCAAAGGCCCCAAGCAGTACGACTGGAGCGGTTACAGGGAGCTGTTCTTGCTGCTCAAGGAGCTGGACCTCAAAATCCAAGCCATCATGTCGTTTCATCAGTGTGGTGGCAATGTTGGAGACAACGTCTTCATCCCTCTTCCTCCATGGGTGCTCAAAGTTGGGGAGACGAACCCTGATATCTTCTACACCAACCGGGGTGGCGTAAGGAACAAGGAGTATCTCTCACTTGGCGTGGATCACATGCCCCTTTTCGCTGGTCGGACTCCAGTACAGGTGAGAGCACGTTACTGCGAATCGTTGTCATGTTCATCGTCCAGCTTAATTGGTGTGTAGTTAATTCGCACTATGCGCGCAGATTTATGGCGATTACATGAAGAGCTTCAGGGAGAGCATGGCGGATTTCTTCGAATCGGGGCTGATAATCGACATTGAAGTTGGGCTTGGTCCTGCTGGGGAGCTCAGATACCCTTCTTACCCTGAAACACAAGGATGGGTTTTCCCTGGGATTGGAGAATTTCAGGTGACACATACAATCAAAACCAACCACTTCATTAATGCCCTTGAAACATGAACAATCTACAATCATACTAATGTTCTTACTGCCAATTTATACGGTCCAGTGCTATGACAAGTACCTGGCAGCAGATTTCAAAGCGGCTGCAGCAAAAGCAGGGCACCCTGAGTGGGAATTGCCTGACGATGCAGGGGAGTACAACAATACACCTGACCAAACAGCCTTCTTCAGATCGAACAACGGCACTTACCTCGCCGAGAAGGGCAAGTTTTTCCTGACCTGGTACTCCACCAAGTTGCTGCTCCATGGCGACGACATCATCGATGAAGCCAACAAGGCCTTCCTGGGCTGCAAGGTCAAATTGGCAGCTAAGGTAACATCACATACACGTTGTCCAATATTACTAATAATCTGTCACACACCAAAATTTTATGTTCCTGATTGCAGGTTTCAGGAATTCACTGGTGGTACACTGACCCAAGCCACGCGGCGGAGCTCACAGCAGGCTACTACAACTTGCCCGATCGAGATGGATACCGTCCTGTCGCGAGGATGCTGTCTAGGCACTACGGGGTTCTAAACTTCACTTGCCTGGAAATGAGGAACTCCGAGCAGTCTGCTGATGCCAAAAGTGCCCCTCAGGAACTCGTTCAGATGGTGCGGTTCAGAGTACCATTCGGATCATTGTCGCGAAAGAAATCAATTGTTATGTATGATGATGTGATAAATTAATGACGCAGGTATTGAGCGACGGATGGAAGGAAGGGATCGAGGTGGCGGGAGAGAATGCCCTGGCCAGGTACGACGCCAATGGTTACAATCAGATCCTTCTCAACGCGAGGCCGAACGGCGTCCGACCGGCCAAGGAAGGAGAGAAGAAGCTGAGGATGTATGGTGTCACAATCCTTCGGTTGACGGATGATCTGATGATTTCTAACAACTTTGATGTGTTCAAGAAGTTCGTCAGGAAAATGCATGCTGATCAGGTAAGAACAATTCACGCACACCGGTTCGCTGTTGTCGAGGATTTTCGGACGTTATTTGGTATTCGGGATGTCGGGAAATTTGTTATTGGTAATGCTGATTTTTATGGTATTTGATCATTGCTAGGAGTACTGTGGGGAAGTGAGCAAGTACGGGCATGAGATTGGGGCACTGAAGAGATCGAAGCCGAAGGTGAGGCTGGAAGAGCTGTTGGTGGAGGCTACGAAGCCATCGGCGGCGTTCCCTTGGGATGGCGAAACCGATATGCCGGTGGCATGATGATAACAAGACTACTGAAGAAAGTTGTGTCTCTATGTTTTCGACCGACCACTGTGTCATGGCTGGAATGATTGATCAATTTGATACGCCCTATTGTTTGGGTTGTCAATTTGATCAATTTTAGTATTATTATTATTAAATAAAGGCCAGAGACCATGGTCCACATAATAAAATGAGCTTTTCATTATTATAGCTCTAAGACTTCTCGCTTGTTTGGATGTATCGTTTTGATTATGTGATATTTTGAATCAAAATGTTGTATTGTTTTGGTATGTGGCATATTATTTTTTTATGTCTATTTGGAATGTGGTAATTTAGTCTAATTTTCTTGTTTAGTAAAACATTTACATGTTTTGACTTTTCACCACTTAAATAAAGTAAAGATGAGTGAGTTAATTAAAATGTCTAGGAAGGAGGTATTTCAGTTTACTCACTTTGCATAATTTCAATTCTTATGGCACCAAAATATCACAATCTACTTTTTGACGGTCAAAAGGATTACTTTAGTCAAAATTGCAAGTTTGGGTTTTTTCTTCTTTTATAGTTTCTTTCAATTTTACTTTCAAATTGTAATTGATGGGTGAATTGAATAGATTTGCGGTATATTGTGATCTAATTTGGGTGAGGTGAATATTTAATTGTTAGACTGCATTTCTTGTTTTGGTCCAGATAACTCATTTGATACTTTTGATAAAGTCAATTTCATGCAAAATGATCTTTCAGCTATAAAGATAATCAAGAACGATCTTCATTATATGAAATTTCGTTGTGGTTCGTTGTAAACATGACATTGTGAATTTTATGAGTTAAATTTTATATAATTTAAACATAATTTTTTATTTGTTATCATATTTTATGGACGACGTTGACAATTCGAATTCACCGCTAAGCAGGTTTCCGGGCGAGGGCAAATTATGGAGCGCAAAGCCAAGCGATTGCCTGCGCAAATTAGGCGATGAATTTAACAAAACATTGCCATCGAATGTGAGAGATTCATGATTTATAACTACAAATTCAAAATTTTCAGACAAGATGTGTTTTAATGTGAAATTGAAGAGTTCTCATAAAAATTATAAAGTTAAACGTACTTGTGTGGAGCAATGTAGAGAAGGATGACCTCTCGAGAAGTCATCATGATGCACTTTAAAAGAGAAATCGTGTGGAATAGACCCAATACAAACAATATCTTGGTTAGAAAGAAGGTTAGGATGATACAAATGGTATTATATCCTCTTCGCGTCTTTGGATTCCAATGCGGCGTATGCAAATCTCACTTCGACAAAAAAACATGGGATATATTGAGCAGAAAAAAAATCCAATCTTTTCATTAGGGAACAATCCAATCTTAAGTGACAAAACACATTTTGGAATGATTCGGAAGAATTCTTGTAAGATATTCAAAGTTAAACGTGCTTACCATACAAATAATTGACTTCTCAAGAATTCACTATAATGCACACACACAAAAAAAAAGTGCAGAGATAGGTCTCAAACAGATAATATATTGAGCAGAAAAGGGATTGGATTTGATCAAAGAGATATTGGATGTTACATAAAAGTATCACATATATGCGCCACTAATTGAATATATATGTATGAAAGAATTAAAAGGAGGAACTGAATCAGAGACGGGCATGCACGCAACCTACGTTCTACTACATATATACTCTGTTCTGTTCTATTTCCCACAAAAACATAAGTAACTAGAACCGGTGGCTATACCTATATCTTGATCATCCATTCATATGCATGCCCAGGGTTTCTGGCAGCAACGATGATCCTCCCGCAGGTTGAGAACCATTCTTATCTCCGGATCGATCCTTCCCTTCACCATCTCCTCCACAGCCTCGTACGCTAGATCCAACAGCCCCTCGACCTCCAAGTAGTTGGCCGCCAGAAGTAGGTCCCACAGCGTGTCCTCCCCGACTCCGGCCAAATCGCTCATCTCCCACGCTCTCTTCACATCTTCGTCGCCGCCGCCGGCATCGGCATCGGCCTCGGCCGTGGAAGAAGACGAGTAGAGCTCCTTCTGACAGTAGTCGATCACCTTCGCCAGGATCTTGCTCGTGACGTGGGGCAGCGGGATGGCGCCGTCAATGTCGACGTGGCCTTCGATGTGCATGTGCTTGATCGTTAGCGACTGCATCGCCACGGCCTCGTCGACTTCAAACGACTCGCCGTCGCTGCTCTTCAACGTGATCAGTTTCCTCGTTGTGGACATGGTTGAGTTAATCGGGACTTTAGGTTAGGAGAGAGAGAGAGTGATTTTGTTTGGTTTGACAATCGTTCTACCTCAATCTTCTTCTGCTCTGTATTATATAGAAGGGGAGAGTCTAGTCCGAGAGGAAAGCGGAGATTGGATCAGAATCGGACATGGCGGTAGTATATTATATTATAATACATATCGAGGGCCAAAGGAAGTCACCTTGAAAGAAAACACATCTTTCAAACAGTTAACACAACATCGACGTAGAAATAATATTCCATCAAACAACTATAACGAATAAGTAATATTGAATTCTATGCCTCTTCACTTTGTTAATATATGTACTGAATGAGGAATTTTATAATACTTTATAGTATTGAAATTTTGGTTTTTAAATTTCTTTTTATTGAACTTGTACGCTTAATGTTATAGCTGTATCTATATATAACTTTATTTATGTTACAAACTGAATTTGTATTTTTGTGTTGATACAAACCGAATTTGTCTCATAATATAAAGGTACAATAATTATCTTATCGTACAAACTGAATTTGTTTGATCATACAAATAATCTTATGGTACAAACTGAATTTGTACTTTATTTTATGGTACAAAGTGAACTTGTACTTCTTTGCAAACACCAATACATTAGCATAGTTGTTTTTTTTTTCCTTCTACTTGATCCACATAAAGTTACACTTAGTAATAATACTTAGTTGGAAGATGTGTAACTTCATAGTTTTTTTCTTTTACCAAGTGTAACTTACTAACTTCGTAGTGATTTCTACTATTCTAGTATATAACCTGTTTGTC
Organism: Linum tenue; assembly: GCA_946122785.1. Lineage (NCBI taxonomy): Eukaryota > Viridiplantae > Streptophyta > Magnoliopsida > Malpighiales > Linaceae > Linum > Linum tenue. Next base: position 22,248,619 of record CAMGYJ010000010.1, on the reverse strand, counting down.
TCGGTTCATGACAGTTTAATAAAATATGGCATTCCAAATAAAATAACATATTCTCATATTTAAATATAATATTTAACGTCAATATCTAAATGTTTATACTCGAATCCAACAAATTACATCAAAATTTAATTTTTATATTCATAAAACATATAATAAATTTATCTTTTATTAATCAAATTTATTAAAACAATGTCATTTTACTTAGAATTCGTAATTCTATCATGCCAGTTATACCGATGATGTTTATGCCGGTTTCATGACCTGGTTCAACTGGTGTGAGCCATGAAACCAGCATGACAACCATGAAGCTAAGCTAGTCATCTAATCTAAGTTTTTGAAGAGCAGTCAGGACAGATACCGAGACAGGAAAAAAGAAATGAAATATAAAATTGAGTCCTATTTGGTGTTAAACAGGAAAGCAAGTCTTATTGTACGTATCTGATCCCAAGTTCATACACTAACACATCTCTTCCTAGAGCTCTCTTCAACAACAAACAGAAGTCTTCCTGCCCTGGAGCTCCCTCAACGCAATTTGAACCCCATTACGTACGTACAACAATTGGTAGCACAAAACAGAACTCGTATCAGGCTTGTATCTTGCTTCGTTCAGCTGCCGGCGCATTTCCAATAGCTTGGCCTGAAATTCATCACTCTGCTCAATGAAGTTTCACTTACAAACAATACAATTCAATCAGTGAGTTGACCAAGAAGGTGTTGTGAGCAAAATGCGGTGAAAGCTTCAGAGGCATTCTGTCGAACACGTTTCTTTCTACCCAATTACCCCCAGCAAAAAATTGAGGAAAAAATGGAGATGCAAGGTATCGATCCCCGTACCTATCGCATGCTAAGCGAGCGCTCTACCATCTGAGCTACATCCCCATTACTGTCAAAATATAGTAATCAGGTTAATTGTAGACATTTTAAAACTGAGATACTTGCGGTGCCGTATATGGAATTTGCGGTACCTACTATCAAGCACATTTTGTTTCATTAAGAGAATTGGATGCTATGAAAGAGCTTCTTAATCCACTACCTAACCACCATTAGTACTGTTGCTCCCATGGATCAACTTTCTAGTCAGTGACAAGTGTTCTTCATTAACTTCAACAAAATCTAGGTGTAAGTAGACACAAGAAAAAGAAGAACCTCTGCAGTCCTGCACTCTCTGCCATTTGTTATGTTGACTCTTTGAAGCCATAAAAGCTTTAACTCCAAATCAACTCAAAAGTCAAAAGTTGCAATAACTATCAAGATCACATTGTTATAATGAATCCTAGTCAATTGTCATGTACCCCCAACCTCCTAAAAGGCAACAATTCTACTTCCTCCTTCCATCTAGTTGGTTCTTGTTTTCCATCTTCCCGATTAAGAAGAGCAATTCTACATCTCTTGGTTTAAAAGTAACATACCCTAAGCGCAGAGATGCGATCGTGAAGAAAGCCACAGAGCTATCTGTTCTATGTGGCACAGATGTTAGTCTCATTTTGTTCTCCCCCAAGGGAAAATTGACTAGCTTTGCTACCCACGGAAGGTTTGTGTTGCCATGGGATCCTTCCTGCATTTACTCTTTTTTTGTTTCTTTTTTTTGTCACGCTCTTTTTTGGTGTTGGATGATACATTGCTAGGATTGAAGATATCTTTCTTCGATACATCGAGCAATCTAATGAACTCCGCAGAGGCTGTGTATCCACAAATCAGGCTGTAATTTACTACTCTCTTTTTTTCCGTGTACAAGCACATATAGTGTTAGTGTTAGAGTGACACATTGAATCACATTTGTGTTCAGAACTTGCACCAAGCTCTGAAGCAACTGAAAAGGGAAAGAGAAATGTTGGAAAAACTGGAAAGGTATGGGCCTGTTGTTTGTTGTTATCTTCTTGCTTTTGCTCTCTGGTTACATGGATAAGCAGTTTGATTTTGATTATGAAAATCCTTTCTATGTGCATTACTCAATTGGGTGGTGTTTGCAAAACAAGTCAGGATAGAGGTAAGCCATCAAAGGTTCTGAGTTCTTCATTTTTAGTAAATGGAAACATGCATTGGGCCTAATTGTTTTTGTTCATCTGTGTGATTATTTACCCTAGACTCTGGAGGGGAAACTACAACAACTCAACCAGCAGCAGCGGGAAAAGCAAGACAAGATGAAGTTAGTAGTATTAGTAGCAGAAGTGTTTTTGTTTCGTCATCTCTTCTTGTTATCTTGTAACTTCCTAATGGAAAAAAGAATGTGGTTGGTGATTTTGCAAGCTCAGGTGTTACAATTATGAAATGCATAAGGTGAGTTCAACCAGTGAGGCCTTACTACATTGGCAATTCCTCACTAAAGCAATTCACAATGTTGAACATCTTAAGGCAAGTACATCGTGGGAGGCTTATTATATGGATTAATTTCTTTCTCGTTTCACTATTTAACCCTTCCAGATTCTGCTAATTTTGTTGAGAGTAGGCAAAGATGATCAACATGGAGGAGGAACAGTCGCAGAACCTAGAGAGCATCGAGGTACGTAAGAACTCGGATATGATGGGTTGGCTAGTGAGAAGAAGAACATGAAGATTGATGAAACTTATTGTGCAAGTGTGTATCTTTAACACATGTTCATTTTAGTTGTTTCTAATGTTTGCCCTTTTTTGGTGTTAATATAGGTCGCTGATGTAGATAGTGAAGAGTTTGAGGATTTGCTAACATGGGGGGAATATATGAATTATGAAAAGGACAGGTGATTATTTTACACTTGAAGCTCATGATATGCTAAACATGCAATTTGGGAAAGAAATTTAGGGTGCGTTTGGATAGATGTATTTCAAATGTATGATATTTGAAATACATGTTTTTAAAATGAATGCATTTGAAATGCATGTAATTCAAATTCGTTGTTTGGATACTCAATTTTAATTTTTTATATTTTAAATTTCATTATTTTGTATTTTAATTTTGAATTTTCTGGTCACTTACTACAAAGTTTGCTAAATTACAATTTGGTACTCAAAATTATTTTTCCTTACAATTTAGAATCTGAACTTTCAAAATTTTACAATAGTTCCAGAAATTTTGATGGTAAAATTACATTTTGGTACCTTTATATGTTTTTCCTTACACTATAGTACCTGAACTTTTAATATTTTACAAATAAGTCCAATCTTTTGTTAGAAGGTATTTTAAATGTTATTGAAATGTATTTGAAGTTGACAAGTAATATACTAGACATGTATTTGGAAATCACCCCATGAATTTGGCACAAATCCAAATACCAAATGTAATTAATATCCAAACACATAATTTGACATTTAGAAATCCAAATCCAAATCACAAATACCAAATCCAAATCATTCTATCCAAACACACCCTTATGAATTTTTGTTTTTGAAATTTAGGAATGAAGTTATAGAGAGAAACCAAAATGGAGGAACAAGTGGACCACATTTGAGCCTTGAATTCCTGACAAAGCAGAAGAAGTGGAATCTAAATACCAGCTCAGCAAAAATCCCCAACAAAAGAGTTTGACAATCCAAATATATTAGCTGGGGATTTTCCATCTCTAATTATCAATTTACCACTCCAATTGGAGTCATGTAATTCCAATTCGAGCCGTGCTGGTGAAAGCTTAATTCGGATTTTTTTATTTGCAACTTTTCGATCCTACCTTGGGGGAAAATTACTTTTTGCATTTCGTTGATGCTTGATTAAATTATTTATTTCTCATCAATAATGAGCCCTCAGAATATAGATACTTGTGTTATGAACAATTATCCCATCGTGGGAATAAGCAACACCATTAATACGAAATAGAAGAGAAGTAATACTGGTTTTATTTCTTACTCTCAACCACACATTACACCGAATACTAGGAAAAACATATACATAGAAAGGGAGGTAGTTGCTTCTTTTGGTGTATCTTCTCCTTCACCAGGTTTGCCTTTATATAGTCTATGTCAATAATGGATAACTTTATCAAATAAATCATTACTCTCATAGTAATCTGAATCATCATTATGTTTGATGGATAGTTTACTCGTTCTTATCATATGGACATCTTTATATATTTCTTGATGCACATAAATTTCTTTTGCAAATATGCAAAATTGAAGGGAAGTCTAGTTCTTTCAAGTTATTCAATAACTTATAAATACTCTTCTAGAGTTTAACTCATTTAATGTCTCTCTACGACTTTCTACCTTTGAACACTCTTCCAGAGTTTCAATGTAGCATACGTATTTCATCTCAACTTGAGATTATTATTTTTCATATGCATATACATTTGTATGTCATGAAGAACCTTCAACCAATGATTCTTTGTCAGAACATATAAAACAATCATTGTAAGGTATTCTAGGTAAATGCATTCGTCTTTCTAGACATATTCTTCCTTTCTTTATCGAGACTGACATTTTGTCGATTCTCTTTCGATTTGATTTAGGAGGTTTATTGAGTTGAATAATGTTCCGTAGAACATTAACATATTTGCTTTGAGCAAACTAAATCCTTCATCAAGTTGTATATTTATATAATCATCAAGCATGCTTTATAAGTGCACCTGTAATAACATTCACTGGATGCATATATAACTTTCTCACACTGCCAAAAATCATATCCCACAAATAAGCGTGACTGCGTACGTCTCCTCACAATCAATGGCAAATAATTTGACGAAGACCCTTATGACAATTCGAGCATGATATCTCTTAATCTCTCCCCATTTGTCATGTCTTCATAAAACATTGTGCGTGTTTTACTGGCATTACATACACGTATGTGGGTATGTTTTGTAGGCTAGTTCATAGCTGCCTCACATGCATTGTTCCAACTTGGCCAATCATTTGAGTATACTGATCGATAGATTTAACTTCATGATTCTCATTAATATCATATTGCGCGTAACAAAATATAAGAACTTTATCGTCAACGTTGACTTCCTTTCGATTCCTTTAAACAGGAAAGCCAATCTTATTGTACGGATCTGATCCTATGTTCATACACTAACACATCTCTTCCTATATCTCTCTTCCACAACAAAGAGAAGTCTTCCTGCCCTGCAGCTCCCTCAACGCAATTTGAACCCCACTACGTACGTACAACAATTGGTAGCACAAAACAGAACTCGTATCAGGCTTGTATCTAGCTTCGTTCAGCTGCCGGCGCAGTTCTAATAGCTTGGCCTGAAATTCATCACTATGCTCATGGGATTTGTCTCCGGCTAATAACTTTATTGCATAATCCATGAAGTTTCACTTACAAACAATACAATTCAATCAGTGAGTTGACCAAGACGGTATTATGAACAACATACCCATTTCTCATAACAGAAGCGCATGTATATGTTTCCCCTTGCTTCAATAACAATAGCTCAATACAAGAAGAACCAAGAAAAATGCCGTGAAAGCTTCGGCAGTTATTTATGTAACCTGATATCAATCTATTCCAAGGAGTCAAATCTCTAAGAGGCATTCTATCGAACCTGTTTCCTTCTACGCAATTACCCCCAGCAGAAAATTAGCAACGGAAAAAATTGAGATGCAGGGTATCGATCCCCGTACCTCTCGCATGCTAAGCGAGCGCTCTACCATCTGAGCTACATCCCCACTGCTACCAAAATATAGTAATCACATTAATTGTAGACATTTTAAAACTGAGATACTTGCGGTGCTGTATATGGAATTTGCGGTACCTACTATCAAGCACATTTTGTTTCATTAAGAGAATTTGATGCTATGAAAGAGCTTCTTAATCCACTACCTAACCACCATTAGTACTGTTGCTCCCATGGATCAACTTTCTAGTCAGTGACAAGTGTTCTTCATTAACTTCAACAAAATCTAGGTGTAAGTAGACACAAGAAAAAGAAGAACCTCTGCAGTCCTGCACTCTCTGCCATTTGTTATGTTGACTCTTTGAAGCCATAAAAGCTTTAACTCCAAATCAACTCAAAAGTCAAAAGTTGCAATAACTATCAAGATCACATTGTTATAATGAATCCTAGTCAATTGTTATGTACCCCCAACCTCCTAAAAGGCAACAATTCTACTTCCTCCTTCCATCTAGTTGGTTCTTGTTTTCCATCTTCCCGATGAAGAAGAGCAATTCTACATCTCTTGGTTTAAAAGTAACATACCCTAAGCGCAGAGATGCGATCGTGAAGAAAGCCACAGAGCTATCTGTTCTATGTGGCACAGATGTTAGTCTCATTTTGTTCTCCCCCAAGGGAAAATTGACTAGCTTTGCTACCCACGGAAGGTTTGTGTTGCCATGGGATCCTTCCTGCATTTACTCTTTTTTTGTTTCTTTTTTTTGTCACGCTCTTTTTTGGTGTTGGATGATACATTGCTAGGGTTGAAGATATCTTTCTTCGATACATCGAGCAATCTAATGAACTCCACAGAGGCTGTGTATCCACAAATCAGGCTGTAATTTACTACTCTTTTTTTTTTCCGTGTACAAGCACATATAGTGTTAGTGTTAGAGTGACACATTGAATCACATTTGTGTTCAGAACTTGCACCAAGCTCTGAAGCAACTGAAAAGGGAAAGAGAAATGTTGGAAAAACTGGAAAGGTATGGGCCTGTTGTTTGTTGTTATCTTCTTGCTTTTGCTCTCTGGTTACATGGATAAGCATTTTGATTTTGATTATGAAAATCCTTTCTATGTGCATTACTCAATTGGGTGGTGTTTGCAAAACAAGTCAGGATAGAGGTAAGCCATCAAAGGTTCTGAGTTCTTCATTTTTAGTAAATGGAAACATGCATTGGGCCTAATTGTTTTTGTTCATCTGTGTGATTATTTACCCTAGACTCTGGAGGGGAAACTACAACAACTCAACCAGCAGCAGCGGGAAAAGCAAGACAAGATGAAGTTAGTAGTATTAGTAGCAGAAGTGTTTTTGTTTCGTCATCTCTTCTTGTTATCTTGTAACTTCCTAATGGAAAAAAGAATGTGGTTGGTGATTTTGCAAGCTCAGGTGTTACAATTATGAAATGCATAAGGTGAGTTCAACCAGTGAGGCCTTACTACATTGGCAATTCCTCACTAAAGCAATTCACAATGTTGAACATCTTAAGGCAAGTACATCGTGGGAGGCTTATTATATGGATTAATTTCTTTCTCGTTTCACTATTTAACCCTTCCAGATTCTGCTAATTTTGTTGAGAGTAGGCAAAGATGATCAACATGGAGGAGGAACAGTCGCAGAACCTAGAGAGCATCGAGGTACGTAAGAACTCGGATATGATGGGTTGGCTAGTGAGAAGAAGAACATGAAGATTGATGAAACTTATTGTGCAAGTGTGTATCTTTAACACATGTTCATTTTAGTTGTTTCTAATGTTTGCCCTTTTTTGGTGTTAATATAGGTCGCTGATGTAGATAGTGAAGAGTTTGAGGATTTGCTAACATGGGGGGAATATATGAATTATGAAAAGAACAGGTGATTATTTTACACTTAAAGCTAATGATATGCTAAACATGCAATTTGGGAAAGAAATTTAGGGTGCGTTTGGATAGATGTATTTCAAATGTATGATATTTGAAATACATGTTTTTAAAATGAATGCATTTGAAATGCATGTAATTCAAATTCGTTGTTTGGATACTCAATTTTAATTTTTTATATTTTAAATTTCATTATTTTGTTTTTTAATTTTGAATTTTCTGGTCACTTACTACAAAGTTTGCTAAATTACAATTTGGTACTCAAAATAATTTTTCCTTACAATTTAGAATCTGAACTTTCAAAATTTTACAATAGTTCCAGAAATTTTGATGGTAAAATTACATTTTGGTACCTTTATATGTTTTTCCTTACACTATAGTACCTAAACTTTTAATATTTTACAAATAAGTCCAATCTTTTGTTAGAAGGTATTTCAAATGTTATTGAAATGTATTTGAAGTTGACAAGTAATACACTAGACATGTATTTGGAAATCACCCCATGAATTTGGCACAAATTCAAATACCAAATGTAATTAATATCCAAACACATAATTTGACATTTAGAAATCCAAATCCAAATCACAAATACCAAATCCAAATCATTCTATCCAAACACACCTTATGAATTTTTGTTTTTGAAATTTAGGAATGAAGTTGTAGAGAGAAACCAAAATGGAGGAACAAGTGGACCACATTTGAGCCTTGAATTCCTGACAAAGCAGAAGAAGTGGAATCTAAATACCAGCTCAGCAAAAATCCCCAACAAAAGAGTTTGACAATCCAAATATATTAGCTGGGGATTTTCCATCTCTAATTATCAATTTACCACTCCAATTGGAGTCATGTAATTCCAATTCGAGCCGTGCTGGTGAAAGCTTAATTCGGATTTTTTTATTTGCAACTTTTCGATCCTACCTTGGGGGAAAATTACTTTTTGCATTTCGTTGATGCTTGATTAAATTATTTATTTCTCATCAATAATGAGCCCTCAGAATATAGATACTTGTGTTATGAACAATTATCCCATCGTGGGAATAAGCAACACCATTAATACGAAATAGAAGAGAAGTAATACTGGTTTTATTTCTTACTCTCAACCACACATTACACCGAATACTAGGAAAAACATATACATAGAAAGGGAGGTAGTTGCTTCTTTTGGTGTATCTTCTCCTTCACCAGGTTTGCCTTTATATAGTCTATGTCAATAATGGATAACTTTATCAAATAAATCATTACTCTCATAGTAATCTGAATCATCATTATGTTTGATGGATAGTTTACTCGTTCTTATCATATGGACATCTTTATATATTTCTTGATGCACATAAATTTCTTTTGCAAATATGCAAAATTGAAGGGAAGTCTAGTTCTTTCAAGTTATTCAATAACTTATAAATACTCTTCTAGAGTTTAACCCATTTAATGTCTCTCTACGACTTTCTACCTTTGAACACGTAGCATACGTATTTCATCTCAACTTGAGTATATTATTTTTCATATGCATAGACATTTGTATGTCATGAAGAACCTTCAACCAATGATTCTTTGTCAGAACATATAAAACAATCATTGTAAGGTATTCTAGGTAAATGCATTCGTCTTTCTAGACATATTCTTCCTTTCTTTATCGAGACTGACATTTTGTCGATTCTCTTTCGATTTGATTTAGGAGGTTTATTGAGTTGAATAATGTTCCGTAGAACATTAACATATTTGCTTTGAGCAAACTAAATCCTTCATCAAGTTGTATATTTATATAATCATCAAGCATGCTTTATAAGTGCACCTGTAATAACATTCACTGGATGCATATATAACTTTCTCACACTGCCAAAAATCATATCCCACAAATAAGCGTGACTGCGTACGTCTCCTCACAATCAATGGCAAATAATTTGACGAAGACCCTTATGACAATTCGAGTATGATATCTCTTAATCTCTCCCCATTTGTCATGTCTTCATAAAACATCGTGCGTGTTTTACTGGCATTACATACACGTATGTGGGTATGTTTTGTTGGCTAGTTCATAGCTGCCTCACATGCATTGTTACAACTTGGCCAATCATTTGAGTATACTGATCGATAGATCTAACTTCATGATTCTCATTAATATCATATTGCGCGTAACAAAATATAAGAACTTTATCGTCAACGTTGACTTCCTTTCGATTCCTTTAAACAGGAAAGCCAATCTTATTGTACGGATCTGATCCTAAGTTCATACACTAACACATCTCTTCCTATAGCTCTCTTCCACAACAAAGAGAAGTCTTCCTGCCCTGGAGCTCCCTTAACGCAATTTGAACCCCACTACGTACGTACAACAATTGGTAGCACAAAACAGAACTCGTATCAGGCTTGTATCTAGCTTCGTTCAGCTGCCGGCGCAGTTCTAATAGCTTGGCCTGAAATTCATCACTATGCTCATGGGATTTGTCTCCGGCTAATAACTTTATTGCATAATCCATGAAGTTTCACTTACAAACAATACAATTCAATCAGTGAGTTGACCAAGACGGTATTATGAACAACATACCCATTTTTCGTAACAGAAGCGCATGTATATGTTTCCCCCTGCTTCAATAACAATAGCTCAATACAAGAAGAACCAAGAAAAATGCCGTGAAAGCTTCGGCAGTTCTTTATGTAACCTGATATCAATCTATTCCAAGGAGTCAAATCTCTAAGAGGCATTCTATCGAACATGTATCCTTCTACGCAATTACCCCCAGCAGAAAATTAGCAACGGAAAAAATTGAGATGCAGGGTATCGATCCCCGTACCTCTCGCATGCTAAGCGAGCGCTCTACCATCTGAGCTACATCCCCACTGCTACCAAAATATAGTAATCACGTTAATTGTAGACATTTTAAAACTGAGATACTTGCGGTGCTGTATATGGAATTTGCGGTACCTACTATCAAGTACATTTTGTTTCATTAAGAGAATTTGATGCTATGAAAGAGCTTCTTAATCCACGACCTAATCACCATTAGTACTATTGCTCTCATGGATCAACTTTCTAGTCAGTGACAAGTGTTATTCATTAACTTCAACAAAATCTAGGTGTAAGTAGACACAAGAAAAAGAAGAACCTCTGCAGTCCTGCACTCTCTGCCATTTGTTATGTTGACTCTTTGAAGCCATAAAAGCTTTAACTCCAAATCAACTCAAACGTCAAAAGTTGCAATAACTATCAAGATCACATTGTTATAATGAATCCTAGTCAATTGTCATGTACCCCCAACCTCCTAAAAGGCAACAATTCTACTTCCTCCTTCCATCTAGTTGGTTCTTGTTTTCCATCTTCCCGATGAAGAAGAGCAATTCTACATCTCTTGGTTTAAAAGTAACATAGCCTAAGCGCACGGATGCTATTGTGAAGAAAGCCACAGAGCTATCTGTTCTATGTGCCATGGGATCCTTCCTACATTTACTCTTTTTTTTCGTTTCTTCTTTTGTTAGCAGTCTTTTTTGGTATGGATGGTACATTGCTAGGATTGAAGATATCTTTCTTCGATACATTGAGCAATCTAATGAACTCCGCAGAGGCCGTGTATCCACAAATCAGGCTGTAATTTACTACTCTTTTTTTCCCCCGTGTACAAGCACATATAGTGTTAGTGTTAGAGTGACACATTGAATCACATTTGTGTTCAGAACTTGCAGCAAGCTCAGAAGCAACTGAAAAGGGAAAGAGAAATGTTGGAAAAATTGGAAAGGTATGGGCATGTTGTTTGTTCTTATCATCTTCCTTTTGCTCTCTGGTTACATGGATAAGCAGTTTGATTTTGATTATGAAAATCCTTTCTATGTGCATTACTCAATTGGGTGGTGGTTGCAAAACAAGTCAGGATAGAGGTAAGCCATCAAAGTTTCTGAGTTCTTCATTTTTAGTAAACGGAAACATGCATTGTGCCTAATTGTTGTTGTTCATCTGTGTGATTATTTGTCCTAGACTCTGGAGGGGAAACTACAACAACTGAACCAGCAGCAACTACAACAACAATTTACAACATATAATCCATCATAAAGTCTTTGATGGGAATTTTAAGGTTTCTAATCAAATCCAATTTGTACAGGGGTTTAGTAGTGACAACTTCTTGGCATGATGGAAAATCGATATTGCTACTTGCAACTGGCATGTCTTCAATAAGTTGTTTCACATGCTTATGCACAAGCATGTGCTACATGACGTTTGATATTGAAACCAATAATATAAGATTTAAACCCACCAATAATCATCGAGAAGTATTTTCTTCATATTGAACATTCGTTCATATATGTCCGTAAGTGAATCAATTGTGCAACCAATCTTGCAAACTTCAAGTTGCAAGTGGAGTGACCATTTAGACGATGCATCCATTAAAATCATAAAAATAACTAAATGATCCATATGGTGCATTGATCCAATAATTTATATTGTATATACTAATCACTCTTACTAGTCAAAAGCGAGTTTCTACATAGAAACGTTTTTGTGATCTAGAAGCGTAAAATTGTACGTTTTTAAGTTTTAAAACGCGATTTGAACTACATTGCTCATAACCAACTTTCATTAAGAACAAGCGACACAAGAAAAATCCTTCACTGTGGATTTTTGCTAATATTCTCATCAACGATTTACATGAACTCTCGATCACACTTTGCATCAGAATTGACCCAGGATGGTCCAACAGGTCATGCCAAGAAATCAATTTACAACAAACACAAACTTCAGGTTTATGGTTCGTTTCATAACCTTTTGCTTCAGGAAGAAGGATTAGTTGCGAGTAGTAATTCAGTACAATAGCATGTATTATGCAATACGTTAAGAATAAGGATAACAAAAGGGTGGTACGACTCTTTGACCTTAACTGGAACGTTGTAGGTTCGAGCCCCATCGACGCCAGATTTCTAACCCTAAAGATTATTTTAATAAACCATATCACTACATATTGTAGATATGCTTCTGGCATTTTATGTGGGTTATGTTTACGATATATTACCCTACCAATAGAAAACTGTTGGATACAACATATAACGCAATATCTCAGTATTGCCTCTTGATAATTTTGATATGCTCTAGCATTTTCTGGGTAATGTCGACCGACATATTACCCTACCTCTTTTGTTTCTTTTCAATATTTCAAACCCAAATCTTCTCAATATTATCCGAAATCTACCAAATCAACATCCTTATCTTATCCTTTTTCGGCTATAAAACAACAATCTTCCTCCTGTTTATTTCATTCGACTCAAGCCTAAAAATTCATATATCATCTCTCAATTCCATCATTATTTTTCCCTTTTGGGAACTCTTCTCGTTATAAGTCGGTTCAGGGATCTTATCGAGTTCGGGTGAAGCAATGGCCGAAGAAATCTCTTCCGCTCTGATCATGCTTCGGGTGTCTTTGATCTTTATGATTTTATTTCTCGTTTCAGTTCTTATCTTGCTAGAGATACACTATCGTAATCATGAACGCTACGGTTCGATACTCAAACGCGAGGATCATACGCATGACTAGATTTTTTCTAATCTTTTATCCATATATGATAGTATGAAAAATGAGACTTAGATCTCAAATCATGTATTTGATGTACTGCTGGTACGATAACATTCTTGCATTTTCAACCACTGAATAAATAAACGTTTCACTTCTGGTGAATGTTATTATAGTTGGTAACAGATAACCATTTTATCAATTGACATTTTGACTTTGTTTTTCTTCTCATTCACTTCTGAGAATGGAATCATATCAAACTCGTATCTCACGTGTCATTGATCATAACAATTTATTCTTCTGGAACATATAAATTTATTGATAATCTATAAATTCTCCTTTACTGGATACTACCGGAGTATAGTAAATAATAGTTATATAGTATTACTAAAATTAAACATTACCAATATAACACATCTATAATTATACCAACATAAAATCGATTATCAATAAATTTGAATAAATTTATATTGTAATTATATACGACTGGTATATAATTGACATGTATAGCTGTCATATAATCAGTATAATGTATCCAGCTAGTATTATATATATATATATATGGGGAGTTCTATGGTACCCCGGGTGAAATCCGGGGTACCGCATACCTTAAGTAAGAAAACGCTATCTAGAACTTGAATTGACTGATCTTTCGGACATTATACTATACTCTAACCCATAAAGATCAAAATCTAGGTCTTAATTCTCTAAATCTTATACCCCAAGATCAATTTAATTAGAAACAATAATCGACGGTTATGATTCATCCAAATATAGGCAAAAAAGGTAATGCAGCATCTTAGGGTTTATAGGTAATGATTAAGATAATTAGGACCCAGGGTTCACTCATTAAGGGTTAGGGTATAGTATCATGCCCAAAAATCCTGCTAATTCGAGGTCTAGATAGCGTTTTCATACTCAAGGTATGCGGTCCCCCGGATTTCACCCGGGGTACCGTAGAAGGCACCATATATATATATATATATATATATATATATATATATATATATATATATATATATATATATATATATATATATATGGTAAAGGCTAGCGTACCTGGTGTACGTGGTACGCCTGCGTTCACACCTATAAATTAATTATTAATTATTTTAATTTAATTATAGTTAATTTAAATATTAGTATTAAATATAATTACAACCACAACCATTAAATAATTGATGCGTAAGGTTTAGTACCCCATAAATCTTTACCATTCATTATGCTAAATCAATCATATTACTATTGATTATATAAATTTTCGTACCTTCTTTTTCTAAATCACAAATTTGAATACCCAAATTTTGTGTTTAGAATTAGAAATCTATTTCCTATCTTTTCCAATTTTATTTTTTATAGAATTTCATTTAACTTCAATTCTTCTTCCCCCAAGCGGCGAGGCCTATTTGACAAACGTGTATTTAATTTTCAGTCACCTCCGGTGTTGAGACGACTAAGGATCAACCTCGGCGAATCCCAGCTTGTGAGTTTTATCCCCTGTGGAGTGGCCAAGATGATCGATGATGAACACAGATCTCATCTCTCAACGCCGGTGGCAAGACGACTAAGAATCAACGTCGGCGAATTCCAGTTTGCGAGCTGTCTTCCCCTGTGGACTGGCCACGGTGATCGATGATGAACACAGGTCCCTGCTTCTTCCTCCCAACCGACAAGGGGGATGAACATCAGAACATGTTTGTCTTTAATTTTAGTTTAGGGTTTGATTCTTTGGGCTTCGCTTGGAAATCCAAATAAGATGAGAAAGGACACAATTGATTTTAGGGGAGCGCTAGCAGGAGCTTCCGGCGGCAACCCCAGCTCCGGTCGACGAGCAGCAGGTTGCTTTGGATTCGGGATGCTGCAGCCGAAGTCGACACTTCGCTTCGGAGTCAATCAAAGGGCGTCGGCTGGAACAAGAATCCAACTATGTTGGGGACCCGACGAGTCGACGATGATGTCATCGAGCTCCGCTCTTCCCTCTCCCACTGGTTCTCTTTCCCGGTGATTATTCCCCTGCAGATCTCCGACTTGAAATCCTCTCCTATTCGCAACCGGCCTCTCCAACGCACCCAGCGAAGAATGTATTTATCGATGCAAGATGAAAAAATTATGCCGATTAATGTTCAATTTTTGGGGTTTTGGGGAAGAATAACCAAGTTTCTGGGAAAAGGGAAGGGGACAGAGCAAGTGTGCAACGACATTGACCCCGGGAAATTTTTTAAAACATAATAATAATGCGGGTTTTTGGACATAAAATGAAAAAGATAGTGGCGTAGTGGTATTGGGAGAATCTCTGACGCAGAGGTAACTTGTTCGAGGGCTACAACTGTAGATGCTACTTCATTATTTTTGCTTCTCTTTTTATTTAATTGGTTTTATCAGTTTTCCACCTTATGCTAAAGCTAGATAAAGTATGTTCTATGGTCTCTAGCAATATAGAGTTAGATTGAAATGGGAATTTGGATTATAAAACTTATTTTTGTATTATTTGTTTAGACTTCATGGTTTGTTTTGTTAAATGTTATTATGGATTTGACATTGACGTCATATGCAATCTTGTAAGAGAGCTTAACCACATGTTGTCCAAGAGAGCGAATCTGTACACGATGGAAAAGGTAGGCACAATTTTATATCTGATGTTTTTGAGATGAACCTTTTGTTCCTTGAAGGATAGCATGGCAGAGACTGAATTCCTTTTATAAAAGCTCCAGGGGTGTTTGAAGCTCTCTATAGTTTAATTACCTAATTCCAAATTCAATGGCTATTTCTTGCTACCTAGGGTGATATAGTTATTTCTTGCTACCTGAAGAGGCCAGGCTGCAACATAACATATAGACAATCAACATATACATATCAGCTTGCCATCCTTGTTTTCTGAATAGCTCTGTGGCTTTGGATGGGAAAGCGTTTTAATTGCCCCTTTGAAATTGATTTGTTGGTGCATCAGTCTAACTTACAAAGATGCTATCCATCGGTTGACAAGACGTTTCAAAATAGGAAAATTATTGACCTCCATAAGAAAGGGAATACAGAGGAAAAATAGAGAAGAAAATGGTACTCTTAGCAACTGCTTACAAAATTTGTCATCTGAATCGCAAACGCAACTTCGGGTATGACTTAATTCATATTGGAGTGGTTTACAGATCAAATGGATCCCGGTATGTTGTGAAAGAACTTTGTTTTTGTGATAGGCTTATGCTTCTGAGGTACAAAATCTTCTGGTTTCTGGTAATAAAAAATAAGCTTTACAATATGCACAAGGTCAGTTGTCGGGAGTCGGGACCTGCACTTGTGCTTGCATCACAACTCGGAGATCAGGTTGTGCATCCTTCTTTCTGCTTGCTTTGCATTTTTTTCTTGTTATCCCTCATCTAGGTAGGCTGATTGTTATTCATCTTTCTATTGGAATGTAGTTCTACGTTGATACAGACACAGTGAAGCCGATGGCATTACGCCAATTGTTGGCAGGGTCACCTTTGCGGACATTGTGAACGGTCTTCTCGGTGCTGCAGTTGGCACTCTACAACCTTTGCAGGTTAGTGGCGGAGCGTGCATTATATTTGCTCCATCTTGCTATTCCGAGTATACTGGTATCAAGAAAGATTATTTAAATGATTAGTAGCAACTTCTAAATATTCTCAAACAAGAAAATATAAATCAAGAAATGAATCCATAATAGGATGTTAGACAAAACATTAATAATACCCCAGTTCTCAAACCATCATCTCAAAGTGGCATCCATGATTTCCGGGTCACAAAATCCTTTCACATTCATTCACAACCATGACTTGAATGCTCCTCTCAAGCCAGAACAATCTTGTGTTCCTCCCCTGTTAATGGAAAATGAGGCAATCAGTCAAAGCTACTTCAATTCGATTTGTCTTAAGGGAATATAACAACCAGATAGAAAGCTACCTCAAGTTCCATCATAGCAATGTACTTCTCCCCTGTTGATAAATCATGAGGAAATCAGTCCAAACTACTTCAATTCGACTCATCTAAAGGGAATAGAACAACTAGATATAAAGCTACCTCGAGTTCCATCATCGCAATGTACTTCTGGATCGTAGCTGATACTGTCTAATGGAGTTCATCAGTTTCTTCTCCTGCAAACAACAGGTGGCAGAACGCCTGACAAGTAATGAGGCATTTGCTAATAAAAATGCCACGAAATTCCTGACCTGAATTCTAGTAAAGGGAGAGGATGGTACCTAGCCAGTCGCCTTCTTTGTTTAAGTCCTATGTACAATTCATCATTCAACAATTTCTCTTTGTTTGTAACGACATCAATGGTTATAGGAAAACACTACGAATAATAAAACATAGACGATGATTCCAATATGCCTCTCCTCAACCCCTGCAAAGACAAAATGAAATGTATGAATAGTGAAGTTGAAACGACGCAAGTGAAACACTCCAGCTGTCATATAAGGATGGATACAAACACAGAAACTGATCGGAGCAACTGCAGCGAAAGAACTTCGAAGGCAAATAGATAGTGTAACCAAATAAGGACCGGAAGTGGAAACAGAGCTGAAGCATAGGAAAGAGTTGCTGAAGAATATTACCCCTGGCACGAGAAAAGTCTTGATGGACAAAATCTTCCGGAGAAGAAGCCTCGCCATGGAAATGGCTCAATCAGCAGGCTTGTGAGCAGGAGGGAAAGGCGATGTTGCAGTAGTCTAATGCTGCATGCAGACAAAACTACAAAGAGGGTTTAGGGACTTGGAGAAGTGAGTGTGAACTCTTCTTAGAGTTTTAGGCCGATCGGGGTTGGGGAGATAAAGGAACGACATGAGAACTGCAGTTTATCCTCCTCAACCAATCAATCGAGAGCTGCGGATGGCATGGTAGCATTGTATCAGCGGAAGGGAAAAATCAGGGGAATCAAAAGGTTAGGGTTTTTTTTTTCCTGAGAGGCGCTTCATCTACCGCAGCAGAGACGGTCGGGATCACGAAATCCCTCAGGGACCCGACAATAGCTGGAACAGAATTGGCGTTCGAGATCTCTCAGGACGACTGAGGTCTTGAAGCCAAGGGCCAGCTAGTGAAGCTCGTGTCTAAGTACTAAAGAGATAGCCGGACCGGGGATTCCATGTACCTATTTTGACGAAATCGATTGTTGAAGGAGGGATCCCAACTCCCGATTGACCAGTGCGCTCGAGTATTGGCGAGGGGGATGCGGCGAATGGGGTTCTAAAGTCTATGGCGGGACGATTTGAATCAGGAGAGAATGGGTGTTAAAGGAACAGAGTTCAGGTAAAAACCACTCTCACCTCTGATGAAGAAGACAAATGAGATGAGATGAATGAAGACTTTGTTTTTTCCATAAAAGATGAATGAAGAGCGAAGACAGAATCCGGAAAAAACGACCTTGTAATCATATTCGTAGGCAGTAGCAATGAATTTGTATATAATTTTAAAGTTGGGGTGTTCTAAATTTATGATTAGGAGAAAAGAGTACTCATAATTAAATAGTTAAATGATTGAATTGAGCCTAATGTACAAAAAAAAAATGACGTGGGACTAAAATGTATACTACAGTTAACGAGTGTGTATAATTGTAATTATATTTATTACTAACAATTAAATTGATTATAATTAAATCAAAATAATTAATAATTAATTTATAGGTGTGAACGCAGGCATACCGCATACATCAGGTGTACGCTAGCCTGAACCATATATATATATATCAAAACTTCAAACAATAAATATATAGCAGTTGCAGTTATTCTCAACCAGAACATTTATTGTTAGATCTAGAACATGCATGATTACATGAATTCATGGTCACATGAAAATTACGTTGAGCAGAAACCATTAATGAAGTTACTATATATATATATATATATATATATATAAAAGAAAATCCAGTTCACATAATGTAATTACATTATTTATGTTTTAGCTGATATGTATGTTCATGGAAAAGTTCCATATAAAATATATTAATATATATGTGCATGTCTTTTACTATCATGCATAAACACATATATATGGAATATACAACTATTATAGATTTCTATTGAAGAAACAGTCGGTTAATATAATTACCTCAAATTGATAACATATTTTCTGATCTTGTGATGACTAGCACTGCTCAATCCACGTAAATTATGTTTCGGTACAGTTGTAGATCGTCAGGATCTTGAATAGGTAGAGCAATCGTGATAAAGATAAATAAATCTATTTTTAGAATTATCTCGAATCTACAGGATCTCGAGTATATAGACCAATCGTTATAATGGTGAAAAACTTTCACTACCAAAGTTGTCTCAAATCTACAGGATCTCGAGTACATCAAACGAGCGTGATAATGGTAAAAAGTTTCTCTTCAAGAATTTGCTCAGATCGACAGGATCTTGTGCATGTAGAACAATCATGCTGATAACGGATTATGAATGATTATCCTACCGTGGGAATAAGCAACACCATTAATACGAAATGGAAGAAAAGTAACACCGCTTTTAATTTATTTCATACTCTTACATCTAGTCAAATGGAGAATCGACGACTGAATTCATCGCGGTACAGGAAGCGAGAGTATACGGAGACGGTTGATGACGACGGCAATAACGCTCCTCGTCCTGAACATCATCGGAATCGCCGTTGGGATCTCGGACCCGATCAACAACGAGGATGATGGGAAAGGAGGATCGGGTGCCGACGATTACTGTGGTGTGGGCGATTCTTCTCTTGTTGGTGTTGTCGGTGTTGTGGGTGCATATTAATCCGTTCGTCAGAAGCAGAAAAAGAGATCGTAAGGTGCAAGTTCGGAAGGCCCTCCACCGCTGCCGAGCACAAGAAGTTTGATTCCGACGGGCGTGAGTCTCGAAGGGTGATAGTTACACTTTAGGAGGCTTCAATTGTGGGGGCTGATTGATTTCGACGGTTACAATTCCGGAGCAGATAGTGGTTACAACTCCAGAGGCGTTTCTAACCGCTATTCGCGTTTCAGATACGCTTGCCTCTCTCTTTCCTCCCTAATTTTATTATTTATTTATTTCCAGCAATATAGTTTCGAACTCTTTTAATTTTCCTTTCCTTAACTGTTCATGTATATAAACTTTTCATTAACTTTACAATAAAAAAAATTTAAAAATTTTGTTATTCTTTTGACATTGTTAGCTTTGGATTCGGAGTATCCGACTAAGCCTCAATGGCTTGTTTGAGTCCATTTGGTGGAGCTTAGTTGTCATACAATATAGGTGCTTGTGTGTTTGTTTGTTTTTGCAGGGGCGCGTAGTTTTCCCTCGACCATACAAGCATCCATCCATTATGCTTCTCAACAGTTAAAGTTGGCACGGGTCCATCCATCATTTGCATGCACGTGGCAATGAGAATGGCTGCTCTAGCTTTTTCTATCGGCAATGATGATCTATCCTCTGGCTTCTCTAGATTTGGCGTGTGTTATGCACTCGCTTGTATCCTTTGTTGCATTTCTTAGGATGCTGACAGATCTGCCCATTTAGTGGCTAACAAGGCTCTTTTATCGGCGGATTGATTAGCTATCGAGCGCTACATTTGATTATTTCATTTTTTACATATTTGTAAGTATATTGCATTGTAAACCTACCTATGTCTTCGTACACCTATCTATGAAAAAAAATACCTACTTTGTCCGGTAGTATACTGTTGCTGTTGGGCCTAGTTAGATAATATTATAAGGATAACACCATTATAATTATCCTTTGATACATTTTATGATGGGGAGTTATGAGGGATATATTTGCTTGAGAAATAAAATTTAATAGATGAATTAAATTCTAAAATATATTTTCGTTCTCTCTCATACGTAAAAAATACTACTACTGATTCAACGAGAAAAAGATAATACTAAAATAAATACAGTCACAACCATTTAATTTGGTCGCTTATAGTTTGTTCTCTCTCAAAAGTGAAAAAAATGCTTCTACAAAAATATACACTCACGACTATTTAATATAGTAGCAGTTTCGATTTTGATGGTTTATAGTAGTATTTTTAAACTTGTGATGTAGTTATTATAATTTAACTAGTAGTGTTTCAACATCATATGTTGTACACAACTTTTCATTGATTTTGTCTATCGTGGATTTATATGTTTGGGCCAAATATTGTAAGTTTCTAATATTTTTCAACTTTGTTGAAAAAAATTCACGCACATGATTTAAATTATCATATGTAATTATCGAATCAGAGCTATTCA
Source organism: Linum tenue (assembly GCA_946122785.1). NCBI lineage: Eukaryota > Viridiplantae > Streptophyta > Magnoliopsida > Malpighiales > Linaceae > Linum > Linum tenue. Next base: position 22,227,515 of record CAMGYJ010000010.1, on the reverse strand, counting down.
ACTAATTTCTCCTTTGATGAATGTATAACTCAACAAACTTAGAAGTTGAACATGTTGGTGGTATTAGACTACTCAAGAGATAGTAAATTTATCTTCCGATTAATACAGTACAACTATTGCTCATAATTCAAATAATGATTCATCTTGTCACTCATAATTAAAGTAACAAGATATCATTGTAGATCCTTATGTACTCTCAAAATTACTTTGCAACTTTGATATCTCATACTAGCAGAACCATTAAGAATTGAGATGTCACCAAGTCACATCTTAACTCATAGAACTAAGCACTACTATACCATTCTTGATCATTATGCACACTTGAGCCTTACCATTTTATCATATGTAATGATAAAATGGAGTTTTTTCCTGCCCATTTCTCTTTTTGATGAATGTATAAATTAAAAAACTTAGCCGTATACCCAAATTGAAAACAGGTATAACTCATGTTCATTATTTAAACTATAATAATACAAAAAATATGTTGTAAAATTGGTGTTTTAGTATATGAAAAAGGTTACTGTTTTATTTTTAATTTTGTTGTTCGAAATCAACTTGACATGAAAATTTAATTAAAAGTTTAGATTTGGCTGGTAACTAAATTTTACTAATTTATGTATGATTTTATTCAAACATTTCTAAATGCTCATTGAAGCTAAAAAAATTAGTTGCTAATGATATATGTAATGAACAAAAAGTAGAATAGTGGTAAAATATGATACAATAATTTCTCTCTTTGTTTTTTTTCGGCGGATTGGTTTCTCTGCTCCTCGGTGGGTTATCTATGACAGATCCTAGGAGGCGGACGGCTCCGATGGGATGGTTGGATTGGTTCTTTGTGCAACACAACGCCGGAAAGGAGTCGAGATGGCAGTGGTACGAGCGATGGATTGAGGAAGGAGTCTCGGTTTGGGGAAAGAGTCCCACTCCAAGTCAAACCCTAGATTGGGCGCCCAAGAATTATTTCCGGAAATTGGCGGCATCTAGTCGTGATGATTATCTCTCGAGATATATCCAGATCCGAGAAAATCTGGAGATTCTACAGAATCAACAGTGGATAAGCTCTGGTAGAGAGACGGTCGAACTCAAAGTCTTGAGGTTAGCCCCGTGGTGGACGTATTTAACATCGGTGAATCGTTTCCACCAGTCTCACAAATCATTCAGACTTGGTGCGAATCAGATTCAGTGTTCAGAACGGTGGAATGAACATGCTCTTGAAGGTGAAAACCTAAAAATGTAGATGGTTATACTTCGGTTATGGTTGATTTGGTCCCTACTTGTTTGCTTTTGTGTTTTTGCTTGGTGTTTGGATGTATTCCAACGGCAGTATCAGGCAAAAGGGAGAGTTATGAAAATGGTTGATCATCTGATGGATCTAGATCAAGTTGTCGAGTTCGAGTTGGAGGATGTTGTTGAAAGTATGGAACGGGCGAAGCTCAGCCTGTTGGGGAAGTTGTTCATGGAGAACCAGTCGATTCTCAACACCATCCAACGAATTGTCAAATGAATGTGGAACTGCAAGGTCACGGTCATAGAGGCAGAACAAGGTCTGCTGCAATTTCTGTTTGAGGATGACAAGGCTATAGACTGGGTGCTCTAGCGAACGCCGTGGCCGGTGAAAGAAAGAGTTCTCCAGCTGCATCCATGGGAACCAGACTCTCAGTCGGTTGTGGAATCCTTCACATTTGCGTCGTTCTGGGTGCAGCTGTGGGTGGTTCCTTCTCATTGCCGAAAAACGGCTTTTGGGACACGCATTGCGCAAGGAAATATTGGGGAGCCGATTGATGCTGGGTTATATGGCATTAAAGAAATGCGAGGTTACTTCATCAAAGTCAGGGTACGAATCAATGTCACCGAACCTCTTTGCTCACAGGTGTATGCTTTGAATCCGGTGGCTAGGAAGTTCTAGTGACGCTTGTGTATGAGCATCTCCCACTGTTCTGATATCCTTGTGGGAGGTTGGGCCATACGGCTGCGAACAATGGATTTCCTCCACCCAAGGGAGAGGAGCATTATGGTCCTAAGTTGACGACCAATGAGTCTAGTCATCGATTGAATGAGGCTAATCTCACTTAGATCAATGGTACAATGATACCGAGGTCGGTCTGGATAAATCCAGCTATACAAGGATGGCGTAAGGAGGAAGCTGATGATTTGGAGAAGAGGCGACGCGAGGCGGTGGGGGGGGGGAGACTTCCTCCACTCCACATGGTATTGTTCTTCCATTTTCATAAGGGGCCACTCCTTTTCTTTCTTTTTGACTTCTCTACAAGACCAAAAGGGGAAGGAGTTAGAACCTTCCCCGACAGAGGAGAAGGGAGCGAAGGCCATCGGAAAATAAAAAAGACCAATAAAGATTCACTGAAGAACCAAGGAAAGAGAAAGAAATTAATGAACGGCCGAGCAAGGAAACCTTTTGGTCAGGTAGAGTTCGGCTAAGAGTATTCAAAGAAAGAGTTTTCTATTAGGGGACGGTTTAGGCGAACAAGAGAAGCTAGACTAGAAGTGCACTCTTTCCTCAGTCGAGTCGCAAGGAGTCAAAGTAGTGCGGGAACTTTCTCTTGATTTGAACCCTATCGAAAGAGATAGCTCACTTGCGAAAGCAACTCTAACAGAAAGACCGTGAGAGGAGGTTTAACCATTAGAGCCAAAGGGATAAGAGAGGCACTGAGGGTATCCTATCTTTTCTTCGCTAATGATTCTTATTTTTTCTTCATGGATCTCAAAATGAGTGCTCAACGCTCCTGGAGGTCCTACGAGAATATGAGGAACTTAGCGGTCAAAAGGTGAACCTCCAAAAGTTGGCAGTCTGTTTTAGCCAGAAAGTCTATCCGGGAGAGAGGAATGTGATGGCCATGCGTATGAGGGTGGGTGTTATTGGCGTGCAGGACAAGTACTTGGGGCTACCAATGTTGATCGTGCGCTCCAAGTCTGATACATTCATATACGTGGAGGAGGCTTTGCTCAGTAGGTTGCAGGGTTGGAAGTTGCGTCATCTATCGTGGGCAGGGAAGGAGACCCTTCTCAAATCAGTGGTTACTGCCTTACCTGTGCATGTGATGGTGTGCTTTAAGCTTCCGGTTACATTATGTCGTAAGGTGGACAAACATATGGCGCGGTTTTGGTGGGGTTATTCGAAGGGCCGGTCTAATATGAGTTGGATGCCCTGGCGTCAATTGTGTAGTAGCAAGCATGAAGGCGGGCTCGGATTACAACGCTTTGAGTTGTTTAATCAGGCATTGTAGGCTAAGGTGGCACGACGTGTTCTCATGGAGTCGGAGTCCTTGGTAGCGCGAATCTATCGGGGGAAATATTTTGTGAATGGCTCGGTGTTGATTGCGTGTGATGGCTCTCGTCCATCGTGGGGGTGAGGAGTGTTCTTCATGAATGTTCCATCCTTAGGGCGAGGCTGGGGTGGTAGGTTGGCAATGGGGAGTCTATCCCAATTGTGTCGGGCTAGTGGATTCCGTGGATTCACCCGAAGATGCCAGAGCTTTTGCCAGGGGCGGCTCCATTGGGTTCAGCTCGGGTTTCGAACTTGGTTGATCCGGATAGTGGATCTTGGTGTGACGAGTGCCTGCAGAATAATTTCACCGCTAGGATGTGCAGAGCTATTCGGGCAATCCCCTTGCCGAGAGGTCCTGTGGAGGATAAGATTTTGTGGCGGCATGTGTCCTCCAGGATGTACTCGCTTAAGTCGGGTTATCGGCTGGCGGATATGTTGGATTGGCAGCAGTCTCGATGGAGAGCAGAACCATACCTTGTGGACAGCGGCCTATGGAAAATAGTTTGGGCATTCCCGATCAAACCTAAATTGAAATTTATCATATGGAAAGTTTTGAGTAGGATTATTCCTACGATGGAGGCACTTCATGACCGCGAGATCCCTGTCTTAGTGCGGTGTCCGGTTTGTTGGCTAAAGAGGAGACGCTAGAACATCTATTACTTGATCGCCATGTTGCGACGTTTATGTGAGTGGAGGTAGGCTTGAACTAGGTGATCGCGGAGTTACCTAGGCTAAACATTGCCATTTTCTTGTGGTGTCTCTTGGAGATGAATGGTTCGCCTTCTCGAATTGTCCGGGTGGTGTGCCTGTTGTGGAGAATCTGGAAAAGTAGGAACCTAGCTACGTTTGAATGGGTTAGGTACACGAATCGTGATTTGGTTCGTTATTCCAGGCGCAGGTGATGGAGTGGGAGTCGTGAGGCAGTGCTGATGGTGTCCGGATCGAACGAGCGCATGTGAACCTGCTGGGTTCTTCAGGCGATGGTGCGGTGGCAAGGGAAATCAATTAAACTGTTCATTTGATGGAGCGGTGTGTCCAGGGTCCCATGCTGCAGGAGGTCTGGTGTTGAGGAATACTCTGGTGCGGTAGTGATGGCAAAAGGGGTGTTGTCTGATGGAATAGATGACCCGAATTTAACAAAGCTTTTGGCAACACGGGAGGCGATGCTTTGGGGTATCAGCTTGGGATTGGATTCTATCATATTTCATGGGGTAATGTCTATTTTTTATCCAAATCTTTTTCATATTCTTTTATATTATCCAAACCTATTAAAATTCTATTAATTAGCCAAATCTTTCGTAATGCATCAAAATATTAGCCATTTTTATGTTATTTTTAATAATTTTGCAACTATTTTCTTAGTTAAAATACTAAAATTTTGGAATGTTGACCTTCATGTGTCTCTTCCAAGTCATTATTATGTTGCCAAGTCAATATTACTATGGATAGAGGAAATGGAGCTGGTGGATCACCAAGCAGTAGGTCCTTTTCATACTTGGTTTAATTAGTAGAAGAATAATCCGATTGCAATTAAGATTGATAGAGCTTTGGTGAATGAAGATTGGTTCAATAAATGACCTTTGTGTGTTGTGGAGTTTCTTGCTCCGTCATTTTCATATCACTCTAGAATTTTGATTTGTCCGGCAGTGGCTATGAAGAGTTTTCCGAAGCCATTTTGATTCTATGAGATGTGGATGCAACATAAAAAGTATGAGGGCATATTACAGAACAGCTGGGGGGATAAAGTGGTTGAATCACATATGAGAAGTATCAAAAGAAGGCTGGGGTTGTTGAAGCAAGAGTTGAAAAAACTCCATAAGGAGGAATTTTCAGATATTTCGGGTAGAGTGAAAGGAGCAGAACGAATAATGCAGGAAACGCAGTTACATGCACCAAATACACCTACAGAAGATACATTCGAAGATTTCAAGCAAGTGACTATGACATATAAGCAGTTGCAGTTAGCGGAAGAGAGCTTCTCTAAGCAGAAGTCGAGGATCCAATACTTAAGCTTAGGAGACTCAAACACATGATTCTTTCATAAGTCAGTCAAAATTATAAGAGCAAAGAAACAAATAAGAAGACTAAGACTGGAATTTGGGACTATAATCACAGAAGCTGAAGAGATAGCAGAGGAGGATGTTAGTTTCTATAAAGGTTTGTATGGGGTAGTGAATATGGAGATTCAACCAGATAAAGCCTTCCTGAGGCAGTCTATGACTAAAGAAATAGGAACTAGAGACAATCAAGATTTATGTATGTCAATCATTCACCAGGAAATCAGAGAAGCTTTATTTTCTATGGAACCTTCTAAAGCTCCAGTGCCATTTAGATGGTCAGTGAGATTTTTTCAGAAGAATTGGCTTCTTGTTTGAGAGGACATATGTAAGGGTGTCCTGGAATTCTTTTGTGAGAAGCGACTTCCGAAGGGAATGAACACAGCTTCTTTGACTTTGGCTCCCAAGGTACCTACTGTTAATACTTTAGCTGCTTTTCGTCCTATAGCATGCATAAATGTACTTTACAAGATTATAGCTAAAGTGTTAGCAAACAAAATTTAACAAGTTTTACCAAGTATAATAAGTAGAAATCAATGGACTTTTATGAAAGGGTGCAGTATTTTAGATAACATATTGATGGCACAAGAAATGGTACAGAACTACAATAAGAAAACAATTGCTTCAAGATGTGCAGTAAAGATTGGTTTGCAAAAAGCATTTGATTCAGTCAGTTGGTCCTATCTCTTTTGTGTTATGGAATTAATGAAATTACTAGCAGAGTTTATGGGATGGATTAGAGTGTTCTTAAAGTCAGGGTACTTCAGCATTTCACTTTATGGCTCTTTGTTTGGTTTTTCCCTGCATTGAAAGCGGTAAGATAGGGAGACCCCCTTGTCTCCCTACTTATTCACCATTTCTCTTGAACCTTTATCGAGCATGCTTGATCTCGCAGCTCAAACTAGACAGCTCCCTTATCATTCACAGTGTAAATCAGTAGGTTTGACACATTTATGCTTTGCGGATGACCTGCTGATATTCACTGAAGGGTCTACTGCAGCTCTGCTTACGGTTAAGAAGCTACTGGATGGTTTTTATTACCAAGCTGGCATACGATGTAATCCTGATAAGTGCGAGGTCTTCTTTGGAGGAAGAGCACTGATTTACAAAGAAAATGCTCTAAGAATTTCTGGATTTACAGAGGGGTATCTGCCAGTTCGATACCTTGGGTTGCCTCTGGTTGTTGGGGGTTTGACTAGTAAGGAATGTCAAGTCAGATTAGATCATGGAGAGCCAATTCTTTATCTTATGTAGGTAGAATCCAACTGGTGTCTTTGGATTTATACTCTCTTATACAGTATTGGATGAACATTTTTGTGCTCCCTAGGAATGTTATTGCTCAGATTCACAAAATATGTTCCGATTTCTTATTGTTTGGTGAGGGTATTGGTAAAGCTAAGGTAGTGTGGGAGAATCTTGCAATGCCTAAGAAAGAAGGGGGGGGTGTAGGCTTTAAAGACCTACATTCCTGGAACGTGGCTTGTCTTGCAAGACTGATTTTGCTCCTTTTGATGATAGGAGGGAGTTTTTGGGTGACATGGATTTATAAGTAAAGGCTAAAGGATCGCTATTTTTAGGATCTGCCTATTTCTACACTTGGTTCATGGATTTGACGCAAGCTATTGCAAATGCGAGGATGATTTCAATATAGGATGACGATGAATGCTCAGAATGAAGTATAATGGGAAAGGAAACTAATGATTAAGTTCAGAGTGCAGCAAGTTTGGAATTCCATTCGAGTGAGACGACCAATTGTCTCTTGGTGGCAACTGCTCTGGAGTAAATATGTAGGCCCGAGGTATAGAGTTGTTGTGTGGCTGGTGATATTGAACATAATTACTACTCGGTATAAGCTCAAAGAATGGGGATGAATCAGTGATGATGCTTGTCTCATATGTTCTAATGCGAGTAAGACTCGTAGTCACTTATTTTGTGAATGTCAATACAGTAGAGAACTGTTTTCTGAATTGTTTGACAGGATTGACATAAGATGCCCAAGAGACTGGAATGGATTCCTTCTAACATTAAGTTAGATGGCAGTTCGAGGAGTTGCACAGGGAAGATGTTTTCTCTCCTTTGGAGCTGGTACGTGAGTCTCATATGGAAGGAGAGATGGAAGACGCTATTTCGAAGGGACTAAAAGACCATACATGGCATCAGCTTTTTGACCAGCTTATGAGATATGTGTTTTTGCTTTCAGTTGGTAATGACTAGTTTAGGGTTGAAATGCAGCCAGTATCTCTTTGGAGGGAGTATGTTTAGAGTGTAGACAACTTTATTTTTGCTGTTTGTGGACGATTTGTCCTTGTATTTTCGATCTCCTTGATTGATTTGGTTGAAGGGAGCTTTAATGAATGCCTACTTACCGGAAAAAGTCAATTTTTTATGAATAAAAGTCAATATTACTAACCAAATTACTGACTGAAAGATAACATTTCGCTAATTTTAAGTATTTCAATAGGTTTCGCTAATAAAAAAGAATCCAAAAAAGTTTGGATAAAAAAACAGACATTACCCTACTTCAAGGGGATGCTAAGGTGGTAATTGTGAAGGTTAACGATGGGAGTGTTGCTGATGCGAATGTTGGGCAATCTTGGAAGAGATTCTTGCGTGCCGTGTTGTTTATGCTCATCTGCGATTCCGATTTGTGAGGAGAGATAACAATAGGGTGGCCCATGTGGCTAAGAAGGCCCTTTCTTTGTTTCCTAATCGATGTAATGGGTTTGATTTTTGTGCCTGGCTCTCTAGTGAGGTGGGTATGATGTAACTTTTGTTTCTTGTTTAATACAAGCTATCGTTTTGTTAAAAAAAGTAGAATACAATAGATTTGTGACCTTTTCTAGTATAATTTATTTAGAAATTAGAGTCAAACCTTTAAAAAATTTATCTGATGTCAACCAATATAGTAAAAAAGACCACGGTTAAAGTGATAGCGTCGTATTTGCACATGTTTTCACCCTCGTTTCCTGACCATTTCTAGCTCGAATTTTTGGTTCCTTGGCCTATTGTATGCTAGATTGTGTTATTTTGTCATATTTCAAGTTCTAGCGAGTAAAGGGAGGCATAGGTGCAAGTTTCGGGTCATTTGGAGGTCATTTGGCGATTCAAGGTGCAAAATACCGTTGTCCCCTGAAGGATTAAAATCGTATTTTGCTTGCTCCTGGCAGTAAAAGTTATACCGAGCCAAACACGTGAAGATGCCTGAGGAAGTGAAAAATACGGGCAAGACCAGATGGGAATACGGTCGTAATTTGGAGATTACAGGCAATATTTTAGTATGTACGATCGTATTCCCCCCCCCCCCCCCCATAAGCAGTAAGTGAAACGTGCGTTTTGGGGAAAATATGGTCTCGTGCAAGTTACGACCGTATTTCTGCCCGTATTTCACCCAGAATCGGGTTGAAAATGGGGCAGATTCGAGCCAAATGAAGGGGATTCGACTTTTTGGAGCAAAAAACAGAGTTCTAAAGAGAGAAAGTACGAAGAACAAACCCTAGGAGCTATTTTGGAGTGGATTTCTCACCATTGAAGCCCATATTGCATCCTCGGGAGTGAAGATTGACATCCTAGAGAAGATTATTCCCATCTTTATGAGTATGAATGCATTGATTTTTGTTTTCCTCTCTCTTTCTCTCTCTCTTTATGGAGTAGACCTTTCTCTCACTTGAGTAAGAAGAACCTTAGTTCCATGTATTAGGAATCTTGATTGTAATGACTTTTGGATTGATATACTGTTTGATTATAATCGATTGAGGTGCGTTTATTGAGTCAATTGAATCCTGATCAACTTCTCTTGATTTCTGCTTCAACCTGTGATAGATAGGATCTGATTAGGTTGTTAGAGCTTCTTCAATCTGTAGTAGTGAATTAATTACACAATAGTTAGTCGATTCACTGCTTTGTACTGGGATCCAATACTAGTAGTAGAGTTTTGTGTTAATTGCATTAGCTTCCGGGGGAGCATACCATGGACTATTACTGGATCGCCCGAGCCGCATACATGAGGTCCCCTATCCATTCCCGAGGAGCATACCATGGGCTTCAAAATGGCGTGCCTAGGCGCACGTCTAGTCTTGATTAATCACAAGGCGTGGTGTGAACGCCGAGACTTGGGCATAATCGCTGAAAAAGGCACTGAAAGCGCATAATTGAGGAGAAAATCGCATAAACGCGTGCTGAAGCAAATTCTAGGCGGCGGTTAATAAACTGGAAACACTGCCATTTCCGTCCCCACCTCTCCCTCGCAAAATACTAACCTAGGCTAGACAATTCAGTATTCAGAAAACTCAAGAACTCTTCTCCTCTCATTCCCTCGGTCGCTCTATGTAAGAAACAAATAGTTTCTTGGAGCTCCCTCCATCGCCTGCTCGAGCTATTGCTCTTCCTTCTTCACAAATCATCTTAATCCTTCCCTTTTCCATTTTGTCGCTCATGTTGGCCTCCCCGGTCTCCCCCTTTCTGCAGTTCTGTTGTTGCTTGTGAGTTGGAACAACCTTGCTGCTCGCCTGTCGCTGGGAGAAACTCGCAGGTCGGCCACTTTTGGGAGGAGCTCACTACTCATCCTACTATCAGCCGTCTTGTGATACTACAGCTTCTAACCTCTGTAATTCCTCTGCCTCTCACTGTCTTCTCTATTTTTGACTCTTTCCTTTTAATTTTTTGCGCTCAGGAATCACGTATTGGATTGTACAATGGCCACAATTGGCGTTATTCACTTGGCAATGGGAGATTGAATTTGTTATTTCATTTGTAAATTGATTTGTATATCGGTTTCTAATCTAGTTGAGAATGACAAATGGGCTGTATTCACATAGTCAATGAAATCATATTGTACCGACAGTTTAACTATAAAATATCAATATTAGAAGCTAAATCGATAGACGGTATTCTGATACTAACGATTGTATTAAAATTAAATAATTATTTTACAATAAAATACTTTATTGCTAACTTTTCTGGTACGGTCACAGGTACAGTTTCATGTTGCATTATTCACTTGGTGAGAATGACATAATGTTCCTTTTTAATGCAATTCATCCCTACTACTCACACTCGTCTGTACTTATATTATATTATGAATAAATTTGTGTTTGCTTATTTATTAATGATAATTAGTGGTTCTAGAAAATGGTGTTACTTGTTAACAATGATAATTAGTGATTCTAGGAAATGGTGTTACAGTGAGATGATCAAATGATTCTTCTTAGTGTATAATGATTTATCAATTAAGTTAACCGTTCATATACGACATTTCACCATTTGATTATGGATTTTTTTCCATTTATGTTCCGCGCCTAGGCAACGACTATGCAAGCTAGGCGCAAGTCAGGAGTCGAACGCTCGCCTTACGCCTAGCGCATTTTTGAACTTTGCCTCATCACCATACTGCGCGGATCGGTGGTATTCCGTGGAAAGGAGGGGGAGTGTCCCAGATCGCACCTTCGGCGATTTCACGAGCTTATCGGTGGGATCAAGATAAATGGGGTCCCTGCCGATGCCATCCAACTGAGATACTTTCCATTTACTCTGGAGGGGCAAGCCAAAGAGTGGCTGAACACTCGGCCTCCGGGATCGATCACTACGTTCGCCAACCTGACGGACAAGTTCCTCACCGGCTATCATCCTCCATCAAAGACGGCGGACCTGCAGAAGCAGATCACTCATTTTGCACAGGAGGAAGATGAAAATCATTCGGGATGCTTGGGAGAGATACACCAGTCTCTTTCTGAAGTGTCCCAATCATGGTTTCAATGATGCCTTCAAGGTGGGCACCTTCTACCACGCCCTCTTCCCCGAAGACAAGCAGCTGATTGACTAGGTTTGTGGTGGGAACACGCTGACTAAGACGTCACCGCAGTTAAATCGGCTCTTTGAGGAGATGGCAGAGCAAGGATATGATTGGGGTACAGCTAGGAGGTTGAGGCGAGTACCAAGTCGGGGTGTACATGCTATGGACACCCAATCATCTGATTTAGTGCAGGTTGCGTCTAAACTGGTCTCGGCCATCGATCGTACTTGGTTGGTTCCTGGGACAGGAGATCAGCAGGTAATGCATTGCCAGTGGTGCGAGAGCTCCCACCATATTGTAGAGTACCGTTAGGCGATGAGGGAGTCGAATACACCCCAGGAGCAGTTGGACTTCATCGGCAATGCCAGGCGTTTCGACCCCTACAACAAAACTTATAACGAGGGGTGGTGCCAGCATCCCAACTTCTCTTGGAGTGAAAATAATCCAAAACCACCAGTCTCCCAGGGACCCCCAGGCTTTCAGAGACCTCCTTACCAGCCAAGACAAGGGCAATTCCAGTAACAGCAGCAACCTCTATATCTGCCCAGACAGGGGAAAGTTCCTCCTCAGTCACAGATGAGGCCATTTCAGTAGCCACGTGCAGCTCCCGCAGTCCTAGTACAGAGCGATCCGATGGCCAATCTGAGAGATATGGTGGGTTCTCTGGCCACTTCCATTGCTAATAAGTTCAACAACATCGAGCAGTTCATGGAGAAAGCCTCGGGTAAATTCATGGAGCTTGAAGCTGGCCAGAGAAACACGCAGGCTGTACTGTGGGATATCCAGACCCAGCTCGGGAATGTGGCATAGGCTGTAGCACATTGGGCTCCGGGGTACTTTACCCGGTCAGACCATTCCCCATCCACAGACCCCAAATGAACACTGCAAGGCCATTACTAATAGGAGTGGGAAAGTTACTACAGATCCACCTGTCCAGGCCCTACAGGAGTGAGAAAAACCTGCTTCAATACTTCCAGCTAATGAAGAAGAAATGGAGAAGGAGATTGAGGTGCCTGCTCCTAAGCCACAACCAGTGGTGAAGGAGTATTTCCCTAAACTTCCCTTTCCTACTCGTTTGCACAAAGACCGACTGGAGACTGAGTTGGCCAAGTTTATGGCAATGTTGAAGCAGGTGAACATCATTATGCCTTTCGTGGAGGCATTGTCGAAGATGCCCAAGTATGCTAAATTCATGAATAATCTCCTCACCAACAAGAGGATGCTTTGGGAGCTGTCGACAATGATGCTCAACAAGGAGTGTTCTGCCATCCTGCAGAACAAGCTACCAGAGAAGCGCAAAGACCCGGGGAGTTTTACTTTCCCTTTCATGATTGGTAGTTTGCATGTAGAGAAGTACTTGGCGGATTTAGGCGCTAGAATAAATGTAATGCCAAATAAACTGTTTAAGAAGCTAGGCCTAGGTGAACCCAGTAACACTAGGATGAGCATTCAACTAGCTGATAGGTCCATTGTGCATCCTAGGGGCATTGCAGAGGACTTGATAGTCGCAGTAGGGCCATTTTCATATCCTGTTGATTTTATTATTCTTGATATAAATGAGGATGTGGATGTGCCTTTAATACTGGGTAGACCTTTTTATCGCCACCGCCAAGACACTTATCAATGTGAATAATGGAAAATTAATTTTGAGGGCTGGGGGTGAACAAATCACCTTCTATCTTTCTGATAACATGAAACACCCCCAGCTCCATGATGATCTAAATTACTGCGATGTTATTGCTAATTTTGAGACCACCCTCACCATCACGAGTGCTGGTACTGAAAATTTCCTCGAGCGTTGTCTTTTGCTAGGGGAACAGGCATCAGAGGAGTTGCAGCTGGAGGAGCAGCTCACGGAGCTAGAAGAAGCTGCGATCGAGGGGCGAGAGAAACCATTCAATCTGATCCCTATCTTGCCCTGGATCGCCACATCATTGGATGAGCCACTAGAGTTGGAGCTTAAGCCCCTCCCCTCTCACGTGGAGTATGCATTTCTTCGGGAGGGGAATAAGCTCCCGGTCATTATTAGCTCGAATCTGACACCCGAGCAGAAGAGCAGACTGGTGGCTCTGTTGAAGAAGTATGCCCGGGCCATGGCATGGAAGATAAGTGACATCAGAGGCATTAGCCCATCCTTCTGCTCCCACAGAATTCCGATGGAGGATGAGATTAAGCTAGTCAGGTAGCCTTAGTGGAGATTTACTCCTCACTTGGAGGCAGTAGTTCGGGCATATATTGTGAAGTTGATGGATGCAGGGATCATCTTTGCTATATCCCGATGCGAATTGTGACTGGCTGGAGAGTCTGCATCGATTACCGGCGCCTGAACGATGCCACCAGGGCGGAAAACATCAAACCCCTTGTAATTCAAATCGTCTAACCCATCATCATTTCTGTCTAGCCTACTTGCTTGGGTTTCAACACCTTTAAGATATCTAGAACAAAAATTCGAACATTCTTTCGCTATATACCTTTCGGCAATGGATCCCTCGGCACGAGCCTTATTAGAAACATAAGATTTAAGTGTTCCTAAAAACCTAGAAAAGATAACCAAGAAAACGTCACAATACAAAAGTTAGCTACGTTATATAGAAAGTCGGAGAAAAAACAATTAATGGGTGCGACTCAGTGTGTACCTCTCCATTGGGTACATCCAGCGATACTGCACCGGTCCCGCGAGCTCAATTTCGCGGGGAAGGTGAATAGGCATATGCATCATCACGACGAAGAAAGCTGGTGGGTACAACATTTCTAGGTTGCAAAGTATAACTGGAATGTTCTCACTAAGGTTCCTGACAGTGGACGTGGTTATCGTTCTTGAACACAACTCACGAAAGAATTCACTAAGTTGAGACAATATATTATATACTTCTTTGCTCAGGAACCCTTGTGTGACAACAGGCAGAAGGTGTTGAATGAAAACATGGTGATCATGGCTTTTCGTGCCAGTGACTGACCTACCATCAGTAGTCACACACCGAGATATATTAAATGCATAAGCATATGGGAACTTGATCGACCTCAACCAGTCACAAATTGGTCTTCGTTGTGGGTTTTTAAGGTGTATAAAGCGGGAGGCATTTTAAACTTATCATTGTCTCTAACCAGATGTAGCTCTTTCCTAATACGCATGTCTTCCAAATCACGTCTAGCATTAGTTGTATCTTTGGTCTTTCCCTCGATATTTAGTAGCGTAGCTATCACATTCTCACTAATGTTTTTTTTTCAACATGCATAACATCTAAATTATGCTTCAACTCTATAGTTTTCCAATATGGCAAACTCCAAAATGAAGCTTTGATTTTCCAGTTATGCATATTATCATCAGAACATCCCCTTTTCCTTTTCCCACCACCATTGACTACCACATGAAATTGAAAAGCATTATCTATTTGCTGGAAAAGTTGATTTCCAGATAACACTCTTGGTTTGCCTCTAAGTTCATGCTTCCCATCAAATTTCCTGCTTTTTCTCCACCTATGATCAGTTGGCAACCATCTTCGATGCCCCATGTAACACTCTTTATGACTAAAATCCAACCGTGCGTAGCATGTCTCACTATTACACACAGGACAGGCTAATCTCCCCTTCGTACTCCAGCCCGATAGCATGCCATATGCTGGAAAATCGTTTACTATCCATAACAACACAACATGTAGACGAAATGTTTCGTTTGAGTGTGCGTCATACGTACTGACCCCATCCTCCCATAGCTCTATCAACATTTCTATTAGGGGGCTCTAAGTACACATGTATGTTATTACCAGGCGATTTCTCTCCAGGTATAAGGACAGCAAGGATAAAATAAGGTTATGTCATACATTTCCAAGGCGGGAGATTGTATGGTGTTAACACGACAGGCCACATGCTATAGTTATTGCTCATGTTCCCAAAAGGGTTGAACCCATCACTCAGAAGAGCAAGCCGAACATTCCTAGGGTCTGCTGCAAACCAACTATGATCCTCATCGAACTGTTTCCAAGTTTTTGCATCTGTCGGATGCCTTAACGTATCATCATCGACACGCAAGTCCTTGTGCCACCTCATGTCTTTAGCATCTTCCTTAGTCATGTACAATCTCTGAAGCCTATTATTTAGTAGGAAATACCTAGCTTTCTTTTGGGCTACATCATTTTGTTTCCCAGGTATGTATCTAGACTCATTGCATTTGGGACATGACTTGGCAGATTGTAGAGGACCTCTATAGAGTACACAATGATTTGGGCATGCATCTATAGTTGTGTAACCGAACCCAAGATCTTCCATGTACCGCTTTACTTGATAGAAGAAAGAAGGAAGGGTCTCACCAACAGGTAAAGCTTTCTTGACTAGGTCCATATTCATGTTGAAGGCTTTGTCAGTATTGCTGGTTACCAGTTTATTATTCAGCAACTTCATAACGAATGATAATCTGGAAAGTTTTTGCATCCAGGGTAAAATGGAAAATTGGCATCACGGATTAGCCGAGCCAATTTGTCATTGAGGTCTGTTAAATTAGAATAATTAGGGGTTGTTGACCCCCCCAATCACAGGAGCATTTCCAGAAGAAGAACGCAGCAGATCCCCTAACATATCAGCCATGTCATCCTCTAAAACCTCAGTCTTAGGCGCAACGGTAGGTTGACTAGGCTGATTACTAGGACTCGCAAATTCAAATGACTCACCATGATGGATCCATGTAGTATATGTCTCGACCATGCCATTCCTGGTTATATCATCTGTTACAATCTCCAATTTCTTAAAGTTTCGATTATTACACCTTTTACAGGGGCATCTAATTCTACCTAGCGTATCAACATGTTTGCTGGCAGCCCTATGAACTCATAAACCCCTTTTTGGTATTCATCACAAAAACTATCCTTAAGCTTAATCCAATTTTTACTCATTCAATATGTGCGTAAATAAATTGACCTTCCCTTTATAGGCAGTTGGTGAAGAAGGAAGCACAGCGTGAGATGAATTAGAAAAGGATCTGCAGAGGGTAGATGACACACCATTAGGAACCATTTCACTTACATCAATTCATTAAAATGCAAAATTGAAGGCATTCCACTAATATTACCTTTGCCGAGTGCTTGGGGCGCCTTCTCACTATGCACCTTAGCACAACAGGATATATGGTTGACGGATCGAAGCTATAAGCAGCCCCTGCCACCGAGTCAATGACGAGGAAACACAAGAGCTCATTTCGATACAAAAAACAATAGAATTACAATCTGGCCATATAAAGGGAATTACTAGGCGAAGAATAGTCTTAAGCTGAAGCAAACAAAGCAACACACAGTTGGCAGAGGAGAGAGGGACGAAGCTTACCTGGTTCTGCCAGTACAGGGATTTTGCTACGGGAAACGAGGGTTCGAGATAGATTCTGCTAAGGGGACGATTCGATACAGTGATTGACCTAGCTGAGATTCAGGATCTGCGAACAAAGGCAGTGAGTCGCGGTCGGGCCGATTGGTGAAAGAGATTTTGAACGACGGCTGAATTTGGAGCTGCTCGAAGGCGGATAGTGTTTCTATTTTATGAAATTTATTTTACTTGTTGTGATTTATTTTCCCAGAGGAAAGAGGTTTCAGAATAACACAATCGAATATGACGAAAGTTTTTGTCACAACATGAAACCACTATATTATGACGAACATGCCCTTTTGTCAGCTAGGCATGAGATTATTGTTATCTACTGTGACAAAACGATTTGTCATATAAACAATTCGGGAAGACGTAAAATGACAAAATATACATTGACGATATACTTTGTCACTTTATGTCTCTTACAGCCCTTTATGGGTTACCTATTTTGACAAATCATATTGTGACACAACAACTTTGTCACATTAAGTCCCTTAACTGACAAAATATTATGACAACACCTTTTTTTTGTGACATTAGACATACCAAATAGGACATAAACCATTTTTCTCATATTATAGAACCTATTGTGACAAAACGAAAAATGAAAAAAATTTATTTTTGACGTAATAGGCCGAATTTGTTGTAGTGTGCTGATCAAGGTTGAGGACCCTTAGTTCCTCTATCAGTCCAGCTAAAAGACGGTAAAGAAATGCTTGTTGGGATGCAATCCCATTATGGTTTGCATTTCTTTTCTTTTTTCATTTCGATTTTGTCTGTTTTTTAGTCTTTGAGTCTGTCTGGAATGTATTTCGTGCCCCGGGTGGTATGTTTTTGTCCATGGTAGTGTGTTTCTTTGAGCCGGGGCACGAATGGGGTTAGATGTCTGAAATTGCGGTTTAAAAATTTTGACAGGGGAGGGATCAAAAATATGCTCGCGGCATAAAAATACGGGTCGAGGGATAAAAAATATGGTCATATTTCTGTCTGCCCATGCCCGTATTTTGTACGTAATCGCGCCCGTATTTCGTACAGAGAGAGAGAGAGAGACGAGGCACGACGTAAAAGTTACGGTCAAGTCGGGTAGAAATATGGTCATATTTTCAGCCCGTATTTATGTCCCGCCCTTAAAAAAATGGGCGACGCCCATATTCTCTCTCTCCCCCTCACTTTTCTAGTTACTTTCTCTCTCCTGGTCATCGGAAAATCGCCCCCTTCATCTTCTCCGGCGGTTTTCCGGCCATATCTCCTTAACCGAGCAGCCAAATCCAAATTCGAAAACAACCCCATGCTTCTCTCATCGGTGCGCACAACCCTCAACTAGTGGGTTCGAGTTTGGTGGTGGTTTGGGTCGCCGGAAAACTGCGCCTCACCGGTGCTCTTTCGGCCCGATCTCCCTCCTCCGACCTCCAATCGCAAAATCGCGACTAGCACTGTGTTCCTTGCATCTGGGTACTCGTTCCCCTGAGTTTTAGTTCATTTTGGTGGTGGTCAAGTCGCCAGCGATGAAAAATCCGATGAGTTTTCCGGCGATTTTTGTGGTGTTTCTCCTTTTCCTCACCTTCCCCGTGATATCTCCTTGAACCTCCAAGTTTGTATCTCTCTTTATGTTGTCTAATTGTGGAGGATTGATATTTAGGGTTCCGGGTGAGGAATTTGGGATTGGCCTACCCTTGGCCTACCGTATGCATGGTAGAATGTTTTTGTGATTATCCAACTTGGAGCCTAGTCCACTATCCGAATTTTCTTATTCGAGGGCTCCAAGTGCGGTTTATCTTGCTTGAGTGGTGAAATATGATCTTGGATATAAATGTTTACCTCACTAGGGGCCTAGTCCATTGTCCGAATTTTGTTATTCGAGGGCCCCAAGTGCGGTTTATCGTGTTACTCACCATTTACGTTCTTCCATGTATGGTTTTTGTGCATTTGTTGTCTTCTGGTTGCAGGACCATGAAACCTACCTGAACCTACTTAGCCACGCCCAGAAGAAGACTCTGCGGGTACTCCAACACCGCAAGGTCTATGAGCATCATCACCTTTATTTTGAGGTCTTTAAGGAGCTGGGTGCTCGAGAGGCAATGGAGGCTAATGTTCGCGCCTATTGCTGGCGCCACCTCCTCTGCCTCTCTGAGCCGACTTATCAGGAGCTCTTATTGGAGTTCTATGCCACCTTCGAGCACTACCCGACCCGAGCGGGCGCCCACGACAACGCCATCCACTTCACCCTCGGCGGGGAGTCTCACTCCCTCAGTTATGATGATTTTGGTCGGGCCCTGGGGCTTCTCACACCATTTTCTTGCCGCCTCGCCATCAAGGAAATCGACACTCCTGCCTTCCAGGACCAGCGGTTCTTCGGGAGGATCTGCCTTCCGGAGTTTGCGAGTGTTGTGTTCACACTGTGTGCGACCACCGCTACTCAGCTGCACCCTGAGTAGCGCATCCTCAACCAGCTATTGGGCAAGTCCTATGCCCCTAGCGCGAGCTTCGCCAGTCATCTCCAGCTCCGCACCTTGTCCTTCCTGCACTCGATGAGCCAGGAGGAAGATAATCTCCACTTGGCCTCTGTCATTCCCAGGACCGTCTCTAAGGCTTCTCGCTGCGGTCGTGCTCTTGCTTCTGGGTCGGTGGTCACTGCTCTGGCCTGGTACTTCAAGATCGACCTCACCGGCTTCACTGTGGTCCAGGCCCCAACACCTTTTTCCCCGGACATCCTGCGGCACTAGCTGTCACTTCAGCGCGACGGGGACGTGACCTGGATTCAGGGACTCCCTCGCCCTCTTCCTCGTGACCTAGAGGACGTTGATTCCCCCGAGGCGAGTGATACAAGCGCTCGTCGTGGACCCCGTCGGACTACCCGCCTAACAAGGACTTCTGCAGTTGGTGTATCCACTTCTACTGATGGCCCTTCTGCTGTCGCCCCACGACATACATTGCTGAAAAGCTAGCGGCCATTGCTCGTCAAAACGAGCAGATTTTAGCTGGCCAGTAGCACTTCAACGCCCGCCTCGATCGTGAGCGCGATGGTCATTGCTGCATCATTTCGGCCTAGCACTACATGATGCACTTCTGGGACATGAATCCAGCTACTGTTAGCTACGCCTGGCAGCCTTCTCCTGGGCATGAGGATGATTATCCACCTCCGGATGGCGATGGTGGAGACGAGAACTAGGCTGGTTCCAAATGATCCCCCAGGGGATGCTTGGTTATTCATTTTCCTTTCGTTCCAGACTGAGACTCCCTGTCATTTTTACTTTTTCTTTTTATTTGGATTGTAGACTTGAAACTATGGTTTCTTCACCCAATGTGTGTGTTTTCATAACTCTATCTTTGTGACTTTGGACTGGTCCCCTTTCAGTCCCCTGCTCTTGACATGTCTGTCCTCCAGTCACCATTCCTAATCATCCTTTCACGGTAACATCGTTCCCCTTCCCTCTGCTCCATTGAGTGCAATGTCGACCTTAAGTGTGTGTGTGGGGGGGGGGGGTGCTTTGTATTTATTGGAACATATATGTGTGTACTTAGAGCCTAGTCCGCTGTCCAAATCTCGAGATTTGACGGTTCCAAGTATTGATGTTTGCATGATCATATTGGCACTGTGGTTTATGTGGTGAATCAAATGGCTGTTAGAATTGATGCATGACAACTTGATTATGACTAGGACAACCTATAATGATGACTAAGACGTGCAGTAAAGTTATGTAGGGGTTCAGTTTTTCAACTATTTTATTACCAACTATGATTGGATTGATTACTTATTTTCTACAATCGTTTATGCATCTAGCTCAGAGAATCAGAATGAGAGATGGAGCATATAGGTAGCCATGTGAGATTTGCGCCTCCTTGTTTCTTTCTTGTGCGATAGATCCCTCTTTCACTATGTGTAGCATTCACGTTGTCACTAATTAGGATGATGGAGGCATAGGAATAGCCCACGACCAAATTGACTGTCCTAGTGTGTCAGACCCACTAGTCAGCCCCTTTGAGCCATGCCACTTTCTTTATTCGTGTCTACGATGAAAAATCAACCCTTTGCATCTCTTAGAGGTTCCACAGAGTGGTTTTTGCATGTTCTCTGCTGTTTGTGCTAGTAATAATATAAGGGTTGGAGGTAGTTCTTGAAAGTTGCGCATTTGTTTGAAAAATGTGCAGAGGTGGGTGTTCTCTCAAGAAATGCAAAGAAAATAATTAAAAAAATGAATAAAAGCAAAAGAGAGCCTCTACCAAAAATCTGAATCATGCTCAGTAGATAGTGTTTCTTCGCAGTCTGGCTTAGCAATACTAACATTATTGTGACCTCTTTCACTCTTGTGCTCTATAGAACTTGATCAATGCAGAATGGCAGAAATAAAGTAAAGGGTTTGAATAATGATAACTGTGTTGGGTTTGGAACTATAGAAGCTTGTGTTATGAATACTTCCACCACCTAAAAGGTCTTTTCCCATGTCCAAGACCCTAGCCAATCATCTGAACTCGTGTCTAAGACCTGCGGACTAGTTAGTGGTGACAACCTATATATGAACTCTAGCATTTAGAGGCTGCCGTCATGGTGAAGAGGCATTAGGAATTGAGAGAATAAGCATGCACATTTTTCGCATCAAATTTTCCTGACCCCACTGGTCGAGAGTGAGCGATTCATTTCCTTATATTCTTTACATTCTTTACAGATTGCTTGGTCTTGATTCTGAGGTCTTGAGTTCTATGCATGAGGTGACTGTTTTGAATAAGTGGTTGAGTCAAGTCTATGTTGGTTGGTTGAGTTTAAGAGTGGGGGAATTTGATAGCGTCGTATTTGCACATGTTTTCACCCTCGTTTCCTGACCATTTTTAACTCGAATTTGTGGTTCCTTGGCCTATTTTACGCTAGGTTGTGTTATTTTGTCATATTTCAGGTCCTAGCGAGTAAAGGGAGCCATAGACGCAAGTTTCGGGTCATTTGGAGGTCATTTGGCAATTCAAGGTGCAAAATATTGTTGTCCCCTGAAGGATTACGTTCGTATTTTGCTTTCTCCTCACCGTAAAAGTTATGCCGAGCCAAACCTGTGAAGATGCCTGAGGAAGTGAAAAATACGGGCAAGACCAGATGGGAATATGGTTGTAATTTGGAGATTACCAGCATCATTTTGGTATATACGACCGTATTTCCCCCCTCATCAGCAGTAAGTGAAACGCGCATTTTGGGCAAAATATCGCGGTCAAATTACGACCGTATTTCTTCCCGTATTTCGCGCAGAATCGGGTTGTAAAGGGGCAGATTCGAGCCAAAGGAAGGGGATTCGAATTTTTGGAGCAAAAACAGAGTTCTAGAGAGAGAAAGTACGAAGAACAAACCCTAAGAGCTATTTTGGAGTAGATTTTTCACCATTGAAGCCCATATTTCATCCCCAAGAGTGAAGATTGACATCTAGAGCAGATTATTTCCATCTTTATGAGTATGACTGCTTTGATTTCTGTTTTTCTCTCTCTCTCTCTCTCTTTCTATGGAGTAGACCTTTCTCTCACTTGGGTATGAACCCTAGTTCCATGTATTAGGAATCTTGATTGTAATGACTTTTGGATTGATATACTGTTTGATTATAATCGATTGAGGTGTGTTTATTGAGTCAATTGCATCTTGATCAACTTCTCTTGATTTCTGCTTCAACCTGTGATAGATAGGATCTGAATAGGTTGTTATAGCTTCTTCAACCGGTAGTAGTGAATTGATTACACGAGAGTTAGTCGATTCACTGTTTTGTACGGGAATCCAATTCCAGTAGTGGAGTTCTTGTTAATTGCCTTAGTTTTCTATCTTGTTGAAGACTAGTCGTCTTTCGGTTAGTCTGTCTAAGAGGGCCTGGTCAGCTTAAGAGATTCCAAGCTACTATCGGATCTTCTGCAAATTAATCAACAATAAATCAACCAAAGGAAATTACAACTTGGACCTAACTAAGGAGCTAGGGGGACTCATTCCCGAGTGACTCTTCTCTTGCTTTAGGAAACCAGACAATTTACTACTTTCTTTCTGCTTTACTTTAAACTCCCCAACATTCACTTAGTCTCGCTAGATAATAGATAATCACGGAGTAGGCAGTGTATCTAGGCCCTGGGTTGACATTTATTAGTTGATTCCACTATACTGCATTTCCATTCTGGGATTACTTGGTCGCAGTTTGGTGTTGTTTCGTAGCGTGTCATAAAGGCTAGGTGTTAAACTTTTTAAAAACCTAAAGACAACAAAGTGAAACTTTTATTGTGCACAATTTTTTTTCAGGATGTACTTTCATTTTACATAACATCAGCATAATACTAGCATATACCTGAATGAGGTTCAAGAGTGAAAATTCAAATATTTGATAAATAATCACCTAAGAAATAAATATAGTTTAGATCAATGAAAATGAGAGGCAATTGTATATCATGATTATTATGTAATTATTGGAGCCTAGTCATTTGTTTAACTTAATTTAGAATATGTATTAAACAACTTTTTTAAAGAAAAAAGAAAGAAAGGGGAACCAATAATGTCAAATAAACACACAAAAATATTACCTTTTTCATAGATTTTTCTTTTTGTGTTACAAGAGGTAAGCAAGTCCTTTATTGAAAGAGACCCCCATATTGTAGTACTTGCACAATTGTAACAAAAATTAAAATGAAGAAATCTAAAGGTCAAAAGTCAAACCCTCAGGTTTCCTCCCCTCCCTTCATGTTCTCATTCATTATGAAAAATTATAAAACATGTGGCTTAACCAAATCCAATTCTAATAGAAAACCCCTCTAAAATTTTTGTTATAGTTCCCCTTTGCGTGATTTTTCGAAACTTTTGATCCCTTTTCTCTCTCCCGCACCCTTTTCACCTTTCCTATGCTCTGTTGCTGATTTTTCTCTCACCACATTTGTTGTTTCTCAAAATTGTGAAACCCTCTCTATTTTTCCTTGCCGCCCCAAGAAATCCTCATTTATCACCTCCAAATCTTTATTGGAGAAAATCTTGGGTCAAGATTTCTGGGTAATTCTTCTTAGAGGCGATGAATGGCTGGATTTCTTAGTTCAACGAAGCAACATTTTTTTCACGCTTGTATTTAAGATTTTGGTCATACAGCGGAAGAATATAACTAATTAGATGAAATGCGCCGATGAGAGCAAAAACACCAACTTTGAAAGGAGGCACATTGGCTAGTCCTTTTTCTTTTTGGGTTATCTGAAATTGTGATCGTTCTTTAGTTTTAGGGTGGGGAAAGAGAGGGATTTCTATTGTGGGATTCGGGTGTGGGCATTTCTGGTTTAGGACAAAAAGAAAACATTGGGGTTTTGTGTCTTCTCTAGCATTCTCGCTTTTCCTTAAAAGAACTTGTATATGTTAGATTCGATGAGATGAGAAGGGTAGCAAGTGAATGGGGTTGTGGCTTTAGAGGAAATGGGATTAAGAACACTTGGGTACATAATGGTCTGTGTGATGCTTCTTTTTTTGGTGGCCATGGTTGATTCTGCAAATCATCGACCTGAGGTGAAGGAAGAAAAACTGGTAATGTTTCTTTTCTTTTTCTTTGTATATTTTTCCTTTCTCTTGCTTACCGCTTCATTAAATGCTTGTTGTTACATATATAGATTTTGATGCTAAAGCCTTGTTGAATGCTATATTTTTAATGAAGATAAAACCTTATTAGATATACTGTGTTGAAATTTGGTGGCCTATTCAATTATCATTGTCATCATGTCAAGTTGAACAAATTAGAAAGATATGTAAATATTGCAAGGGTCATTTTGGGGCAAAAATACTTACAATTATGGAAAATGAATGAGTATATTGGTGAAATTTGCTTATTTCTTCATGAGGATATGAAGTATTATATACATATACAGGCAAAAGAGGCATGGATCCGATGCAGGAAACATATAGGGGACAATAAAGGTTTTTCGAAAGATTGTGACTTGTACAATCTACTGCAATCAATGAGTGAATCGGAATCATCTTCATTGGCTAGAAAAAGCATGCACAATGTCATCAGAGTTATGCCCATACAAATGAAAAGAGAACTCCTTCATTGCGTGAGAAACAAAAATCTTCTTTCTGATGATTTTGCTGATGGTGGTAGCAGCTCTACGCGATGGCTCATAGAGTGTTTTCGCATAGCTTTGAAATGTCCTATTAGTACTCAAAGAAGATATATGTCTAGTAAGCGTAATGTCAAAACTGCGTTAAATTCTCTATCACCTGTAACATCTCAGTCGGATAGCCCTGCAATTTCTATAAGGTCTCAAGCTTATGGCTCAACCCCACCCTCTCTACATGAATCATCACTTATCACCACTTCACATTACAATCCTCTGGGCCTACTATTTTATGAAGCAAACCTTCATCAACGTCGGGAACTCGAGTCATCATCAACACCCTCTGTTTCAGACTCTAAGAAAAAACGCAAGAAACATAAAAAGAAATCAAAGGAAGAAATTGAGAGACAAACACTTGTTGCTATTATAGCTACTTCAGTAGCAACCTTCTTGATTGTTGCAGTATTATTTTGTTGCTGGATTTGCTTAAGGAATAGTGAAGCTGAAATTAATTATATTGAAGAGAAGCGAGATGAGAGGCCTCTACTCCACTTGCGTGATTCTTTTGCTAGTAAGTCTTTTGTCACCTTGTTATATTCATTTTAAATTCACTAATTAGCATTTTCTATAAAAGAAAGTTAACGCTTGCATATTTTCTAGGTTCATCTCTAGCTTCTGCAAGTATGGCTACTTCGAGTG
The DNA here is from genome assembly GCA_946122785.1 of Linum tenue. NCBI lineage: Eukaryota > Viridiplantae > Streptophyta > Magnoliopsida > Malpighiales > Linaceae > Linum > Linum tenue. Next base: position 22,202,305 of record CAMGYJ010000010.1, on the reverse strand, counting down.
CTAACGACCCAAAGTCTATTGGTGTTGTAAACGCAACACTTGTAAGCAACCTATCTATGCAACAGGAGAAACAAGAAGGTGTAACACTAGAGGGACAATCATCAGAGACAAAAGAAATTGCAGGAGATGAACTTCCACCTCTAAAACCTCCACCAGGAAGAACAGTGGCACCCCCACCACCAGCGGCACCTGCTCCACCGCCACCTCGTCCACCTCCCCCAGGAGCTCCAGGACCTCCAGCACCCCCAAAACCCCGCCCCCCACCTCCTCCTAAATCAAATTTAAGGCCTTCACCTCTTGGACCAAAGAGGCCTAATAAGAGTGGCTCTAACGATGATGGTACCGATGATGGAGGTCAAAAAACTAAATTGAAACCTTTCTTTTGGGATAAGGTTATGGCCAGTCCTAATCAATCCATGGTCTGGCATGAGATTAGTGGTGGATCTTTCCAGTAAGCATATAAAAATCTTTAAACTTTTTGAGTTTCTGTTTATGAAAGCTATTCTTCTACATCCATCTTTGTTTTGCTTTTAACATCCTTTTATCATTGGCTTTACAGGTTTGATGAAGAGATGATAGAGTCACTTTTTGGCTATAATGCCAATAAGAATAACAATGAGCGTAAGAGAGAGGTAGTTGACAATTCAGTTCAGTACATTCAAATTATTGATCCGAGGAAGGCTCAGAATCTATCTATACTTTTGAAAGCATTGAATGTGACTACAGAAGAAGTTCTTGATGCTCTTCGAGAAGGTAACTTTTTATTCTCTCCTAATATTTTCTTTCTGAACTAAAATTCACGAGTCCTTACGCTTGAAATCTTGTTGAATGCAGCTAACGAGCTTCCAGTGGAGCTTCTCCAGACTTTGTTGAAGATGGCACCAACCGCAGATGAGGAATTAAAGCTTAGGCTATATGCGGGTGAGATTGCTCAACTAGGCCCTGCTGAACGTTTCCTCAAAGCATTGGTGGAGGTCCCTTTTGCTTTCAAAAGAATTGAATCCCTAGTGTTTATGAGTTCCCTTCAGGAAGAAGTTACCACTCTCAAAGAAGCCTTTGTGACCCTAGAGGTGAGGGAATGAAATAGTTTCTCTTTTTAATATGAAACATGAAAACAGCTAGTGGAAAAACTAATAAACTTTCAAAGATTTTCTAACGTAGTCTAGTTAACCACAAACCCAAGTAGACATCGTTTTAATTAGTATTTGTTTCTATTTTCCACTATTAAAAATTTATACATTCAAAATGTCAGGTAGCTAGCAACAAGCTCAAAAATAGCAGGTTATTCTTGAAACTACTGGAAGCAGTCCTCAAAACTGGCAATCGAATGAATGATGGCACATACCGAGGTGGTGCATTAGCATTCAAGCTCGACACTCTTCTAAAGCTCTCAGATGTCAAAGGAACGGATGGAAAGACAACTCTTTTACACTTTGTTGTTCTAGAAATCATTCGTTCTGAAGGCATTCGAGCAGTACGAGCAGCAAAGGCAAACGCAAGCGTCTCTAGCGTGATGTCAGATGACCTCAGCGAGGACCCCAATGATAAGGCAGCAGAGGAACACTACTGCAACATTGGTCTTCAAGTAGTTTCGAGCTTGAGCAACGACTTTGATGAGGTGAAAAAGGCGGCTGTATTGGACGCTGACATGTTGTCATCTACACTGGGAAAACTCAGGAAATCATTAACGAAGGCTAAAGCTTTTGTGGAGTCAGACATGAAGAGCGATGAAGAGAGCGAGTTTTATGCAGCACTTGTTGGCTTCATGAATCGAGCTGACTCAGATATTGCCTGGCTTTCAGAGGAAGAGAAGAGGATAACAGCACTAGTACAGAGCACAGCAGATTACTTCCATGGCAAGTCGGGTAAGGAAGAAGGCTTACGACTTTTTAGCATTGTTCGGAGTTTCTTGACAATGCTTGACAAGGCATGTAAAGAAGTGAAGGAAGCGAGAGCTAAGAAAGTGCCTGCAACGAAAGTGTCGATCAAGAAAGATAACTTAGGTGAGGCGTCAAGTTCAGGAATTCAACAACAACAACAACAGGTTGAGAATCAAAATCATCATAAACGGTTGTTTCCAGCCATTGCTGAAAGGCGGAATAATGAGTCTTCTAGTTCAGATGATGAAAACTCAAGTGATGAAGATTAGCTCTCCCTTTTCCTCTCTTCTTAGCTTTTGTATGATAGATACCAAAACAAAAAGGCCAAATCTTTCTCAGTCTACAATCTTGTACATGTACACACTTTCTTGTTTGTATATTCACCCAAGTTAGAGAAGGAAAAATTTTCATTTTTATTTTTTGCTAGAGTCTATTTATCAATTTTTAGAGACAAAGATGGTATTGAAAATCCATTACAGAAATGTAAATTGCACCTCACTAATTGATAATTGTACGATTATGTCTTACTCAAATGCCTCATTGTTTTGTACTAGTGTTTTTTTAGAGTCGATCGATTATTTGTAGCACTACTCGCCTGGAGAACTTATTTTCATGTCCATTCTTAACTTTTAATGGTCTTTGTTGCTTCTCTAACCATCAATGAATCTTACTTTATAATCAAACTAAATAAATATTTTGAGTTCGACAAAATGTGCATCCCAAAATATTGATGGTGGCTATCAAAAGAGCCAGCGCAACATGAGACTTGAGGTGAAAATAAATTTACCTCATTAGGTCCCCAGTTGGCAAGCAAGTTTAAGAATCTCAGTGACTAACTCCATAAGCATAATTGTCCAAAATTTATTAAGAAACCTCCTAACAAGCAATGGCGATATGTTATTATGGTGCATCTTTTAGCCTCATATTTGATAAATTGAATCAACAAACAATTAAAGTTCAAGGTTACCCACCCTGGTGGGGACTGCCGCCATACATAACTCTCTCTCTCCATCGTCCAACTAGATGTCAAGATATGTTACAAGCTATTATCTTTTGGACAAACTAGTTAAGGGACTTGGTTGAACCAACAAAGATAGCTTCATTCCCAAATCTCCTAAGGAAGCAAGAATGCAATTACATGGCATACCTATTGATTAGGATCGGGTTTTTAGTCGTAAATACATCTATGAAGGGTATATCAATTCTGTTAATCCCATGGGTAGTTAAAAGTGATAAGCTTTCATTTTCTTTGCTTTTAAACACAAGTATTTTCGAATTTAAATTCAAGTATAGTTCGTGTTTAAGGTTTCACACTTATTTCATAACCCCAAACACTGGTAAAAGAAATTGAGAGTGACTATAAACCTAGTAATAACTCATACAATGTCTTTTGAATCATTGATGTGTTGATAAGCAATATCAACGATACATAGAAAATGAAACTCTCTTAAGTCGTATTCCCCAAGGTCCATTGTTGTAATACTCAAGAAATGCAAACAATTTTCTGAAAGATGGTCATTAGAGGTTAGCTTCCAAATTTGGCATTGACCTAGGAAAAGAAATTTCTATAAAAAATCATCTAAACAATACCAAAATAGTCAGATTTTATAATTATGAGCAAATTTGTGTTTGAGCATTTCCATTTGAATTTATGATTTGTATATCATTAGTTTAGAGAAAAATATTATGATTATTATGTGAATTTAAATGTATGATTCAAACGTGACTATAATTAGAATGTTGGCGGTTAATCATCTAAATTTTGAATTATTGTGACTTACATATAATCAGTACTTATTAAGTATATATATGTATGATTATTATGTGAATTTATAGTAATTATTAGTTGTGCATTTATATGATTAAGTAAATGAATTGTACATGTAGTATGTGAAAACTATGTCTACTTTAATGATATCTTAAGCATGTTGATGAATAATAGTACGCCATTGTGCTTTAGTAAGTATATGAATAAAAGTAAATGATTGTCAAGAATTATAACCGACAATCAAGAATATCGAGATTTAACGTGGTATCCCCGAGTATCAAGACTAATCCACGGGAGAGACTGTGTTATCTAAAGATCCACTATAATCGTATGCCTCGTTAGTTACAATCGGCTAACTCTAGGTTATTATATATATGAGTAGAATCACGGCTAAGCTAATTACATCCGACTTAAACATAGTTTGGTTAACTACAGTTTTGTACTCAAGACTATAAACTTCAACACCCTTCCTCAAATTGATGTGCGGTATGCAACATCAATTTGGATGATAAGTACCAATGCATACTTGACGCAACAATCTTCGTCAGTAGATATGCAGTCTGATCGTCAGTCGAAAGATAGCCAACCTGTATTAACTCATCTGCTATCAATTGTCTGATGCAATGTACATGAACCTCAATCTGTTTGGTCGTATCATGAAGAGCTAGATTGATCGCAATATGTATCGCGCTCGTGTTATCCCCATATATATGCGCATTGGGACCTTATAATCAACGTACAACTCGCTTAATAACCGATGTAACCAAACTAGCTCGGAGCTTACCTCCGAAATCCACCTGTACTCTGCCTCTCTGGATGACATGGATACCCGATCTTGCTTTCGATACCACCAAGGTACAAAGGATTGACCCACCCGAACACACCATCCTGACGTTGACCACCGAGTATTTACACACCCAGCATAATCCGCATCAGCAAATGCCTCAATCGTAGGTCCAGCTTTGGCCGGGAAGAATAGGCCAACATCCTGCGTTTGCTTCAGATACCGCAAAAGTCCATGAATTTAGTGATGGCAATCGGGCGGGGCAGGGTGGGTACCTCAATATCTATGCCCCGACCCATGCTACTGCGGGTTGAGGCAGACAATACCCGCGCGGGTACGGGGTGGAGCGGGTCGGCCTACTCTTATATGTTATATGAAAAACATATACGCAAAATTTTAGTTTATCAATAAAACAAAGGGGAAAACACTTTATGAATGAAAAATAGTGATAATAGAACGGGTAATTAAGTGTTACTAGTTGAAAGGTCGAGTCTAACTAGTTGAAGAAAAGTCAAAATATAATAAATATGGTAAGAAATTGAAGTGAAATGGGCCTAGAACTAGGCGGGGCAGCGCGAGTTGGAAGTAGATACCCATGCCCCGCCCCATGCTACTGCAGGTCGGGTAATACCCGCCCTATCGTAGGTCGGGTCGGGTAATACCCGCAAGGCGGGTTCAAATTGCCATCACAATATGAACTGCAGCTAAATGCAGATTAGTAGCAACCCCTATGTACTAACTCACCACCTGAACCACATAAGATGTGTCTGGCCGAGTATGAGCTAAATAAATAAATAAGACTTCCTACTAGGCTCCGGTAAACAGACTTATATAAACCTTGAGAAGTGCGATGAATCTCGAGTCCCAGGAAATAGGACACATCGCCCATCTCCTTCAAATTAAAAGCCTGCCTAAGAGCTGCAGTAACCTCTTGAATGCCACCCTTATCACTTCCCATGATGATCATATCATCTACATATATCAATAAAACCACAATACCATCAACCGTGACCCTCGTGAACAATGATGGATCATTCTGGCTTTGAGAAAACTAGACTGCAAAATTGTCCCATGAAACTTTTTGAACCACACTCGAGGTGCATGTTTCAAACCATACAGAGAGCGCTTCAGCCTGCAAACCATAAAAGAATCACCCTTCTCATAACCTGGTGGTCTCTCCATGTATATCAATTTTTTAAGATCACCGTGAAGAAAGGCATTCTTCACATCAAGTTGAAGAAGAGACCATCCTTTCATTGCGGAAACCACAAACACACAGAGAACAGTTTGCATCTTCACTACTGGAGTAAATGTCTCCTCATAATCAATACCATACTCCTATTTGAATCCTTGTGCAAAAAAACAAGCCTTAAACTGCTCAACAGTACCATCAGGATACATCTTGATGCATAAACCCACCTATTGTCGATGACCAACATATCGTCGCAACGTGGAACAAGATCCCGAGTCTAGTTTTCTTCAAGAGCATCCATCTCCACATGCATGTCAGCATTCCATCTGGGATCATGAGCTCACTGGGAGTAGCAACTCGAAATAACAACAGGAAAAGTCAAGAATCCCACGAATTTGTGCATGCGGAGAGGTGGCTGCCCTAAAGTGGCTCGGGTCAATCTACGCAAAGGAAGGGGTTTTTGTACTGGGGAATAGAGAGGGATCTGAACCTGCGGAATCATTTTCCAAAGACGATCTAGAGGAGGACATGCTGGAGTGCGCTCCTTAACGAAGACGAGCTAGAGTTGATGGATCATGTAGTCGACGTGCCATTGGGAAGTGGAGATGATTCTTCACTTTGAGAGCTAGAGCTAGACAAACTAAATGTCATAGTGGGTGTCATGACCGGTGGCATGGGATCAAAGTGGCCAAAGAAGTGAGAAATTCCAATGGTTCCGCCAATCTAGCTTCCACATGAGACGCCTGATAATACATATCCTTCTCCATACATGATTCTGGCCCAAATGTACACGTTTTACCCCTCATTTCTTATTCGTTTAGTTTAGTATTTCATCGTTCCTTGACATATTTCACGCTAGGTTGTGCTTGTTTTGATACATTTCAGGTCTTAGCACATGTGGAAGGGTCGAGGACGAGTTTTGGGATATTTAGAGGTTAAAAAGTGCAAAAACTGAAGAAAATTCCGAAGAGACCGTGACAATTCCCTCGTAACAGCGAAGTGAAGGCGTCACAGGAAACAACCGCAGTTCACTGGCGGATAAGGCAGTTCACGATCTCCTAAGACCGTGAAGAGGAGGCATGGCCGTGAACATCAAGGCGTCCAGGGCCAAATCCGAAGTTACTGATGCCAGGCGAGTTCACGGTCTCTAAGACCGTGAACTGGGTCCATTGTCTGTGAACCCAACAGAGTGAAGCGGCGCGTTTTGGAGACGACGGAGTTCACGGACGCGTTTAGGTGTTCACGACCATGAACTGGTTTTTTGGGTAAGAAACACTTTCTTTCTCTAGGGTTTCAACCTAAACACCAAACGGGGGTTCTAGTGAGAGAGAGAGAGAGAGAGTGCTAGAGTGATCTTGGAGCATCATTGGAGGCTTGGGTGGAGGATTCAAACCTACAAGAAGAAGAAGAAGAAGATCTTGAGCTCAAATTTGTAATCCCTCTCTCTCTCCCTAGAAACTCACTCTTTTCTCTTGGGTGTTGTAGATCCCTAACTAATATTACTTGTTTAGATTGAACGATTAAGTGTGGGTTTGCATCAATTTTAGTATTAGAGGTGTTTTCATGGTGATTGTGCATGCTTGTGCTTAGCAATCTAAGGGTTGTGCATAATTGTGCTTAGCACCCTTAGGTTTGTGCATGTTTCCTTCCGCTTTCTAAGCCACCTAAACTAGGTTGAGTTAGGAGACCCTCAATATTGAGTTAAGCAAGTCGATTAATCGTGATTAAACCATCCGACCTTAGATTTGAGTGAGGGAGTAAGTCAATTACTGATTGTCTAAACCGAGAGGGTCGAGTGACACGGCCTTTCATCCTTACCTCGGTTTAGCAATTGAGACTGTGGTCTCCGACCACATATGCATTCCTCTGCGGTTCACGATTCACGTCCCCAAGGCAATCGTTTCAATCCAACGAATCATGGTAGCTAGTTAGGGGAAAGCGATTCCTGGGTGAAGCTCCATTAGTTAGAATTTTCCTTTATTGACCTTTCTCTGCTTGGTTAGTTTGTAGGTTTAATAAACCTAAACCCTAAAGTTGCTTGCTAGATAACAAATTAAGCGATCGAAGTAGGGGTACATGGGCCGGCCCGGGTTGACAATTTAAATACTTGCTCTATACTGCACCCGGGTAGAGTTTAACAACTTGGACTCTATTCGGGATTAATTTGTGGTGTATTTTCGTGCATGATGGGTGACCGGCGGGGAGACGTGGTAGGCTAGGAGGGTGTCATGGGCTTTGGGGGTTTTTGGGTTTACGTAATTTCATGGGCTAGGGTTAGGTCGGCGGATGCCGAGTTCGACTAGGGTTGGGAAATTATTAGGGTTACGTATTATATATATGTAAGTTGGGCATTAGTCTGGGTATCGAATAATAATACTAAAGGTTTATCGACGCCAAAGACATTCTCTCATTCGTGAGTTACGAGCAACCCTTCAGTCGTGGGTATCGACTCATCAAATTGGTATCATAGCCTGATTTTCACGACATCCAGA